>JAFFJZ010000029.1:0-1200000 GCA_018340375.1 Gonatopus flavifemur | reverse complement strand
GCCACCAAATGATCGTGGAAAATTTCCTATCTATGGAGAAACTTAGCTGCCACTTTGAGTGGTAGTTCTATAATTTTGAGATGACCACTACTGAATTACCATTTTTCATTATAACTCGTGACCGTTTACTTTTCTCCGTGCTCATAGATAATCACAATTAAGATGTCAAGGCAGAGATGATGAATAATAAACATCCGCAGAACATTAATGAATCAAGTGTATTCATTCACAAAATGAATCGCTAGGAAGTTCTTTCGTTCTTAATGCTCTCCTCTTGTTCAAGGAAAACAGGATTCACCAAATTCAAACAATACCAACAAGAACCACAACAATAATAACAACCGACGACAAGGTAAATAAGCGTGAAAATAAACGTTCAAGTAAAGGTTATGCCGTATCCGTAGTACGCGCATAATAAGGTATGCAAACTATGCGGAAACTGCAGACTGGCATGTTGAGTCACCGTTTCTCGTATACATAAATGCAAGATGACTAGAGACCACCGTCTGGTAGTAGTTTTCTCTAATTAAAATCGCATCAGGTGAAACTTACGCGTGAATAAGAAGGAAGAATGGAGGCGCGGAAAATTATGGCTAGGATATAGAAGAGAAAAGAAGAAAGGGGAAAAAAGGAAAGAAAGGAGGTTCACGACTTCATCCGCTTTTTTCCCTTCCTGGCACTCGACCTGAACGACTCGTCGAGAGAAAATTGATGGATAATTAAAGAATAATTAATCCTTTTGTACATAAGGGAAGGAAAAATTCCGACGTTTGGAGGTTCGGAGATAAAGAATTCGATCCAATTCAACTTTTATGGTTACTTTCGACTTACTATTTTATCACAAATACACCGCGATTCACTTGAAAATACATATTCGACATAACAATCTCAAGTGTGATTGAGTTGTGGATTCGTATTTGACCAAGAACAATCAAAATTTGTGTACAATATTTGATATTGAATATATTCCATTGTTTGTTGAATGAAAATACAAAACGGATGAATATGAACTTGAAAGGACTTGTCAAAGAATCCATAAATGATATTGTGAAAAAGAGAAAACCTATGAAATTTTCAGATACGAATTTCAATTTTACAATCGCCAGCATGGAAAAAGGGAGAAAAGAACAATTTAATATCAAAATATATTTGTTATTCTCTCTGTTCTCCCTTTTTTCTCTCAACCACCCAACCCCGTCTACCTTCGTCTTGTCAAATATAACTGGATTGAAAACCTCGCAACTGTTTGTTCTTTTTTCCCCTACGCCCCGCACAGAATCACATCCATTCTAATTTTTTATGGTCTTGCCATTTTTCTCCCAACGAGAAAGAATTAAATATCAAACGCTTCAGTGGTATTATTCCCACAAGCATTATGACTTGGTTCTATAAAAACTTTTGTGAACTCTAGGTGAACCGCAAAGTCGTAAAAGTGAATGCGGATGTGTGTACGTGGGTGTGTAGGTAGTGAAGCGAAGGCACCTTTCAAGCCAGAATCTTTATAGTAGTTGGGATGATTTTGAGGCGGGGGATCGTGGAATCATATTTAATGAAATTTGTCAAATGCACACTGGATATATTTCACGTGCGGTTCACTTTGAAGCTTTGATTTGTCAGTTTGTACAGTATCTCTTGTTTCTCGGAGTTTTGAAAATGTTCTTGTCTTTCTTGATTAACCAAGAGACATTTTTTGCTGTGTACTTTATGCTTTGCGAAATATTCAGAGAAAGAAAGCTCTTCGTTATTCCACGTAAAAATTGACCATGGGCCTTGAAGTTAGGCTGTCGAAAAGGCAAGGATACCAGGCATGGAATAATTCTGAAATGATAACATCAGCCTAATAGTTTCTAAAATCAAGACCCAACTGTGAGGGAAGGGTTGTAATAGCATATACCATCAATGGCAAATTATACAAAAATTTCTTTGTCAGGGATGAGCCAATGTTGTCGCGATTTTGCCGCAGTCTCGCACCCATCTCAGGCCAATGAGTACTCTTATTCTGCATTGAAGTTGAAAACAAAATAAAACATCTATTCAATAATTCCGATGTTAATGAAATAAGAGTTGGAGGATTCCAAAAAGTTGAGGGAATAATTTTTTTCATCAGCTGATGAGTGAAGCAAATTCGGTAGTCCTGGGATTGAAGTAGGCGCGTCTTGGGACATAGAGTTCCCAGAAAAATCCACTAAACTTTTTTGATTGGTTGTTTCTTATACAGGGTGGGGCATTTAAAGTGTCGCGGGCGTTTTTTCCAAAAATAAAGTGAGATACGAGAAAATTTTTCGGACAAAAGTTGTAGGGTACCGAGGGGGACATCCGATGGTGGCCTTGGCTTTGACCTCAAATCTCATCTTCAAGGGCATTCTGAGATCAACTCTTGTTTTTTAAATAGCATCTCATATTTTTTACTGCAGATTTGGATTCTAGGTCAAAAACCAAGAAACTTTTGTCTGAACCATTTTCCTGAAATCCGCAAAAATGGCGCTCTAATCGATATTGTTCCATTTTGAATCTGACATTCGAATAACTCGAAAACGAAGGGTCTTGCAAAAGAATGTTTCGTACAAAAGTTGTCAATACACAACACATTTCAATCGTCTACATTACCACCATTCAGAGCTCACGCGATGTAAACAAACGACGGGGTTCAGTGAAAATTCACGATTTTGAAAGTCAGTTTGTCAGTTACATTTGATTATTACTTGGTTTATGACGAATTGAAAATCATGGATATCCGATACACGGTTTCTGAAAAGATCGATATGATCTACATTTACGGTGAAGTGCATAAGAACCCCAGACAAGCATATGACTTGTATGCAGAACGATTTCCTGAAAGAACAACGCCATCCATTAGGTATTTTCAACGCATTACAAAATTATTCTCAGAAACGGGAAGTGTTACAAGGGAAAAACGACATCGAATGAGAACTGTTAGCGGAGAAAATGCGGAAGTTAATGTACTAGCTGCAGTAGCCAATAATCCACACGTGAGCTCTCGTGAAATTGAACTTCATTCGGGAATTTCTCGAAGAAGTGTTCTTCGAATACTGAAACGTCACAAATTCCATCCGTATCACATTTGTTTGCATCAAGACCTTCACGGTGATGATTTCGAAAATCGTGTACAGTTTTGTCGATGGGGTCTAGCGCAAATGCACAATAACAACTTCATCAACATATTATTTTCTGATGAGTCGACGTTCACCAATCATGGTCAAGTAAATCGACATAATATGCATTACTGGGCGACAGAAAATCCAAGATGGTTACGTCAAGTAGAGCATCAAAGACAATGGGCTGTGAATGTTTGGTGTGGTATTTTTCGATCTCGAGTAATTGGACCGTACTTCATTGCAGATACGCTAAATGGAGAGAAGTACAGACATTTCTTAGATCAAGTACTTCCAACATTACTTGAAGACATACCTATTCAGGAACGATTGAATATGTGGTATCAACACGATGGTTGTCCATCCCATTATGCAGTCACAGCTCGAGAAATATTGGACAGAGATTAGCCTGGACGATGGATAGGACGTCGTGGACCAGTTCATTGGCCTGCCCGTTCTCCGGATCTTACTTCTCCAGATTTTTTTTTATGGGGATACATAAAAGATACAGTTTATCAACAAGCACCGACTACACCTGAGAATATGCGTCAACGAATCATCAATGCATGCGCGAGCATCAATGAAGATATTTTAACACGAGTTCAGCAATCTTTTGTAAAACGTTTTGAAATGTGTATTGAAGTCGAAGGCCATCATTTTGAGCATCTACTGCATTAAAATTATCCAAGTGATGTAGACGATTGAAATGTGTTCTGTTTTGTCTGTTATACCCCATCACCTCCGTTTCAGTTCAAGGGGTCCCCCTTGGAATCAGACAACTTTTGTCCGAAACATTCTCCTCCAAGACCCTTCGTTTTCGAGTTATTCTAATGTCAGATTCAGTATGGAACAATATCGATTAGAGCGCCATCTTTGCGGATTTCAGGAAAATGGTTCAGACAAAAGTTTTTTGGTTTTTGACCTAGAATCCAAATCTGCAGTAAAAAATATGAGATGCTATTTAAAAAACAAGAGTTGACCTCAGAATGCCCTTGAAGATGAGATTTGAGGTCAAAGTCAAGGCCACCATCGGATGTCCACCTCGATACCCTACAATTTTTGTCCGAAAAATTTTCTCGTATCTCATTTTATTTTTGGAAAAAACGCCCGCGACACTTTAAATGCCCCACCCTGTATAGCCAACCAATTACATCAACAAAGTTTGGCGGATTTTTCCAGGGAATCCTGTTATTAGAGCGGATAAAGAATTCTGTTTGTCATGGAATCTTCTGAGGGGACATTGAGTGCTTGGTACACCACTCGCAAAAAACAAGCTGCACCTTGGTGAGAGTTATTGCAATTCGCGCTCCAGAATTCCATCCTGGGCCAATTTATCGTTCGAGTTGAGTCAAACTACCGCCCAATCTGGTCAAAATTATTGCCCAAGCTAAACCGAGTTATTGTCTAAGCTGGGTCAAGCTACCACCCATACTTAGTGCAACATGAGAATCCACTGCATTTAGGGCCAATGTTGCAAAACCTCTTGATTCATCGGAGAATCTTCTGATTTCCGTCGCTGTTTCCCGAAAGTCCGTTTTTAAATGGAATTTCAACGAGGTCCTTGTCCTTCCCCGCAAAAATATTGAATTTCAAAGGCCATTTTAAAGGCTATTTCTATTAAAGGTCGATCGCGTCAAAATTGATCATTCTGGGAATTACATGGAAAGACTGGATTTTTCAATACTGAGAAAACAGTTGTCAGTTTTGGGGTGCAATCGTGCTGCCGATTTTTCAGTACATCTCCCGATTTAAATTGTCATGCACGGAGAAAAAGGAATTCGCTGTGGTAGCGAAATCTACTTTTGCTGGGTTCCTTTTGCCAGAGCAGCAAATTTTTTGCTGTGACAGCAAACTATTTGCTGTTCCAGCGATCTTGTTAGCTGTCCAGGGTTGTCTGATGCTTGAAGCAGTGTCCTATCTTGCATTAGAGACCTTCGTGTGAAATCAGTTCTTCTTTCTTCCGGTGGTATTGGTTGAAGGATGGATATTTAGACCATTGTCAACCACCCTTGTCTTTACTTAGATTACCCAGCCTTGCGTCCAGGTATATCTCATCGTCTACATTGGCAAAGCCTGAAGATTTTTTGGTGACCATTCAGTGGTGAATTCTCATAGAATTTGCGCAGTTCCAATTCTGACAACACCTATTTCACAGTGTGTGATCGATGTCACTGATTGTCTATTGATAGGGAAAATAGGAGTATTTGTCTCGTACAATATATTTTCTGTTCAATCATAAACGATGATGTCGAGAACTTTATGAATTTTAACACCCTTTTTTCACCACCATTATTCAACGGAGGGAGTCAACTTAGTGATCTCCACTTATTTGCATATCATGAGATTGCGTCAATACGTTCTTAACCATACACTTCAAACTCGTCAAACTTCTATGCGTTTCTTGAAATTCGTTTGTATGATTCTATTGCAATTTTACTATGAAAATAAAGCTACCTTTAAAAATTCATTGTTGGACCCCCTGCTTGAAGAATCTCATTGAACCGATTAATTCTCATTGATTCCGACTCAGAAAACCGATTCAAACCCATTATAAAAAGTGATTCTCAATGGGTTTGAATCAGTTCTCTGCATCGGAATCAATGACAATCAATCGATTCAATGAGATTCTATAAGCAGGGCCATCTGTATATGAGATTCAAAGATACGATGGATTATGAAAAAAGATTCTGATAAAAGGGCTCAAGGTGGTGATAAGTTTCGAGCTGTTGAATAATTATCTTTGTGCGAGAACGAAGGGTTTCTGTGCAATTTTTGAAATATCTCATGAAATCTCTCTCGCGGTTCTAGCGAATTGATTGATGAATCCCTAATAAAATCGGTTGGTTTTGGAATTTGGTGCAGATCATCAACCATCAGTCTAATACTTTCCTGAATTCGAGAAATCGTTACGATCCCTAATAGAGATAATCCGGGTAATGTTTCTTATGAGGCTATAAAGAGCGTTGTACAAATTGTAGGAATATTAATATGTGCGGAAGGGAATGGGTAAGAGTTCAGAACTTTCTAATTCCATAGTTGGAGACAATAGTGAAATATATCACGCCAAGGAGACAGTAGGGTTGAGTTAATGACGTTCATGGCTCCTACATAAATTCTGGGAGGAAGAAGTTCATTGCACTGAGAGAAACTTTCAATCAAAATGATAGGAAAACTTTTTTGCTGTAATTTGATATCGCATAGAACTGACCCAGCCCAAGTCAAAATTTTTTTCAAGATGAAGAAATGAAAAGGCAATGAAGAAATGTGAGTTGTACACAATAATTGACCTTGGAATTCCATTATTGAAAAGTTTAGACTTGAGTTCTGTTTTGGATTATTTCTCGCTGTTTCATCATTTTTGAATTTGTAGAATTACCATTGAATTTGTGAAAATGCATTGAAATCGCTGCATCGTTTAAGTATATCACAGGTTGATCTGATTCTGAGGAATCGGAGCCTTACAGGAATTCAATGGAATTCAATGCGAACTTCGCAACGGTACTAAATGATCATTCAAACCTATTGAATTCTCATTGAATCTTATCAATTTAAACGGTTCCAATCGGTTTCAGTGGGTTTTAATCAATGCGATTCAATTGAATCTTGTCACTAGGGAAGGCAGATGTAGGATCCTTTATGAAAATCAAGTTCAGCTACTTAGTCTGATGATAATGTTGTTTTATTTCGACTAGGTAATTACCAGTATCGTTGTGAAACGTGTACGTAAATCAGTTCTAGATTTTTAAGTGCAAGGACGACATTCGAAGATACATTAAATCGCTGAATACCAAGTATTAATAAATTCAGAGTTACATAGATTAATTAATCTACCGATACATTCCCCAATAAATCACCCCCGATCATCCATCGACATATATATTTATAAGAGGTGTGGAATAAGAGATAAAGTACAAGTCACTTAGACCCTATAAATTCCATTTCACTGGATGAACTGGACAAGTCTGTGGAAAGTGTCATTGAATCAAGAGTTCTCACTGAAGCTCTCGCAATGAAGTGAATATACGCGAATCCACGTGTGTAACGTGCATGTGATACTGGGAGCGGTAAATCATCCGAGAGTTTCTGCGAAACCACGACCGATCGACCGATGCGTCAATTTCACGGGGACAGCTGATTTTTGTCATTTACTTTTATTTCATTACTGCCGACGCCAACGATACGTCACTGTCGTTGACGATCAAGCGTAAAATACGACGAAATATTTTTCTCTTTTCCCTCTTCTTTTCCGTTCTTTTTTTTTCTCATTTGGTTCATCGGGTTGAGAAAAAAAAGATTGGTTTGAATGGTAGATGCGATTACAAAGAGATCTCGTACCCGTGAGAAGAATTTAATCTCCAACCGGGATCGAGGTCCAGGGAATCAATTTCTAAACGTTTCAAGGTTAAAAGATCCATATCATAAATCATGTACAGTAGAATAGATGTAGAATCCACGTACAATAAGAATAAACAATCATCAGATCATTAATAATATTATTTATAAACCTTCTTCTATCCGCAATGCGATACGTGAACAGAATATTCTGGTTGTTCAATCTTAATATCTTGCATTTACGAAGAGAATTTTCAATCGTAACGATTTCCAGACTGACTAAGATCTCTAACTATCTCTTATTGGAGTTTCGAATGCGGTAAATGATATGGAACTAATTGGTAGGTGATAGATTCTTATCATGAGGATTACGACGACAGTGTGGGGATGAGAGATCATTAGACGCTTTTCATAGCGTAGCTCTCGTAATCAAAGGTCGATTTCAAACAGGACGAACGAGTAGGGAAATATTATGCGAATAATCCGTTTTATGCAAATCGAATGAATTATTGCGTTATAAATTATTTGATATTTTTTCTCACTAATCTTATTATTATAAATCTGTGCTATAAATTTCTAGAATTCGTGGAGAATGAAGGTCATACATAGATTTTGAAGATAATGCCCAACTGACTTCATAAAAATACCAGACTTTTTATTGGGATTTCGAATATTTCATTATCAAACAAAATCTAGTATTTATGTGAAAGGTGGCGAGCACATGTCCTCAAAATAATGGTATATCATCAACAGCCTTTGTGCATTGTTGAAGTTAGCAATAAAGACAAGTATAAATATATCAATTCGAGATAATCTATGCTTATTGCCCGTACAGCACAACCACCGATCCCCGGACATTTCTCCGTCGCCTCTACGTCGCTTCTCCGTCCATTCACCTTGTATCCACGTCTCCCTTTTCTCCACCTCGCTTCCACGGAGATGCGACGTGGACATCGGTGGGTGTGCTGTTAGAGTGGATTGCAATAAATATTAGATTCAAGAATTGAATCAGACTCCCCCAGATAGAAAAATGTCTCAATAATGCCATCATAATGGTGACATGGACGCCAAGGTGTTTCCGCATAAAATATTGTTACTGTTGGCAAAACGAGGTGATGGCACCATAATGCAGACTTAATGTTTACATTCTATGCATCATTGCAAATTGAGCAGAGGTCATGATAGTACGTTTACGGCACGTTATGTCACAAAATATTCAGAACATGCTTTTCTATCTGGGCCGTAGATATAAAACTTGTATCCCCAATAAAAATATTTCTCTTCAAAACTTCAACAATTTCTCTGCAAAACTTCATTATCGCAATTCTTAGAGAAAGAAAGAATTTTTTCAACAGATTCATCTTCCAAAACTCTGTGAAATTCTGCATATTTCTGAAAATTTCTATTTCCAACTTATTGGTCAAAGTTGTTTTGTTGAGAAATGTTGAATTTTCTCAACATTTTTCTACTTGATAAATGGTGGAAACATTTGATGAGGAAAGGAATTTTCTCCACGAATTCATACATTTCTCTGCAAACTACATTCGCAGAAAAAAATTTGAATTTTCTCTTTATTTGTCTATTCCAAGAATATTACGGCCTGTGGCGGAGAGTTGAGTTTTCTATACAAATTCATACATTTTTCTCAAATCGCATTTGCGGAGATAAAGTGAATTTTATCAAATTTTTCAATCGACTCAAAACAAGTTAAGTACAATTCACTAGTAGGCCTCGGAAAAACCTCTCTCCCACGACCCACTCATTTTTCCTTTCGGAGGATTCTGAATCGATTAGTCCATATCTGACGGGAACGAATTTTTTAAAATTTTCTATCGATTTGACCCAGCACTTGGAAAAATTTACAAGTTAAGGTCGAAAAAAACCTTTCTCCCACGATCTACTCATTTCTCGCTTCATAAGATTCTGAATCGATTGGTCTATATCTTACAGGGACGAACTTTCAAACCTTTCTATTGATTTGACTCAGCATTTGGAACAATTTACAAGTTGAGGTCAAAAAAATCCCCTCTCCCACGACCTATTCATTTTTCGTTTCAGAAGATTCTGAATTGATTGGTCTATACTTCACGAAAACGAATTTTTCAAAATTTTCCATTGCGATGATTCCCATAAGTGGTACTTTAAGATTACTGTAGTCATCTCGGAGATCCGCTGATGTGATGGAGGCTTTGCTTCTCACTCGCAGGACCCGGGTTCAATCCTCACTGAGGAAAGTTCCTAAAAATGGACTTTCAATGTGGTGTCTCTTCCGTAATGTCATTCAAGTCGAACTGGAAGGAGATTTGTAGAGATAAACTCTGAACAAAATTTTTTTTTCTCAAGCAAAAGTGAATAGATAAAACAGAGATTTGTAGAGTAATGCAGAAATATGCAGAGAAGTATTTAATGTAATATGGAGATTTGGCGAGTTTTGTACGAATTTTGTGGAGAAATTCATAAAATATTACGAAGATTGGAAGAATTATGTACAATTTTGCAGAGTAATGCAGAAATTTGTAGAGTAATATTTATGATTAAAAATTCTGCAAATCTCTCAAAGCGTCCGAAATCTGACAGTTATGTAGAAAAATCTGAAGAGTTTTGAAGAATTTTGAAGAGAAATATTTTTATTGGGGATCTATGTCTCTTTTATGATCTTGCACATCTCCAGAGTTTTGTTTACGAATTTTTCGAAATCTTTGTACACGTAAGCGAGAGTACATGCGTTTCCTCTCCTTTTTTGCATTATCCATCATTCACGCATGAATAATTCAACACATGATTTACTTAATAGTTCGGACACATGAACAATTATCAAAAATGTTTCTTGATCACACGCGAAAACCGTAAACAGATGCCACAATACTTGTAGAATATTCATTCCAATTCATTTATTGAGTGAACTGGTACTACAACCAAACTCATACGAACTTGTAAAGACAAGAGAGGTCATGGTTGCGTGCGCAGCTTACCATGCTTTCTCCGTTATGGCGAATTTGGCCAACTGCACTGGGGCAAACTTGGGATATCTCTGTCCTTTGTTATCATCTTTAATAAATAAGAGATTCATTAACGATGATAACAAAGAACAGAGATATCCCGAGTTCGCTCCAGTGCAGTTAACTGAATTCGCTATGAGTTGCTATAAGTCACTAGGGAATGAAGAAAGGTAAACCACGTTCTGCATACATCAGGATTACTTTTGGCATAACAAGTCAGGATCAACTATATTATGCCCTTCTCAGGGCCATATCTGGTGAACCCAAATATGGCAAGCCTCATTTCAGCCCGATGTGACCCACATAGGACCTCGGGATTGTCATAAGATTTTCCTGCTCGGGGTACTGGCATTCGTCTGGGATGACAACGCTTTTCTGTATTGGGGATTGAGTATTAATACCGTTATCCGCAATCAGTGCAGAGCCCGCACTGGATCAGTACTTGGCCGGCATTAAGCTCTCAGTACTGGTTTATCAGTACAGTCATAGTATTGCCCTAGTAGAAATGATCTAGTCATTCACGAGTTTGTAACATCTACATTAACGAAAAACTAGAAACTGGTGAGTGCTTTGTAAGTATTTAGCGAGTTGGCTAGTTTTTCGTTAGTTCAAGCGTTAAAAACTCGTGAATGACTAGACCATTTTTACTAGGGTGTATTTTTATGTATCCAGTATTGATCCCGTACGTGTTGGCCGAATGTTGAAAACCCAATACTGGCACTGTACTGCACCTGTTGTCAACATTGGCATTATTCCGATTTTTCTGATTGGGAAGATTGGTTCACCATGCTTCGCAGTTCATGTTAGAATATTTCTACTAGCGCATTGATTCTAAGAAATTTTTTATAGTCCTGGCGAAAATGAAGCGAGCTCTAAGCGTGCACATCCGCCAAATTACTCTCTAAAGGTTATCTATCTCTTTTCACCAAACATATTCGAAAAGAGATAAATAACCTTTGAAGAGTATTTTGGCGGATGTCCACACTTAGAGCACGCTTCATTTTTGCCAGGGAGACACCATTAGATGAAATATCTTTCTCCAAACGTTCAACTTTCCATTCGAAAATAGATATAGAATAGTGGATATTTACGTGTCTAATGGAAGGTCACACCTTGGATCAAGTTGATGAGGTTTGGGAAGATTCTTGGAATACATATACGTATACATATCTATACATGTATCCACAGCGAGGGAATAGCGATGGCAAGCGGTGAAGTATCTCAATTTGGAATTTCAGGCGTAACCGAGCGTGGCACCCCTCGTCACGATATTACCCTGACAACGACGACGACAACGGAGAAGTGGTTTTTCAGGACAGGGAACAGAGAAGGACCATCCGGTTCGGAACAAGTCCCATTGAATACGGGATCAAAACGACATCATAAAAGCCACCAATCTGACGGATCTTCTTCCTTTCCTTTTCCTTTGGAAATTCCACGAACTCGAACGATGTATATTGAAAGATAAACTTATCAACTAAAGAGTAGTTCTCTTTCTCCTCCTTCTCCTCACCTTTCGGAATAAAAATATTGTTCTAGATCATTATAACAAACCTTTGAGGGAAGGTATTTTTTTGTATTCTTCTTTCTACCGATGAATTTATCTTTATACTTCTCTTCTACAAAGAGGAATCGTGCTAACGCTTTGTCCGCGAAATTATTCGAGAATCCAGGACAGTACATTATCAATCTTTGCGACGTCGTTTGTCTTGCAACGGAATCTACTATTCGAAATCTTTATTCTTTTCCCCGAGAAACGCCAAGCTCTTTCTCCACGAGTTCTTCGATTTCTCCTCTTGGTCGATATAAATTATCGTTGGAGAGAAGAAGAGAAGATGAAGGGTGTGAGTGTCTAGAGTACTATACAGTCACACTTGTCTTGGGAAATTATCGTCTTTGAAATATCGAATTCGATTATTCTTTCTCACCTCTATCAAAGAATTTGGATGACAAAAATATTTGGCATATAGAGCATAGGATTGTAGTACGATGCACTCGAATTTGAATGATAATAATAATAATGTATTTTTCCAAGTATCCACGTGATTCTTGGAGATATTTTTAAGGTAAAGTAATGAAATACAGCTGGAGTGGAGGTATAGTTCGAACTATGGTCTATATCCTGGATGTACGTGTATATACGTTCGACGCCTGATTAGTTATTGACGAGAGAATTAGGAACTCGTTGCGAGACTTCGAGATAGGGAAGTACGTCGCTTAATAGGAGTATTAGCCGACGAATTGGGAGGCGGAACTTGGAAATCAGAAAATTAGTTGTCGTTCGATCAACACTGATGTGTATCTTACCAAATCAATATATGAGAGAGTAAGATGCGTGGGGTGGAAAAATTCGATTTTAATGAATTTATCGTGATAAACTTCAGTCTTGATTTCTCGAGCTGGGAAAAGTAGAGATATATAATAGCGACATAGATGATTTAGAGAAGCTTCTTTTCTTGACTTTTAACGATGAAAATACAAAGTACAAAGATATCTCTTTCCTACGTGCAGATATAATTTCTCATCAACAAAGTACAATAACTCTAAGGTTCAATCTCTTCTTTTCTTGGTCTACCAAAGTTTTTTTTTCTTCTTTTCAGGGAAGTTCTCGGTACTCGATCTTTTTTTTTCTTTTTATGATACTTAGGTTGGAATGATGATTACATATCAAATAAAATATTCACATGTCTCTAACAACGCTTCTTTGGATTCATTGTATTGTGAATATTCGCAAAACCAATTCCCTTTCAGCGACAGTCAGTCGAACTTTCAAATAGAATTTTCAGTACATATTATCATTGGGATGATTTTTGGAAAATGTAGCTTTGTATTCATTCTCTCAGATATTTGGGAAATAATGAAAAACGGCATTAGAAAGGGATAGAACAGGGAGGATAGAGAGGAATGAGTTCAGTCGAAAGTCTCGTTACGGCTAACTAGTTCCAATAACGGGGTCGTTAATCAAGCCGCACTTTCCGGTAGACGGACGTATGGACGGATGTGTGTGACTTCCGTACGATCTTTTTTTGCCTCTTTTATTTTTTTCTATCAGCTCTCTGAATCCCCGTTTTGCAGGTAGACACACGCATGTCGGGCTAATACAAAAAGAAAATCCTAAATTTATTCGTCTGGACAGGATGAACTACCACACTTTGTCAGTTCAATATGATTCTATTGAATAATTCTCATTTGTTCTTTTACCACATTTCGATGGGCATTGTATTTAATGTGCTCAATATCGGTGTTTTATCTTCATACGAAATCTTGTGGAATTACTTCGTCGATGAGATCTTCCACTTATATTTCACTTGTAAATACAAAAATTAAACATTGCGATATGAAATGCTTATATACAAAAATTATTGATTCCCTTTTCGATTTCGTTTTTACTTTCTATTCATTCTTGGAGCACTCTATATATTCTCTATCGATTCTCGGATTATCATTGAGTTATAAATCATTGAGTTGAATTAATTGAGATGCGCTTTTTTATTCATTTATTCAACTATGGAGCGAAAATGTTTATGCTTTGACATTTCATCGAGCCATATGTAATTGAAATAACTATTAATCCACGTATATCAACGTTACACCTATAATACAATTAAACAATTATTCCTCTACGACAAATTCGGAGAAATTTTAATGACGGCTGAATCATAAACTTCATTCCGTATATTATATACATTCATTAAATGAACTTTGTGTTATAAGAAACGAAAATGTGAATTTTGAAAAAAAATCTCACAATATATTATTGCACAAAAACGATGAATATACATGCAGAAATTTCATAAACCATGTGAATGATAGCATACGTTTGTTCATAAAAAGTACAATCGTTGCCGGCAACGGCTCCGACGAACGTAAGCGCGCTTTTTCATCGCGCACGCAAATTGTCGTGCATCGATTTTATGCGAATGAGTCTTATTAACGTAACGAAGAGTTGAAATGCCTCGCATAATTATACACAACGTTATAGTGTTGTGCGTGCATACGTTTCATATAAACGTACAATCCAGATTCACGAGAATATCGAAACATAAAGAAGTATACATGGAATCCTTCAACGATTCAGATTTATACACGTCTTGAATTCAATCCAATCGAAACGGGAATTAATTGGATTCAGAATACGAAGAGCACATCGCATCGTGTGTAAAAAAATGAAAATCAGAATGAGAATGAGAGAAAGTGGAT
Source organism: Gonatopus flavifemur (assembly GCA_018340375.1). Classification (NCBI taxonomy): domain Eukaryota; kingdom Metazoa; phylum Arthropoda; class Insecta; order Hymenoptera; family Dryinidae; genus Gonatopus; species Gonatopus flavifemur. The sequence continues at coordinate 1,185,356 of JAFFJZ010000029.1, read as the reverse complement.
TACCGGAATGAATAACTCTTATACACTTAACGAAAAAACCTATCGGTAGTTCGAATTTCGTTTCATTTCAAAACAGGATTCTATCGATTCGAATAGAAATTGAATTTTCATGTACCTTCGTGTAACTACTATCAATTAAAATCGATCAAAAAATGCTTTTACGAACGGATACGTCGATCGCATCGAGTATATTACACGTGGAAACTTTGATATTATTATTGATAAAAATTCTATATTTATTCGGTGAAAGAGATGGAAATAGCAAGGTTTTTCATGTGGACATTTTTCATGTTTTCGGTGTACGTTGAGAAAGATTCGAAAAGAGGAAAGTAAGACGTGAAACATGTTGTAAATGATGCAATGTCGCAGAGTTTTTGTTATTCTTTTATTTCGGTGCTTATCTGAGAATCATTTCTGTACTACTTGATTAGAATTGTACGTGGTTCGTTGGAACTCTCATATTCCACACGTAGATACGTGCACGCGGCGTAGCTCGTATAGGAGCTCGCAATTCGTGCGACAAGTATTTGTGTTTTTTTTTATTTTTTGTCATCGATTATCGCGTCGATGGAGAACATGACCACAATAAAGGTTCACTCGATCGTGTGCCTGGTGCTTTACACGCCAAGATAAACACACGCTTGCCTACTCTAATAGAAAAGCATTATGCATATGGGTTGAGTGCCAACATAAATGCTAACTTTACAATCATTCGTTGCGGGTGCCTAAAAAATAATCCATAAAACGTGTGGACGCGATTTTAGTTTTATTTTTGATTATTTGTTTCCACTCTCCAAATCGAATCCAAAAATCTTCCTATGGAGGCTTTGAACATTCTGAACCAAAAACCAACATTCAAAATATGAGAGAAAAAATACGATAAACGTGCGATCACGTGTAATATCACAATGAATTAGTATTGTCGCACGTGCAGCTTCCTACGTGACACTAATTATATCTAATTAATCTAATAGGGATAGATGGTAATTCGCATATGGGTAATATGTCTATCGATCTGAAGCAAACCAATGCCGTGAGAGTAATTTCAATCGAACATATTGTACATGTTCAATGTGGTATGAAAAGAGAACTTGATTTTTTCATGTGGGAGTGTAAACGGAAAAAAAATTGAAGGTAAATTAATGATGTTACATTCATCGATATATTTACTCATGGGATAAACGACAAATATTTCCAATTATGATAATATGAGGCGAGTCGTAAACCACGCATTAACGAGAAAATCAGTAGAATAACGTAAATATAGTCAGACAGGTCAGAGATGTACACTTGAATCGATCTGATTCACATCTGTGGGAGGAGGGGAATCACCTTTTATAGAACTTGTGACCGTACCACTCATATGACGGAGTTACTGAGTACAAAACTGAAAAATTTGAAAAAATAAAAAATTTTCATGTTTCTGTTATGATCAATTTCCTCAGAAAATCATTCTGGGGAGATTAATAGAGTTTATTTTTATAAAAAATTAACATTCAGAAAAAATAGTAAAATAGCAGTCCTCAAGAGTGTGTATAAATAGGGGCGTCAAGCCAGCGAGGAGTCACTGCCGTTTTAGCGCTCCAAAGGGGCGGATGTAATGCGCAGGCCCGAGGGCGGGAATAAAGCACCAATATAAATATATGTTGGCTTTCCTTTAATAACCCTTCACAGTCAGTCGAGAATCTGACAGTTAAAATCTCAGATTATTTGATTTTTGAGTAAAATATTTGTCAGTTGAGAATCTGACGGTTAAAATCTCAAATTATTTTACTATCGAGTAAAATATAAGTCAGTTGAGAATCTGACAACTAAAATCTCAAAATATTTTACGGTAACGTAAAAGATCATCAGTTGAGAATCTGATTGTTAAAATCTCATTTCATAACTAACTTCAAGAATCAGTTAATTAAAATCACAATTCGATTATGATTCGAATGACAGAGTGTCAATCATGAATGTAACGGTTAAAGTGACATTTGGGTTTCATTTCTCGAATGAACGATGGTCATCCATGAATATAACTATTGGGATCGTACTCAAGTTTGAGATTTCAAACCGGACATTAGCTTTCATAAAATTAACTGTAAAAATTATCTGAAAGTTTTCTAAGGAACGTTGAGTGATAAAATAATTAACGAAACTAGCACAACGCACTATTTTCTCAATTTTAAGGAAAATTGAGGGGCGACCAAAACGAATTTGCAAAGCATCGGATAATTCAAAATCCGTTGTTCGATCACATTTGGCGACCGTGACAGGATGAAGGCGTGAAGTGTTCCGACTGAGTAAGTGACTGACAGTTGAGAAAAGTTTCGAGCGTCTAGACACAAATCGAAAGGTTTAACAGCGTGTGAAAGTGCTTAAATTGTGTGCTTAAAATGCCACCAAAGACACCAAGAGGTCGAGGAAATCATTCCGGAAGTGATAATCGTAGAAGTGACGGTGATCGACGTTTTTCGCAAGAAAATATAAATATGGGTGATAACCGAGAAAGAGTGCAGAATGATAGAGAAGATCAGCTCATGATAATGTTGGAAAGGTTTCAACATTCGATTACGTTAGGCATCAACCGTCAATACGAACAAATGACTCAGGAAATGCGTAATCTGGGCCTAAGAATGGATAATCTGGAGCAACGCCCCATAGTTCCAGGAGATCTAGGTAATCCGAGGCCGAACCAGATAGAAGCACGACCTCTGGTAGCAGGGGAAAATATAGCTAGATCTCGAGGTGAAAATGGTTATCCTAAGTTATAAAGTGAAGTGAAATTCTGCGGGAAAAAAGACAAAATGAACCCGATAAGATTCGTTCAAAAATTTGAAGAAATCATAACGTTGGAGTCGGTTCCAGAAAATGAAAAAAATTTCATTTTGCGAGATGCTTACAGGGACAGGCTAAGAACTGGTGCGAGCTACACGACTTCAACTCGTATGAGGAAGTCAAACAAAAATTTGAGGAATTCTTCTGGGGAGATGAACAGCAAGCACGTTTCAGAGAAGAAATGCTCACGGGGCGATTTAACGGGTCGAGTCAAGAAACAATGGCGGAATATTTCCTTAGGATGGCCCGAGAAGCCCAAATGCTGGAACCACCAATGGGCAATCATGAAATTATAAGATGTCTAAAGAGGCATTTTAAGGAAGACATTGCCAAAGAATTGCGTCCAGGTATAACCAGATCATTGACTGATGCTGCAGCGATTTTAGAATAAATCGAAAACCAAGAAGAATTTTTCAAAAGACATGGATCAAGACAGGATCGGAGACATAACGTTCAATGGAAAAAAAAGAACTGAAAGTGTCTGGAGAAAATGTGTCACCAGGAAAAAGTGCACAAGGTGGTCCTGAATAAAAAAATAAAAAAACAGTGGTGTTCATTAAAGACAGTAGAACAGAAAGCAATTCTGAAAAATTAGAAACGAATAAAACACGTCCGCATACCCGTTCAATGGGTCGACCAAAAGAAGGGGGTGTCTCAGCGATTTATCAAAGTGATGAAAATGAGGCTAGTGAAAGACACGAAGAAATAGGAAATATTGAAATTCTCAGTGGGAATATGTGCGAGTCGATTCACCAATGCGACAGCGATGAGGAGTATGAAGATTTAGAAATAACAGAAATGATTGGTGACCACGGAGATAGTGAATTAGAGATTGCAGTAGTGCGAGTGAATAAAATGATCGAAGATTTGGCCCAAGATGATCAGGAAAAACCTATGGTCGACGCGATAAATGCGTATGTGGAAGTTAATGTGCGAGGGGTACAGGCTCGTGCGTTAATCGATACGGGAGCGAAAGTGTCAGTGATTAGTAAAGAATTATATGAATTACTCCAAATGAGGAACAATCAGATTCGCGAATGTCCTGTATCAGGTTTGAAACTAATGAGTGCTTTTACAAACAAGAGTGCGAATATAAGGAAGGTGATTATATTGGAGTTAGTGATGAATTATCAAATCCTGGAAGAACAGTTTTACGTAGTTGAAAAAATTTTATCACCAATGATACTAGGAATGAGTTTCTTAAGCGAGTATGGTGCAATTATTGATTTATCAGGGGATAATTTCGAAGTATCATTTACGAAAAACTTACAGGAGTTAAGCATATCTTGTTTAGATGTTCACCAGGTGGAAGGAGTATTAGAAACTATTGAAAAAAAATACAGATCATTATTCCAACCATGCTTGGGGAGAATTGTGACAGAGCAATGCAAAATCCCAATGAAGGATTCAACACCATATAAGTGCAAAACTTATCCCATACCAACTAAATATCTGGATAAAGTCCGAGATCATTCGGAAGAATTGGAGGATCAACGAGTCATCGAAAAGGGACCAACAGAGTTTGTAAATCCTTTAGTGGTAGTGAGCAAACGGGACACAGATGACATTCGTATGTGTTTGGATGCCCGTACGTTGAATGAGCATATGGCCAGTGATTATGCGCAACCTCCACCAATAGAGGAAATTATAGCCAAAATAGAGAATAAATAGGTGTTTACAAAACTCGATATCCGAAAAGCGTTTTGGCAGGTGGAATTAACTGTGGAAAGTCGAAAATTCACCGGATTTTTATTTGAAGGCCAAACATATGTTTTCCGACGAATGCCTTTTGGTCTCAAAATTTCGGGAGCCATGTTTACTCGAATCATTGGCAATATTTTGAAAAAAGAAAACATGAATAATGTCATCATTTACTTAGATGATATATTGATAGCAACCAAAACTATGGAAGAACACCTGAAAGTATTGGATTCTATACTCCGAAGGTTGGACGAGGCTGGGATAACGTTGAATAAGGAGAAGTGTGAATTTTTCGAAGATTCCATATCGTTTCTAGGCCATACATTTGATGAATGGAGGATAAAAATGAATGATAAAACGAAAGAAGCGATAAGTATGGTTCCCAGGCCACGAACCCGGAAGCAAGTTCAAGCTCTCCTAGGCTTAATTAACTGGGACAGACGTTTCATCCCAAATTTATCGACTTTAACGAGACCCATCGAAAAACTATTACAAAAGGATACCAGATTCAATTTACAATCGTGTGCTTATACGAGTCAAAGGATCGCGAGATGGATCAGTTTTCTGCAAGAATTTGACATACAAGTTGAATATATCAAAGGATCCAACAACAAAATCGCAGACGCGTTATCACGATCATTGCGTCAAGATAAAAATAAACAAGGTGAGGGTAAGAAAGTAGTAACGGCAATAATCAACGACCAAAATTACATGAAAATGAAGATATGGGTTGAGATAATTCAAAAAGCTCAGCAAAATGATCCGAAAATCCAGAAAATGATCCAGGAAAAACAGCGAGACTATATAGTGCACGATGGACTGATACGAGTGTACATGAAGGACTCCGATAAAATATTAATACCAAACAATATTGCATGGTGGCTGGTGAATATGGTGCATGAATACTTATTACTTTACGGAACAGATAAAGTATACCATTTTTGCCAAAAGTTCTTCTGGAATAATAATGCAGCTAGAATTGTGAGGGACGTGGTTGCAGCATGCATATTGTGTCAGAAAACAAAACATAGCAACAGAAATTTCGAAGGAGAAATTCATTATGAAACACCTCAAGGTTCAGATAAATTATTGTCCGTGGATATTTTTGGTCCTCTGCCTAGCGGAAAATATAATATGAAGTATATACTGGTTATGGTAGACGTGTTCTCGAAGAAAACTAAATCATATCCGTTAAGAAGCATCAAAACGAAGCTGATAGTGAATAAAATAGTGAACAGTTATTCACAATCGAACCGGAAACCAGAAGTCATATTGACGGATCGTGCAGCCCAATTTCAATCACAGGAATGGGAAAATTTCGGAAAGCGGTATGATATAAAATTAAGATTAACATCCTCGTATAATCCACAGGCGAATCCGGTGGAAAGAACGATGAAAGAAATCGGGAGAATACTAAGAACTTATTGTGACAAGAAACATTCGTCTTGGGTGGAAGTCGTGGAAGATATTGAATTGATTTTGAATAATACGAAACATAAAAGTACGGGAATCGCGCCTGCAGAGCTAAATGAGGAAGGAGATAAAATAAAATTACCAAGAGAATTATTTCCAATCAAATAAAATGATGTTAAGAAGGAAGAAGTTACAAAATTGATGCGGGAGAAACTTCAATCAAAAGCAAGAAAAAGGCAGAAATTTCACTCCAAGAAAGTTAAAGTGCTAGGATTTGAAACTCAACGATCTATGCTTTGTTAAGACCCACAAATTGTCGTCAAAGCAAAAGAAATTTTGCGCCAAATTGTATTACCGTTATGAGGGACCGTTTACAGTTTCAAAAGTGTTGGCTCATAACCTATATGAATTAAAGGATAATAAAGGAAAGATTCGTGGTGTGCTCAACGCGAGACAGATCAAACCGGGTAGATTGCCGATGCTAAAGCCAAAAGAAGTTCCGAAGTTTGTCAAAGAAATTACTCGGAAACACGGGATTTCGTTGAAATAAGTGATGAGCAATATTAGAGCTGATAAAAAGAGTAATTCAAAAAACCAAATAACTCATCAGAATATTTCAATTAATGGTTCGGTTAATTGCGAATTAAGTTGAGAATTTGACGGTTAAAATCTCAAATTATCTTACTTTCGAGTAAAATATTCGTCAGTTGAGAATCTGACGGTTGAAATCTCAAATTATTTTACTATCGAGTAAAATATAAGTCAGTTGAGAATCTGACAACTAAAATCTCAGAATATTTTACGGTAACGTAAAAGATCATCAGTTGAGAATCTGATTGTTAAAATCTCATTTCATAACTAACTTCAAGAATCAGTTAATTAAAATCACAATTCGATTACGATTCGAATGACAGAGTGTCAATCATGAATGTAACGGTTAAAGTGACATTTGGGTTTCATTTCTCAAATGAACGATGGTCATCCATGGATATAACTATTGGGATCGTATTCAAGTTTGAGATTCCAAACCGGACATTAGCTTTCATAAAATTAACTGTAAAAATTATCTGAAAGTTTTCTAAGGAACGTTGAGTGATAAAATAATTAACGAAACTAGCACAACGCACTATTTTCTCAATTTTAAGGAAAATTGAGGGGCGACCAAAACGAATTTGCAAAGCAACGGATAATTCAAAATCCGTTGTTCGGTCACAAACTCAATTGGGAAATATCACAAGATTAACAGACAAACAGAATGGAATGATGATTTTTCGTTCGGGAGAATAATACAATCGCTCTTGAATTTTTACGATGGTTTTTGAACAATATTTTCAAGAAATTATGAGGATGAGAGAAAGTTCGTGCACTGAGGAAGATGAACGTCTCAATGACATTCGCAGAATATTACATTTGAAATGTGCAATATTCTGGCAATCATCTCAAAAATATGTCCAGAATGTCTCCACACTGAAAAAAAAATATATTCCAGTCAAATAAAGATTTATTTGTCCTGTACCAAAGAAATATTTATTAGAATTAACAAAATATTCTTTGGAACCAAAATAATTTATTTGAATTAAATAGATGGTTTTGATCGTTTATTTGATTCCAATAAATTATTTTGGTTCCAAAGAATATTTTGTTAATTCTAATAAATATTTCTTTGATACAGGACAAATAAATATTTATTTGACTGGAATCAATTTTTTTTCCACTGCAGGGTGTCTTATGTTACCATCTTTGTGACATTCTGGGGATATTGTGTGCTATGTGGGACATAATTGCTACAACTATTCCCCATGTGGAAATGGAAATACGGGCCGCTACTGGCTCACTACTGTTGCCGGAGGTGCCAGTACTGGCAAATTTAGAGCGATCGTTATGGGGCCAGTTGGATTGCCAGTACTGGCAAAGGAGTTGGAGTGAAAGGGTAAAGAAGTGGGGAGCTGAGGCTCGGAGGGAAAAAACTTACGTACGCCCTCTAAGAATTCCCCGTCCGACTCCCTCACAATCCTGTAAACAGCTGACCTAGGAGGTTCGTATTCCAGTAACAGGGTTAGTTCCACTCAGTGTGTGTAGATAGGAAGTTGCCAAAGTGAGTGTTGGCATTTCATTGTTCTGAAATATTTTAATGAATAAAGTATCTTCCTCTCTCATCTACGTATTTCAACACTCTTTATATCTGATGTTTCATCGGAAAATATAAAACGATGATGAGAATTCAACTTCCATCTCGATGGTGGTCATTTTGAGATTTATCATTCCTTATGGATATAAAAATGATTCAAATGACTGGAAATGGGAAAAACTGATTATAAACATTATTATACGCATTATTCATGATGATAAAAGCACTTGGTTCATATTTTTCAACTACATTTTTATTACAAAAACATTTCTCATCAAAACTTCAGAATGAAAACAAGACGCCATGCGAGTTTGACGTGCATTTGCTGCTCCGACAATTTTCCCATCCGTTGCTTTTAAAAGTGTCTCTTTAACTGCTATTCAGTTTGCTCGATATAGTGTTTTTTACTGTAAATCTCGTGTAGTATTTCACTCTCCGGTTTGTGCCTTATCTTTCACGTTTTTACTGATTTGAAATCATCACTTGTCGAAAAGTTTCGTCTCACGGATACAGTAGCCTAACATACATAGTGTCACTTACATTGCCGCTTCGTTGTGTGATACGAAAACAGTAAACAGACCATTACTCGTGTATGTGTGTTGCGTGTTACTAGTACCAGTGTCTATCATCTGCTCTACGTTTTGATCTTTCCATATATTCACAATGCCACAACAAGATAAGAAAATCTGTAAAGGCTGTACTAAAGTAACCTGTCTCTAATCCTGTGAGCTGTTTTACGTGTGATATTCATTCGCATCCAGGATGTGTGCACAGATGTAATCATCCGTGGAGTGTGAACAAACTCATCGATTGCTCAGATGCTTCTTCACATCAAAATGATTCATCTTTGCAAAAAGACTCGTCTCTGCTGGTAAATATAAAGGAGCTCATCTCTGAAGAATTTTCGAAATTTCGTGATGAAATTACTCGGGTTTACGAGGACAAAATAGTTTCTCTTAGTCAAACTATTCTTTCCCTCACTGCGAGATTGACTGAAGTTGAGAACAAACTCGACCTTTCAAAACAAGACCGCGATTCTCGTGATCTTGAAACGATTATTCATGGAGTCAACGAGCGACAGAAGCGATCTCGCAATATTATTATTGTTGGTATTGATAAGACGCCGGACAATCAACAGCAAAATGATGCAGCGAAGGTAAAAACACTAATCCGAAACATTTATCCTTCCGCTCATGATGATATTAGGTTGCATAGAATCGGTAAAAAGTTTGCGAACAAACACAGACCTATTTGTGTTTCTTTTCCATCGTCTCAGGATGTTATAAATATCTTGAAACGTAAATCTAATTACAATGGACCGTTTAAAATTGATCAAGATCGAACTGTTCAAGAAAGAAGTTATTTAACCACGTTACGTACAGAACTCAAGAATCTGATCGATGGTGGTGATATCAACAAAACAATCAAGTATATAAATGGATTGCCAACGATTGTTGACACACGTACTGTGCCCCAGAAAAAAAACCTATAACTCACCCTTTGATATACTATCAGAATGTTCGTGGTCTTCGTACTAAACTTCAAGATTTGCAAATTTCACTTTCATCTCTTACTTCTACGTATGATGTCATTATCTTCTCTGAAACCTGGTTAACAGATAACATATCTGATGAAGAATTGTCCTTTAATGATTATGTCTTGTATCGGTTGGACAGGAGCAGGCGCACCAGTGTTTTTTCTCGAGGAGGTGGTGTGTTGATTGCGGTCAAAAAGTATTTGAATAGTGCATTGGTTGATTTGCCGCCTACTAGCGTGGAAAATATTCTTGTCAAGTTGCAGTTTAATTCGAAGTCTGTTTTTATTGGAGCAAGTTACTTCCCCCCTGCCTCATCATCATCTCTTTACCTTGAACATTGTGTTTCTCTGGCCGAGGTACTATGTCAGGATTATGATTCTTCAATTTTTCTCTTCGGTGACTACAATCTTCCGCATGTGGTTTGGCGCAATGACGACTCCTCTCTAACGGCATCGTTTCTTCCTGGTGTGACACTGAATGAAAGGTCTTCGGTGGAGATTTTGACTCAATATTTCAACCACTTTGGTTTATATCAAAAAAACAATATTTACAATAATTTCAATGGTATGCTGGACTTGATTTTTACCACCGATGAGTATGTTGAAACTATTAGTCCGGTTGATTACCTCCTACATTGTGATGCTTATCATCCCCCCATCGAAATTAGATTGTATTCTCTTTCATTGAGATCTTTGTCTTGTACCGACACGTACCGGTATGATTATAAATTGGCTGATTTTTTTTCTATACGGCAGCATTTGAATCAAATTGATTGGGATATGGAGTTAAAATGCATGGATGTAAATACTGCTATTAGTTTTTTGTATGATCAACTTTCTGTGGCTATTGAGTTGTACGTTCTGAAAACATTGATCAAAAGATCTATTTATCCTCTTTGGTTTACTCCTGAGCTCAAAACATTAATTAGAAGAAAGAAAGTTGCCCATATGATTTACAAATCGTCTTATAGTCGCGGCGATTATTTAGCGTTCTCTTTTTTGCGTGCTCAATGTAAATCACGAGCTCGGGCTTGTTATTCGAATTACATTCGCCAAGTTGAGACTAATATTCAAAAGGATGTTAAATTCTTCTGGAATTTTGTTAACAGTAAGCGTTCATCTAATGACTTACCTAGTACCATCATGTTAAATAATGTAGTTGCGTACTCTGCAGCTGGAATGGCTAACCTTTTTGCTGATCACTTTTCATCGGTTTTTGCTTCACATAACTCGGTTAATTTAACCATTTCTAGACATGATATGTCATTTAACATGCTTTCTGATTTAGCTATTAACATAGGAGAGATCTACTCTGTTCTTGATTCGTTAGATACGAGCAAGGGCCCAGGATTTGATGGCCTTCCGCCGTTGCTGTTCAAGTCTTGCAAATTTATTCTTTCTCGACCGCTTTGGATTATCTTTAATAAATCTCTATCTTCCGGATGTTTCCCTGCTGAATTGAAAACGAGCCTGATCTCTCCTATTTTCAAGCATGGTAATAAACTGGATGCTAAGAATTATAGACCTATAAGTATTTTGAATGTTATGTCTAAGATTTTTGAGCGCGTGGTAGTTGACAAGATTACTCCTTTGTTGTCTCCTCTTATTATCCCGGAACAACATGGTTTCATGTCAATGAGGTCTACTACTACGAATTTGGCTGCTTTCTGTAATTTCACCGCCATTGTGCTGGAGGATAACTCACAAGTTGATGTTATTTACACTGATTTCAGTGAAGCGTTTGATACTGTATCTCACAGCGTTCTTCTATCTAAGTTGGGTAGCTTTGGAATATCTGGTAATCTGAAACTTTGGTTCCAGAGTTACTTAACTGATCGGGTGCAGATGGTAAAAGTTCGGAACTGTTTTTCTGAACCGATTATACCTTCTTCGGGAGTGCCCCAGTTTTTCAACAATGTATTCTCTTATTGTGAAATATCTTTTGTCGGGGGTATTTCAGGCTTTCTCATTCAAATTTTCTTCTTCCATGAGTCTCCTCGTACAAACCGAAAGAACAAACGTTCAAATCGATGAATTTAAAGCTGAGGAACAAGTAAAAGAACATGCAGGGTTACGCTAACCTTTGTGTGTGTAAATGACACCATTTTACATAAGGGCCAGTATAACATTTACCACCACGGCGGTAGCGATATTTGATGTGAGCTTGTTATGGTGAAACCCTGGCATGGCAACGGGATCAGTTGTTCTGCCAGAGCTGGATGAGAAATGACATGGGTCGAAATGATGAAATCCTATGTAGAAATTCAAACCCGACCCAGTAGTGGTACAGTACCGGTAACCGCAGTCATCAGGAGTGATCATATTTCAAGTAAAAAACAAAACATTTAATTTGAATTTTGAAAATCTGAATGATTCATGTTTCTCATTATCGTCATCGGAGAAAGGCAATTTGGAAGTGATTTCTTGAAAGTTCACTGAGTATTGAACCCGGGTCCTGCGAGTGAGAAACTGAGTCTCTATCACATCAGCCGATCTCCGAGTTGACGAAAAATTACTCAAATTGCCATTTAATATTGTAATGGGACCGTTGAAGTCATACAATTCAGCATAGATTTCGTAGTGGGATAAAGTCCAACCAATGCTGGAACATTGTTGTCTCTCGGACATATTGAATTATGATACCAACTCTGGCTGAGTGCTGGCACGACTTTGGTTCACTACAACAGTCGAATTGCCAAGATCGTGATTGTAACGTCAGTCGTCTACCAATTTCGTAATCAGTCAGAGTCTTATCAATACTGACACATTGCTATCTTTCGAACATATTGAATGATCATACCAACTCTGGCCTAACGCTGGCAAGATTTCGGCTCACTACAACGGCTGATGGCCAAGATCGTGATTCTAACGTCAGTCGACTCCCGATTCTATAGTCAGCCAGAGCCTATCAATACTGGCACATTGTCATCTATCGGAAATATTGGATGCTAATACTAACTCTGGCTAGATACTGGCGCGGTATTGTCTCATCAAATTAATCGTGTTATTGGAAAGATCGGTGGATCCCTATCCACTATCTATTCCGTATTAGAACAACGTTGCATCGATATTGGTGTCATACCGTCTTTTTTTCGCATTTCACCATCCAACCAACTCTGATTCGATACTGACGCAGTTCCGTGTCTGTAAGATCTGGGTATTCCCCGAACAGTATTAATTCGCTACTGGCTTAAGACCGTCTGACCATGTAAGACCAGTATCGTCTGAAATCCAGCGAACATTTGGCGCCAGTTGGAAAACTGGTAATGATTCTGGATGGGCCCAGTTGTTTCTGCCAAAGTCTGGCACATACAACTTTGCCAGTACCGTGCCATTTGTCAACTCTGGCTGTTTCCACATGGGTCCTCTTTCTCTATGTAGCTCTCCTCTGATCCCTCACCCGGCCCTATTTGATTTCTCATTCACTTAGTTGGAGTCCGCGAATAGAATTCCGGTTTATTTTATATATTTTCAGATTTCGAATGATTTGAAGAAAACCAGGAGTGATAAATATCCATGTTTCCTGACATCAGTAAACTCAAAGTTCAATTTGTGTCCGGGAACTCAAGATCCTCCATTTCAACGACAAAGAAAATATTCGATCACGTTTCAGAACTTCACATCAAAGATATCCGTGAAAAATGGTTCTCTTGATGAAAAATCGGTACTCGAGCGAGGGCGATGACTCCGACCAATTCTACCGAAATCTCAATATCTGTGTATATACACGTACATACATTTATACGTTCATAATACCCGGCACGAATGTCCAAGACCCCGGATAAAATTTTTTGACCGTTCGGGAGTTAGATACGATCGAGCCAACACGCCTAAAACAGTCTACGACCGCGTGTTTTAAATGAACGATAAATAGCTCTTGTAGAAAATCACCGAGATCGCAGCGTACGCTATGAATTTTTTCTTCCCTCTCGATATCGTGCTTGAATGTAGGTGGTGTTGGTACAAGAAGCGAGGGCAGAAAAAAAGAAAAGGGGAAGAAAAAACAAGAGAGAACCATAATTTATTATCCGTCCCTGTGGCACTTGAACGTGTCATAATACACAATCGATTGCCAAGATAAATATTGCGTGACTTTTTTTTCGTACTTACTGACTAGGTTGTATTGTTACGAGCGTACTGCGACGAGCTTAAATCCTGGAAGTAATCCAAATAACGAATGACGATTAATGTAATTATTACTACAGAGAATAGTGCTCCTATACTTCAGTTTTCGTTGTGCGCGACTGTGATAATGATTATGACCACGAACGTTATTTTCTATTGAAATATGTTGCGATTACCGAGTTGCGATGATGCATCAATGGAGGTGAAGGTTATTTTATTCCCTACGTAGGGGATGTTGAGATTGTTGAGAGAACGTAGTACCTATACAAAACTAGTCCCGTTTGTGTGATTTGTGTTTGAAAAGCTGGTTTTAATGTACCGGTTGACGATGAAGTCAAGAAAGTTCGTCCCATTCAGTCCTGGAGAAATCTCTGGGGTGATGTGTATGAAGAAGATACTAGTAGTAGAACTCAGGAAAATGGCGAGTCCGAGGATCGCTTGATAGTACCGCAATGACCACCAGGTTAACTCCCTTATTAGACTTTGATGATAAAGGAATAGCAGGCATTTCGAGCATCATTTCGAACCTGTCTTGTACGTTAATATTTCGATTTTCTTCGGTTGTGCGTGTTTCGTTTTCTCAAACGCTCGTAGATTACTTCACCGTACAGATCGAAAAAGAAAAAGAAAGTAGATTGAGTATGGAGGAACTCTGGATACAGTGTATACCTGTGAAAAGGAGAGAAAGAAAAGGCGAAAAGAACTAAGCGGCGGGAGGGACGATGCTTTTTCCGACACTTCGTGGAGATCTCGTGTTCTCAATGATTGTTCTTTTCTCAAATGGCACACGTCGTGGAGGAAATAGCTAGTCCTTTCTTCTTAGTTTGGTGGCCCAAAGACGTCGAGAAACATATTGGATACACAAAAATAGGAATGAAATCAATAAATGAGATTGATTCCGTGGTAGAGTTGTGGATTAATGAGAAATTAGCAATCAATTTGTTTTTGTTCAATAGATGACGGTGTTAGATAGATTCAATTGGATCACATTTCATTGGCATCGGATGTCTTTCGTTGGTTCTTCATTGGATCACTGACGTGCGTTAACACGCTTTAGCCATGGAATATAATAGGACGTCCCAGTTAAGCGGACTCATTGGACTTCTTCACAATGAACCAAGGCATAATTGTAGTTGTCATCACATTGATTATCAAACAGAAATACACTCATCTTTCCACGAGATGATAAAAACCGAGATGACGAAGATCGAATTGATTGTTGTTGGTGTTGGTGTGTCATCATCGCTCATCATATCTCGATGTATGGAGTTCAATCCTTGATAGAAATCTCACATTCTAAAGATGATTTTCGCCAAGAACCGATAGGTCTCGAAAACATCAGCAATCTACCATGATCAAGGAAGATATTATTTTTATATTCGAATATTCCTGGTACGATCTTAATTTTCATGAAAAGTATTCGCGAGACACGCTGGAAGATGCTATATTGAGTAGTTAAAGGCCTGGTACGTGCATGCATCGATAGGTAGGGAGATCAGGCAGCCAGAAAATTGGAATCGGTGCGATACTGACTATATATGTACGTCTATACACATATATGTATACATCTCCATCAATAATTCGCCTCGTTGGCTCCCAAGGATGCTCGAGGATTTTCTCGGCTGACGACGAAGTCAAGAAAAGTAAGGAACGTACCGCGACGATCGTACGGCGACGCCCCAGGAACGCCATTAGCCTGGAAAACGAGAGCCGTCGAGAGCCCGTCTCCAACGTCGTCGCCATCATCGTCTTCAAGAGATAGTTGTGGTAACACACTGGATAGGAGAAGGTTCATTAAAGTGATCGACGAATCCATGATTTTCATATATTCCCACGCTTCATCGTGGGAGTTCGTGTAAGACTATATAGTTCACCTCAGCTACCGTGAAATAAGATATTTTTGTTCTCATACATATTTTCTCGCGCCGCAAATGGTATGAATTTTTTATGAAAAGTCATTTTATTCTTCTTTTTCGCGAGTTTCATTCATCTCCGTTATGTTAATGGACATTATTTTCTAATTTCATTGATATGTTTTTCCAAAATGTATGAATATGGATCTGGATTGTTGAATGAATTGCTGAGTTGATTCAACACGTCGATTTTATACTTCAGAAAATTCAATTACTCATTGGTTTCTTTTGGAAATCTTCACCTAAATCTGTTTCATCTGATGAATATTTTGATCTCACTATATTCTCATAGATTTTTGTTACGGAAAGGAAAGAATGAATTTTTCAGGAATTCGAATCTTCGCACGTGTCAAGTGTCTTGCTAAGCAGCGAATGACGCAGAGTTACAACGAAATTCACATAACTTTGAGAAGCGTGGCCGGGATGGGCTGCGATTTAATTTGAAAATTGACTAAAGTTCAGCTCTTTCCATTATGTCGGTGATTGTTTTTTGTGCTCACTTTACACACCCTGGAAATTTGATGACTCCTTAGTCAGCAAGGTGCTCCCAAATTTACGTTTTTGCTACTAGTAGCGCTAACGGTAGCAATGTAGTAACTTTTCCATGACCTTGAGACTGCATGCTACCACAGCACACACTGAGAAGAGGATTAGTGAACTGAACGAAACCGTAATTGATTCAACTACGCCAGGAGGTTGAATACGTTCAACCAACTCTGGAGGTTGCATTGAATCATTCCCTAGGTTGGCCGACTCTGTTGAGTCAACTACGTGAATAATTAGGACAATGAAAAATAGTTTGCGTCAAGTATCCATATACATTTGACACAAAATAACAAAGCATCGATTGCCTGCGAGGTTGACTCAACTACGTGAGATTTTGGATGGAACTTCTTCTGTGATTTGTTGACGTTGACACACATTGGTTCATAAGATCAAGTGATATGTTTGAGACAGTGAAAGGTGGCGTAGTTGAGTCTACAATTTCCGAGTCATTTCAACTGAGAATTCGTTGATTCATTCATAAATTCTTCAACTACGTGTGGTGGTTAATGGCACTTTTATTTTTTTCTCAGTGCATATATGTTATCATTTATAACGTAGCCCTAGCTTAGCACTACCAGCATTATCTGGGAGCGCTACCAAGTGGTTCTCCAAGTGAAATACTAACAAGTCGCTTCCATTTTCACACATAAATTCCCCAGTAGGAATTTCGGATGGGAAAATAACAAGGCTTCATGAAGCATTCCTAATTTCCTATCAGGTCCTCATCGGGTTTCGTTATGGTTTTCCCTATTTCACTCCATTTTATGGAAATCTCATCCGAACCTTATTGTCCTCCTGCGTTACAACCCTATTTGAATTCTATTAGGGAAATTAGATAAGTCCCTTGTAAGCGCCTCATAAGATTTCCTTATTCCCTGTTTCCGGATTCTAACCTGATCAGGCCCTTATTAAAAATAGGAAATGCCTGATCAAATTTCTACTAAGGTTGATGGATATATGTGCAAAGAACTTTTGAATGTATGAGCGAATAGTGGCATCGCTGCTGGAAGCACTCCCTTGATTTTGTTGGCTGGGTCTGTTAAGAGATTAAGGAGAGGTTCTCATCAAGCGAATTCCGAAATAAGGTGATTTTCTCGAATTGATTTTCTTAAGAAGAAAGTAAATTAAGGACTCGAGTTATTAGAAACTCATTAAATGGGTCTTAAAGTACATGAAAAAAATGTTCTCCAGTTGAAGGATTCGTATCTCGAAACTTTTTGAAGGCGTTTCTCTTGAAACCATGTTTTTCAAGTTTCGTTCCATCATATCTCAAAAACTACTGAACGGATTGTTTTTTTTTTTATTTTGCAGTTGATTGAATTTATTGCAGGATGAACCTAAATGGAGATGACATTTGCTTTTTTTCCTTTTTTATCACTTTGAGGAGGAAAAAAAGGTGAAAAAACGCTACTAAAAGTTTGCTTGTCTGTCATTTTTTTAATTTTGGACTTTTTGTTGGTTTTATTGGTGCAACTTCCAACAAATATAATATATTTCATAAAAATTTTTGGATTTTTGATTCCTGATAATTTTGGTAAGTGCTATATTGGCGCCCGATTGATCACTGTTTTTCAGGTGGTTATATTTCAACACGTATCAACCATTTCCATGGCATTATTTTTTACTGAAAAAAATTTTTTTATGTACTTAAACACTCAATTAACAATTTGAGTGTGAAAACCCCCAAGTTCTTTATTTACTGCCTTCCATGAAAAACAAATTCGAGAAATTCACTTTATTTTGGGGTCGCTAGATGAGAACCTCCCCTTAACTCGTCGCCTCATTTCACTCTCCTGACATTCATTCACAGATAATCCTTGCGGAAACCGTACCAAGTTTCGCGCGCTTTCGCTCGAACTTATAGAAAAATTCCACAAGCAGTGGGAGTAACCTTGAGATTTTCCCACATAATTTTCAGTCAAATCTCGCCACAAGTTGCATATTTCTTCCCTAGTCCACCGAATTCTCAAACTTTTGATGGGAATTTAAGTCCTCTCGACAACTTAATGACACGTCGATGTTGAATTCTCCAAAAAATTCTTCACCGATGTGCAGTATGGAATTTCTCATAAGAATCTCTCACATTGCACCACATGAAATTCAATTCGGTAACCGATTTTGTACACAAATCAAAATCCAAAACGTTTTGCAATCATTCCAACCCGCAGAGTTATTTTTTCTTTCTGTCTTCACAGACCAGTGGAGTAGCGTAGAGGGAAAATGGAAGAAAGAAGTGGCAGGTCACTCCGCAACGAATCGCCGTAAAAATTTATGCATAAACTTTTCCTTTTGACAGAAACGACCTAGAGTATAAATCGCCGCGGGAGCGTGTCGTCGTTGGTCGAGCGAATGCGAATACTCAAGATGAGAGGTTACACGGAAAATTCAGCGGAAAAATGTCGAAAAGTGTGAAAAAGGAAAAAAGAAGGAATTAGAGAAAGGAAGACGACACAAATAACCAGAGGGAAAAAATTTTGATATGTGAATTCGTAACTCGAACGAATGTATTCTACAATTGGATGAAGATATATTTTTTTTGTCCATGCAAATTCTGATCCAATTCAAATGAAGTGATTCGAAGGATGAATTGGAATACAAGTTATGGTTGTTTTAAAGTCCTTTGGACAACGGTAAAAGAAAGATCGGAATAAAAATTGTACTTTCTATTGTCTTCCTATCTCGAAGCGATAATTCAATTCAATGAAAGAAGTAGATTGCCGGCGCAAGACCGAGATTGGTTACCCTATATGCTCCTCCTCGACGAAAGATATTTTTTCAGAAAAGAATATTTGTGGGAGAGTAAAAAAACAAAGAATAACAAGAAGAGTAAACGACTGTGAGATGAGAAATAGGAGTTTTATAGTTGACTGAAATATCGGTTTCACCGATGTCGGCGGTTGGCTGGTTGGCGTAGTACGTAATTCGACTGACGTGGTGTGAAAAATTATCGGAAAGGAGCAAGGGAAAAGGAGAAGAGGGCAAAGAAGTCTCGTAGAGAAGAAGAGAGTATGTTTGGCGGATCGTCACGTCTGACAACTTTCAGTCTTTCTCCTCTTTTTTTCCTTTACTGATGAATCTTTCTTTCCTCTTCAATCGTTGGAAGGATCGAATAACTGTTTATTAATCATTCGTGCAATTTTTAGATATGTACGTGTATGTACAAAGTATATACACGAAAGCAGGAGCTTGAATACTGAAAATTGTCGTATAAGTCATTGAAGAAATATCTCCTAACAATTCTCCCGAAAGATACTTCTTCCGAGGAAAGGAGATAATACTATGATACTGTTATGCATCGAACTCAGAAGTACAGGGGATATGATACGTAATCATGGAAGTAGAACGTGGAACGTATGCCCGTATAACTTGGGCCATGCAACGTCTTAAAGCCAGTGAGATCGTTTCCAATTATATTGGAATGTGTAAGGTAGATGAGGTATTCAACAGAAGTATGCAAACACATTTATGTGTGTTCAGTTTATTCGTTCTCAACGTTTCCTTGTTGAATTTCCTAAATTTAGAGTGTTGAACATGTACTCCAGGTGAGAATATTCTTTAAAACACAATTCATCAATTCATTTGGTGTTTAGTTTTCCAATAAAAATGTTACCCTGTGCTGATTTGTATTGGGCGATCGTCGCAAGCAAATTTCAACTGTAAACGAAAGTTTATCGTCAGTTTGTTGCGTGCAAGGTCGAGCTTGCTGCAATTTTCTTGTGAGCTTTATTCCTTGATGTTCCAGTTCCATCCCTCGTCTACCTATCTATTCGTCTTTTCCTTGTTTTGTTGCTTCACGTATATATCTTCGTGTACGTGTTTGTAAAAGAAGGAAGCGTAGTACGGAGTCGAGGTGTCTTTCTCAAACCGCATTAGTTAGTGGTTTGCGTTATCTTGTGCAGGAAGCCACTATATACCGTTACCTAGATTTTCTTGTGTTCGTAACGTAGTCGTCGTATACCCTTGACGAGGAAGAAGCAACTGTCTTTACGTAGTGTAGCGATGGACCACCAACATCGCAACAACTCACCAACTCACCACCGAGCGCCCAACCTCATAAAAAGTAAAAAGAAAAAAACATGGTTCAGGACTACCAAGCTTGTTTATCCCATAAACTATGAGAAAGTCAGGTCGTAACTCCCGATGTACCTACCCTGTACATCCGTGGTTACGTTTTTTTCAATTAACATTTATTCATGTTGTCATTCACATCATGTGCATATTTTCACAATTTCATTCCCCTCCCATTCGTCTAGAGCTTCGAATGGATAGAACCGAACGATCGAACTATCCTTGCATCCTTGCTCACCAAGAAGTGTTGTTCATTCAAGTAGAAATCGCTCAAACTGACAATAAAATCCAACGATTTACGTTACTTGGCAAAGGAAGCTTTTTATCAAATGTTATGTTGTGCTATTACAGGGGAACCATAGCCAGCGAATACAAGAGTATAAGAGGGGACAAACTTATTTCCTTTGCGTTCCCGTCGCACCTTTGTATCGTGGACCGAAAGCGTCCTCGCTTTCGCGGCTCTTCTTTTTTCCCCCAGGAAATCGAAGAGGAAGAAAGACTTATGCATGGCCAAAGCTCGACTATGCGCTACGCGTTTGTGAGTCGGAACACGTCTTGAATATGGCTGAAAAAATTTCCCTTAAAACTCTCGATTGCCAGGAAGGAGAGAGGAGGAAAGTTATCATTTTCTCTCGTTCCGCCTCGTCTACCCTGTTCTTTACTACCTGCCTTGACTTTCACGCACTAATACACATTTCCACGAATTCTCGAGATAAGAGCACATACGTGCACTTATTTATTTTTCTTTTCCCTTTGCACTCTTGCTCATCTACCTTGGCTCGGTTTTTACCTCGAGCGTGCAATTGAAAGCAGCAGCAACTTCGCTTATTCCCCATACATGCGCATAACGTATGGGGGATACGCTTTTTTTATTCTCTCTTTGGTCCGTACTTTTACATCCCCATCATAAGAATCCGCATTGTGACTCCTTTTTTCTAGCATTTATGGCAATATGCTGAGCAAAACGAAGCGACCTTCATCTTCATGGATTCGTGGATGGGACGGTATCTCCGAGAGAGAGAGAGAGAGGAGAAAAATAAAAAAGTTGGAATCTACTTGAGATACGCCGAAGTGAACTCACCAATCCACTCTCGGGATTTATCGTAATATCGTATAGAAATACGTATGAGAGACGAAACATCGATACTTATTCAAAGAAATATATCCATCATGTAAATACTGGAATTGTCTGATGATTGAATCTCATTTGTTTTATATTGTATTATTCGTGATTTGAGAAGGATAATGATTCTGATCGATAGATAGAATATCGCTCTTTATGAAATAAACTCACCTCTTAGAACTTGTTAATCATTATATACGAATAATGAAAATATATTGGATCTTGAACAAAAGTTATTTCGTAGTTGGTGCTATCTCGAACTGAACTTGATCACGTTTATAAGTGAAATTGTGTGCGAGAGATACTGCAACGATATGTATAGAATGTTCTTCGATGCGGATTTCCAAGATCGCTTAATTTCTTGTACACACAACGCAAACTTCTCTCACTTGGGCTAATTAACTGCTTGCATAGCTGCGCATAGTGGGGAGAAGGATATATGCTCTCACGTCGTCGACCGCCTATATACACGGTAAACCACCTTGATGTTGCTCCTGTATAACCCACAGTTGTATCGCATTCGTATGTTCTTGGAGGTCATCATATTTTATATCCATGGGAAGTAAATGTTCAAAGATGGAACATAGTTTTCAAGATTCATTTGGGATGTTCAGTTGCATAGGATATCTATTACACCTTTTTAAGATTTCATGGCTCAGAAATTAGTGCTAGACTTCCAACTAATATTCCGGAATTCAGAATAGAAATAATAGAATTTCATTTGTAGGAGACAAAAAGTGAGTTTGTTTAGATTTTTGTCCTTTTTTTTCCAATGTTGCAGAAGTTTGAATCTTTTATCGAAACGAATTAGTAACCGAATAACAAAATACTCAACTGTTAAAGCCCCTAAATTTCACAGTACATTTTTTGAGCGATGTTTCTAGTTCTACAGAGTTGATTAGAAAAGCTGAATAACGATCATTTATCAGATTTTGTGGATTTGAATTTTCGTTTCGTTTCTACAAAAGATTCAAACTTCAGTCACATACCGCATCGCAATAGGGGAATGAAATCATTTGTTCTTTTTTTTACGATTGCAGAGGAATTGGGTCATATAAGACGTTGACAAGGTCATCAATACTTTGGAAGCAATTCGGTTTAAATTGACGCTGTCCCCTTTTATCCACACGTGACATTCAAGTTCGACACGATACACGGTATCGTAGAGGACACTCGAATTGTGACATTCTCGTGATGTTTCAAATAAATACGTATAATTGGTAGTACTTGTGATTTTTATCGATCGTCAAAGTATAAAATTGTGATGATTCAACTTGACACAGAAAGAAATGTCAGGGGTTTCATATGAGAGAGATACAATGATACTAGTTTAAGAGAAAAATTTTGGAAAAATGCTGTGGTACGTAGAACTTCGGATGAAACTGTATGCGGTTGGAGGAGGGAGAAATTTTATTGTCAATAATTATTCGAATTTCGTGATTTATTGTCGATTGGTGAACATACATTTTTTCTTAAAGAATACATCAAGTTCGAATACTTCAAAAAATATGGACAATTTTTCTTCACCCAAGTGCTGAATTTCGTCCCACGATCGTTGGGGAAATGTGTTTTTAAAAGAAATAACGGGATTTTTTATCCATTTTTGGGTGTTGAATTCTTCACGAATGAAAATAAAGCCAACAATATCGTAGTAGAGAATTCCCTATTTCCCGAGTGAACATTTTCATTTTGGGTTCGCCAAACGGGACTACTGCAGGAGCGTTGCGTTTTTTGCGGTACTGTTGCAGACATCATGCACCTGCACTACATCTGCATCAGTCCCGTTTGGCGAACCGAACATTTTTACTCGGGTTTATAGAGGAATTTTGCTGCCACTATTTTTTCTGAGAAAATTCCAGAACTATTTTTTACAATCTCATTATCTATCATGGAAAGAACGTGGACATTCTTCCCAATTAAGAACACTGCCTCCAATCTCACTTCCAGATATTTTTAAATGAATTGAACTTTAAAATGTCTGATTATGAAATATGATAACTCCCTGATAATCAGGATGTTATACAATTTGATTTTATTCGATATGTTTATAATTTATTTATACCTCATATTTCTATTGATTTTAAAACTCATCTCAAAATCAACTGATCATAGAATTAGGACTCACTCTGTACCGCGTAGATGACTCAAGAGAAACGTCGATGAAGACCTTGATGCGGACATCCAATTAAACGTTCCATAAACCATTATTGAATGTGTGACCAACTTAAAATCAATCTAAAATTGACATACGAAGCTTGCAATTGGTTAATTGAAAACTCAATCGCACGACAGAAGTTGGAGGGAAATGAGAATTACGAAGAATTGAAATTCTTCCACATTCCAAATGTCAGGGAACAGGAATTGAAAGAAAAATATGGACTTGGTGTTTCGAATCGCTCAATTCAAGAGCCAATATTCAAATATTGCGTCGGTTTTGAATTTATTCAAACTGAATACTTTTGACAGAAAGTTTTGTAATTAAAATAATGATGAGATATCATCATCCCAGCCTCAAAGTGTTCATTAAATTCCATCAATTGATCCCAACTTTTCAATGATAAATGAATGTTCAAACTCCATCCAAAACACGATTTTAAATGAATTGAAATATATTTGAAAGGTCGTTCATCGTTATGAAGATCAGCGTTTGTATCAAATCTCAATGATTAATGAAACTTAATGGACGTTCTCCACCAACGATAGTGAAATTATTGATGTATTGAGACAAAGGTTTATTTATAGTTATCGAATGCATATTTGATGACGGCGAAATAAATATCCTTTTCATGCAAATTCATCATGATTCTCACTTAATATGGTTTATTAGCTATCAACACACGCATATTTCTACGACATGTCACTTGTTTATTATTTACCGGAGTATATTTGATCCAGAGGAATATTGATTTCCCTGTACACAAATATACGTTCATTGTAAATATACACTTTTTTGCACTTTTAAAAATTTTTAGTTAATGTTCTGTATTCTTCTTTGTTGCAGGTAAGCTATTTGAATGATATTTGGAAGTGATAAATCATCCTCATTGAATGTAAGTGATATCATTCCTCACAACCGATACTTTCAAGGATTGTTTTGTTCAGGAACCTCACAATAGCCCTGACCTCCCAGGAAATCTTCTGGAATTGGTTCTGTCACAGAATTGAATTAAACAACTCAGAATTGTTCTTTTTGTCCGCTCAAATCTTTTACAAAAACTTCCTCTAAAAAAACGATAGCAGTTGGCCGATAAGTTTCAGCGGACGATTTCAGGACCACGATAGATAATCCTGAAATCAATTCGTCTCCTTATACAGAGAGGAATGCTCCATGCACCATTGCATTGAAGCTGAATAATTGCTCTCCAATCCAAGCAGATATTGATATTGGGTTCACATAAAAACTTGATCTGGAATGCTATGGTCCCGATGAGGGATGTAATGTGCAGTTTGATGTGAGCCTGAGGTAACTACTCATATTTGGCCCAGGGGTGAAATAACAACTATGTTCGGCTATGACATCCTACTTTTTACTAGAATTCGTAGAAAGTGAAAGTTGCACATACATTTTGAAGTTACATGCCCAGCTGACTTTACAAAAATATTAGACCTCCCACATAGCATTTATTGTCGAAGAGACATTGTCTTCAGAAATGATTGAGAAAAATGCAAGAAGTCTTAAGCAACACGAGGAAATATCTTTTGGGAGCCATAGTGTTCTTAATTTTCAAAATATATTTTCGGAGAGGTGTGTAAATTGAAAATTATCATCTATGTCAGTAGATCGAAGAATCATTCAGTACCCCTATCATTATAAAAATGTACAAAACTCCCATAAACCAATCAATAAAAATTCATTCTGAAATATCATACGACGATAGGATTGATAAAGGACGATCATAACAGCGGTAAGCAGGTAGAGGCATTGAGTAAAAGAAACAAGAACGTTTGAACAAGTTGGGAATCCCTTGGGATCCTTGTCAAGCTAAAAGTTCAAACAATACGGTTTGAATTCGAGGGTCGGCTATCGATGTAAGATTGTCCCTGCCGGGGAGAATACAAGGTATTTAAATTATGTCACGCTGCGGTAAATCTATCGTAAATACAACAGATCCTTTCCCCCCTACGAAAACACCCAAAGATGTTGTTACCGAAGCTTGATATTCATGATCCACTAAGATCCATAATGTTCACTCAATGAAGATTGCTTCTGACAAACATGAACGTATCGATTACCCTCGACCCCACCTCCTCTCTGTCACAAACTGCTCATTTCGATCTCAACGTTCACCTGTCATTCGTATCATTCCCGTCATTCATAATTTTCATGATCTACATGAAACAGTGATATCGGAATTAATTTTTTGCCCACTTTCTTGAAATGACAATGAATTTTCTTCTATGAAATGAAGAAGAATCGAAGAAGGTCGAGCGATCGTAAAAAGACTTGTTTGCGTGGATGCAATAAAACACGCATCAAAAGAATGAATAAAACAGACAACACATTGATCTTTCCTCTTCCTTTTGTTGAGTGTCAATCATTTCGTGTTCAGAGTGTGAAAGAGTAAGGACATTTGTCATAAAAGTGGAAATGCATCGGACTGCGACGGGCGAAAGACAAAGAAGAGAAAAAGGAGAAGGGTGAAGGGGGGGGGGGTGTTATTCCTGAATCGACGGAATGAAACAGGAAGGGCGTATCTTGCACTCGAAAAGATCGAACGACGGTCGTTTGGACTCTCGAACACGTTTCTCCGGCATCTGCTACTCGTTTGAAATGGTTTCCGGTTGCCTCAGTGACAACCATACCGTTGTAACACGAAGAAGGTCTAGGTATCATCGAGACCGATGGAGATGAACCCACATACACCACGCCTGCGGGACAAGAAAAAGAAAAGAAGGTAAAAGAGAAATGATTTTCCTCCACCGGTACTATTCGGTTAGACGATTGAGATTCGCATTGACTCGAAGGGTGGAAGAATTTTTATGCATGTATTTGTATTGTTTTTTCATTCTATAATTCTAAAATTGGTGACAGCCGTCACCACTATCACACTTGATAGTTTTTTCGAATAATCACTTTTCGTAGGACTAGGAATCATTCGTGAATAGAGAGTACCCGCTGCGAGGGAGTGTTACTCTCTTTGAAAAATGATCCAATCGAGTTTGACTTTGCCAAACGTCCTAATACTTCTTATTTGATCCTATACGGTTTTACAAATCGGTTTCAAACCGCAAGATGAATCTAAAGCTTCCTTCTCCCTTCCCATCTCTTGCCCTTCCTGCCACACGGAGTAGATAAAATCTTTGAAGCTCTCGAGCTTTTTCCTTCTGGTACATTGAACTCGCGCTGACTGGGAAAGAGCGAAACTCGACTCTCATACGAATTTGAACGACGAGGTTCAATCGTCTTTGTTACATACAAATGTATTCTATTACTCCTATTATTTCTCTTCGACGTATCCGTCTTGGGATACTACGTCACTCCTGCGTCAACGCGTGCCGTATCGCCGAAAGAGATAACCGCTTATCGTTTTTTCCGTCTTCAATTTTTCTTTTATTTGTCAAACTGGATTTTGGTGTGACTGAAGAGGATAAAAAAAGGAACAACGCTTGAGGAGGGTGAAAAGGAGAGTTGTTACAGATACGACGAGGAGGATTAAGAAGAGATCAAGTAGAAAACATTGTAATTCATTTCTAATCTCCATATCTCGGGGTGTACCGTGCAATTTTTCAACAACTCGATACCATTGAACGAATCTTTCTGTTCCTCGAGGCAAAAAAAAATTAAAATTTGGTGAATCTACTATGATTTTCAGAACAGAAGGAAGAGAAAAACAGACTGTCTTGATATGGCTCAAGATTGATTGGACGGGGGTTACTTTCGCACTTGTCTTACTCACGTCGATCGACATTTCGGTTAGGCGTCTTTCACGCGAGGCATCCCAGAGAGCAGAGCGGAAAGAAGGGGTAAATGGTGAGGGAGGTTGAAAACGGGGGAAGAAAGAACCGGGACAAAAACGTCAAGAGAGAAACGACGTGACTGGCCGCAGAAACATCAAGAATTCTAAGGAAAAATCGTCTGAATCCTCTTCTTGGTTCTCCTCCCGTAATACCCCTAAACTCGATCGGAGGGTTGGTAAAAGGGAATATACAGAAATTGAGCGGACGGGAGAAAAAAGGTGAACAAGACTACTCTTCTCTTTTTCTATTTCGATTCGACTTCAATATCTTCACTTTAGGGTTAGAAAATATCTTTTTACGCGGAATCAACAGAATAGAAGGAAACAATATTTCCGATGGATCAATCGTAACCCTCAATTCTTTCCTCTCGATCAATTCTTACCTTAAAAGAACCAAAATTTTGGTTCAATTTTGTTATTCTTCTCTCATAAGAGATTGACATGACAATGGAGAAGTTTATACAATGTTTGTTAGCGATTTGTCGATAATTCCTCCATCATTTTGTATCTATTTCTCATTCCAGTAGTTTCATTAATATCGACCATTCAAAATCGAATGGGAGTATTTTTTGTTGGAAAAAAACATGAGCAGTTGAAAGATTCGAACAAAGAATTCCTTCAAAATGATCCCAATCGCATTCTTACGTCGAATGATCCGTATCAGAGGATTAACAAGTTCAAGAATAAAATACTTCCGGATATTTTCTTCCCTGTGATTTTATTGGATCACGGCGGAGAAAGAGGATCGGATAATGTGTCTCATTAGATAATGTGCCGAGCGATTCGAAGAAAAGAATGAAAAAGAAAGAATGCTAGAAGAATGCCATATCACCATCGAAAAGCTATAGAAAGAAACGGGGGCAGAAATGGATCGTAGTGAACTGGTTTGGAAGGAAAAAAACAAAGGAGATATCTGAGTCGGTTGAGTTCAGTCTATAGAAACCATTTTAACGATTCTGAGAATCTGGTGTATTCAAATACACGGTTAATTTCGTGATTTGAGAATCACTTTGTTATTTTGAATTCATACGAAAGTTGATTATCCACTTTCATCATTCGCTGATATTGTATCACGTAATCAAACAAATAATTGATGAAAAAAAATCAGGCATAAGCATCCTATTAATTCTTGAAAGAATACATAGAGTTCAAAATATGTTTCGATTACGATTGGATCTATTGACATGGTGGCGTATCGATCACGGGCTGCATTATTATTCTGATTTGGATTTTGAAACTCCAATAGTATTTCAACGATAAAGCATCAGTAAGAATTCTAAAATCGAATCAGACCACTGGGGATGCGGTTTTAGAATCGCTCAATGCTTCATTGTTGGAATACTGTTAATATTTGCACATCCAAACTGATGAGGATAATTTTGTGATTGTCTCGTTCTATCGGATCGGCATATTGATTTTTACTTTGCATAAATACCCATTCAGGATACAGTGCGCGAATGCGGTTTGATTGTAGTCTTTGGAGTTGCAGTCCCCTGGACCAGTTCCCGGCATTTTTGTAAACAATAACATGCCCACGTAGAAATTGACGGATGGTCCAGTACCGCCGGCTTGATACAGGCTGCCAGTGTGCAACCGTTGGCGGCCGGTGTCGATCGGACTACGGAATGATAACGCCAAATAACTCTGATCCGGTACCGGTTACCAACACCAATTTAGTACTGGAAATCAGTGTGGTTCCGACATTGAGAACTAATACTACTAATGTTGATCGCTGTTCAAGTACCAACGACTGTTACTCAACCGTTATTTGCGTTGTCGTAACTTCACAGAGAGAAAAAATTTATGGGAACAATAAAACATTTAGTTGAATAGTCGCCATAAAATACTAAATTGATTTGAATGAACTTTCATTGACTCAATTGAATAACTGTTTCAATTGATGAAATATTTCATAGCATATTGAATATTTGTTTGATTGAATGAATATTTAATCGAGTCAATGAAAGTTTATTCAAATCAGTCGAGTATTTTATACCGACTATTGTACTAAATATTTCATTGTTCCCGGAAATTTTTTCTCTCAGTGTTCGGAAGGCTTTGAATCCATTATCAAAATTTCTGCACTAGGGGGAATTTAGAGTGAAATTTACTATTGGATCATAGAATGACCGCCAACGGTTGCAAACTGGCAGCCTATATCAAGCCGGTACTGGATCATTCATCAATTTCTACGTGGCCAATCAAGTCTTCTCTCAAACTGCACGAGATATTTATTCACATTGGTTCGGTACCGAACCAACGTTGAAGGCCAACGCTTGCGTACTAAAATTGTGATGTTGCTGATCCAACATTGGTGGAAAAGTGGTCAATAATAGTTGGTCCAAATATCGAACCAGTAACAACACGAACTTGAAATGAAGTCAGTTAAGTACCGATCCGCAATCGACAGACAACCGTTGGTGGCCTATACCTTTTCAGTACCGATCCGTTCGTCATCATCGGCTCAATACCGGAATTTCTACGTGGGTGAACTAAGGGGACATCTCTGTGTTCGATCCAGAGAGTATTTCATCTTTATCCACTCCAAATGCAAGAGGCGTATTAGGGGTAATTGATTTATAGGCAATTAAAATTTCCATCGTATTAGTGAAAATGAAACATCACAATTGACAGTATGCCATTCAAAGGCAAGTGATCGTTTAGAGCATTCCGTAGACCTTAGAGTGACTAGATCTCTCTACTCAAAATACTTGGAAAGGACTCGATGAAATGGAATGAAACAACCAGCCAGACCTTTTTCAATACAAACAGAAGGTCTGGCTGGTTGTTTGATCCCATTTTATTTAGTTCTGTTTAATTATTCTGGGTGGAGAGATGTAGTAACTCTAGGGTTTACGGGACGCTCATAAATCTAAGCATTGAACATATACTTCCAGATCAATCTGTATTGAGAATCATTTTAATATTATACAGGAAAGTCTGTTACGACCAAATTGTTGCATAAAATAACAAATATTTCACATGTTATTATCAATTGGAAGTCATTTGACATTCATCAAATTTATTAAATATTCCTGCAGTCCTTGATCCCGATTCTTCCGTCTCAGAGTTGGATAATATGAATCCGTCATGAAGATCATCTATGAAAAACATCACGGCTCCATCATTTCGTTCTTTGTTATGCTAAGATATGTCCAAGTTGGTACGATAAAAGTGGAACAACGAATAGCATGACGCCTTTCATGAAAAGTTCCTTGACTTCAATACCTATCACAGGAATTCTGCTCTCTCAGAGTTGAGTAATTGATTAATTCGTTCCTCAATAAAATAAAAATCGCATACGCGTACGTTAATGAATAATCGACTAACAAGAACTGATTCATGAAGTGAATGAAATTCAACTACCTGACATGGAGTTGGTTATAATCGAATTCCTTATAATATTCAAGACATGTTGGTGGTATTTAATTATTCGGCTAATTCATATTCATCCGACGGATTGATTAATACAATCCGGTATTCCCCTGGAATTGATTTTGAATTCCCGTTCTGATGCGTTAACAATAAATTACGATCTGTGTATACACCCGACTTGGAATGGAGCATGTAAGGTACGGCAACGGCCCTGACATGAGACTAACCGATTTTTATGCTAGGAAAACTGAAATGAGAAATGATAACATTATTTCACCCTTTGCCGATCCTTTTTTTCCAAATGAAACCTAGAATGAACGTCGTAGTTAAGATTGAGCCTAGCTATGGCCAATGCTGGATACCAATTTATTTTTTTCAGTCTATATTGGGCTGAGGATTAGAAATAACTTGATCCAGACGTGAATGAACATTGACCTAATCGTAGAGTAGCGAAATTAATCATCCATCCATCCACCGATACTGGTACAGGGTTTGGTAATTTTTGGATTAATATCGATTATATAAAGATTTGGCAATCAACCTTGTACCAAGTCTTGCATTTTATCAGCATAGTTGGCAGAATTAAGAAATTTTCATAATGGCATTACTCATGTATTAGCATTACCCCATGTGGAAATAGCCAGAGTTGACAAATGGCACGGTACTGGCAAAGTTGTATTTGCCAGATTTTGGCAGAAACAACTGTGCCCATCCAGAATCATTACCAGTTTTCCAACTGGCGCCAAATATTCGCTGGATTTCAGACGATACTCGCCTTACATGGTCAGACGGTCTCGAGCCAGTAGCGAATTAATACTGTTCTGAGAATACCCAGATCTTACAGACACGGAACTGCGTCAGTATCGAATCAGAGTTGGTTGGATGGTGAAATGCAAAAAAAAGACGGTATGACACCAATATCGATGCAACGTTGTTCTAATACGGAATAGATAGTGGATAGGGATCCACTGATCTTTCCAATAACACGATTAATTTGATGAGACAATACCGCGCCAGTATTGAGCCAGAGTTAGTATTAGCATCCAATATGTCCGATAGATGACAATGTGCCAGTATTGATAGGCTCTGGCTGACTATAGAATCGGTAGTCAACTGACGTTAGAATCACGATCTTGGCAATTCAGCCGTTGTAGTGAGCCGAAATCTTGCCAGCATTAGGCCAGAGCTGGTATGATCATTCAATATGTTTGAAAGATAGCAATGTGCGAGTATTGATAAGACTCTGATTGATTACGAAATTGATAGACGACTGCGTTACAATCACGATCTTGGCAATTCGACTGTTGTAGTGAGCCAAAGTCGCGCCAGCATTCAGGCAGAGTTGGTATCATAATTCAATATGTCCGAGAGACAACAATGTGCCAGCATTGGTGGGACTTTATTCCACTACGAAATCTATGCTGAATTGTATGACTTCAACGGTCCCATCACAATATTAAATGGCAATTTGAGTGATTTGTCGTCAACTCTGAGATCGGCTGATGTGATAGACTCAGTTTCTCACTCGCAGGACTCGGGTTCAATACTCTCTCTGTGAATCCTCAAGAAATCACTTCCAAATCGCCTTCCTCCGATGACGATAATGAGAAACATGAATCATTCAGATTTTCAAAGTTCAAATTAAATGTTTTGTTTTTTACTTGAGATATGATCACTCCTGATAACTGCGGTTTCCGGTACTGTACCAGAACTGGGTCGGGTTTGAATTTCTACATAGGATGTCATCATTTCGACTCCTTGTCATTTCCCATCTAACTCTGGCAAAACCACTGATGCTGTTGCAATGCCAGAGTTTCACCATAGCAGGCTCACATCAAATATCGCTACCACCGTGGTGGTGAATGTTATACTGGCTTTTATGTAAAATGCCGTTATCATTCTAACTCCTTTGCCAGTACTGGTAATGCGACTGGCCCCATAATCGTCGCTCTAGATTTGCCAGTACTGGCACCTTCGACGACAGTAGTGAGCCAGTAGAGGCCCGTGTTTCCATTTCCACACGGGACATAACCCGCGCCAGGTGGATAATAGAGTTCGTTTTATGTATTAGAGCTTGTGGTATGAGCAACAGAAAGAGATGAATTCTTCTGCCCTCATGAAAACGATAAATATAGCAGTCACTATGGACCCAGATAGAAAAACAGGCTCTGGATATTTTATAACATAACGTGCCGTGAATATATCATCATCAAGTTAGCTCAGCTTGCGTTAATGCATAGAATTTAAACATGATGTGTTGAATATGGTGTTATCACTTCGGTTTGCCACCAATAACAATGCTTTATGCGGAAACGCCTTGACATCATGATGCGAACATTTCTTCGCATGTGCGCGAAAAAAGATGTTTAGCCGTATGAACTAGATTTTAGCTATCGCAGCTAGATATTTCGCTGCAGCAGCTCAAATGTAGCTGGTACAGCTGAACGTTTTTTTCTTCGCGTGTCACTATTATGATACCATTATTGAGAAATTTTTCTATCTGGGGGAAAAATGAACAAATCAGGCCATGTCAAAATGTAGTGATTCCATTAATGTTGACCACGGACAATGGCTTGGGTCAGGCGTAGCAGCCAAGCGTAAGGGATTTATATTGAGGCACCGTTGATTGACAATAGAGGTAATATCATGCCTGTGTCGGCAATACAAAGATAACAAGTATTAGAACAGTGTTAATTCCATAGCAGAAGTTTTATATCGGTTAATCACTGAACTTTGGCAAAACCATTACATCAAGCTCACGTCAACGTTGGCAAGCTTTCATCATCGTTGTCCCAAATGTCAAAATTGGAGCTTGTCAATTGCTGGAACGATTTTATCATTTCGGCTCTTAGCCAAGCTTCCTCCCAAGGCTCCGCCAATGCTCGTCAGAGCAGGTTCAGCGTTGCGCTATTAGTGAATTTTTACATGGAAATTGAAAGAATTGCTATCCTACATAAAAATCAAAATAGACACAGAATAGGTTTATTTGAAAAATTATACGACACTCGAAAGCATGTACATGAAAGCTTTCATAAAAGATTCAAGTCTATGATACATACATACGATATGTAATAAATCTCTCGAGATCTTTTCCCTGCTTCTTAAATAAAGAGGAAGAAGAATGGCTTTTACTTCGACAGAGAGCGATAGAATATTATTTTTCATGAACTTCATATTCAACGACAACCAGTATAAAATATCCGCAACTATTCTGCTCACGGTCTTCTTTTCTGTTTCTTGTTTTCTCTTTTCAAGCGCCGCGTTTGTTCTTTTCTTCCCTCTCTTGCCCTTGTACTTTGTCTCCTTAACAGCTCTTATCTCGTTCCGGTTCGCGCACGAGCATTCTCCA
Source organism: Gonatopus flavifemur (assembly GCA_018340375.1). Taxonomy (NCBI): domain Eukaryota; kingdom Metazoa; phylum Arthropoda; class Insecta; order Hymenoptera; family Dryinidae; genus Gonatopus; species Gonatopus flavifemur. The sequence continues at coordinate 1,151,299 of JAFFJZ010000029.1, read as the reverse complement.
TTATCGATTTCATTTCATTTCATTTCATTTCATTTCACAGCCACCGAGCAGCGGCCGGTTCGTTTCAATCGAACGATGTACGAACACGAGTCAAGGCATTTCGAGAAAGAAAGAAAGAAAGGAAGGATGAATGGAGCGGAGGAAGAAAGGGTTAAAAGGTACCCGGAAAATCGGATTCCTTCAATGGAGGATGAACCGTTTGTCAGGTATTCCAAATTATTTTTCTCCGACAAAACGGTTCTTCTTCCCTCCGATATTATTTCATCCTATTTATCTTCCAAGTGCGCGGAATTCATATAGTAGCGCCATTGGAAAAGAATAATCCAACGCGAGGAGAGCGAATCAATTATTCAGTTCGTCAGATTATCGACCGAGAAATGAAATCCATAATTATTACCCGATATATTTGAAATATCATATTCAATGAGCCAGCAGGTTGAATAAATGAGTTGAGCTTTTAACTAGAATCTCAGTAAGAAAAGCTAAATTCATAAGGATAAGCATTTTGTGGCGTGACAAGAGGGTGAAGGTAAAGAAAAGGGGAGAATAAGAACAAAAGAGGGAAAAAAGAAAGAGAAAAACCCTTGGGCTATAGAACACGATAAGTAAGGGTTCTCCTTTGAGACGCCGTGGCGACAAATCGATCCGTACCTGACAATTAACGTCCCCTCGTTGGCCTGTTCTCCAATGGTGATCCTTATCCGAGTCGTGATTGGGCTGTGTTAAAGCCACCAGACTAACTCACCAAGCTTTCTTTTTTCCCTCAACACTCCTACTAACCCGCTTCCAAGTGTAGGTAACAAATTCATTGTCGTTTTTCTCGATTTTCTCTTTTATGCCCTGTGTTCTCAAACGAATGCGATTATTACGCCCAGAATCGGATTATTTTTATTTGATTTGAAATTCTTAATTTTGTATGAATATCAAAATTGTTCTTCAAAATACACGGAATTGAATGATTCTGATGTTACGTGAAAAAAAGTACAACGTTAATTTCATTATTCAAACATCAGGATCATTGAATTTCATATATTCTAAATGATAATCGAGGTGTCTATACAGAGTTAAAAACTTCGAATGGAAATAATCCGACTTCTCAAGTATTTAATTATCGCGCTCTTGAATGATATCGCTGTTACGTGAGCGACGAAAGGAAAAATATTACTGTATGGAGTATATAAGCAATCAAGTTCACCGCATTGCTGCTGCAATTAAATCAGCATACAACCATAAAAAAAATCGCAAATTACCATTGGATTGTGTGTTCCTTCTCAACTCCCTGCACCGTATTTTTTACACAAAATTAAATGTTAAAATTCATATCACTTTATTATAAGAATTTATACGGATTCCAGTCACAGAACTTCGTGAAAGTACACAAATATTTCACACAAATGTTGCATAAGTTGGTGACAGGATGAGATCAAGTTTGATATACGTGTGTACTTCTTTCAACCAACTCCCAACCACACGAAGAAAACTTTATAGTCAAAATTTCTGTATCTCCCGAGGGAAAAGAATACATGAAGCATTGGTCAACTTTTTCCCGTTGCATACAGGTAATGTTTCGGTCTTGTTTCATTCCGCAAAGTCTCGATGTTGGTCTCAAAATTTATAATCTCTATAGATCTAGGTTTTGTCCGAAACGCAACATACGAGCATACATTTCCATACATCAAGGATTTATTCTGCTAAGATGAAAAATATTCACATTACTCCACGAAATAAAGTATCAAAAATACCCATGCGTCTCTTCAGGGATGAAAATTCAGTTAGTGATGAAAAAATAATATGGTTGATGTAACTATAAACAAGGAAATGGGCTCAAAACTCAGCTTGGTTCTTGATCGGTGTATACACGGAGAAAAAAGATTTCGTTATTTTAACGAATCCGTCTTCGCTGAATGGATTGAATAACCTAACGATGACATTTCACTGTGTTGATGAGCTAATTCGCTGTATTTACTAACTGATTCGTTATAATTATCAGTCCTTCGCTAATTTTACGAAGCTTGATTCGCTGAAACAACGAATCGCCGTTCACTTCAGCGGACTTGCTTGCTGTCCATATAATAACAAGCGAGTTCCGTTAAGACAGCGAAATTCTTGCTATTCCAACGAATTTTTTTTCTCCGTGTAGGAAATACAATAATATTGATGTTTTTCAACACCAAAAAATCAAGAATTGAACTTCTTACTTCGAGTTATACACGGAAAAAAATGTATGGTTATGGTACACTGGAATTTGGTTTCCGCAACCAAATACGTTGGGCTATATTTGGCTCAGCCAAATGCTTGGCTGTGAGAACCAAATGAAATAGTATACGCTCACTTAGTTCAAGATACAACTTTCAGTTGGTTATGAAAACCAAACGCTTTTAAAGGCATTCATTCACCCTCGAGCATTTGGTTGTGGCGACTAAACGAGTGGTGATGAGATTACGCAGCAAAACCTCAATGTTTCGCTTTTTTCATATATAAATGTTGGTGAATAATGAATCAGAAAAAAAACGAAGTGAAAATATTTTTTCACGTTGAAATAAAAGAAATTTTTCAACGTGATTTCGGCTGATGATAGAAACTTCACAGTGATCGAAGACACAATCGTGAAGTGTTGATCACATTGATCGTGTCGATACCGGGATTCGAACCTGCCTACACCTACCTAATTCTGCTTATCTAGAGCCTAACACCCTAACCACGCGCCTATACTACCGTATATGATTGCTGTGCATAATATAATACATGTTGCGCAACAAAATCAGAATCTCAAGTGATGATTTCGTTTCATTGAATATTACACTTCGTAATGCATAGTTTCTGGTCAAAAATAATTCTTCAAACTCCAACATTGAGACTTGGATCGTTTTTGTATAATTATTACGTTCAACAAAATGTGTCAAATGAAGTTTAAATCAGGTTGAAACCGAAACCACAAACGGCACAAACAGTTGAGCCAAGAAAACGTTCGTATCAAGGAATATTGCTTTGGAATAATCATGAACACGTTGATTTTCTATGTGCAATTACAAATCAAATTCATTCAGGTTCCTTGAGAGAACTCAGGATATAAAAATACAAAGACAGGTTTTCTTCCACATTTTCCATAAATTATATTGATGAATACAAATTTTTAATTAACAAAGAAGTATATTCTAGCTTTACTTTTCCAACGTAAGGTGATAATGTTGGTTTAGAAATATTCAAAATCAAATTAGAATATTCCAATGATTGCAATCAGAACTACACTATAATTTAATTAGGTATGTAACTCACATACGAACTCAAGAAATACTCTCAGATCTTAACAAATATTCACAGATTTTAAGAAATACTCTCCAATTTTCTATTAAAGATTACTATATTCCCAAACTGCATCTTTCTCCGTGTAGATTTTGTCCCAGAAAAAGTCTAAGAAAACGTCTAGGAAGTTTTTCCTATGCACGGAGAAAAAATGGTTTGCTACCATAGCGCCTACAAAGAAATTTGTTGTCCTTGCAAAATATTCACTACAGCAACTAAGACGTTAGTTCTGTTAACAAATGTGTTGATGTCAGCAGAAAAATGTAGTTGTGACAATTATTTTTCTTGCTCTTACACAGAAAAAAAAACTATCTTGTATCAAGAAAATATTGTTTTCGTTATATATGAAACACGGATTGTCTCAGTTCAATGCAACTTGCTTTGAATCAAGAATTTTGTTTTGTGCTGTGTTTGATTCAAAACAAATTGCATTGAACTGAGACAGTCCGTGTTTCATATATAACGAAAACAATATTGTCTTGATACAAGATAGTTTTTTTTTCTGTGTACAGCTAGTTTTTTTTGTAGGGATGTCTTCTTTATTTCTAATCAAATTTATAAAAACAGCTGGAAATCTCATAAATGAATCCACATTGAGATGACGAAATTAGTTTGGTTACTATAACCAACCATTTGGTTATCATAACCGAACAAGTCTTACCATATTATATCAACACCATAACCAAAGCTATCGAGATGTAGTGACCAAACAAAAGTTGTCTCGCCTAAACGAATAGTTCTCACAACCAACCCGTCAATAGCCAATTGTTTTTAGTTATCCTAACTATATCATTTTTTTCCGTGTACTAAATTGGAAATTTAATATCCCACAATGATCTTACAGATTCTTTTTTATTATGAATTGGATGATTAGTTTCTGTGTGAACTGGATTCTCAATAATAAAAAATATAAGGTGAATTTATCCTTCAAGTAACGATTCTACCCCCATAGAGGTGTTCGCTCCGTTAAAAGAATCGTCCTGGGCTCCACCTGGAATTGCCTAGGAACCAATATGGAAATGAGTGGGTATCCATGGGTTTCATGTAGGTTCCCATTGGATCTATCCGGATTTTTTAATAGGATAGGGTAGATTGCAAAAGCTCCCGGTTCTCAGATAATCTACAAAAGACCTCGGAATATAGTATGATCTGAAAGCAGTTTCGTTTTCAAAATTCTCGATTGAAAGGAATACAGGGCCAGTTGTTTTTTTTTATAAAAATGACGATTCCATCCCCAAAGAGGGATGAGGAGTAGGCTGTGGTGGGTCGTTGATCTGGAATTCGAATTCAACAACCTCGAAGATCTTCGATCAGCTAGTTTCATGCGAATCGAGTCGATTTGGATTTTTTTCATCGCCACATTGCATCCGTCAATTTGAATTTCAAAAATCTCACTTCAGAATTTTCAATTCTCAACTAGAAAAACCCTCGAATACCGACCCATTTTGAGGTTCTTCGGCTGGATAATTGAGGAACATGTTGGGAAATCGAGAAATATCCGTTTTTCTTTATGTTTTTCAACTTTGAATTGCCGCCATCTTGAATTTTGGAGATCACGCTTCAGAGTTTTCTAGCATGGACATACATGCCACTTTCAAGCATGATTGCGATCCTTTCAATGGCTTTTTTGGACTTGAAACATGAGATATCTGAGACAGAATTTGAAACAAATTTACGTGTTCTCTACATTTTCTCTTGTAATTTTTATTTTTCAATTACTGACAAAAATGTGACTGAAATGCTATAGCTTTCAAAATCATCTGCGCAAAGATTTTTCTCGGGTCATTTCCATGCATAGATTCAGTGCCTGTGACAAGAGCTAGAGATCACCACGAATTATCTCCACCTGGATTATCACTTCCCTAACAATTCGATAATCTTTCAAAAATTCAAACCTGTCCACATTTTAATAATGAAACTTAGCCCGCTCGAAGAGAATACAGACTAATTCTTGCCTCCACATTCCACAATATTCGAATCCACAAATAAATGCATATATAATTCAACGCTGAAACGACGATTCCCAACCCCTATCAAATGAGAAGCATTTTATAATTGAACTAATTGAACCCAATTCACCATTCTTCAACTTGTAAAATCGAATAATTATAGAAGAAATTCATAATTTACAGTGATTTGCGCGATAGATACACAAGGACTTGGGTAGAGGTTGATGAGTGTTTATACGAAGAGAACGGGAAGCACGGAGGATGATGTTGTAATAATTCATCGTCGTTAATAATTGGATTTTGAGACGAGACCTGGGACTTGCTTGAGGGGCCAAGTAGGTTGTGAATAATCTATAGCGCCTCGTGGGTTGTGAGTTTCGGAGGAATCAGTATCACGCGCCATATTCCGTCTTCCTTCAAATTTTCACCAAGAACAAAGGCAAAGTTCCAAAACAAAGTGAAATGCACCGAACCAACTCGTATTTCGCTGCTAGATATCGCTCAGATGAAAGGGAACGATAAGGGTTAAGGAGCTTCACATTCCCGCTATGAGATTCGTTGCGCATATCATAAGCAATCGCTATCTTTGGTAATCTCAAGATTTATTGCATGAGAAATACAAGAGGGATTTTTAGTTTCCAATTATATATCACCGCTTCTGTTCATTTTTCCTATGATTTGTACAATTTTTTATACGTATACGAAAGAGATTGAACACGACAAAGTTTTGATTGCAAACCGTTGGGAAATCAAACTGTGCGATTGGTAAATGCGAATTCAATTATCCGGTGTTCGTGTTTGGGAATGATTGGAAAATTAACGATGAGGAATAGTTTTAAAACGTGTTTTCGTCCGGTTTGTTTGCGAATATTTGTATCAAGTTGGTACCTTTCAACCAAGTGTAATTGAATTTTCGATCAACGTTTCTTAAGATTTTCTGAAAAATTGTTCTCAAAATTTTTTGTTCATCCGCTGGATGTATCTTCAAGTTCATAATAATTTTCCGTGCGATGAATTGTATTCACACAAAAGGAAATGGAGAAGTAAGAAAAATAGTCATCACGCATAGTTTGTCACGTGACAAACTTGCAGTACGATCGTAGATGATTTGAAAATTCATATGCAAACATAAATATCTTCGACAAAACTAAGGCTACAAGTTCAAGAAAACAAACGTGTATTCGAATCGATTTGTTGTGAGAAGCATTCATTGTGGTATAACAAATTTTATACCGGCAAAATGTAGAATTTCATCGTTGTCGTGCCATTGATTCTCAAGAGTAGAACCATTGAGTGCTCTTTTCGTTTTTAACAAGGGTCGGGAAGGATAAATCAGTGAAAAAACGGGAAAAAAGATGACGAAGGGGAGAGAAAAAGAAAAGCAGAAGCTGGAATGGTCGGATGATGAATGCTCTAGGTTTTTGAAGTACTGACGTCATATAATAATTGGAGAGCACTTCGTTTAATTAACGATATGATATTGAGAATACTACGCATCTCACATTCACCATAGCTTATTATTGAAAAATGTATTTCCAATCATCAAAATGGTCAAACTACAAAAGATATTCTTCAAACATCTTCTCTATCGAGGCCATTTCCATCCCAACGTTGTTGTGTCCTTTTTTCTGTGTCCACGTCATTCGCGGGCGCTTGTATCGTAGCTTGAACTGAATAATTGGAATCAGTCACAAGAAGTTTCTCGCGCACGATCGTGATGTTACCATAATTAACGTCCCGCCACTAATTTTGAACTCGACGATCTGATTCGGTGAATTACAAGCAATTAGTGCGACCATAGAACGGCGTTGTGGTGCCGCTTCGCATCGCTGCTTCACCTACATCACTTCTATTGTTGCATTGAGCAGCTTGGAGGAGAATTAAAGCACCTTTTGGACCGCTACTCGAAAGCCAAAGATTCACGCAAATTCATCTCACACTCTTCATCGAAGTTACACATTAATAATGATGATGCGAAACCATACTAATGAATGAATGATTCAAGATTCAACGTGAACACCGCGAATCGATACGAATGATAAATTCAATAAAATTTAATTAGTCGGTGGAAATTCGTGATGCCAAGAGATACTATAGCATCGGCAGTATCAAATACATGTATTCATATACAAGATCATTTTGGAATTTCCATTTCAAGTAACACCAACAGCCTTTCCCGTATCGTGTAATGCTAGGTTGAAATTAAAATTCTTCGTCAACGATTTCGGTGAATAATCCGTGCGAATGTGTACCGTAAATGATTGAATTCACTGATTTTCAAGTAAAATTGCGATTCCGCGCTTCTTTTTTCCTCTCTTTTGGAATCCAAATAATGTTAAACACAGCTTTGACCTAGAAAACGAATATTTCAAAAGGTACGAAAGGCTATTGTGTGTGTGTGTGTACTTTTGCAGGTACAAAACGGTATTGCCGATTTAATTCTTCGGTACTTTTTGAGAGAAATTCACGGAAAACGTACACGATATCTCATTTGCATAATGGACGGCTGTGTTTAAAAGTGAATTTTGTTGTACAAAAATACCAGCGTTTGATCTTTCGGGTAAAAATATTTGACATGGGATGGATCATGCACATAAGAATTGTGCACTTATTTATTATGCACAAAAAAAAATTGAATTAAATTTATTCACATATTAATTTCAGTTGTTCCTAATACGTTTGATAAATGTGCACTGATAGTCGTGCACAGTGAATTGTACACATGAAAAAAAATGAGAAATATAAAATGTAAGATTGTGCACCTTACATTTTGCACCTTTGGGAATATTCAATATTCCCTGGTAGAAAGGTTACAAGTTCTTCCCTATGACCGATGAGGCACTAAGAAGGAAGAACTAATTAGGAAAAACTAGCAAGGGGCTAGTCAATAACTGATAAGTTGGATCCAACTAGCATTGATTGGGACAAACTAATGAGTTACTCATCAGTATTTGATAATCTGAACTAATTAATAATAATAGAGTAAAATCTTCTCTACTGATAATTACAAGTATTCACTCCAGGTATAAAGTGAATGAAGAGACATGAGCTTTTCAATCTTGGATTGAATAAAATGTTCCTTGCACTTTTTATCAGAAAAGACGACATTTTTGATGGATTAACTTCAAAAATGAGTAGGGATTGAGCAACAATATTGGCATGATTCATAAGTGCAAATAACTTTTGATTCATTCCAAGACTCGAGAGGTAATTTCTCTTAATTGCATCTATATCCTAAGTGAAGAGTTGTAGTTATTACTACAGTATACCCCCTAAATTTCTAAGAGTGAAATTTCCACTCTCAATGTAAAATGCATTAGCACTTTCACTCTCCAAGAGTGACAAGATCACTTTAGTAGAGTGAATCTCTCCACTTCTCAAACTAGAATGAAAAGTATCACTCGTGAGTAGAGAGTGAATTATACTTCACCTATTTGTGAATTAAAATATCACCTGTCTTAGAGTAAAATATCCCAGCTTATTCATATTAAATCGATGCTCAGATTTTCTATGTCTTGCAATGCTTGGTTTTGAATATTCATCTAAACTTTTGTTTACTTTCAGGATAATTATTTCATTCTCTTGGAAACTTATGGAATTTTCTTATTAAAAGTGATGGTACTGATCTGGAATACCTTTAGTTTTATATGATACCAATAATTGATAATCCTAGGTGTCATTAGCCAATACCTCATGACTCATACCTCATTAGTCACTGTGTTTGATACCATGTATTTATGAACAATAGTGAGTATACCCTGTAACAATAAACAATACTGGATATAGTTGATAAATACCATGTATCGATGAACAATATTGGATGTAGTTGATCGATACCATGTATTCATGAACAATATTGGATACAGTTGATCGATGCCATGTATCGATGAACAAAATTGGATACAGTTGATCGATACTACATATCCTTGTAGAAGATCATATTTCGGTTGTTGGAACTGTATATATGAACCTTGATGTTGATTTTATTTATGGAAATTGCAATTGTAGATCTCTTCCAATTTCATAAAACTATTTTGAATTAAATCTTACAAAAGCTTTTCAAATTGATATTTCAGTACTGGATGTACTATACTGAAAATCATTTCAGTTATTTGGGTTGATTTTTCATAAAAGAGTTTGTTTGTTGTGATTTATTAAGTTATACAAACAATTTTTACAAAACCCCAGTAATTTTACACTTTTGAATCATGAAACATTTATTCTGATACATGGTTTAAAGTATTTTGTCTTTTCAGATACCCACCCTGCTTGAAGTGTTATATAGAATCGTATAGAATATCATAGATTATGATTCAAAAACATGATCAGATTCACAGTTTCTACCATGTTTTTGAATCATATTCTATGATATTCTATACGATTCTATATGACACTTTGAGCAGGGCAAGAACGTTTCCAACAAAACATTTTATTCTAAGTATCTACATTTCATTGAAAACATGTCATTCAATGGAATATTTTGATCACAGTCTTCTTGTATTATAAGAGTTGCTTTCAGATTCATATACTCTTACTAAAATACATTGAAAATCTGAATTATTCTTTGACTTATTCTCTTTTCATGGGCTTTTTTAATGGCTTATGTATATGTTTATTAATCGTATAACACTAATATACAACTATCCAATTGCATTGTAAAATATAACACCTTTTCATGTATACATCTCATACATCTGTACCGTTTACTGTGGAACATTCATTATATTTCGAACATTTATCACAATTAATAAAATTATTATACATAATTCAACCTAACAAAAACAAGATATACTGAATGTTTCATAATGAAGGCCACAGGCCACAGATATATGAGATGGATACATGAAAAGGTGTTATATTTTACAATGCAATTGGATAGTTGTATATTAGTGTTATACGATTAATAAACATATACCTAAGCCATTAAAAAAGCCCATGAAAAGACAATAAGTCAAAGAATAATTCAGATTTTCAATGTATTCTAGTAAAAGTATATGAATCTGAAAGGAACTCTTACAATACAAGAAGACTGTGATCAAAATATTCCATTGAATGACATTTTTTCAATGAAATGTAGATACTTAGAATAAAATGTTTTGTTTGAAACGTTCTTGGGTATCTGAAAAGACAAAACACTTTGAACTATGTATCAGAATAAATGTTTCATGATTCAAAAGTGTAAAATTACTGGGGTTTTGTGAAAATTGTTTGTATAACTTAATAAATCACAAAAAACAAACTTTTTTATGAAAATCAACCTAAAGAACTGAAATGATTTTCAGTATAGTACATCCAGTACTGAAATATCAATTTGAAAAGCTTTTGTAAGATTTAATTCAAAATAGTTTTATGAAATTGGAAGAGATCTACAATTGCAATTTCCATAAATAAAATCAACATTAAGGTTCATATATACAGTTCCAACAACCGAAATATGATCTTCTACAAGGATATGTAGTATCGATCAACTATATCCAATTTTGTTCATCGATACATGGCATCGATCAACTGTATCCAATATTGTTCATGAATACATGGTATCGATCAACTACATCCAATATTGTTCATCGATACATGGTATTTATCAACTATATCCAGTATTGTTTATTGTTACAGGGTATACTCACTATTGTTCATAAATACATGGTATCAAACACAGTGACTCAGATATGCGGTATTGACTAATGACACCTAGAATTATCAATTATTAGTATCATACAGAACTAAAGGTATTCCAAATCAGCACAATCACTTTCAATAAGGAAATTCTGTAAGTCTCCAAGAGATTGAAATAATGATCTTGAAAGTAAACAAAAATTTGAATACAGACTCAAACCAAAGCATTGCAAAAAATAGAAACTTTGAGCGTCGATTTAATATACATTGAATTAAATTCACTTCCATATACAATTCACAATTCACTTCATATGAAATTATACATCAATAATTGTAAGTTCAATTCATTTTATTGATAAAATTATATAACCTCTCACAGTACATATATCATATAAGTATATGTGATTCAAAAATTCTGAGGTTAGAAAATTACATGGATTGGAAATTTGTCAACGTCGGAATCAAATTCTATTCACTGGCACATCATTACAGAATTTTCAATACTTCGCTATATTTATCCCTAATATTATAATGATTCAAAAATTTATCGAGCCTGATTCGATTATTATTGTAACACATCGTTCTACAGGAAATCAACCGAGGTACTCCAGGAACACTTGTTGCAAGTTTTTCTACCACAGACGCAAGTGTCGGTTTAGCTCAGGTCGTTTAGGCATAGGTTGTGTAGGTTCATGTTCAGGTAGGTTGATTACAGCTGTTCGAATCCTCGAAGGTGCATAATAAATTCCCATCAGTACAACGAGCAATTACAGAATGTTGCGGAGTTTGGGGATGTTGATGAAAAGACAAAAATGAATTATTTTTATTTTCTTTTACAAAAATAACTAAAATCTGTGACAGATTTTTTTCCCCCTGAAATACACATTTTTCAAGAGTGCTATTCCACTTGAAGAAATTTAGAGAGTCATATTTATTCCAAAAAATTCCTCGTCAGTTACTGGCAAGTGCCTCATCAGTTACTTTCTAGTGTCTGCTTAGTTTACCTGATTAGTCCCTCGTTGGTGCGAGTGTTACATCCCTCATCAGTTACTGGTAAGTTTTCCCGATTAGTGCCTCACCAGTAAAAAGGATGAACTGATTAGTGCCTTATGGTTTACTAGGGAGAATTCCTACCAGGGTTGTTTTTTTATGCGCAAGTTTTTGTGAATAAAAATTCTGTGCATGATTACTTGCGCATAAAAAACAATATTGAATATTCCCAAAGGTGCAAAATGTAAGGTGCACAATCTTACATTTTATACTTCTCATTTTTTTTCATGTGTACAATTCACTGTGCACGACTAGCAGTGCACATTTATCAAACGTATTAGGAACAACTAAAATTAATATGTGAACAAATTTAATTCAATTTTTTTTTGTGCATAATAAATAAGTGCACAATTCTTATGTGCATGATCCATCCCATGTCAAATATTTGATCAGAGAACAGAGTTATAGATTTCATAGAATTTGGTGTCTTGTGTTCACAGACAAATCATGTATATGGAGAAAAATAATTTTTATATCGTATTCCTCGTTCACCCCTGGTGTATGGCTGTGTAAACCTCGAATTGTCAAAAAACGAGTGGAGGAAAATTTGATACGGTGTTCAGATATCGCCTCCCGAGAATTTCTTCCAATTTCCAACCGAATTCATGTACAGGAACAAATTTCATAAATTCCACTTGAAAAATAGAAAATAATTTGATTTGATGAAATCTCATCTACGATACGCGGTTCGACTGTGCATTTATGCGTTCAAATAAAAATCTGTACCATCCGATATTTCATTCTCTTCCATTCTTTCAACTTATTCTTATTCTCGATTGGGAACTGGATTCATTATTTACCGTGTTGAAAAAAAGAGGATTTCCGTTTACTCACGCTGTAACAAATTTTTCCACCAAGAATCATTGGCAATAATAATATATTCAATGTTTCTCAGTGGCATTTTTATACAAATTCTTCACAGTGCTCTATTAATAGCGTGATTTATTTCATCTCGATCGATTGAGTATATTCACGAGTTCTTGAAACTTTTACTCTCGAAGGTTATTCTCGGAGGGTATTCCAATTCAAATGTGCGTGTTTTTTTTATGATTGAGAGTGAAGATTTATTCTGGGAAATTGAGTGGAATATTTGGGAGTAGGAACATGCTTTTTGCGCTTTTCGATTCTTCAAAGATGAATTCGGCATGTGTTGGTAAAAAATCAAATACTTCAGATCGAAATGATTTTTTTTAAGCGGGGGTAGGGTTTTGCACTTTCAAAGAATCAGGAACTGCACTCTATGAAACTGGAATCAGCGGTTCAGGGTGGGTTGAAGAAACACTTTTTTTTCTCCACTTTTTTGGCTTCTCAAACTTTAAACGCGTGTTTCTCAAAACTACTTTCTCAAAGCCTGTGTTCTCTACCATTTCAAAACTACTTGACCGATTTATTTTAAATTTGGCACACACATCCTGCATATAAAATACCTCCCCCTAAACTGTGTGCTTTAGAATTTTGCTTCTTATTCAGGGGATTTTTTACTCACAAAATTACGGAATTTTTCGTTTAAAGCAGCGCTCTTCACTTCAAATGGCCGGCAAAAATTTCAAAGTGGACACCAAAATGATCTGCTCTCTAAGTCTAAAGGGGTGAAAAATCACGTGTTTTATTCCACTAAGTCTCAGAAATGAGCCAGTCCGCTTCGAGTGGGATTTTCACTTGTTTCGAGTGAACCCTCACTCTTTTACAGTGAAAAATTGACTCTAGAATTTGGGTGGCTGTGAGTTTCTAACCTAAAACCTTAGAATACCACTCTAAAAGAGTGGAAATTTCACTCGAAATTTCGACAGGCTCACTTTTGGCTGGCTAAAGACTGAAATCTCACTCTAAACATTTTAGAGAGTGAGATCGTTGGGAAGAGGATTTATCGATACACAGTGAAAAATTTGGTGTATTTGCAACACACGTGTATGTTCCAGGAGGTCCACTCGCAATTTATGTTAAATATTAACCCTTAACGGCCGCACGGGGTGACTAGTTACCAGTGATGCCAGGAAAAACGGTGCGGACCGAAAAATCAGCCCCTCCATTGTTCATACAATGACACGTTCGTCGTCACGTGTGACTCACATGTATACGAAAGTTTCATCGTGTGCACGGTAGAGGGGCTGATTTTTCGGTCCACACCGTCTTTCCTGGCACCACTGCTAGTTACCCCAGGCCACGGTCGTATATACAGGTCGCTCTCTTTAATATCTTCTATCGATTCAAAACGGGTGCCTCGAAGTGGTAATTTCAGTTTTGGAAACAGAAAAAAGTCGGCTGGAGCCAGATCAGGTGAATACGGTGGCTGCTCGATGATATTTGTTTAGTTTTTGGCCAAAAATTGGTTCACAATGAAAGCCTAGTGAGATGGTGCATTATCGTGATGCAAAATCCATGAATTTTCTTTCCACAAATCTGGCCTTTTTCGACGAATTTGCTCTCTCAAACGTCGCATAAGGCTTAGATGATATTCTTTATTCACCGTTTGACCCTCTAGCAAGAATTCCGAATGTACAAGATCGCGATAATAAAAAAACACAGTCAACATTACCTTCACTTTTGATCGGCTTTGGCGTGGCTTTTTCGGTTTCGGCTCAGTTGGAAGCCGCCACTCCGAAGCTTGTTGACTGGTTTGCATGTCATATTCGTAAACCCATGTCTCATCACCTATTATAATGCGTGTCATGAATGTGGGGTCGGAGTTGACTCGTTCTAGCATGTCTTCAGCGACCTGTACGTGATTCAGTTTTTGGAGAGAATTCAAGTCTTTCGGAACTAATCGAGCGGCAACGCGTTTCATGCCCAAACAATCATGTAAAATAGTACGAACTGATTCGTGAGACACGAAAAGTTCACCGGCTATCTCTCTCAAACTTAAGTGACGATTTTCAGTCACCATTTTCTTCACTTTATCGATATCAACTTCAGTTAAAGACGTCGATGGACGACCAAAGCGAGGCAAATCTTCCACCACATCTCGACCACTTTTGAATGCACTGTACCACTCTTATGCATGTGTTTTTGATAGAGTCAATTCACCATAAGCCTTCTCCAACATTTTCAGCGATTCGGCACACGAAATTCCATTTGTAACGCAAAATTTAAGACAAATTCTTTGTTCAATCTTTGTATCCATTGTGATAATCGCAGGACACACTTGAGAGAACTGAAAACATCGAGGACTGTAACCAAACCAAATGACAGATGACAGTCGAACTCTGTGTCAATATACAGGACGAAGGTACCAACTCAACAACAAAAAGAACGTTGATAAACCCGTTAGCCGCACTTTTTAAATGATAAATTCCCGGTACTTTTTTGACAGAAAGTATGTCGTAAAAGGGTATTTGTTGATACAATACAAATATAATCTATGCATGGACATTATTCATGCCACAATCCATACTTTGCTTGTGGACAATGAAAGTAATATCAATAATGTGAGAATTTCAAATGCATTTTACCAGAGATAACAGTTTTCCACATATTAATCATTAAAACCTCGTATTTTGGTCCGTGAAACATTATTGATATGTTTTTTTCACTTATATTGCATACTGTGCGATAACACATCAAACATCTTTTCATTTTGTGTGAATGGGAACATGAATTTATTTAGAAATTTGATATTGTGATGATGACCGTCGATTAGTTTAATTGATTGACTGAAATAAGTCGATCAATTCCATTTTTTTGGCATTGTTCAGCCATGTGTAACAGTCAAATTAGTTTGGAAGGGTAAATTTTTATTTTCAAAACATACCCTTTCGATACATACAACGCCACGATTCGGCTGTAAATAAGAAATCCCAAAAACCATACAAACGTTTTACAATAACGCTTGAAAAAAAATCCTTGAAAAAAATACTTCACTTTTTCCGGAAGATCACTTGATATAACAAATATACCATTAAAAAAAAAGATGTGAAAGGCAACCCTGTTTCGGAATTCGTATCAACCAGCAACACTTGGCGTGGCCGATGGTAGAAGTTTTTAGCCTTTATTATATACAAATGAATTTCTATAGAACATTAAACAAGAAATTTAAATGATATAATTTCATAAAATCTTCTTCGGCCACGCCAAGTGTTACTGGTTGATGCGAATTCCGAAACAGGGTTGCCTTTCACATCTTTTTTTTTAATGGTATATTTGTTATATCAAGTAATCTTCCGGAAAGAGTGAAGTATTTTTTTCAAGGATTTTTTTTGAAGCGTTATTGTAAAACGTTTGTATGGTTTTTGGGATTTGACGTTATTTTTTACTGTGTTGGAGTTTTTAGGGGTTTTTGTGAGACATTTGTATGCTTTGTGGAATTCTACTTTTTTTTCACTTTTTGGTATCTATATATACGAGCAGAACGATACGCTTGTTCTATTCATTTTTTTAATACAATAATGCTTTTTTGAAAATCATAAATTACCTTCAATACAGTTTAAACAAACTGAAGTTACAATATACCAAAAATCTTTCACATATCCTTTGGATAACCAATGTACTTGGTCGCTCATATTGATTTCATATCTTTTTTTTTCAAATGGAGCATATCCTTTTATATTCCCTCGAAATTCTGAATGCAGTGAAATTTTCCTTTGGAATGTGTTTTTAGATTTTTTTATTCTTTGTTTTTGGGATTTTCATGTACTTGGCGGTGTTTTTTTACTTTTTTGGAGTTTTTTTGGGGGATTTCACTTCTTTTTCTGAATATGCCTCCAACTGAACCCAAATAAAAATGAAATATCCCTGTCGAGTTTATGGCAATCGTAGGAATGAAGGAAATGTCCTCAGATAACTTATGTGATATAAAAATCCACTTGGATTTCCATCAGTCATCTCATCATTGGACGGCAATAGATTATCGAAATAAAGAATGAAGAAAAGAAGGGAAGAAAAGCGAATTTCCATGAACGAATATACGTGTGAAGAATTCCGAAAACTAAATTTTCCTTGACTGATAAGTTGGCGCTCAAAGCAGCTCAAAGCGCTCAAAGCAACTCACAGCGCTCAAAGGAGCTCACGCCGCTCAAAACAGCCCACGATATTGTGCTGGACATGTCTTGTACGGAAATTTCCAGTGTTTTCAAGAAATCATTTCAAGAAAATCGAAACAACATAGATCTTACAGACAGAGGAAACTTGCGTACAATATATTCAAGGTATCCAACAGAAATTTTTTTTGCAAGATAGAATTTGTACTGTTTAGCATGAAGCTAAAAATAGCTTTCCAACAGACATTTTTCGGTCACTCTTTTGAATCATTGTGAAAAGTAGCAGATAGCAAAAGTTCCAAAAATTAGATCTCATTGAATTCTTTCGTGACCACAAAACGAACTACTGAAATGTCAGCAGAATAGAGTCCTTGGAGAATTCAAATCGCCTTTTGTCATACTGTATATTGTACTGTATATAGTATGACAAAAGGCGATTTGAATTCTCCAAGAACTCCATCCTACTGACATTTCAGTGATTCATTTTGTGGTTCCAGAAGGATTCAATGGGATCTAGTTTTTGGAACTTTTGCTATCTGGGTAAAGAGATGTCAAATATTTATCATGCAACGAAAAGATATACCTTCAAGATATCAGATTGAAGACACTTTCTAGTACTGTACCAGACATTTTTCAGAATTTTGTGGAATATCCATCGAAATCATTCGAAAAAATTTTTCAAGAATATTTGGTTCGTTATGGTATCATAAAGGTATTCTATATTCTTCAAAACTGTACAATATCACAGTAATTGAATTCTAATTTTATGATGAAGCGAAATTATTGCTTTTCAAAGAAATATATATACGAGTCTTTAGCATTGCGTGGCCAATGTCGCTCTTCAACTTGCAGATCATGAATAAATATCCACTTTGTACCTTTACTTCGTAACATGCATGTGAAATTATCTTCAGAAATATTTTTACCCTGATGAAAAACAACAACTATAACTTTATAAAAGTGTTGTGCAATTATAATTTTTGAAGTTGGTACTGCTTCAATGTTTATATTTTCTACCTTTGTTGCTTCAACATTATTGTGATTAAACATCATCAATTGCACAATTACATATTGTTCTGACGCTGTTATGAATGATTTTGTAGTTTTATGCAAGTTATTACAATTGTCACAAGAATCTTGTGTTGAAAAATTGAACTTGAATATTTCTTGAAACTCAAATGATTTTTGTGAAATTGGAGGTAGCCCAAGACGTGTAACACAATTTGTACCAACAATATTTTCGGTATATTCACATTTCGTACATTCCGTTAAGGTAGTTATTTGGTGCTTCACTAAATTTTTAATACCCATTGAATTCTCGCAAATAGAAGCGATGAATTCTCCTGCATCTTGTGAGTGATTATGCAAGTATTGTGAACCTGCAAGCTGTTTTAACGCTATGATATCAAGGTTTTTTTGCGAATTGTAGTTCTGAATTGAAATATTTATGATGTCATTGGGGTCAGATAAAAGTAATTGTTTTGTCTTAGAAGCACAGTACAATATACACTGCATTACTGCATTCAAATAAGAAGGAACACCGTCAACAATAGGAAGACCCATTACGTTTAACGCGTGAATTTCTGTTGATTTTTCATCAATATTTTGGCCCCTGGATTATATATTATCCAATATCCTTATTCCTGAGTACCCAGGTGAAAAAGTTTTTTCAGTGAGTAAATTCTTTGAGTAAAATTACAGGTGGATCAAGAAAAAGTAGAAAGGATGCAGGTATACTATACATCTGTATGTTACTTACCACCACGATCAATATCATCAGGTAGCGTAGAAGGAATATGAAGAAAAGGCAAGAGTGCAGAGGATCTACCACAGGTCCTTGCGTTAGGTACACTATTATCAGATTCTTCCAATAGAATCACAGGTAGATGAAGAAAAAGCAAGAAGGATGCATGTCACCATACATCTTTATGTTACGTACGACAATGATCAATGTCAGTAGGCAGCGTCATAAGAAAATGAAGAAAAGGCAGAAGTGCAGTGGATATACAAGTCCTTGCATTGAATAATACCGCTATCAGATTCTTCCAACAGAATCATAGGTGGATGAAGAAAAAGCAAAAAGGATGTAGATGTACCATACATCTGATAGGAGCGCAGTGGATATATCACAAATCTTTGCATCGGGTGCATTCCACTGACCAACTGACGAATGATTAGAGAGACTGTTTAGGATCAACTCAACGAAAATTGAGCATATACAATATTCTGAATATAGAAATTGTTGCAGAACAACTACAGGTCAACTTGACTGATGTGACTGGATGTGACAATTCATTCTGAATGTTTTCTTCCAAAGTTTCATCTTTTCAGTTGTTCCGTTCAAGCTGGATTATATTTGTGTTCTTACAAACCATCATTTTTATCTTTACTTATCTTGGTTTTGGAATGATTCAATTCTCAAATATCATGAATATTGAATGGTTTCGATATTTGATGCAATATTGCTTTTTAATGATCATGAATCACTTTGAATACATTTTGAACATTTCATGGATCCTAAAGTTACTAAATCTCACAACCCAAAATACTCTATGACAATTTAATAAAATTCATGATACAGTAGAACCTCGATTATCCGAGGTAATGTGGGGAGAGCTTACCTCGGATAACTGAAACCTCGGATAATACAGAAAATAGATATTTTTTGAGAAATTTTAATCCCTCAAGTGTTTGAAATCTTCATTGCGCAGTTTGAATATATTACATGAATATTATTCAACATATTCCTGATATATTTATATTTTTATAATCTTCATAACATTAAAATATGAATGTGAAAAGAAAATGAATATGTCCTAATTTTTGGTACATCATTTGTACAAACATGCATTGCTACAAATTTTTTTGATTTTAAAAAATCAGTGATTTTATTATTTATGATTTATTTGATGATTTGTATTATTCGAGGATCCAGCTCGGTTAATCCGAAGCGGTCCAGGCCTCGGATAACGCGGAGCGTCGGTTGATCGGAGCTCGGATAATCGAGGTTCTACTGTATTTGAGAATTGAATCATTCCAAAACCAAGATAAGTAAAGATAAAAATGATGGTTCGTAAGAACACAAATATAATCCAGCTTGAATGGAACAACTGAAAAGATGGAACTTTGGAAGAAAACATTCAGAATAAATTGTCACATCCAGTCACATCAGCCAAGTTGACCTGTAGTTGTTCTGCAACAATTTCTATAATCAGAATATTGTATCTGCTCAATTTTCGTTGAGTTGATCCTAAACAGTCTCTCTAATCATTCGTCAGTTGGTCAGTGAAATGCACCCGATGCAAAGATTTGTGATATATCCACTGCGCTCCTATCTTTTCTGCATTTTCCTTTAACGCTACCTAATGATCATGGTAGGATTTAACGTACAGATGTATGGTACATCTACATCCTTTTTGCTTTTTCTTCATCCACCTATGATTCTGTTGGAAGAATCTGATAGTGGTATTATTCAATGCAAGGACTTGTATATCCACTGCACTTATGCCTTTTCTTCATTTTCCTATGACGCTATCCGATGACATTGATTATTGTGGTACATAACATAAAGATGTATGATACATTTACATCCTTTTTGCTTTTTCTTCATCCACCTATGATTCTGTTGGAAGAATCTGATAGTGGTATTATTCAACGCAAGGACTTGTATATCCACTGCACTTTTGCCTTTTCTTCATTTTCCTTCTACGCTACCTGATGATATTGATCGTGGTGGTAAGTAACATACAGATGTATAGTATACCTGCATCCTTTCTACTTTTTCTTGATCCACCTGTAATTTCACTCAAAGAATCTAGGGAAACCATTTTGTACATAGTTCATAATTTTGATTCAGGATGTCATATTTTAGTATACCTGAAGTGCCGGTGACTAACCTTATTTTCCAATGTTTTTCAAACTTGCCATAATTGAATTTACATCCATTATCTATTCACTATACTGTTTCATTATCTGTTCACGATTCTGATTGCAGAATAGTGGATTCCATTAGAGATTATGGTATATCCATTATACTTTTGCCTGTAAAAAAATAGCAAATAAACTTCAATAATCACCCTTGAGCAGGCTCGGTATGATCTTTTTCACCTATTGCCTATGATCCTAATTAGAGAAATCAACAGTGGAGCCTTCCGAAGTAGCTGGTCATCTGGTTTTGATCAGCTACTTCGGAAGGCTCCAGTAGTTGACTGTCCGTCAGAACTTATGATATATCTCTGACTTTCTGGTATGTGGAGGAATTGCAAATAAACTTGAATCTTTTCCCTTGAGCATGCTCGATATGATCCATTTGATCATTTTCCAACGACTCTAGCAGGAGAACCTGATAGTAGATTGTTTGTAAGGGGGTTATGGTATATCCGATAAGATTTCACCTAAAAAGTAATGCATAAATTTGAATCATTATTTTCGACTAGACCTTGTATGATTTATTTGATCATCAGCCTGTGGTTCTGGTGGTAAGAACCAACAGTAGCAGACTGTTCATTACAGTATTTCTGCTGAGCTGTTGTCTGTAAAGGAATATTGTATTTTATGAATAATACATCATACAGAGCTCACCTGTGTATATAGCAATTTCCTGAATTTAGCAAATAGATTTATTTATACCTTTCTCAAACTTTCTGTGTTTTTTTTTACAAATAACCTCTTCATCATTTATTCATTAATCCATTCATGAATTTTTTCAAGTCATATATAAAAGTATATATAGTATATATAAGTAAAATAATTCCAGGTTATTTGTGTGCGTTCGATTGTTGTTATAATGACCTGTAATACCTGTAATGTAGTATAACCTGCAATTCACAATTCATCCATTTTTCAATTATTCTTTTAATATTATAATAACCTATCAACACATCGCTTCATTGACAGGTTATTTGTTTATGTTTTGACAATGTATAGACCACACTACACTGAAATGCACGCTATTGGATGTTTGGATTATAATGTCTCTAGCATTGGAAGAACTGCCTTAAGGATTAACAAATCTCCGTGATTGAAGAAACCGATTCTGATGATGATGATAGAGAAATCTTGATGTTTTGATCGCATGAAAATTTGAAACGTTTGTATCTCGGGATCGCGTGAACGGATCAACTTCGTAGTGTGCTTAATCGAAAGTGTGTATTCGAATTATATAACAGAAGTGTAATTATTTTTTCGTGAAATTCAATGTGTGATGAGTTACTGTGGGTTAAAGATTTTTTGACTATAGAAAATCTTGGTTTTCGAGTAAAGATACACGGTAGCGCACGACTTATGCTTTTTCATTTTTTTTTCTTCCAGGGTTTTTTTTCTTTCTTTCAGGGTTTTCCTGTACTTGGCGTCGAGACGCTACCGCGTCTCTTGATACCATTAGTCGCTGTAAGGGTCTCGCCCCCCACCATGAGAGTTTCGCGACCTGTATATACGACCGTGCCCCAGGCTTAATGGTCTGTCTACATAACCAACGTAAACGTAAGAACGGACGCGCAGAAACAGTATATGAGCCGTGCGCAACCGTTGACGTTTACGTTCTCCGTTTTTCTGTCTACCCTGGAAAAAATCATCAGATCTAATCAGATCTGAGCCGATCTAAATCGTCAGATCTGACCAGATCTAAATTTTGGTCAGATCTAAACAGATCTGAGTAGATCGGAATAGATCTAAGTAGATCTCGATAGATCTAACTAGATCTAAACAGATCTTACTAGATCTGGATGGTTTATGGTAAATATTGTTAGATCTGATCAGATCTAAACAGTTCTACATAAACACGGAGAAAAAAGATATAAGAATTTTTGCTATTTTTCATGCTGAACCTGAAACAGAAAGGTTTATAAAATCATTTTTTACATGAAAATATGGAGGATTATGAATTAATAGCCAAATTTTACAAAGCGTATAGTAAAATTTGACTATTCATTTATAATCTTGACATCTGATAACGGTATGACAAAAGGTCTTAATTGTAAATCTGTATATATCGATAATTACATCTAACTGAATGTT
The DNA here is from genome assembly GCA_018340375.1 of Gonatopus flavifemur. Lineage (NCBI taxonomy): Eukaryota > Metazoa > Arthropoda > Insecta > Hymenoptera > Dryinidae > Gonatopus > Gonatopus flavifemur. Next base: position 1,128,393 of record JAFFJZ010000029.1, on the reverse strand, counting down.
GATTCCGCCACATCCAACTTATAAAATTTGATAATTGTTACCAAACGCTAATATATATATATATATATATATATATAATTGAATACTTTTCTTAGTGTGAGTCTTCACCAAATCGCATCTGATCTGCTCAGATCTAATGAGATCTCATCAGATCTGAGCGGATTTGATCAGATATAGGAGCAGATTCAATCAGATCTGGGTAGATCTAATCAGATCTAGGATCAGATTTGATCAGATCTGAGCAGATTGAGTGAGATCTGGGAAGATCTACTGAGAATCCACCAGGTCTAATGCTGATGAGAATTGAATTTCATATTATGCAAAAGCAGATCTGAACAGATCTGAACAGATCCAGTCAGATCTGAACAGATCCAATCAGATCTGGTCAGATATTTGGGAAAATGCAATCAAATATGATTGATCAAATAAAGAGATCTGTTCAGATCTAGTCATGTATAGGGTTAGATCTAATCAGATCTGATTAACCCAAAAAAAAGATCTGTTCAGATCTGATGAGATCTGATTAGATCTGATCAGATCCGATTAGATCTAATGAGTTTTTCCCGGGTATGTAGACAGACCATAACCCTCAACCACGCACCTTCGAAAAAATCCCTAATCCACGCACCCGGGTCCTTTGGACCCGGCTCATCTTATTTTGGCTGTATTTTCTTCAAACATTATTCTTTTGAGATGATTTTTTTTTCCGATCGATTCGTCGTAACGTTAAGAATAGTAATCAACATTGTGAAAGAAGATTTTTTTGGAGTTTCTGTGAGTTATGTAGGAAAGAAGGAACATAAATCTGAAGAAAACAGTGAAAAAAACGATTTTTTTCAAAAAATCATATCTATCCCCCACAAAGACGTAGAGACAAAAATAACCACCGTTTTGTAATCAGAAAAAGTTCAACTTCCAGGAAAAAAATAGTTCCCAATGATAGCTAGCAAAAAACATAATTATTTACAAGAGTGAAGTTGGGGTATGTTAAAGAATCCACAATTAGTGAATTAAAGATATTTATCGGAATATTAGAGGGGAAAAATGTAGGAACCGATAAGAATAATGTTCGAAACGCTTTTATCCTTCAAGACTATCGTTTGTTGATTATGAATACCCTCAGTGCATATAAGTACATATACACTCAAGAAAAAATCATTTAAACTGAATATCGATTTGTTCTCTATCCAAAAAATATTCATTGCTATCAGAACTACAGCAGATGGAATGGAACAGAAACGATTGCACTGGCGAGAATTAACCGTAAAAAATGCCATGGAGTGTGGGTGAAGTTAGAAGCGAATGTACCCTAAGAGTCATTTTGCGCTTTTGGAATGTAACATGTTACAGTTCCTTACGCGAATGTACATTATATTTCTCCCAGAGGATTTGTAGGAATAGAATTCAATTACTTTAATTCAATGCTTGTCCGAACTACACAACAATTCTGAAAGAACTCTAATGTACTTATTTTGAACTTTCATAGTTCTCAATGAATTCATTATGAACTCTTTCTGAACTCATGTGCAGCGTAGGTAATCAATACCACTGAATACTTGCCAGACAAAAAATAACTGTATTTGATGCAAATATATATTTTTTAGTGTAGTTGAATGGGTTATGATTCAATCCCCTTGGGAGGGGGGGGGGGCTGCACACATATGTATACTTTTATCATATCGAAACAATACATCCTTCCTCAAAAGGATACATGAACATCTTCTATGCAGTCTTGAAACATTTTCCAGTTTTCCGCCAAAAAAAGTTACACAACCACGCACATCGGGTCCAAAGGACCCGAGCTCAATTTCAAATACATGCTACTCGAAAACTAAGTGACGGATCCCGGATTTCAAAAAAGCATTCAAAGCAGGAAGGTTCGAAGTTGCTTACATTACCATACCAGCCCTTGGCTGTGCATTGCAACAGAATGAGAAGTGAAAGAAAAAATTGCTTGGGTCCAAAGGACCCAGGTGCGTGGTTGAGGGTTAAAAAACGTGGAATTAGAGGTCTCAAACCTTTCGAATAAATACAACAAACAGCATCTGCTGGTGACAGATATGTGTGAGGTATGACTCCACTACATAGTAAGCCTAAAAAGTATTTTCACGTTGCCAATCATGAATATGTATCTAAAATCTAATAAAACGCGAAAACCTCAATTTCATGATTTGTAAATTTTTTCATTTTTCTCACCAGTAATTTTGCAAAATAAATATACTTTTTGAGGAATTGGTGGATACTGTAGCTTCGTTCGTTCAAGGGTGTTCTAAGTTGCTTCAACGTGCTCCAGATATTTGTGATTGGCTCTTCCAGTTATAAACATGAATTGATTGGTTTGGTGCAAGTTGGGGCAACTTAGAACACCTTAGAACGAACGAAGCTTGTTATTGTTTTTTTGTGGCAGTGGTATATATTGTGCGGACGACCCTGGAGTTTTAGTCGTTAATATTGTAAAATGGCGGAGGAGTGAATTTTTTTGCAATTTTTCCTGAATTTTGACTTATATGGCCAGTTTTTAGAACGCCATCTATAAATTAACCAAGTTAACCGTGGTAAGAAAATCTCTCTAAATCTCTCTGAAAATTTCACGTTTCAGAGGGATTCAGAAAGAATCAGAGAAATTCAGAGCAATTCAGCGTGGTTCAGAGGATTTCAAAGATTAGTGGATTGAGAGAACTGGTGCTTTGAATTTTTCAGAAGGATTCAGAAAAATTCAGAGGAGCTCAGAAAGATGCAGGGAAATTCTGGGAAATTCAGAGAGGAACAAATTCACTAAATTTCTTGGTCCTGCATTTCAGAGGCGTTCAAGGAGTGCCAGACGCTTTCAGAGATAGACGAATTTAGAAAGATTGTGCGTAGAACTTTTCAGAAATATTCAGAGGAATTTAGCAAGATTCAGAGTAATTCAGAGAGATTCAGAGGAATTCAGAGAGATTCAGAGGAATTCAGAGAAATTCAGAGGAATTAATTCAGCTAAACTTTTGGTTCAGGATTCCAGAGGTATTCATGGAGTGTTAGAGACTCACAGAGACAGGTGAATTAGGAAAAATTGTGCGTGGGATTTTTCAGAAAGATTCAGAGAGATTCAGCGGAATTCAGAGAGATGCGGGGGAAGTCTGGGAAATGCAGAGAGGAATGAATTCAGTACAATTCTTGGTCCGGCATTTCAGAGGCTTTCTGGAAGTTTCAGAGACTTCCAGAGGAACATAAATTAAGAAAAATTGTGCCTGGAATTTTTTAGAAATATTCAGAGGAATTTAGAAAGGTTTAGAGTAATCCAGAGAGGTTCAGAGGAATTCGGAGGAAGCTTTGAAATCTGAATCCATCCGAATCCGGGATATTTAGAGGAATTCAGAGAGATTCAGAGTAATTCAGAGAAATTTAGAGGAATTCAGAGGAAGCTTTGAAATCTGAATACATTAGATTCCGGGAGATTTAGAGAAATTTAGAGATATTCAGGTAAATTCAGAGGGAGCTTTGAAATTTAAATCTATAAAATTCTGAGGGATTCAGTGATATGCGGAGAGATTTGGAGAAAGTTGAAGAATTCAGAACGTATCACTATCGGAAAAGTCTCTAACTTCCTCTGAATTACTCTGGAATTACTCTGAATCTCTCTGAAATTTGTCCCAGAATATAGAGAGATTCAGAGAAATTCAGAGAGATTTCAGAGAGATTCAGAGAGATTTTTTCTACCAGGGAAACCATTAGAAATATTGAAGAACTAGTCAACGAACATGACACAATTAGTTTAAAGTCTCAAAACATCTGCACATCTTGTCCGACCGGGTTTTTCGGCGTGAGGCAATGAGTTACCTCATGTGGCCGTTATGTGGCCTGAGTGAGGTGTGACCGTTAAGGGTTACCACAAAAAATGTATCAAACTAACACAAAAATGTTCAATTCACACTGTAAATCTGTGAATTTCAGAATTTGATATGTTGTTTTCAACACAAAGTATGAGTGGACCTCCTGTGACACAGAATTTTTCGCTGTGTACTTTGACTCAATTCAAATGGTTTTTGATTTCAGATAATTTTCAGCTGAAATACAGTGAACACGATAAATCGTATATTTTCAAAGGCGCTCTCGCAAAAGCTCCGTCACCGGCTTGTTTGTGAATATTTTTGCATCAGAATTTCACAGAATATTCTTAAAGCCATGCTCAGTAATGTACAAAAGGTTTGAATACATTCACTCGAACCATTTTCCTGAGAAAAATTCGTAAACAAAGTGTATTTTTCCTCGCTGAAAACCCTGCTCCTCTTCTCCCCTTAACTGGAAAGGAAAGAAGACTACTAATTCTGCAATTTTTTTTTGAGAGTATTACATGCTGCTACATAACACATACGAGGAATTACTGATTATTTCTCATCTTTATGGTATAATCTATGTTAAAATATGGTTGCAAATGATATTCTGAATCATATTTTATTCAAGGTATTCTTCATCGCTTTGCATAATTCTTCCCCATAGGAAAATAAAAAAAAAATTTCGTAGTAACTCACGTTCTCACCCGTGTGGAAAAATTGATCAGGATTCAATCAGGGCCTAATTCAAACAAATCAGGGCCAAGTAAGGAATCGATGTAGAATGTGACGCATAAACGATCAGGTCCTAATCGGGTGCCCATGAGGGTACAATCAGGCCCATAACAATCATCTTACATCCAAATATAGTGTCCTAGCTAACATAATTGATGAATGAATTTTGAAATGACTTCAAATTTTCGAATATTATCGAAGCAGATGTAGTTGATTGATTCATAAACAATCAATTCTATTTTTTTCAAAAGAAAAGGGAGGTTATTTCAACTCTCTGAAGTATGAATCAAGTTAGATGTTTCATAGTTCACTGAAAAAACTTCACAGGCGTTATTCTGCAGTCAAAATGTAATGATTTCCTATTTGGCAAAATTTTTGCGAGGTTTAGTTTTTGAGATATTAGAATTTTTATATTTTTTTTTTCGAATCCACATCATTCAAAAGCACTGTGTGTTACATACTTGAGCTTGACACCATTGGCTAAGTTAGGAAACGGCGGATCTCTGGGAAAAATGTACTATTCTGTCATTTTTCGATTTAAGGTTATAGCAATTTGGAATTTTTTGGCTTCCAGCCGATCAGAATCCAGCAACTTTGAGTTATTATAGCTACAAAACATGGGATGACTGGATACTTTGATTTTTTTCTCAAAGATCCACGATTTTCCAACTTGACGAATCGTGTCAAGCTCAAATATGTAACACACAGTGCTTTTGAATGATTTGGATTTGAAAAAAATTCTAAAAATGCTCCTATCTCAAAAACTAAGACTCAACAAAAATTTTTCAGACCGGAAATACGCCTGTGAAATTCTTTCAGTGAACTATGAAACACCCGGCATATAGATATAAACATGGATATGGGTATGTATATATGTGTAAATAGATGTATGAATGAATTTATGTGTGTATATTTGTATATTTGTATATGTATATATACATATATGTATGTATGTATGTATGCATGATCCACTAGAGCTCCCGAATATATTGTAGCAAATTTTGTATTCAAGATATTCCAAAATTGGTAGGGGGTATTTTGGCCGAATCGACATGATTTGACAATCACTAATCGATTTCAGAGGGCACTAAAGAATGACAATGACTAGCGATTGTCAAATCATGTCCATTCGGCCAAAAACTTTTTTGGTCAGAAGACCCCTTACCTCCAAAATTCAACTATAATTTCATTACTTTGTACTTTGTTCTATTAGACAGAAAAATACTCTAAAAATAATCCTTGATTGTGAACATTATTATTGATCGTGTATTATTATTATTATTGTTGTTGTTATTGTTGTTTTTATTATCATCATATCTTATTACCTATTCATATATTTTTATTTGTACACGGAGAAAAATTGTCTATTATAAATTACTAGACTCGCTAGTATATTGCGGACATACTTGCATTCTGAAGGTATATACCAAACATTCTCTTCAAAAGTACCAGACTTTCTGGGAGTTAATGGTAGGATAATGACATTTTATAATAGAAAGTATGATGCTTTTGATCAGAATGTTTGGTATATAACCTTAAAATGCAAGTATATCCTCAATATACTAGCGAGTCTAATAATTTATAGTAGATAATTTTTCTCAGTGTAAAAATATAAAATCAAGACATTTTCCATAGATATCACTGAAGCTTATATATGTTATATGATTAGTATTCACAAGCTTTTATGATTTTTCGATTTGAAATGTTCCTGTCATGACATTTTTTAAATAAATTGATATGAAATCGATGATTTATATTCATTCATCAGGAATACATTTTTATATCAACAGCGTTGCTCAAATCTGTTCATGGGTCACATTTCTAGTCCTCAATTTCAGTCAAACCAAATTTCTAACGGAATCAACCCACCAAAAATTCACGTTGATTAGAATAACCAATGACGCACAGAATTCCCAGCCGATAGACACCCTGAAGAATACGAATGTTACCATCCGAGCATGCTTTCTTTCTACCAAAATACTCTAAGGCTGGCCTCCCATGGACCGGAATTCGTTCCGGCGGAATGAAAATTGAACCAATGCACAATTTTTTATAGATTTCTGATAGAACGCTCTAAAAGAAATTGTGAAAGCGATTGGTTTAAAGTCATTCCGCCGGAACGAATTCCGGTCCATGGGAGGTTAGCCTAATTTGAATTCATAGGAAAATCCATACTTCAGATCGTTCGGATAACCACACACTTTTTTCGGTAGAGTGTCTCAGTCCCGAAGGTCAATTTTCCCGAAAGTCCGATACACCGAAATGCAAAATCCTGTTGTGTGTTGAACATCTACAAATCCTGGTATTACCCATACAGCACCGGGAGGTCTTTTGAATGCACTGAGAAAAAGGATTCGTTGACTCAAATGAGATTTGTTTACAGTAAATAAATCGTATATTTGGATACGAGCAAAGAAATATTTACTAATATTCATTTTATCACATAGTTGTTGAATACACCACATATTGCTTTGAGTCAACTTCATACCGACTATGATTCGATAGATCTGAATTCGACAAGAACTCATAATCATTTACATTAACTCCAATCACTTTGAATCAAATGAATGATTTGGTTATAGTTAATAAATATGAATTTCTTGACTCAACACAATGTTTGGTCATAATCAGTATGTCTTATTTGTATGAAATGATACTTCTTGAAAATGCTCAACCAAATGCGTTGATTTGTCAGAAGGAAACTTTTTTCTCAGTGTGTTCAAAAAACGTGCTTGATTGCACAGAGAACGTAGAAATAACGTTTCGGGATGTTCTAAGAACGTCACATGTATGTCCCAGGTACGTGCAAATGTCCCGGTTCGTTCTATTCATCTTCACCGTGCGACGTTCTGGAAACGTGTTCAATAAAGGTTTCCACACTGAAAAAAAAATTCATTTCAGTCAAATAAATATTTATTTGTCCTGTACCAGAGAAATATTTATTAGAATTAACAAAATATACTTTGGAACCAAAATAATTTATTCGAATCAAATAAACGATTAAAACCATCTACTTAATTCAAATAAATTATTTTGGTTCCAAAGAATATTTTGTTAATTCTAATGGATATTTCTTTGCTACGGGACAAATAAATATTTATTTGACTGGAATAAATTTTTTTTTCAGTGCATTACGTCGTGCGAAGCTGCGCATATGTTTTTGAAGGTTAGTTTTCATGAAAGTGTGTTGGGCAAAAACATTATGAGAACGGCCCGTAGTAGATGAAAAGAACGAGTTAAGAACGTATTCAGGGGCATCCAAAATGCAGGTACTCTAAATATTTAAAAAACTTACTCCTCGGGGACCAAAATACGCAAAACCGAGTGCATGTTTTCAAAACGTTGAGACAATTTTCTGTGCTTTCTGGGTAGTGAAACCAACGATGCCTAGTTGGCTTGGAACACCCCAAATCTTATTCTTAGAAATCCATTGTTTTCATAGGTATTGAACACACGGTGGAAGCTGCAATGTCGCGACAAAATTTCAGTACCTTAAAATATAATAGTTAGATGGCTAGTAACATCTAGGAATATTTCGGTATATCGAACTTCCGGGAAAATGGACCTTCGGAACTGCGACACTCTACCATTTTTTTCAATGCACGAAGCACTTGCAAGTGTCTAGTTTTAGGCTAGTCAAGCGTTACAAAACTCGCGAATCCCTAGATCATTTCTACTCGGAAATATTTGAAAAAGTAATATTTCTGATCCCTATTACACTTGTACTTGTTGAATTGATTTACCGATGAAAATTTCATGCTTTCGACAATTACGCAACATTCGCTAGCTCCGCAAAAAGAAATAGACGCAACCCACATAGGAACAGAGGCTATGTCGTTCCAAAAGTATTCTAAAAGATATCTTCAAGATGTCTTATGCAACATAAAAAGAAGAATTTAAGAAAGATCCTTTCTCGAGAACAAATGTTTCTTAAATCGTTCTTTTCATGTTGCATAAGACATCTTAAAGATATCTTTTGGAATACTTTTGGAACGACATAACCTCTGTTGCTATGTGGGAATTATTGGTATTAGAAGTATGAATGATGGAAATACTCATTGTTAGGTGTAGATTTTCGATAATAAGATATGTTTTTTGAAATGGAATCTGACTTATGAATGAAACTGAAACTGGCACCCGTAAAGCTAGCAGCCGATTATCATAACTCTTTCCACAAAACTTTGATCAAAGATTTAAATATCTGAGAAATTTAGTAGAATGCCACTCAATTGATTTTTGACGTGAACACAGCTGGAACCACATTGAATCAAAAGTTACAACAATTAGCTGCTAGCTTTAGGTTGCTGGTTTTAGCTTAATGATTCATATATAACCTCCATTCGTATTATTCACAAATTTGAATGAGTTTGAATTGTAAATAAAACTATGAATTACCCTTCAACTGATGAATCAAATTGTTTTTCTTCAATTTTCTTCAATTTGATTCATATTTTATATTCAAATTTTCTCCATGATTAATGAAAAAAACAGGTATAAAATGGAATTATTCCGGCCCCGATGGGAGCCCTGTTGATACCCAATTAGGTTGTAATGATTTTTGCGTCACATTCACCATTTAATCCTTGTTAGGCTCCGATTATTATTATGGCGTTACTGATGGAATTTCTACACGGGCAGCTGTTTTTTCATTTATTCATATTTTTTGAAGTTATGATCAGCAAAGCTGTGCTGCATCGATCGAAAAAGATGATAATCTGGAAGAGCAAAACCGCATAAATACGCGGTGTGAGGCGAAACTTCCCGTTGAAGTACCGATAAGGTTTCTTTAAGAGCTTTTGTCACATGTAATCGAGCATTATCATGCAACGAAATTACTGCAACTTCGCGCTTTTTTTTCGCGATTATTGAATGCGTCTACAGTCCTGGGCTAAACATTCTCATACATTCCCATTTATTCTCACTGAAAAAATTCAATACGAATGAATCAGGTTTCTGCAATGGAAATTTCTTATTGAATTTTCTATTAGAATTTCCTCTGAAAATCATTTGGCATCATTTCATATACTTCTGAAAATGAATTGAAAAACGATGATGAAATTGAATCTCATTGAAATAAGGCCTGACCAGGCCTTACAAGGAGAGAAAAGAATGGTGATATTTACCATGCTGACATAGCATTCGGTCTTATTTTATATAAAATCGTGAATGTTACTATGTAAGATCAGAATTCTTCACCATTTCTCTTGTAGGGGGAAGTCCCGTAACGTCGGACGGCACTTAGTACCGGACACTGAGAATATCTATCGAACTGAAAACAATGTATATGTATTTGTTGCATAGTTTGAATACGTACATCGAGCGAAGTGACGAAAAGTACCGCTAGGCGGCTGTGTGCATGCGCACCTCCCCAAGAATCAATTCATATTTGAGCCTTATATATAGTATTTTTGTGCCGCTTCTAACTTTTACATGTACATATTTTGAACAACTGAGGTTATTTCTATTCCATTTTTCATCTAAGGTGTTCAACGGTATGTATTCTTTCGAATAATCTACAATAACAGTTGAAATACTTACCAACTAGCGTAATTTTTCATATTTAATCTCACTTGACGAGTCTCTAGTATCGGACACTGAACTTGTCCCCCAATACCGGACACATATTTTTCATTTATTCCATTACAAAACTGATTTCCATTCATTGCAGTGACGCTCAGACATGCCTAATCAATCAGAAATATCCCAAAAAGAACAATGGTCGGCTGAGAGTATGCACACAGCGATTCAAAAAGTTTTATCTGCGAAGATAAGTGGCAGAGGAGCTGCGGTAAAATATTCAGTACCCAAAAGTACCTTGTTTGACCGCGTAAAAATTTGGAAAAGCGGAAGTGAATATACTGTTAAACCAAAAACGGGAAGATTTGTTAACACATTCAGCGAAGAGGACGAAAAAACACTGGGTAATCATGTGACAGATTTGTCTAATAGACGCATGCCGCTGACACGAAAAGAATTTCTCACCCTTGCCTATGAGCTAGCAGAATCACTGAATATCAAGCATAGATTTAACAGAAACAAAGAATCAGCTGGGGAACATTTCCATTATGATTTCTTGAAGAGACATCCTGACCTTAGTCTCAGAATTCTAGAATCGACAAGTTTGTTTCGCGCTGTAGGATTCAACAAGACTCAGGTGACTAGATTCAGTGTCAAAATTGTGAAGAATGGGCTCATGAGGCGTATGCGGATGTTCCTGAATGCTCTGACAATCATATTTGTGATCGCTGCAAGATTAGATAATTTTGAAAATTACTTTTCTTCTTTTTTTTTATAAGCGTCCGGTACTAGGTGCCACTTTCCAAACTCGTCAATTTTTAGTATTCAATACAAGCGAATTCGGTTAACTGCACTGGAGCAAACTCGGGATATCTCTGTCTTGTGTTATCATTGTTAATAAAAAAGAGAAAGAGATATCCCGAATTCCCAGTTTAGTTGTCTCAGCTCAATTTCACTTGGCGTACATAAGAGTCTAGTTGTCTGAAATATGAATTAAACAGTTTATTTAATATAAATAAGAAATTGTGATGTGACAAATAAAATTTATTTGGTTCAACTGGATTTTTATTTAGAGTAGCTAAATTTCTCAGCTGTCTAATATTCAACTAAACCTTTTTTCTCGGTGTAGTTAGCGTAATTACTTTTCGTAGATGGTCGAAAATCGATTACGTGAGTAGCTGCTGCAAGTATTCCTTGTTTTCCGTGCATGTGCGAATAAACATTGAGCCAGATTTAGTCCATTCTTGGCCCACGCCAAGGACCAAATATGGCCTGATGTTTGTGCACTCATGGATGCTAGATCTTCATCAGCAGTCTCCGGTTATGGTTCAAGTCGATGATCCTCATCAATATTTCAATTATTTGTCCCAATGAACAATTGAAAATGTTGAAATTACATAATTATCATTCCACACTGAGATGAATTTCTATGGTTACTGTAACTAAAACATCCCAACTCGATATTCTTAGTAGAAGCTCCTGAAAGTTTGATTAATTCAACCAAAAAAGTATAGTTGATACAATAAAGCAATGAATCAAGTATGTTTTCTTGGTCGAATCAATCAAATTTTTTAGTAGCTCTCATTAAAAATGTTTAGTTGAGATGTTTTGGTTATAGTAACTATATGGAGCTGAAGCGACCGAACGAGAGCTAGCAGATGTATGAAGTTGAAGCTAGCAGACGTAAACTAGCAGACCCCGTTTGTAAACTGAAGTAATGTGAATTGAAATTTTTACAAAATACATATTTTTGAAGATTACGATTCAGAAATCTCATTGGTGTCGGTTTCATCATTCTACGACAATTCTACGATGAGTTGAAGTTCAAGTCTGTTAGCTCAATTCTGCTAGTTTCAGCGTCGTAGCAGACGTACGACTACACTTTTGGAAGGGACTGTACTTTTGAGTTTTCTGATATTGAAATCCAACTAGCGGACGAACCAAGACTACTATCGGAATGGAAATGACCGATCTTTGTAGATTTTGATGCGCTGAATCGAATGAGATAGGTCTAGAAACACTTGAATGCATTTTGAACGGGATATTTGAGTTTTTAGTGCGGGAAGAAGTGGAAATATATCATGATTTACAAGTTTTTCCATGCCTTCTACCATTCAGAAAGATAATTCGCGGTTCCGTGATAGGTTTTCTTATAGCTTTTTCCATGCCGAATCGAATGGTATAGGTCTCGACGTGTTACGCGGCCATTTTAGAGGGGTAAATGGGGGTTGAAGGCTGGAATCTTGCGAATGAGAGGAAAATCGACAAGTCCGATGTTCGTTTCATGCCTTTCACCATTCAGAAAAATAATTCGCGGTTCAATGGTAGGTTTTCCCATAGCTTCTTCAATGACGAATCGAATGGTATAGGTCTCTATGTGTTACGCGGCCGTTCAAGGGATGTAAATGGGGGATGTAGCCTGGAATCTTGCGAATGAGAGGAAAATCGACAAGTCCAATGTTCGTCCATGCCTTCTACCATTTAGAAAAATAATCCGTGGTTCGGTGATAGGTTCTCTTATAGCTTTTTCGATGCCGAATCGAATGGTATAGGTCTCGATGAGTTACGCGGCCATTTGGAAGGGGTAAGAAGGGGGTTGAAGTCTGGAAATCTTGCGAATGAGAGGAAAATCGAGAATTCCAATGTTCGTTCCATGCCTTCTACCATTTAGAAAAATAATCCGTGGTTCGGTGATAGGTTTTCTTATAGCTTTTTCGATGCCGAATCGAATGGTATAGGTCTCTATGTGTTACGCGGCCGTTCAAGAGATGTAAATGGGGGATGAAGGCTGGAATCTTGCGAATGAGAGGCAAATCGACAAGTCCAATGTTCGTTCCATGCCTTTTACGATTCAGAAAAATAATTCACGGGTCGATTCAGCAATGAAAAACCTATGGGAGAAACCATCATCGAACCGCGAATTAGTTTTCTGAATGGTAGAAGGCATGGAACGAACATTGGAATCCCCGATTTTCCTCTCATTCGCGAGACTTTTGGACTTCAACCCTCATTTAGATCTCTGAAACGGCCGCGTAACACATAGAGACCTATACCATTCAATTCGGCATTGAAGAAGCTTTAAGGGAACCCATCATCGAACCACGAATCATTTTTCTGAATGACAGAAAGCAGGGGACGAATATTGCAATTATGTATTTTCCTCTCATGCGCAAGATTCCAGCCTTCAACCCTCATTTACATCTCTTAAACGGCCGCATAACACATAGAGACCTTTACCATTCGATTCGGCATTGAAAAAGCTTAAAGGAAACCCCATTATCGAACCGCGAATTATTTTTCTGAATGGTAAGAGGCATGGAACGAACATTGGAATTCTCGATTTCCCTCTCATTCGCAGGACTTCCAGACCTGAACCCCCCCAGGTAAAAATTGACGATTGGCACTAGGATGGCGCAACACTGACAAAGATTGGCCGAGCCTTGGCGGTTAGCAAGGTGCAAGCTTGAAATGATAACATCGTTACAGGCTCCATTGATGTATTCCGCCAATCATGGACCAACATTGGTACGATTATGGCAGTCAAATCAGCCATCATTGGCAACCCTTGAAAAAATTTGTCGCTCGATCCAGATCCAAGATTGGATCATGCTTGTACTCATTACGAACCAAGACTGATAGACGAATTTTTTTATGGTCTGCCAATGGTCAGATGTTTTATGCATTTAAAGGAGGTACCATCATTTATTACACATAAATGATGTTGACTGTCAAATTTGAGTCAATACTATAATAGTACTGAGTTAATATTCGGCCAAAATTGATTCAACGTTGCGGCAATCCCGCGCTAACGTTGAGCCAATGTTGTGCTGATGTTCAACTCTATGTTGAACGATTGCAAAAATATAATAAAAATTCAGAGTCATATATTCCCGACATCGATTGCTTCCCCCCTCCACACATGTTAAGAAGTACAGCCTGAACCTGAAATATTTTATGCAACCAGGGCCAGAGAATCTCTGTATTCATTGAAACGAAGAAACCTATTTGATTAATCCAATACAAGATGTGTTTATGAGTTTAATATAACTCAATGATTACTGGTTACCTTACGAATCAATTACATCAAGTATAATTCAAATTCTGATGTCCACGAGTCCATGGGTCTGCACAGCTAAAATCTCTCCTTCGATGAAGGACCTATGATGAAGACAACAATTTCCAAATCAGAAGGTCATATGATGCTTATATATCAACCGCATAGTCCGTTGAGCGCTTGCGAGAAACGAACCGAGCGTTGGAAACAATACCGAAAGGTGGCGCTTTGGCATTGGACGCGGGAATTTTTGTACGGAGATGTATAATTGAGGATCGTGGCTAGCCTGAGCCAAGCTTTGACCAGGCTTGGCACTGCATTGGGTACTCATTCCTTCTAAACGTTGTCAACGTTTGGATTGGTATTCAGCCGTGCTATGAAATTGTTCGTATGAAGTTAATTTCTTTTGTATCAACGATATTGGGACAACGATGGACCATGATTGGCACAATCTTGAGCCAATGATGGATTGATCATTGGAAATTATGATTCCCAACATTGGTGCGACATTGTGCCACTTGTCAGTCAACGTTGGCTCGATATAGATTTCCAAGCCTTGGATGTCAGCATTGCGCCTATCTATTTTCCATCGTCAGTATTGGCGCAAGCAAGAAATTTTCACGTGGGCCCATTCAACTCTCTTCAACGGCCGCGTAACACATAGAGACCTATACCATTCGATTCGGCATTGTAAGAACTATAAGAAAACCCATCATCGAACCGCGGGTTATGTTTCTGAATGACAGAAAGCAGGAGACGAATATTGTAATCCTCGATTTTCCTCTCATTCGCAAGATTCCAGCCTTCAACCCCCATTTAGGTCTCTCGAACGGGCGCGTAACACATAGAGACCTATACCATTCGATTCGGCATTGAAAAAGCTTAGAGGAGACCCCATTATCGGACCGCGAATTAGGTTTCTGAATGGTAGAAGGCATGGAACGAACATTGGAATCCTCGATTTTCCTCTCATGCGCCAGATTCCAGCCTTCAACCCCCATTTACATCTCTTTAACGGCCGCGTAACACATAGAGACCCATACCATTCGATTCGTCATTAAAAAAGCTTGAAGGAAACCCCATTATCGGACCGCGAATTATTTTTCTGAATGGTAAGAGGCATGAAACAAACATTGGAATTCTCGATTTCCCTGTCATTCGCAGGACTTTCAGACCTAAACCATCATTTAACTCTCTTCAACGGCCGCGTGACACATAGAGACCTATACCATTCGATTCAGCATTGTAAGAACTATGAGGAAACCCTTCATCGAACCGCGGATTATTTTTCTGAATGGCAGAAAGCAGGGAACGATTATTGTCATCCTCGATTTTCCTCTCATCCGCAAGACTTTCAGACTTCAACCCCCATGTAACTCTCTTAAAAGGCCGCGTAACACATAGGGATCTTTACCTTTCGATGCAGCATTGAAAAAGCTATGGGAAAACCTATCATCGAACCGCGGATTATTTTTCTGAATGGTAGAAGGCATGGAACGAACATTGGAACACTCGATATTCCTGTGATTCGAAAGATTCCAGCCTTCAAACCCCATGTAACTCTCTTAAACGGCCGCGTAACACATAGAGACCTATACCATTCGATTCGGCATTGAAAAAGCTGTGGGAAAACCTATCAACGAACCGCGAATTATTTTTCCGAATGGTAGAAGGCATGGACGAACATTGGACTTGTCGATTTTCCTCTCATTCGCAAGATTCCAGGCTACATCCCCCATTTACATCCCTTGAACGGCCGCGTAACACATAGAGACCTATACCATTCAATTCGGCATTGAAGAAGCTATGGGAAAACCTACCATTGAACCGCGAATTATTTTTCTGAATGGTGAAAGGCATGGAACGAACATCGGACTTGTCGATTTTCCTCTCATTCGCAAGATTCCAGCCTTCAACCCCCATTTACATCTCTCAAACGGCCGCATAACACATAGAGACCCATACCATTCGATTCGGCATTGAGAAAGCTTAAAGGAAACCCCATTATCGAACCGCGAATTATTTTTCTGAATGATAAGAGGCATGGAACGAACATTGGAATTCTCGATTTCCCTCTCATTCGCAGGACTTTCAGACCTCAACCCCCATTTGATTCTCTTCAACGGCCGCGTAACACATAGAGACCTATACCATTCGATTCAGCATTGAAAGAATTATAAGAAACCCCATTATCGGACCGCGAATTAGGTTTCTGTATGGTCGAAGGCATGGAACGAACATTGGAATTCTCGATTTTCCTCTCATTCGCAAGATTTCCAGACTTCAACCCCCTTTTTACCCCTTCCAAATGGCCGCGTCACACATCGAGACTGATACCATTCGATCCAGCATCGAAAAACCTTCAAGAAAGCCTGTCACCGAACACCAAATCTTTTTTCTGAAAGGTAGAAGGCATGCAATGAACATTGGATTTTCCTGTGATCCGCAAGATTCCAGACTTCAACCCCCATTTACCCCTCTAAAATGCCCGCGTAACACGTCGAGACCTATACCATTCGATTCGGCACCGAAAAAGCTATGAGAAAACCCATCACCGAACCGCGAATTATTTTTCTGAATGGTAGAAGGCATGGAAAAACTTGTAAATCATGATATATTTCCACTTCTTCCCGCGCTAAAAACTCAAATATCCCGTTCAAAATGCATTCAAGTGTTTCTAGACCTATCTCATTCGATTCAGCGCATCAAAATCTACAAAGATCGGTCATTTCCATTCCGATAGTAGTCTTGGTCCGTCCGCTAGCTGGATTTCAATATCAGAAAACTCAAAAGTACAGTCCCTTCCAAAAGTGTAGTCGTACGTCTGCTAGCTCTCGTTCGGTAGCTTCAGTTTCATAGTAACTATGGAGATTTCTCTCAGTGTATTTACACCCTGATGGAAATGTGGGCTTTAATAGGGTTCAAAATGCCTCGTTTGCGCCAGAATGAGAGCTAGAATGTGTTCTCCCAGGGCAGTACTTCATGATATTGATAGATATATATTTCAATACAAAGGAGCTGGAATAAGAGTGATACTTGCAGATGAGTTGTTATATAATTAATGCAATCGGAAAACTCATTATCTACTTCGCGAAGCATGATCAATGTAATAATAATTTTCCGATTATTCGATGCACTTCATTATTTATCCCGAACAGACGTTCTACGTGAAGAGATATGAGAAAATCTTTTGATTACAGATGGGAGATTCTATGGATTGAAAGTAATTGAATGGGGCGTTTTGTCCCTGGAGAATCTCGTTGTCGCAGTGCCGTGGTTGCAGGCCGAGGTGGAAGTGTCGTCGTGCTATGCGGCATAATAATTATAGTCCTCGATTCGTGGCTGACTTCACGAGAGGAGCAAGTTCGCGCTGGTAACCCAATTGTGGAAGCCAGGTCACAAGAGCACCGAGGGGAGACGGAAAAATATTATGGAGTGAAAATCTATGATACGTTATCATCGTTTCTGAACTCTCAAAAACCAAGGAGGAAGAATAATATCATTTTCACTTTTGTATATGAAGAAGTTTCGCGAGCGGACGAGATGAAATTGTACGAAACAAGCAATAAATGGTTAAGTCAGTAGGAAAAGTTTCTTCCCCTTCCCATGTATATATATATAGACCCTTGAATTCCGGAAAATAAAATCCTCTGTCGTGCCAGTTGGATTTTCCAGAAGAATCCATTTGAGTATTTTCGTGCGCAGATATATTTAATTATCTCTCTCGTAGCGGAGACAATTCCAAAGGATGGGGGATAAAATGGGGTGAGAAACTAGGTGGGACAAAGCGATGGAACTTTTGCACTCGAACTGAAGGAGAAAGTATAACTCTCTTGTCTTATTAAATATAGATCTCGCTGGCAATTGGAACTACCGCCTGAACAGTTATTTCCGTTTCTCCAAGGTTTCATCCTTGTTCCTTCGCTTCTTCACTCCTCAATTTCATTCCATAGTGCGTAACGTGTTTCCTTTCGAATAGTCGAAAGTAGTGAAAATTAGCTCGATAAAGCGTTCAGCGTTCAGCGTTCCCGTGATGAATTTGAGGTTGCGTGTAACGTTGATCCGCATTCAATGCGTATGTGTCGTCATTCTATACCTCTTTATTGTGAATTTCTTTGTAAACGTGTGGATCCGAGCGATTACAAGCTGCAGGTTTTATCGCTACGTGATTCCAATTGATCTACCATTCACTTTGCTCTCCTTTCCTCTTGTTCCGCGCTATATTTCCTCCTTCAAACGCGTACGTGGAACATGAAAATAAAGAATGGGACATTTTAATCGCGTACGTACAATTTTCACCATAAATGCCGGTGTACGTGCGCGTGTGTATGAGGCCATCCACTAGTCGAACCATTGCTCTTCGTGCCTTGTTTTGTCTCTATAGAGCCAACCAGAGCGGCACGGTGCAGTGCGTTCGAAACGATAACATCTCATGACCTGGTGGACCAACACGGACCAACAGTGGCAGCGCGAATCTCTTGCTCAGAGCCGATAATTGAAAATCAGTGTTTCAAATATACACACATACGCACGTACACAAATATACATATAACACAAGAATATATGGCGGTGGTCGTAGTGGTAACAGTGTAGGATGGCCATGCAACCAACTGACCGAACGTGGCATCGACGATGAATCGATCGCTCTGCTACCCCTTCGCACCATCCCTTTCGCTCGCTTGTGTACGCGTAATTTATATCTATCCATCTGTCTATCTATCTACCTATCTATCTTTCTGTTTATCTTTCTATCTATTTATCTCGATTTCATGTGCATCGTTGTTGCTGTACTTTAACACTCGACTTGTCAGTAACGTGTTACATCCACACATCTGCGAACACCTACACGGCAAGATTTGCAACAACACGAAATGGTATTAGGCCATAACGTGTATCCAGTTATCCTATCGCTTTGCGTGTAGCTTTGCAATGTTCAAGAGGATTTCTCGAGATGATTTCAAATGCTCGAAAACTACCGCTGCTGTTATTGGTGGTGTTACCAGTAACGTGCGCCGCTGTTATCATAGCAGGCAGGCATATGCGAGAACGTGGATTTATGCAATTTGGGGAACACAGTACACGCGTGCGTATACATTATTCTCACATGTGCTTAATATAGAATAGGAGAGGAGAAGGGATAAATGAGAGGGAAGTTTGGGAAATGGCGAAGGCAAGGAAAAAAGAGCATTTGTCTGCTCACGTGAGATAAAACTAAGCCCCCCACACGCTCGAGTATGCACGCGTGAGTTTGCGATTCGGTGAGAATGCAGTTGTTTGATGAAATCGTCGCTGGACATTGAATCGAACGAAACCTTCGGAATTGTACGCTTGACGGATGATCATGAACGGCAGACAGGACGAGTTCAAATGCGACAAAATATTCAAATTGAAGTGTGTGTTTCGAAATTTTTTCACGTTTTGATATCGAGAAGTTCGGTTGATAAAAAGCGCTTATTGATGAAGATTCAGCAGGTTAGGTTTATTTTAGGTACACGATCGTGACAAATGCGCAACCATTATCATATCGATTAGTTACGTGCAGCTGGTACCAAAGTTTGATTAGACAGCAGTCAGGATCTAAAGGGCTCAATTATTTATGGTGTCATTCATAAATGTATCACTTTTACCCATTCCTAACCTCACAGTTCCTAGCAGTTAATGAGACACCTTCTGACTTGTAGAAATACATTCGCTGATAGAGTAGATTTATGAGGAGGACATGGTATGAAATTTAGTTCACGAGAAGAGGATTTATGAATTCATATAGTTTTCAACTAATAAGCATAATTGTATTATTAGGGTAAGGTATTCATTCTGAAGTTTTGTGCTGCCTGGGTTATTCGCTAATGAATCCATATGACAATCCCTGAGATTCTATTGATTCCATATTTAGAAATCCTTCATTCTTCCAGGAAAGGCCACGGCTAATTTGTTCTGGCCCAGTAAGTGCCTTAGCTTCCACCGTCAACCATATTCCGAGCAAAAATCATAAATCCAGTGGTAATAAATTTGAAGGCTGGCCAATCAGACAGCTAGACTTTCTGTCGATGTTAAAATTTGAGAAAGTACATGGAGCAAAGTACAGTAGAGGGAGAGGAAGAGTAAAGACTACCCAATCAGAAAAATCCGAATTATGCCAATGTTGACAACAGGTGTAGTACAGTGCCAGTATTGGGTTTTCAACACTTGGCCAACACGTACGGGATAAGTACTGGATACATAGAAATACAGTATTATGCCTATACTGACAAACCAGTGCTGAGAGCTTAATACCGGCCAGGTACTGATCTAGTACAGGCACTGCACTGATTGCGGATAATAGTATTAGTACTCCATCCCCAATACAAAAACGCGTTATGATCCCAGACAAATGCCAGTACCCTGCCAGTTTTTGCCAGTACTAGTGCAGTACTGCGCCTGTTGTAAATTTCTGGTTGGGTAGAACAGGATGTGACCTGTAAATGGAAGAAGTTGGATGTGTAGGATTTTTCCTAACCTGTAAAAGATCTTTGAAAAACGTGTAATGAACTCCAGACAAGATTTAAAAAATATCACGTAACCTGACAATATACACTGTAAAAAAAAACTGGAAATTTACTGTGCAACTGGACTGGAAATTTCCGTGCTAGTACTGGAATATGGATATTCCAGTACATGTACAGGAATTTTGTTGTTACGTTACTGAAAATTTACCAAGCATAACTGAAAATTCAGTCATTGTACTGGAATTTTCAAGTTTGAGATGATGTACTGAAATTTTGCCATGATTTCGCGAAAATTTTACCGACTCGTACTACAATTTTATAGTTCTTGTGCACCAGAAGAAAATATCCCCTCAAAAAGGACTTGAGAAAAAATTTGGAATTTAGAAAAAAAACCTAATCGTTGGTATACTGGAATTATACAGGTTTTTAACTGCAATTCTCAGGTTTTGTGATGGAATTTTCCAGTTACTATGCAATTGAATTATACAGGTTTTGAACTGCAATTTTCAGGTCGTGTGATGGAATTTTCCAGTTGCTATGCAACGGAATTTAATCGCTGTTGCACTGAAATTTTCCACTTCTATTGGACTTCGCCATTTCTGGCAGGAAAAATTTCAAGTCTTTATATTAAAAATTCCCTGATTGAGATTTTGAATAATAATTGTAATTGTAGCCAATAAAATTGATATATGAGGTTTTTCCAAGACTTATCCTCTTGTGTATTCTAGATATGAAGCATATGTAGTAACTAGGGGTGTGCGGGTACCCGAGTCATCGGTTCTTTATCGGGTCGGGTCGGGTCGGGTTTTTCAATTACCCGAGTTTTTCGGGTACCCGATTACATTCGGGTAATTCAAATATAGCAAACGTGTTCCTCAGCAGGAAATATTGTGACAGCAACTCGATCAAGATTGCTGACAAAACATGTGGAAGAGTTGTACTTCCTCCATTCAAATTTAAAAATATGAGAAAAGAATGATATTTATAAGAAGAACATTTATTTTCATTGATGTTCAAGATTCTATATTGTGGTTACTGAATACGAAAATAGATAATATATTATTTATGAGATATAAATGTGATTATATTTTTTAATTGAATTAAAAAATAAATATAAACAGTCCATGAAGCAATTTGGAGATTCCTGAATGCGCTGCATAATCAATTACATGGAGTAACAACCCTAATAGACTCGTAGTGAATATGGCATTCTTCATATTAGAATTGAATTCATATGAAATCCCCTTATTCCTACAATCGCTCAAAACAATTTGTCCTTAAAATATCAACGGCAATGGCAACTTCGAATAGAAGTTGAAAATATTAAATTCAAGCGATTTTATTATATTCGGGTACCCGACTTGGAAAACCCGATTTAATCGGGTACCCGACCCGACCCAACCCGAAAAGAAATACAAATACCCGAACCCGACCCGACCCGATAAAAGTGCTACCCGCACACCCCTAGTAGTAACCCAAGCTGGCCTTCCAACATGTCGCGCTATAGCTCATCGGTTAGGTCTTAGGTTTCAGTTGGTAGGCAGATAGAAAAGTGTAGGTTCAAATCCCGTTAGGTAGACATGAGTTTCTGTCCATCCAAATGAACGATCAAAAGTTTCTCAATCATCTTGGAACACAAGGACCCTGCAAGATCACTTTGCGTGAGCAATTTTTTTTCAATTTTCATGGATATTTTCAGCATTAATTTCCCAGTACATGTCCTGGAAAAGTCCAGTTCGTGTACTGAAAAATTCCAGTACTGAGGCTCAGAAAATTTCCAGTTTTGATGCTGAAATTCCATAACGTTTGCACTGAATTTTTGCAGTACAAATGTGCTGAAATTTTCCGGTACATGTACAGGTTAATTGCTTCCAGTACATGTACTGGAATTTTCCGGTGAAATTTTTTTACAGTGTGTGAGAAGTCCAATAGGAGTTCGGTATGCGGGATTTCATATGGACTTTCCATGCACATTTTCACCGGACTTTTGATATTATCCCATCACTGAGAAGTACATGGAAAGTTCGAAACAAATCAAACATGGAGAACTTCCGATGAACCTTCGTTGGGCTTCCAAAAGTATGACATTGATGGAAATTGCCGGACTTCAAACAATTTGGCAGATGGGTTCTTGAAAAGTCGGAAGGGAGTCAAGTATGAAGAGATTTTGGTGAACTTCTCAGGACTACTAGTGATTTTTGGAGGATAACAGTCCACTTTGGTTATTGGTAGGTGTGTGCACTCGCACACTCATTCGAACGAGTACGGGAGTACTCACTCGAAATTTCCGAGTATTCTCGATTCGAGTCGAGTATTTTGTGGTACTCGATATTTCCGAGATACTCGAAAATCTTCGAGCAATTTGTTGATTCTCTTAGAATTATCATGAATCATCATTTGCAAAGGGCGGAATTTTCTTAGAGAATATAAGGGATCGTTATCCACTATCACATATAGATTATATTCATATTCATATAATATATATTATATACTTTTCAAGTACTCAAAAATCTACCAGATACTCGACAAATTATTGAGCATCCGGTGAATTTCGAGTACTCGACTCGACTCGAAACTTCAATTACTCGACCCGACTCGAAAAAATCACTACTTGCACACCCCTAGTTATTAGCCTATCACTCTAAGACCGCTTGCAGTTTTGGTTCATACATTTCGCTGTAAGCCTCTTTGGTGAGTATCATCTTTGGCTAGAGAAATTGGTCAATTGGAGACCATGGAAGATGTTGAGTTTA
This sequence comes from Gonatopus flavifemur, assembly GCA_018340375.1. NCBI lineage: Eukaryota > Metazoa > Arthropoda > Insecta > Hymenoptera > Dryinidae > Gonatopus > Gonatopus flavifemur. Next base: position 1,105,037 of record JAFFJZ010000029.1, on the reverse strand, counting down.
TCTTGGTATTCAATGAGCACAAAGATTAACTTATGAGCGAGGCTTATGAGAAGTAGTGCGAGGCAAAATTGTTACTTGTAGTGGAGGGGACGTCGATTTATTTATACTTTCTTCCCGTACACCCCCTAAGCGAGGCTTATAACCAGATTGGACTGTATCTTCCAAGTTTGTCTCCCACTGAACTTTTCATATTCTCTTGGATCGTGTGATACTTTCGAAAGTCTCGCCAGAGTTCATTCGAAATGCTTCGAAAATTCATGAGAAATTACTTATTTCTCACTTTAGCCAGACTTTTCATGTAATTGTGGGTCATGTACTCTTCATAGAGACTTGTCAGAAATCCGTTATAAGGTTTCGAACATTTTCTCAGTTCACCAACATTTTTGCAAGTTTGATTTTTCCAGATTCGCGTTTTTGTACATGTGAGCAGTGTAATATTCTCAAAAATCCATCAAAAGATCGTGACAAGTCACTAGGTGATAATAAAAAATTTTTCGAGGGTGCGGGATAAAAGTATACAATAGCGGAGTCTCTGATCGCGACATAGAATCAGTGCCATCGGCATGCTGATTGCAATTGTCTGAATGGAATAGGGGGAGACAGACCCCGTACAGCACATACATTCCTCCGTCGGGTCTACGTGGCTTCTTCGTTCCTCCACCTTGTATCAACTCCGTCTCCACAAAGATGCGACGTAAATATCGGTGGTTGTGCTATTAGGGAGCTATGTAAATCGTGCGCGTGAACACTGAGTCAAGGCGATTTCACGCATAGACAGGGTTGGGTACGCATAATAGGTCAAGTTTTATGCAAGGAATAATGTGCGCATGAAATCCATGCAGATAACGCAGATAACCAAAGGTAGTTTTCTCCATTATCTCTTTTTATGGTCAAGTTTGGTTATAATTTTAGAACTGTGAAATTTTTATGAAGCTGAAGCTAGCGGCGGCGAGCTAGCGGCGAGCTGGCGGTGAGAGGAGGTCCAAAATGAAACGCACTGTAGCACATGTAGTGGGCACGAGGCAAATAGAATAAAGTATCGAAATCATACAAAATAAAAATGATTTGAATACTCATGGAGGTGATTTTTGTAGATTTTGAGACGAGGAATTCAATGGAAATGGTTTCAGAATCGTACGGACAAAACTTCTCATAGTTTTTGAGGGATTAAGATGTGAAGAAGAAAAAACGGGAAGAATCTTGAGTGATTCGATGAGGTGGGTTAAACGAAGGGATTTTATTTGAATTTTTTCTGATGTGCATTTTGATAGTTTTTGAGTCGCTGAATCGAATGATCATGGTCCGAACCAGTTACGCGCAACCGTTATCCCGAATTCCCGCATGAAAACTTCCGGAAATCAATTCTCATATTGAAACTTTTCAGTTTTTGTTTGGTTCCCTGAGTGAGGATTTTACTTGAATTTTTTCTCATGTATACTCTTATAGCTTTTGAGTTGCTGAATCGAATGGTCATAATCCGAATGAGTTACGCACAACCGTTATCCCACATTTCCACATGAAACGTTCAGAAAATCGGTGATTCCATGGAAATTTCTCGATTCCTGAGTGAACATTTTATATACATGAGACTAGGGATTTTGCCGGATTTTTCTGAATAAGTGATTTCAAAAGAGCTTGAAAGGGAGAATCGAATGACGTAAGGCGCAATACGTTACGCGGCACTGATAATCCGTGTTTGGGGTTCCAAAGTGGATGAAAGCGAAAAAATGATGGATTCTTCGCGAATAATTTTCTCTTATTCCTAAAAGGGACTATGGATTTTGCTGGATTTGTGGAATAGATGATTTCAAAAGGGCTTGAAAGCGAAAATCGGATGACGTAAGGCGCAATACGTTGCGCGGCACTGATAATGAATTTTTGGAGTTCAAAAGTGGATAAAAACGAAAAAATGAGTGATTCTTCGCGAATAGGTTTCTCTGATTCCTAAAAGGGACTATGGATTTTGCTGGATTTTTTGAATGGATGATTTCAAAAGGGCTTGAAAGGAAAAATCGAATGACGTAAGACGCAATACGTTGCGCGGGACTGATAATGAATTTTTGGAGTTCAAAAGTGCATAAAAACGAAAAAATTAGTGATTTTTCGTGAACTTCCTCTCTTTCCTAAAAGGGACTATGGATTTTGCTGGATTTTTCTGAATAGATGATTTCAAAAGGGCTTGAAAGGGAGAATCGGATGACATAAAGCGTGTTACATCACGCGATACTGGTAATCAGTTTTTTGTGTCCGAATGTGAATGAAGAGCCTCAAAGTAGGAGTCTCCGCGAGTTTATGCAAACAAATCCAATCGCATACGTAGAGAAGACTATTGATTCTACTACGTGAGACGTTCCCGAAAACTCAAACGAATTCCGTCGACAACATTCTGTGAATAATGAATCCCCTCTCCCTCTTTGTCCAAGTGTTCAAACTAGTGAAATACCGTGGGTCGGTCAGAGCACAGTATTCATTGTGCACTGTTCGTAATACCGGCGAAATCTAGCAGCCAATTGATGTAATTGTTGATGAAATCATTTTATCAAGTACTCAAGTAGCAAAACTGGTTAGTTGGGAGCCACCTTATCAATTATTGGCATGAAGAACATTCGTATCAAGTTCAGTCAAAAGTTACAACAACCAGCTGCTAGCTTTGGGCTGCTAGTTTCAGTTTCATTGCGATTGGATTTGTTTGAATAAACTCGCAGAGAGTCCTACTTTGAGGCTCTTCATTCACTTTCGGACACAAGAAACTGATTACCAGTATCGCGTAATGTACCGCGCTCTATGTCATCCGATTCTCCCTTTCACGCCCTTTTGAAATCATCTATTCAAAAAAATCCAGCAAAATCCATAGTCCTTTTTAGGAATCAGAGAAACCTATTCGCGAAGAATCACTCATTTTTTCGTTTTTTTCCACTTTTGAACTCCAAAAATTCATTATCAGTGCCGCGCAACGTATTGCGCCTTACGTCATTCGATTTTCGCTTTCAAGCCCTTTTGAAATCATCTATTCAACAAATCCAGCAAAATCCATAGTCCCTTTTGGGAATAAGAGAAAATTATTCGCGAAGAATCCATCATTTTTTCGCTTTCATCCACTTTGGAATCCCAAACACGGATTATCAGTGCCGCGTAACGTATTGCGCCTTACTTCATTCGATTCTCCCTTTCAAGCCCTTTTGAAATCATTTATGCAAAAACATCCAGCAACATCAACACCGTGATGTATTCCAGTAAGTTTGTCAAACACCACATATTTTTCTCTCTTTCCTCCCCTTTAGAACCCCCAAAACTGATCTCCAGTGCTGCGTAACGCATAGGGCCTCACGTCATTCGATTCTCCATTCCAAGACCTTTCGGAATCATGTCTCCGAAAAAATCCAGCAAAATCCCTAGTCTCATGGATATAAAATGTTCACTCAGGAATCGAGAAATTTCCATGGAATCACCGATTTTCTGAACGTTTCACGTGGAAATGCGGGATAACGGTTGCGCGTAACTCATTTGGACTATGACCATTCGATTCAGCAACTCGAAAGCTATAAGAGTACACGGAGAAAAAATGGTTTGCTACTATAGCGCCTACAAAGAAATTTGTTGTCCTTGCAAAAAGATTCACTCCAGCAGCTAAGACGTTAGTTCTGTTAACAAATTTGTTTATGTCAGCAGAAAAATGTAGTTGTGTCAATCATTTTTCTTGCTCTTACAGCTGATTTTTTTTGTAGGAGCTATAATAATAGACCTACTTGTTATGCCAGCAATACTTTTTTCTCCGTGAATACATGAGAAAAAATTCAAGTAAAATCCTCACTCAGGGAATCAAACAAAAACTGAAAAGTTTCAATATGAGAATTGATTTCCGGAAGTTTTCATGCGGAAATTCGGGATAACGGTTGCGCGTAACTGGTTCGGACCATGATCATTCGATTCAGCGACTCAAAAACTATCAAAATGCACGTCAGAAAAAATTCAAATAAAATCCCTTCGTTTAATCTACCTCATCGAATCACTCAAGATTCTTCCCGTTTTTTCTTCTTCACATATTAATCCCTCAAAAACTATGTGAAGTTTCGTCCGTACGATTCTGAAACCATTTCCATTGAATTCCTGGTCTCAAAATCTACAAAAATCACCTCCATGAGTATTCAGATCATTTTTATTTTGTATGATTTCGATACTTTATTCTATTTGCCTCGCGCCCACTACATGTGCTACAGTGCGTTTCATTTTGGACCTCCTCCCGCCGCTAGCTTGCCGCCGCTAGCTTCAGCACCATGAAACTTTTTCCATTTTAGCGCTTATGAACATATATTTCATGTATTCTAAATTTCGAATTTCTAGTGAGAATTAATTTTACAATGTTTTTTTGCAGTTTCTGCATGTTCTACATGTTTTATGCATAATCTGCGCAGGGTTAACGCACATTACTTATCGCAGGTGCACAGAATTTATCTCTGCTAAGGTCTGTATAGGTCTGCTCTAAGATGATAGGTACCTCTGCATTCTGCACGGCGGCGGGCTTGTACCATAGCAAGAATAACTCCCGCCAGGTTTATGGTATGAGGAAGTCTTGTACCGTTTACCGGTACTTCTTCGTTCGTAGAGAAACGGACTCACCTGATTGAATTAACTCATTTTACTGGAAGATATTAACCAGTACATCATCCTAAAAATTCCAGTTAATTCGCAAAAGTATCTCAGCATAATTACTGAAATTTCACGGTGAAAATGCAAATTTTGCTTTAAAAATCTTGAAAGGTTTCAGTGAATGTATTGGCAAATGAATATACTGAAATTTTCCAACCCTGAAACTCAATGAAAAACCATTTATCTTTTCTTCTCAAAGGGCAGGAAACAGTATATGACGAACTAACACTTATATTCAAAAACACTGGCCACTTTTATCGTCTAATTGCGGAATTTTCAGTCTATCCAAGGATACATTGAACTCACAGAGGGAAATGATTCGTTACTGTAACGTCTACAAAGAAATTTGTCGTCCTTATAAAAATATTCACTCCCGCAGCTAAGACGTTCTGTGAGTCAACAAATTTGTTGACGGCAGCAAAAAAATTTAGTTGTCATTTTTTTTGTAGACGCTATAATAACTGACCAATTTGTTATGCAAGTAATACGTTCATTCATGATGAATCCCATGAACAATAAAAACAATATCCATCATTACTCTTCTCGGAAATGTATTTTGAATATCGGAGCACTGGAATCGTGGTTTCACCCGATTATTGTACGCCTAAGACCCTTGTGATAAAATATTATTTTGATAATCTCTTCGTTAACTATCAAGCAAAAGCATAAACAGAATTATACAGTCCAGTTTATCTGGTATTGATAGAAAATATTATAACCACTCGGACGGTGATGCATTACGAGTGGAGATACGTGGCACGTAATACGTAATTGCTCGGCACATTATGATTCACAAACGCACGCAATTGTGATAAGCTGACCCTACGTGCGTACACGCGTATGCTTTATGTATCCTCGTAACAATACGATAGTCGTGATACTCATAACCTGACTAAGTTCACAAATGTGGTTACACAAATTTTAGATTTCTGTTTACACGGAAAAAATAAGTAGTCCAAATTTTCGTTGACTAGTATGCCAATTTTGGACGGAGCACAAGTTTGACAAGAATCCGTATACTGGATTTTAATAATTCATTGACTGTGTTCACTATGCGAACAATGCAATCCACTTTCCATTTTCATCATCGAAATAATGGAAAGAGTCAACGAATTATTCAAATCCAGTGTGCGAATTCTTCTCCAAATTGTGCTCCGTCCAAAAGTCACATACTAGTCAACGAAAATTTGGATCACTGATTTTTTCCGTGTAAAATATCGAATTTCGTGTCATTCAATGTAGAATGAAAATACACCTGCACGAGGTCGTCATGAATCAATATCTTGCATGACATTACACGAGTATCAGGTTTTCATTAGGAAGAAAGTGAATATCCAAAAATAACGATAAATGTGATTTTGTACGATTCCGTGCGATTGATCTTTGTCATTCACAGTTCTGGTTTGTTCGGTTTGTACCATACTTACCACATGATTCGTGGGATTTGAATTCTGCGTAGGGCTGTGCGATAATTCGATTGATTGATTAAAACAATTAATCGACAAAATCCGATTGATCGATCACACCGATTAATCGGTTTTTTCGATAATTTGATCCTATGATTAATCGATCAACTAAGGAATTGAGACGGAAGAATCATGAATAAGAGGGGAAAAAATGTTCTCCAAACTAATAAAACTGGCGTTTTTACCCAGATAACACAGGGTTTGTTCACCTGTTTCATTACTCAAATTGGATCTATGTGAAAACTTCGAATTGTAAAAAGTTTGAAGCCTTGGTTGAAAAGAACAACAAGATGAACCTTTTTTGTCCAACTAAGGTTTTGGAGTTTTCACATAGACCCCTCAAATTCGTTGTTCCAAGACGTAATACACGATTCTGGATTTGTCAGATCATTCTGTGTTCATTTGGAATCTTCAAGATTTATAATTTTCATTCACTCATACGGAAATTGGTTTTGAACAGATTCGAACTGTCATCAATCACAGGAGAACCTGTGTGCAGGATCAAGCTTTCGACAGGAAATTTCCCGTCAAATTTCTACTGAGGATTTTTGAATCCTCAATTCATCAATAGTTCTCAATCGTAAGTGTAGTTTTGTATGAGAAGGAAATTATGTCGTGATAATTGTTGGTAATAATTCAAGAATTCACCATAGAGAACTATTGGAAATGAACCATATTATTGAAAAGTAGAGAGACCCGTCACTATCAAAGAACTCCATTTTCATTTGAAAATCACTGCATCGAAAACTGAAGCTTCAGATGAGAATTATTAATCCAAAATGCACGTAAAAAACTATTCATGTGATATAGTGAATCGTCATATTCCCTGTAATAAACTTCAATTCCCTATGGAAAATTTGAAATGAGGATTTTTGTATATGATTGAAATATACTTTAATGATTGGATATAAAGAATCATTGAAAACCATCACTCCCCCAAAAGAGCAGAAACCTTCAGGAACGTTCATTGAATGTTGCTTGGGACATCAATAGCTTTTGTATTGTATGAGAATGATGATTGTTACAATTTGGGCTTGCATGAAGTCATTGTCTATTGCGTTTCTATTTGTTTATTTTGAATCTACCTTTGACAGGAAAAGACTCAAGGGCGTATCCAGGGGAGGGGGTCCAGGGGCTACGGAGCCTCCCTCCCAAATTCCCAATTTTTCCTCTTCTATATATCTTTAAGTATATTTTATGTATATAGATATACATCTATAATTTAGACCCCTTCCAAAAAAGTGCTAGATACACGCGTGAAAAAATTAGATGACTCTAAAATCTAGAATCCAAAAGGGAAGAGAATTTCAAAGACGCAAGCTCGAATCGTTTGAACGAAATTTTTCTCCCTTCTCATTCATGATTTTGCCGTCTCAATCCCAACTAGTCGATCGATTAATCGATTAATCGTTTATCAATCAATTGTTTCAATTGATTAATCGATTAATTGCACAGCCCTATTCTTCTGCGTTGCATTATAAACAATTTTTGTGGAAAATTTCACATTTTCTGAAATTTACTGGACCATGATAGTGAAAATCCCATACACTTCGGAATGTTCAGTTAAATTCATTCAGTTGAATTTTATATAAATAAACACTGAGAGAAATGGATTGGTGAAATACAGCATTGATTTTCATATTATTCAGTAGAATTATCAATTGCTGAAATATTATTAATAGATCTTATAAGTTCATCCAAATCCACCCAACTTATGCAAAACCTTAATAAAATGTTCAATAAATATTATCATACGTTCAGTTTTGTAATCATTACATATTCAAAAGGGATGTACAACGATATTTCTTATAAACTACAGTAAACACTTCATGAATTGATAGTCTTATGATGTGAGAAATAATAGTGTCACATAACTACGAATAATAACTCCATCAAGAAGTAAAATATTTGAATACCTTGTAGCTTTCATTCCTACTTGTGAAATTATTTTTCCCAAATTACTGAGTAATGTTCAATATAAACATTATATATTCATGTAGCTTTGTTGTGCGTACCTCTATCGTATATAAATATGTATTGTCTACGACACGTATTTTGGAAACATTAATGAACTTTCAACATTCTTGTTTTCATATTTTCCAGTGATTGGTTCGTAACCTTTTGAATACAGATTACTGTCTAGTCGCTAAGATCTGCGCTCATCCCCACCACCACCTACTCTAGATCAACGCTTGTGCGTGCACTGCGTGCTTCTACAGTAGAACCCCGATTGAGGAAACCTCGATTCAGGCAAGTTTCATCCCTACTCCACTCATTGTGTCGTACGGGAGGGGAGTCATGTGATGTGTTGGTCAGTACCGTAGTCCACACGATCGAGAACGTTGCATTTGTTCCAATATCAGTTTGTAAATATTAGGTTAGGTTATGTTTTGGAATACAAATACATGCAATTTTGCTTTCAAATACGTGCGAATCATAATATTATTACTTGTGATGTTCAAATAGGATTATTTTTCGTTGGGAAATGATTGTTGAAAAAAAATAGCTGAATTCATACTTATCATTTGTGATAAAAAAATATTACCAAAAAAATATGTGATACTTTTTTTAAAAACTTCGTTTCAGCTAGGTAATCTATAGAATAATTTCTACTAGGATTCCTGAACATATTGCCTGTTGTTTCACATTTAAAATGATCCACAAAGGTATACCTGCGACTAAAAGCATCAAAAGGTGTAGTTAAGATTATTGTGAAAAAATATTTAATAATATATATGTTGCAAAAAATTATGTTTATAAAAACTGAGAATCATAATATTATTAGTTGTAATGTTGAAATAGGATTATTTTTCGCTGGAAAATGATTGTTAAAAAACATAGCTGGATTCATACTCATCATCTGTGATTCAAAGATATAATGAATAAAGACGATTCCTCAATATTTCTAATTCGAAACCATTATCTAATTCAAAATATGGAAAACGTCATTTGAAGATTTTGTATAATTTGTCGGAAAAACTTTTTGAAAATACGTTCCAGCTTTCATTTTGAATGATATAGATTTTGGAACCCACAAGTTGACACGGCCCTGGCAGAGATTCCTCGCCATTCTTCTGATTGGTCGATAGGCGTGTCTATGAGAGCCTCGATTGAGGCAAGTTCGGTCCCGTTCACTTGCCTCAATCGAGGTTCTACTGTAATTCATTTCTCATCGACTTTGTGTCGAACTTTAAGAATATTTCCCTCACATTCTCAGATCTTAATTTTGAACTGACAGCATATTCTTAATGTTTTAGTGTAGCATATAAATTCTTGGCATATTTTAGATGCAATCTATGTCAAAAGTAGAGAAAAGTAGTAGTTGAAATTTATTTTGCTTATAACTTGAAGACGAAGCCTCCCACAGTATTTCGTCAAAGGAAGATTTGCTTAATTTTGCTTTGACAATCACGTACTGAAAGAATAGAGTTGGTTCAACATCTTATTGAAACTTGAGCCAATTGTTTCATTACATATTACGCAATATTAGGTTTATTTAAAACCCATACAACACAAAAATTTCACCTGTATTCATATAGAATTCTTGATGAATTCTCAGAATCCAAAGAGTATTGAATATGAATTCTCTCTGAACTGTATTGCTGTCTAGGGGTTTTTAGAACATGATTTGAAACACTGAAAAAATGCTGTACGGAGAGATATTTTGAATAAACTCACGCATTTCTGCGTACATTATTCACAAAACATTGATTTGAGTCCTAGCGCTTGTGTCACATTGATGCAATTATTATTATTTGTGTTAGGAAATCGATCTTTTGAAATTGATATTCAATTACTGAATCCATTAGAATTTCACCTCTCTTACTGCATGTTATTGGTTGATCAAATATGCCACAAAAATCAACAAGTAGATCATTATATTTCAATAAATGAGGATCGAAATATTTCAAAACCATAATGGTGAAATTTTACTAAACTACTTAGTGGGGATTCGTTCAACCGAATTTACATACTTCTCTATATTGTGAAGTGATGGACAATATTTTATTGCGTAGCTTATACTACAATGTATATAAAATAATCCTTTTTTCTCTTCATATCGCGTGGTATATTAGATATGGGATGATTATAATTGAGAAGAAAGGAACATTTATCTAAAATCCCCATGTGTCACTCAATTATCATACTTTTCAATAACTATAACTGGAATTTTGGTAATGTTTATATAATCTCTTCTCTCAGTGTACCAAAAATTGATTTCCTATCACATGATCCGAATTTTCCTGTTGCTATGTATAGAAAAATTCCGATGATTTTTTAAACTGTGATGAATATTCTTCAAATAAGTCGAACAAAGAATTTGGAATTATTAATGGAGAACTCACAAATAACCTGTAAAATTATGAGAAGAATGATTCTATTATAATCTGATTCCACGGAAGAACGAATTTTGTAACATACAATCAGGTGTAATAAATTATCGCTGTTTAAATGTAAGCCATGAAAACTCTGAATATCCGAATGATGAAAATCAAATTATAAGTGCACTACTTAGCGGAATGAAATCAAATTCTGCTCTTCAAAATTCATACGTGAATTTGCGATAACTCTATCCAATTATTCTAAAATTCATTCGCAAAGGTGGAATCATTGAATTTTTCTGACGATATAAAAATAGGGATCTCACAGATTTCATAATGCAGAATTGATGGAATGTAATTGAATCATGAATAGATCGGTTATAATCAAAGTGAAAAATGGAATGAATTGAATTTCAGTCACAAACGGGATTTTTCTCGAAATCACGTCAATTAATCTCAATGAGTTTTGACAAATTAACTACAAGATTTACTTGAATTTTATGGATTTGTTTTCCATTCTCCAGCCACAGTTTTCTCTTCTCTGTTGTTCCATGAATGGAAAGAATAACTGGACGCGGATGAAGCTTAGACATAGCTGAGAAGTATCAGTTCCGCGATCAGCTTTCCGCTACTTTTTCCAATCTTGGGATTCGTTTCGTTGTTGATTTCTGTACCATGGTACGGTACCCTCAAGATCGGGGAATTTCACCAATACTACCTAGCTCATTTTTCGACAACTCACCTTCGTACTTTGGGGTATTGGTTTTCTCTGTCTCCGTGGTGAACTGAAAAGAGCTGCATTGATACCCTAGAGTACGAAGGCAAGGTTCTGGAACATGAGCTTTGTTCTCAGAACTATTCGAAAATTCTTCCTGCCAATTGCAGAAGCTGTAGCAATATCACACCCTATCATTTTATCTTGCACTTATAACAACGATAATTCACTCTCAATAACATGGCTCTCATTTTTTACTACGAACTGGGACCAAGTCATTGAGACGAAGTTTGATTGGTTGTTATATGTCCCACGAGTGCTGGGTGCCTCATTGGTTTATTCAGGCGGGAAGTTTGAAAACATTCAATAAACGGCTATCACATGAACATGAGAGACTGCGTGAAGAGTGATTGGAATATCTATGCATTGATTTACATTGTAATTTCATGGACTGTATTGAGCGTCGAGCGTTCAGCGTTCAACATCGGAGAAGGAAAAAAGTCAAATTCAAATTTGGTAGGTGATTTATGATAAGATTATCCCTTAATTATCCTTTTGAAGACTTTGGGCACTCTGGGAAAGCAGAAACTTATTTCACAACATGTTATTCAGATTCTTGAATGAGTCGACTTATGAAAACCTATCGCCCAATCAAACTATACTGAGTGTAACTATCATATACGGAAAGACCGGGTCTATTAATATTTAGAAAAATGACTGTCAATTTAGGGTAAATGAGTATCGCTGAAGAATATTCGTAGTGAATCCACTAAAAATTCGTAATCGATGTATTCAAAATTGATAATTCCACTGTGAAAAATACCAATGAAACTGTTAATATTTTGACTACGAATTTTTGGTAGACTTACTACGAATATTTTTCAGTGATCCTCCTCTTCGCTAAATTGACAGTCATTTTTCTAAACGTTCATAAATTCTTTCTGAATATTAATGGACTCGGTTTTTCCGTGTATGGCATCCTCAGATGAAAATCAATTTTACGCGCTAAAGGAATTTTTTCTTGACGTTTATGGGAAAATTGTTGGAAAACTGAAGTGGTGTGGAAATTTATGTCGGGAACTGCTTCAACAAGGGAAATCATCAGAATAATATGCATTTCACTTTCTGTATTTGACATAGCCCACGGCTGAATGAGTCACCATTTGGTGTCAGTAACATACGGAATCCTCTCATGGCGGGTGAAAACCAATTTCACTTGGTGGAGATATTTTTTTCTTAATTGTTTATACAAAAATTCTCCGAACAAATTGATGAAAAAAGGGTTGTGATGCAAAAACTGATGATGGGAATCGATTTTGAAGGACATATTCTCGCGAAAACATACACAGTCAAAAGTCAAACTTACTTTTATCTTGAATATCAGTTTATTTTGAGATGCAACCAAAAGTAGCCCTGCTTCAATTGAAAGTAAGTACCAAAAGCCAGCGCCACATACAGTCGGACTTGTTACCGTGGAAGAGTATATTCTTCCCAAGCGCGTATGTACCCTAGAGCCACCACTGGTCCAATATGAACCCCATTCTGCCTAGATGGTCCCAAGATTGGGCCAAAGTGGGGCCGAAATGCATACACGCTACGGTTGCTATACTTTTTGATTCTCCTTCACTACAAAAAAATTAGTAAGTAGGTAAATAATTCTTGAGTTCTTGTGCCTGATTTCCGTCATCAGTTTTTGCATCATAGAATTTTTTCAACCATTCGTTCGAAGTCCGTTCCTTTTTACAAACAATTGAGAAAAAATATTTTTCATAACACTTGCGCAAAATGTCACTTTCTATGCCTGTGCAGTGGGAGGAAAAGTGAGCAACTTTCAATTCTGGATTACAAAAGGACCAGAAAGATACACCGAGAAAAAAAGCATCCTCCAAATGCGAGAGAGCCCTTCACGCTTCTAACACTGTTGCTATAACGTGCTTTCAACGCATGGTAACATGCTTAGAAGGCATGGGGACTCATGCACAAAAAGCATGGGCTCGTGCATTTAACGCACGTTATAACAAGTGCGTTAGAAGCGTGAAGTGTTCCCATGCGTTTAGAGCATGCTTTTTCTCTCGGTGTAGATAAATTGGTAAAATATTTGCGATACAGGGCCAAACATCATATATAATACAAATTAGAGAGAGAATATAAATGAATATAATATTCTGCTCTCAAAGTGACCATTTCGTTGATCTCATAAACGGCCCTGTAAAAAGGATGGCATAAATTGGCTGCATATTGATTTGAAAATTGACTGAAATTCAGCCTTTGCCATTGTGTCGGCGAATGTTTTTTGTGCTTACTTTACACTCAAAATAGGCTTCGTTTGGTTGCATCTCAAATTCAGTCATGGAACAATCTGAATTCAAAAATTTTCTCTTCACAATGGGTTTTTGCGCACTTTCATGTTTCTTGCGTTGCACAGTGGGGTCAAATGCCGAAAATCTGGAAAAAATACCAAAAATGAAGTCTGTAGTTTCAGATATTTGACCTTTGGGGTAAGTTAAGTAATGTCCCAAGTATCAGAATTCAAATATGAAAAGATTTCATCCCTCCTCCCTACTCTTGTATTACAATTCAAAAGTATCCTCTCGTGAGGTACCATTCGCGTGAATGAGAGATAGTGAAGTGACGATCACGTTCAAAGAGACGCTGTGTCTCGAAAAGTGAACCGATTTAATTTTTCTAAAATTGAAAAAAGTGGAATATCAATTTACTGAGTGGCAAATAATGGCAAAGCCATGATTGTATGTGATTTTGATACCTCTGAATTTGGAAATTTGTTTGGTCATTTGGAGAAAAAGTTGTGTTCCACACCTTTCCACGTCAGTTTACTTATTGAAGGTTGTAGATGGGGGTCATACCTTCAAAATGAAGAAAAATTGGCTGCCCCTTTTTGCCCCTTTTTGCCCCTTTGGGGTTCCGTCATTGTTGTGTGAAGGAACTATCTTTCAGACACATTGTGACAATCACGAAAACCTTGATGGAATTGTGAGCAGTTCTCAAATTCGTTTGAAAATCGATACCCCGGGGATTTTTGAGGTCGCTGATGAACAATCGGTTGTCAAAATTTCCAAATTCAAAATGACAGATCCACTATGGCGGATCGAAATTTTAAAATTCATCGGTTCTCGTTCACACTCCGCACTCGCACATTCACCATATCGGATCGGACAAGTTGAATTTCGTTTCACGTTTCATTTATTCCAATACCCGTTTACTCGGAACGTGGATTTTACCCACCCAACGCATCACAGTTTTTGTAACGAGAATGTTGCTGCAACAAGCTAGTTGCGAGTAATTTCCCACTCAAGCTTGTAACAGTTACATTGAATGGGTTACATCAATATTCTGTGGTGACTATATCACAGATGTAGATGCAATAACTGATTGGTTCAGATTTATTTTTGTACAAACACTTATCCTATTATCCTAATTTTATTGCAACCGAAATGTGAATATTACAATGAAACTTTATAGAACAGTAGAAGATTTGAGTTTTCAACTTTTCAGCTTTTATGACACATTCTATTCATTCAATTCGAACCCAGTGAAACCCATTACGAATCGATTGTAGAAATTTCCGAATTCAAACTGACGTATCTAGTATGTCATGGACGTATCTGGTGGACTGAAATGTTAGGAGGAATTGGTTTTCCTTTCCATTCCGTACTCAGAAAATCCACCATTTTTCAATTTGGGATTTGACAACGAATTCGTAATCAGCGATTCCAAAAAACCGTTGGTACAGAATTTATAGAAATCCGATGAATTTTTTGGATTTTTGTCCACCAGATTGGATCCACCCTTTTGAATCTTGAGATTTTGACAACGGATTCGAAATCAGCAACTTCAGAAACTACTTAGTACCGAATTTGAAAGGGATCCGATAGATTTTTGAATTTTTGTGCGCCATATTGGATCCGCCATTTTGAATTTTGTGATTTTGACAACGGATTCGTACTTAGCAACTTCAAAAACTACTGGGTACCATGTTTGAAGGAAATCCGATGGATTTTCGAATTTTTGTCCGCCATATTGGATCCGCCATTTTGAATTTTGTGATTCTGACAACGGATTCGTAATCAGCGGCCTTGAAAACCGCGGAGGTCTAAATTTCAAGCAATTTTGAGAACTCCTTACATTTTTTTCCAACTTTTTGGCATTTGGCCCCACTGTGCGTTGTCTTACGTGAACTGCCTTAACTCTCTGCGCGAGTGTTATGAAGAACGAAATACGTAATGTGGGAGGTAAGTACGCCATTACAACTCATCTATTACCGCTCTTGCTTCGCTCGTGCGACAAATTCAACTCGTTGGTAATGGCGTCCTTTCCCCCTTGATACGTAATATACTATTTCCTGTATAAAATTACTTTTCACCATATTTGAAGAAACCAGTTAAGACTCCAGATGTTTTTTTCTGAAGAAATTTCGGATCATTTCCTACACTGAGAGAAATTTATAGTTAAATTCACTATGGAATTAGAGGAATGGGGGAACATCTTGATTTCTAATAAAATTTACTATAATATCATGAAATTTACTATGGCATAGCAATAGAAACCTGATCAAATTTACAATCCTAGATAGCACAAGAGTTTAAAAAGAGGTCTATATGAATACATTGTATTCATTATGAACTCTTTTAGAACTCTTGTGCTATCTGGGATGTTTCACAGTAAATTTCATTAGAAGCAAGTATGTTCCCCATTCCTATAATTCCATAGTAAATTTAACTATAAATTCATCTCGGTGTGTGAATTCGTTCAAATTTCATGATTCCCTATATGAATTCCTACCTGGTTTCTCAAGTGGGGAATTTTCATCACGGATTTATCAGGAGTTTCAGTTGGATTTTCAAGTATCCTTTGAGGGTTTCAATTGGCTATCCGAATTTTCACCTAGATTTTCACCATAGAGCGTCCAAAATTTCTGACTTTAAATTTTTCACATAAAATTGATGACTTCAGGAGAGTAGCCCTGAAGGCTCCAAGTCCCCTCTAAAATTATCTACATGGATCCCTTCAATCTTGATTGTTTCGATCGAATACCGGAAAAACATTCTTTCGAATCAATGTACTGAATATAATTGGATCCTGTTACCATTGTCAAAGACGAAACGATGATGAACCTTCAGATAAAACGGATGTTATAGAATCTGGGTTAAGAGATCACAAAATCTTCAACGGAGAGAATACAATGAGAATGCAACAGCTCATCCCATTCCAGCTCATATGCAAGTCCGTCATATTGTATCCACCGTACCCATCGAATGCTACAATTTTGACTCTGTATTCAAATTCAACGATTTGAAAAATCCTCGAGGAATGAATCTCAGTCGAATCCAGTGCAAAGAAAAAGGAAACAATTTCTTGTGAAGTTGCATGTATTCCAGAGGTTGATTATCTCCGAGTCATGAATGATAGGTCATAGACATTATTTCTAAAATTAACTCTATGGTGAGACAACAAAGTATTTGCATGAAATCAATATCTTTTTTGAATCGGATAATGCTAATTGGAGGAGAAAAATAGAATAGATTATCAAATAATCAATGTTCTGTGGCATCATAAATTTTGTAATAAAATTATCATGTTACACGTTCATCGAAACCCCCTTTAATAGGCAATAATGAAATCTCATTATCAATTCTTTAGAGACATTACGTTATCCATACTCTTCACATCCGCATTCATTATTCTGTATGTGTCCTGTAAACCATACAAACTTAATGCGGTAGAAATGACTGAAATGCATAAATTATGGACCAATAACCTGGTACAATATGACCATTACTAGTGGTTACATTGTGCATTCATATTTCATACCGTTTACGAATAATAATTTTGGATACTGTTGTAATTTGTGCTCATTCACAATTCAAAAGTGATAACGTGTCATATGTTTGGAGTAACGATTGTCTCTGCCGTCACCTATGATTTTGCTATGTACGGGATTAGCGTGGGCAGGGGCGGCAGTGGAATTTTTTTAATCAGTGACTGGGAGTAAAGATTGAGGAGAAATTGGATATCCATCAGTAGATATCGTATCATCAGTCATAAAACATATCGAAATGCTTATAATATTTTCCAATTAATTCAACTTTGAATATGAAATTATGTTGACAGCACGCAGTTAAAACGTTCTATGAATGTTGTTAGTCCAAGCTAATGTTCCAAAAACATTTCCAAAACTTTTGAGTGCTGTTGAGATGATTTTTTGGAAAGTTTTTTTGAAAATTTCCAACGGAACTGCTATGTTCCCAGGATGAACATCATCTGCTTTCCAGATGTTCTTGGGTTGAACTCAAGCGAGGTCTGGTTTTTTCAGGGCTACCTAGTCACCCTGACACCCCTTCTCGTGAGATTGTACACTGATAACTTAGAATAATTAAGAATCTTCCGAAATGACTGACTGAAGATGACTTATTGATAAAGAGAGATATTCAACTGCCAACACAGTTCAGGAAAACCAACAAACCTTCTTTTTGGTGCTTGAATACGGACATACATTTCGATTTTGCGACATTTTTCGGGTGTTCCCAAATTCCAAGGTCATTGCCATAACAGATAACAGTCGAAAATCCTATTAAATGGTCCATTATAGAGCCAAATTTACCTCCGGAATTTTTTATTTGGTCTAAAAATTTGAATGTCTCGAATAACAATTATTTAACCTTGCTACCGTGTTATCAGGAAAGCTTGTGGCAATCCTCAATCAACATTATAGATATTTGTAGCCAAAAAGGTTGCTCAGAGTCAAAATCGACGTAACAGCACTCTTGAATAGTACCTGTAATTCCGCACCGAGGCCAGGGAATGATACAAAAGATATCATGGACACAGTCGAGTATTTTACTCCCTAGTAAAAATGATTATAGTGGTTGTCTAGTACCTTTCAAGATGCTTGCAGTGAAGCTCGTCACTAGAGAGGTCCATGACATCACCTGTAAGGTGGCTAGAATGATTCTTCCTACACGGAAAAAAGAAAATGACAATAATTCAGTGGATATCAGGAATATTTTACAACGTGGCACGATAACTCGTCGTTTCGTACATAAAATTTGCGAATTTTACACACTCAGGTTCAATTTGTGAAAACCGCAAATTAGGAATGTGGAAATTGCAATGTCCGATAGTATGTTACGTATTAGGATTCATTGTGACACGCGAGTTATTAATGAGTGATATTGTAATTTTTAGTGTGAGCAGGAGTTGAAATTCATTTGTATTTAATGCAACAAGTAATCACATGATTTATCCTATTCATAATATCTTTCCGAAAACATTACAACACGATTTTGTAAAAATGTTCATTGGCAAATGTGGCCACACTGATATTCGTTTAACAAATTACAATTTCCGGTGAGAATATTTTCCTTAGCTCATTCGTTTTATTTCAGTCCACATATGTATTTATTGTCACTTCTAAATCAGAAAAACATCATTTTCTCACGGAAAATTCACATCAAAAGCGAATAAAAATGTTATCCGTTTATTATGCGTTTCTTTCATCGTGATTTTCAACGAATACAAATACATATGTTTTGAATTACGAGTATTCGTAATCAAGTGGGATCGAAACAATCAGTCACGCGCAGAATTGAACAAAAACAGTTTTATCCGCACTCCATGTAAATCATTATAATAATTGCAAATGAATTACATCAAATGCGGATAAAACTTCTTTTGCTCGATTATCTGCGTGAACTGATCGTTTTGATACACATTTGAATGCAAGAATACGTCATTCTAAACATCTTTTTGTGTATTTGTTTTGGAATACGATTAGAGAACCACATAATGAACGGATAACATTTTTATCCGCTTTTGATGCGAATTTTCACAGCATGTCCTGAAAAAGGAACAAGGTGCAATAGGAATGATCAGGAACAAGCAATAGCATTCCTTATACAAAATCACATAATTTATTTTATGTGAGTTTCAAAATGAATACATGAAAAATTAGTACATCAAGTATAACTATACTATCAAATTAACACATTTAATTAAGATATCAGTATGTAAATTTTCCAAAACATAAGAATCCTCTATTTCTTAAAAACAAATAATTAAAATAATGTTGCCTTTTTTTGCATATAAAATATTTCCCATTGGGTAATCGCGTCATTGAAGTTACACCATCTACTTCGGATAAACGAATAAGATCCCAATTTTCTGAAATATCATCAGTGACTTCGTATGCTTGATAATGCCGATTGAAAAATGTATAGGGAATAACTTTCGCAGTGAAAAGAATATTACTATCGCAGTCGATCAATATTTGTTGTATTATAAAAAATTGTACTGCTGATGTGATGCTATTCATGAAAATGATTTCACCCTTAACGTATTCATTTCCCTGATGAATTATCCAATTACAAACTCCAATACATTTTTGCTTTAGAGAATTCAAATGATTCGAACAATGAGAATAACCATCAATTTTGAGCACATCTAAATATGCAATAGGACCAATTTGAGGAGCAGGGCTGGCTAAGGAATTGGAAGAAAAAAAACAGTGAAGTTGTAATTGGTTTTTTAAAGCAAGGGTATATGGCAAATTTTTTCGTGAGTTGGATACACGTGCGATTCCTTTGAACACTTTGTTTCTACTTTCAAATCTCATGCACCATACGTTTACTAGTGGTTCAATCAATTTTGCAATTCTCTCATAATGAGTAGAATGATGGAATTTTGGTTTTATATTTGTTTCGAAAATTTTTTTAAATAACTCTAAATGCTCAGTTATTAATGTTCCAAGTAAATGGTAAGATGAAGGTTGATGTATTTTTTCAAGAAGTAAACTTAATATTTCATTGAGGGTGATGTAAACATACCATACAGGATCATTTTCAGATATTAAATCTCCAATTAACATACCTAAATGCCTCATCAAACAAGCACTTTCAGCTGAAGATAATTTAAGATTTGAAGTCTTAATTGAATCTGGTGATATATCAGAGGGTTTATTTTTCTTACAATTATGGCAAAAATCGAAAGCTTCTAATCTATTGTTCAATGTTTCAGGTGGAATACTCTTAATTTTATAAACAAAGTGATGAAGAATATAACTAAGTTCGTACTTGCAAATACCTTCTAAATAATCGTGCATTATATCTACCGAAAGGTTTTCGGTCACATGAAAATAAGGAACTTCGTTCCAAACGCATTCTTCAATGATCCCTAACTCTTGTTTACTTTTACTCTGTTTCAGTAAGGATACAGCGGAGTCGTATGACTCTTTCGTTCTAATGTAAGATGGTATTTCTGAAGTTACGTTAACACGTATGTTTTTTGGCGTTTCACAGAAACGGCATGCGTATTGGCCATTGAAAGAAGTAGAAAATCCCAATATTTCATGCATCCCCAAATTGTCACCAAGAATCAATCCTAAACAAAAATAAACTTTTATTTCTCCTTTAGATGTTTTGATATCAATCCCTTCAGTTGAAAGTACCTGCAAATCCTTTATCAACCGTTGGAAAATAGCCTTGTTACCGAAAATTTTTCGGTCAATGGAATGAAATATTTGGACAAGGAAAATGTATTCCAATTCCCCTTGGAATTCAGGAGGTAACGAAGCTATTTGTAAATAAACTCCAGTCATTTTTCCACTGCCCCCTGCATGACTACCGAAGCAGTTATTAGACTCGAAATCATCAGAATACAGAAATAGCGGGATAACAAATTTGTTTTCAAAATTTTTGCGTATTGTTTGCCATAAGTCACCCTGGATAAAATGAGATATAGCTCCACTAGCTTTATGACATTCTAAGAACTCTGTATACAGCTTAATGCGAGAAAAAATAGAAGGCACTTCCAAGAATCGTTCCAAAACTAAACCTATCGGAATGTACTGTATTGTAACTGGCTCAGGTATGGCACTATGTTGATTGTTTTGAGTTTGAAATTTTATATCTGCTCCAATTGCAATCGCAACTGGTGCGATGAAATCACCACTTTTTGAATACTTCTTCAATCTGTTCCATTCAGAGTCCAATTTATCCAATGAACTTGATAAATTGTGAAACATAATTGAAATCGCCGTGATTTTATCTGTCTCAACTTTAGAATCGAATAAAAGTTGGATGATTTCATCTTTCAAGAAACGGATTGCATCATTATTGAGGAAATTCCTGACATCTTCAATTATATTTTGAACGACACCACGTGGAATTTCATATTTCCCATGTAATTTGGAAGTGAGTTCCACAGCAGCGTGGAAAAGATTAAATTCAAAACTTTTACAAGTAATATCGGTTGGAGATGAACAATCACTCAGCAATTTCTCATACGCATCCTGCCAGAATGAATAATCAACTTCTTCCAAATCTTCTATCTCAGATTGTCCAATGAAACTCTGGCTGATGTTCGAATTTGAACCATCCTCTCTATTGCGATCTGAGTCCTCTATTTCTGATAGCCCTCTATTGTTTCCATTTGAAGTATGTGATTTTAGATGTGCTCGAAATGATTTTGAATTATTGAACCTTCTACAGCACTTATTCAAGCATTCAAAATATCCATGTATAGGGGTTAATAGTGTATGATGTCCAATATGTAAATCGAAAGACTCGACAGTATCAAAATTTCGACAACAAGAACAACGAATAACAGCCATATCTCACAATCTCAATTTTTCACCGCACTGGAATAATATGAGTATAAAAGAAAAATTCCTTCAATATTCTATGATGAGGAACAAACCGAACGTATTCAAGCATTTCTCGTTTGAGTATGTATAGTGTGAACATCTCCGATCAGAGTAATAACTGACGGTGGCAAAGAAACATCGTGACCTGTATCTATTTCATAAACAATTTTTTGAAGGAATAACCAAGCTGTCTTGGCTTCTGGAGGGTATTCTACGTTCAACGCGAAGAATATATTAAATGCTAAACCCACAGCAGATAATGGACTATCCACAGCGTATAGAGTTCCATTCAACAAAACGTAAGAGTTTTCAATTGCTGTTAAAGGCCCCACAATAATTGGTCGTGGTTGTATACGCACGCTGTTCTTTTGTGCCCATTCAGAAAAACGATCAATTGAATTCTTCAAATCGTTTGCAGTCTGCAAGAAAGAATAGATTATATTAAACTTTTTTATAAATTTTCAATATACTGTATCATGAATATTTTTGATAATGATATACCTGTATATGAAACAAAAATCCTCGTTGAACTTCAGCACTAGTGGGGTTCCATCGTTTTATATTGGAATGATTTTCGTCAATTCTTTTCTTCTTACTTTTGTTCAGATTATTATGGGCATTTAAAATTATTGGGCCACTTTTTTTGAATAACGTAGGTAACATCCATAACACGATTGTATCTAACACAGCTGCAATTGAATGTGAGCTTAGTAATAACTGGATATACTGTCAATAGGATGATTAGATTTCATAAAAAATAAGCATCTCAACGTTACATATCAAAGTAGGTGGGATTATAGGTCTGAATCTATAATGTCATGGCAAGATTACTTGATTGATTATATCAATGAATTACAGAATATACAATGAACAAACTGAGAACCGTTTAAATTTACGGAGAAAGTGGAGAATTGCATGATTCTTCCAAATATGTTTATTCAGAATCTTCAAATTCTTATTATGAAATTCAACACGCAGTTTTTTGCTGGCGTGTGGGAATGATTATGATTTCATCCAATGTAAATTACAACTTACACTCTGGAAGATTGGGGAACTTCTCTACTAATTTAATCAGTTCTGTATCTTTTGGCTTCCTAATTCCTCTTAACAGAGTAGTCAAACAATGGCGTAGACGGGGCCATAAATTCTGGAGATTTTCTGTTTTTGTTGGGTGAATTTGAGAAAAATCATGGCGTAACTGGAAAATAATTTATTGAAACCAATAATTTTCATCACAATTGAATAATAACATACGTTGTTGTGAAAACTTACCAAATCACATCCAAGTGGTTGTTTCAAACACGGGAATTTATTGAAATATGTATCCAAATCATTTGTATCCTCCAAAATTTTTTGTCGAATTTGATAAGTATAATTCCAGTGGGAAATAACACTTTGCCAAGGTTCTATATGATTAAATAGGAATTGAAGCTGTTCTTGAGTTGTAGGCGCTACTTCTCCTGCATTAGAGAAGGAGTTTGGTTACTACAAATATGAAAATAGTGATCTTGTAACTGAAATTTCATACTTACGAATTGATTGATTGCTTGCATCACTACTTTGATTGAGTTTGGCCTTATGCTTCCGAGTCAAATAAGTATAATGATATAGTAATTTTCCTTTTGCAATTGATGACGGCGTGCACTGAGTTTTGCGAATATGAGGAACATAATAAGTGCCTTCACGTTCATTTGGAAAAGTTGCAACAATTTCCTGAGCTAATTGAATAAATCTTGTTGCTTTGATTTGCGGTAAAACTTGGAGACCATCAATTTCTCTTTCGAAAATTCTTTTAACTAAATCGTTCCGCGCACTCTCAGTTAGAGTATTGAAACTTTCATAGGTACCAATAATATCGTTACCAGCAACTGATTTGTGCAACCAATCACGGAGAGGAATCTGATGAAGATGATTCCAAATTTTGAGTACATAATAAGACATAATGAACCATCAGTACATAATAAACTTACTTGAATACTTGGAGAAGTGACAGTCACTTGATCAAAATGAATATTGGTTCGATAAGCAAATAGATTCGGAATATTAGGTACAATATTTTCCTGCTGTAAATTTATCGTGCGATGAAAGAAAAGTTTATAAAAATAAATTATCAAATTGTGCATGGACTAAAATAAAATTCAAGTACGTACATCAACAGCAGGATTTTGGGATGTAGAAATGACTTCTGGTGGCGGAGAAACAGAATTGTTCAAGTTAGGATTGAATGTTATATTTCCTAAATCTCCACTGTTTCCGGCAATAACCTCGTTCTACATTTGGAAATAGCATTTGTTTATATTCTTGTTACACGAATTTAATTCTGATGCATTCATTTTATTTTAAATATTTAGAGGAATATAATTTGACAAATAAATATATGGCATCAAAGATAGTATTGTTATAAACAAAGACATTGTCTTATGAATGAGTATAAAATCTATTTTTGTGCAGCGAATTTCATTTTTCAAGACCCAAACAAGAAATCAATCTATTTTCCATGATTGATTAAATGAAAAAGGATGGATTATGTCTTTTACTTTAAACTCACTGGTGCAGTGTACGGTGTGTTATGATCGAATGTGTTAGATGAATGATTCCTCAATGCTCCTATATTTTTCTGCTGTTCTGAGCCATGAGGAACTGGTTGAAGTTCTGTGTACACTTTACCATTACCTTCGCTGAGTCTATCCTCATTAACAACAGATGAATTCATTTTATTAACTAAATCAGAAAATGAAACGGATATTGATATCAGAGAAAATTTTTATTAGTTTCAAAATTTTCAATCTCTATTCAATGGTTCATCAAAAATTTTTCGGCATGAAAGCAATTATTAACTACAATTGAATGATTTCACTATGAGATAAACTATTCTGAAATTCATCTTCTTAAATATATCGAATAATGATGTATTTTGTTTCTCACGAAATGTAAAGAAAGTCATAGTGAAAAGAAAAGGTGTTGAAGGAATTTTGAAAATCGGCCAATCTCATTGAAATTTGAATCATTTATTGAAACAATTTTGGAATCAGGTAAGACAGAATCTATTTTAGAATTAATTACAATATTCCAGAATCAATTGTCCTGAGTGAGCAATATTAGTTGAATATTTCACAAGAAAATCAAAACTATATACGTTTTAGTAGTGCTGTACCTATATTTAATTACGAATTCGATCAACTAATTGATTCAAACTTCAAGATCATCACACACCGAGATAAATGAGGTTATGATGAGCATAGTATAGTAAAACACGATTATTTCATTAAAAAAAAGTTAATTACATTTGAGAATCCCCAAGAAATCCAAGTGCGTATATACTCACTGACAATAAGTAATTAATGCATACCTATGCATACAATATATTAAGCATAGTTAACCCGACACTTCTCAATTCACAATGGCTAATACACGTTGTATCTCGCACAAAACCAAAATGTTTACAATGTCACGCTGTAATTCCTGCTCAGCGCCATCTAAATGAAGTCTTGATTGAGACACGGTATTGTAAAACTTATCGATAGTGCAAATCAAATGTTCTCCAACTCATGTACAGAATTGCAATTTTTATTCTCCCAGGAATCCCAGGATTGTCTAGTTTTCCTCACAGCACAGAATATATGTATACTACATTATTTACGTACACATGAAATGTGTAAAATATTTTCATACAATTTTTTTACGAATTGAATCTGGAAACTCATGATTTGGAAATCATATATTAAATAACAGCAAATCTCCTTTATTCTCTGATTTTTTAACTCAGAAGTTTTGACAACCATGACAATACGTTCCTTGTCTATAATTCTAGGATGCTCAAATGAAAGTGGAAGTATTACTTATATTCCTTTTGTTAAAAGAGTGAGTTAAAGAGTTATTAAAAGAGTGACGGTGAAGAAGATTTGTTTTTGTTTTCATCTGAATCAACATATGTCTCTACAAATACTCAAATGGCACCATATCACTATATTATATTAAGATATTATCGATTCAGATGAGAGCAAAAACAAATTTCTTTTCCTTCACTCTGTTAATAAACAACAAATAGAATATAAGTGATACTGTCACTATCATTCGAGCATCTTAAAATGATAAATCAATGAACGTAGAGTCATGATTATTCAAAACTTACATTAGAAAATAAAACAGATTTGCTGTCTTATAGTATATGATTTATAAATCATGAGTTCCCAGATTCAAATTTCATATTTACGATACGGTCTCACTTGAAAAACAAATTGTACCATCCCAAAAAACAATCCTACGGAATTGTGTATGTATACAATGACAAAAAGTAGGTAGAAGGGCTCCGATATCATGATAGCGACGATACAGGGAATAGAAATGATATAAAAAATGTATCGTGTGGTATCAGAAATTTATAGCAGGGGTCTGGTTGTTAAGCACATAAAATCAAACAATTGTGCATATTACAATCAGTCCATAGCAGTCTGAAGGATAATAGACGAAAATTTGATATAATCTTAATAATGATAATTAATAATAATAATTTTTATGGTATTTTTCATAATTCTGTCAGTTGTTGTGTTAAAAAAAGCCTCAACATCGATTATTTTCTCACTCATGAAAATATACAATATTAGTACGCTCCAATCAAGTAAAGTTAAGAACTAGACTATCCGGTATGAATATATTATTCACTTGCGTTTGTCATGACAAATTGTCGATGCAGCAGATTTAATTTTCAATTACAAAATGCAACTTTCTCAAATCAACATCACAACCAGGTGTTGTGATGAAAATTTTTGTGATTTTAATCAATTCAGAAATTGTACGGTGAATACAATTTTTTTGTCCAAAAATCGCTGAATCACATTGTAAGAAAGATGTTCGTAAATGGGAATATTTATTATTTCATTTCCGGATTCATACCATATTAGAATATTGTAATGATAACACTGGGAATATGTATAAAATACATCATTAAGAGTAAATATTTATTCGAAAATTATCATTTTCAATATCCCTATGTAATTTGATTTTGATTGCAATATGCATTGTAATATTTTACAACTAGTTCTACATTTCATTCAATAATCATGCCCGATTGAGAAAAACACCATATCTATGGTATTTTGTGTAATTTCTTCTTGTCATCTGTTGGTTCACTTAAGAACATTGTAATTTTTGACAATTTCTTTTTTCCGTGTAGGTCGCACGTGGTTTCTGCGTTGCCAGATTTTTGGTTGATTCAATCTACAGGAGTTCTCAATCAATATAAAAAGTAATCGGTGGGGAAAATTTGCAGTGTTAAAGGGTCTATACTGTCATCAATTCAAACGTTTAACTAGATATTCTATTGTTGTCGCAACTGATTATTCTATGAGCATGTGCCTTCATTTATAGCTCCTCGAACAAGAAGCATTTTTTGTACCAACTATTACAAGACAACTAGAAATTTCTCAGTTGTAGCGACTATTTAATTTTCTCAGTGCACAATCCTACGAAAAAAAAACAACGAAACAAACAAAAAAGTGTTGTTTCGTGGTCACGCGATAGGGCCTTTTTCCCTGGCAGATAATCAAATTTCGATCACGTGTTTATTAGTAATTCGTTCACCCGATGATACGTTATGATACCAAAAATGAATCATCAAGGTGAAAACACTCTTTATTTTTCAATTATTTTATTATTGTGTTTATCAACTCCACATGATCTCTTTACATTTTCCGTGATCAATGAATTTCGCATGATTTGCGTATTTCATGTTCCCATTTATTATTATTCTATACGAATTTAATGGAAAAAAAAGAACAAACAAACAAAGCGAATATTTCCGACGCTTCATCTCTCTGTGGGGAAAAAATAACGTATACGTTTGTGAGGGTTTTGTTCATTTGTTCGAATTATTTTTTTATTCGATGGGAAATCGGTATGAGAGGAAAGAGAGAGGATGATATTTTATTATCGATTTTGAGGCTCGATATGCGTGTTTTCGTTACTTGAAATAATTCACCATTTATAAAGTATCATTCGGATATCGAATAATCTTTTTATACTGAATGATAGTGGAATCATGTATTCGTGGAGGGAGTTTTTCAATAATCGTGGGACAGTTTTTTTTCTGAGGAACAATCCTCATTTTTTCCTTTTTCTTTGAAATTAAGAGATTCTGGTTGAAATTTTGCATGGATTCGTAAATGTCAGAGTTATTTGACCTGAAAGTGAACATAAAAGCAATAAATATCCCGTCAATATCTTTCGGAGGACTTGAGTACCATCTGGTAATTCCTTCTTTCGTGTCAGATTGATCAGAATATGATTTACGCAGAGATTCGATGGTAGTGGGATGAATTTTCAATAATATCTTCATCGTATTTCAATGGACGGGAACTTGGAAATTCAAAATAAAAATACTCTGTCGGCTGATAGGCACATGGCTTTCTAGACTAAGTTGATGACTAGTTTGAAACAGGAAAAAACGTCCATTTTGGGAAAAAATGCTTTCCGCTAATGTCTCTTCTCCCTGCGGATGTAGATGAGATTCATATTGAGGCATTACATCCTCATACACACATACTACACGTTAAGCTGCCAATTCATGGGGCGTCGAGCATCGAGCGTCCAATTATTTCCCCAGATTTTCTCGACGCTCCAGCGTTGAAATTTATGAAGTTGGTTTCTTCCAACTTTCATCATTTCCAACGTTAAAATTGATTTCCATAAATACCGAGATTTATTCCTGGTCCTGCTTAAATTAATTCCTTTTTAGTAGTAATTTACTTTATTGCTTAATAACAGCAATACATCAAATGAGCATATAAATTAATTCCTTTCGGGCATATGAGGTTATGTGTCAATGTTGGAATTGGAATTTACTATTTTGATGCTCGATGCTTGACGCTGCCTGAAAAGGTACCTGCGGCATTTCGCAATCCAGCGTCGAAAAAATCTGTGGAAATAATTGGACGCTCGATGCTCGACGCTCCATGAATTGGCAGCTTTATTCCAACGTTGAAAGAATGTTGATTTTCGGTTGCGCTGTGATGGAAAAATAGACGTTCAGAAATGACGTTCTGATAACGTATCAGACGCCTAGGCCAACCTAAGCTGTGGCCTAGGGGTGGCAGATCTTAGGTGCGACGTGACGATATAATTCATATATACTAATATAAAGCTTGATATTACGTATAGTTTTGGCAATTTCCCCATTCTGGGAGCGGCACCGTATATCTGGCCTTGGGGTAGAGAATTTCCAGATGCGTCCCTGATCCTAAAACATCGTTTAGGATGTGTTTGAGAAACCTTTTGTGCTCGAATTTTAATCGAAAATTTCAAACGAAACCGGGCAACACTGATGAACATTCAAAGAAAGGGCGAGTTCATGATTAGCGTGACTTAAATTATCAATACCTTCCTTCTTGGAACTCTGTTGCGTTTTAAAAATACCATTTTCCCGATGAAAAATGTTACTGATACTGATGAAGAATTTCCAAAATAATTTGTCTGATTCAGGTTCCATTGGAAAATATCATTTTCACTGCATCAAACTGAATTTTTGTTTCTCGTCAAATCATTCTCGTCTCGTAAATTTTTCGGGTAAGGCCTTTTCGCCTCGAATTTCTCGTTTCTCGCGGCATCACTAAGTAAATTTGAGAAAAAATATCTATGAAACCATATGATATTTTTCCGAAAGCGTATGTGTATCAAGCATAATGCGAGTATTACGATACAGATCTTGTACAATCTCATTAACCATTTTAGTTCATTTGTTTTGTATTGTAGTTATACTACAGAACGCATCAATCGTAGGCTATGAGAGATCTATCAAATTATAAATTTCATCACGTTCAGTCTGAAGAAGCCGATACTGAATTTATCTATCTTTTCCTATAGTGAACTTATGAACAAACATCTATCATATGATAGATACAGTGAAACGTCTCAATAAGAACGCTCCTCTTCTTTCTCATTCGGACGGTGTTTGTCTTGAATGGAAGGAAGACACAGAGCGTTCTTATTGAGAGGTTTTACGGCATTTGTTCACCCTATATGATATTTTTACAAAAGGCTTCATCTATCTAGCACAATGTGGGTATGAAACGAACATCATACGATCTCAAGGGTAAGTGTTCCATGTTTGTTTTTTTTTGTTTTTTTGTTTTTTTATAATAGTCACCATCAGTCATAATTTATAAGAAATCCATCAAATCACAAAGTCAGTCAAGTTCACCCTGGAAAATCCGATAGTACATCTATCTACCCTTTCCTATAGTGAACTTATGAACAAACATTTATCAAATTATATGATATTTTCACGGAAGCATATATCTACCGATCATCATCTGGGTATTACAAAACGGATTTTGTATAATCTCACAGACAAATTTTTGTAATCGTACTAACGAATCTCATATCTAACATTGAATAAAATCCAAAGCAACACTATCGATAATACTGAATGAGTCAGGATTTTTTATTATAAATTATAATTTTGAAAACGGTAAAAGATGAATATAAAAGAAACTCTGCCAATTGGCACATGGCTTCCTCGTTTGTGTTGAAAAAAAATACTTGTTTTCTTTCTTTCTCCCGTTTTTCTTAGAGAATCAGGATGAAATTTATATAGAACTGCGATCAACACTGCATAAAGCTGTGGTGGAAATTTCATGACAATTGGATGATAGAAACGGAAGTTATCCGCATGTTAACGATGTTCACGAAATTTCCGAATTTTGTTTCGAAGCTCAATACTTACCACTTTCTTCCTTCAATTCCGATTTGTTTGAAATTCACACCATACAACCAACCACCGTGAACTGATTATACTACAAGTTTCATGTCATTTGGATGATACCGACATGGGGAAGGCATGCTTTCAAAATATTGACAAATAATGTGAATCGCGAAACGAAAATTTTCCACAGTTTTCAATCAATTAGAATGAAACTTATATGGGAGCACTATCGGGTCATGAATAAAACGTGGTTGAAGTTTGATCGGATTCGGATAATAGGAAGCAAAGATACACGCGTACGCAAAATGTTCTTTTTTTGTCAGAGTTCTTGTCATCCACCCAATTCTTCTGAATGAATCAGGTTGAAACTTATATGGGACCACTATCACTCTAGTCCACAACTGTGATAAGAATTTCGAAAAGATCGGATAAGCAGAACGGGAGTTATGCACGTACGAGACTTAGGGGGGGGGGGGGCTACAGTCACATACCTAGACAGACAGACCGACAAACAGACACGGTAACACAATTGTTCCCCGGATTCTGAGAAACATTTTGGTCTAGGAGGTTTTGAATTTCGAGACAAAAAAATTTTCGGCTCCTCGAAACGATCAAAAAGCTTCCCTCTAAACGAGGAAGCAGAATTTAGTTGAGGCAACTGAATTTTATGGTTAGAATCACTGAATCCATTCGTTTTCAACGGACCATTTTTCCATATTTGCCACTATCAAAAAAATGAATAAAAAAATACCACTCGAATAATTACTGTTTCGTTCGAAATTCGTAAAGTGCGAAAGGAATGAAAATTTGAGATATGTGTTGATGAAATACGTCCTTCTAACTATGAAATTTAGTTGCCACAACTAACGTTTTTTAGTTACCCGCACTAAATTCCATAGTTAGAAGGACGTATTTCATCAACACATATCTCAAATGTTCATTAAAAAATTTAGTTTTCATAAAAAAAATTTTGTTCAGTTGACACAACTAAAAAAATTCAGTTGCGGCAACTGGAAAATTTTAGTTGTGGCAACTGAAGAAATTTAGTTGCGGCAACTAAATTTTATGGTTACAGTCACTCGATCCATTTATTTCAACGGACCAATTTTCTATATTTGCCACTATGAAAAAAATGAATAAAAAAATACCACTCGAATAATTACTGTTCCGTTCGAAATTCGTAAAGTGCAAAAGGAATGAAAATTTGAGATATGTGTTGATGGAATACGTCCTTCTAATTATGAAATTTAGTTGCCACAAGTACACTTCTTCAGTTGCCCGCACTAAATTTCATAGTTACAAGGACGTATTTTATCAACACATATCTCAAATTTTCATTAAAAAATTTAGTTGTGGCAACTAAAAATTTTTAGTTGTGGCAACTAAAAAAACGTGGTATAAGTTTCATTGCAATCGGATAATGGGGAGTGGAGATATGGACGGTTGCAAAATCACAATTTTTTTTCACCCCTACCGTCCTTCCATAAGAATACGGTTGAAACTTATATGGGACCACTATCGACACTACATCTAACCGTGGTGAAAATTTCATCACGATCGGATAATAGGAACCGAAGATATGCGCGGTCGCAATTCTGTTCACATACATACATACACACACACACACACACACACACACACACACACACACACACACGCGCGCGCACACGCACACGCACGCACGCACACACACACACACACAGAGAGACAGACAGACACAAAGCCAAAAATTTCCTTTCAGTTTGGAGCAACATTTTGGCCTAAGAGATTTTGAGTTTGAAGACAAAAAAATTTTCGGCCCCCGGAAACGATCACAAAGCTTACCTCTGACGAGCAAGCAAAACAATTGGATTTCATTCAATTATGCATTGTGAAAATACTCCATCGTTTAGTTTGAAGAAAAACTGGAAATATTCTGAAATTATATTTTAGTTGGTAATTTTATTATAACAAAGTATAAAAAACAGCCTCTTTGTAAGATATTGAAAAATCTTTATAATACGTTTTATTGTCAAGATAATGCTGAAATTAACCCAATGGTCATTTTTGTAAAAATGAGTAATTTGGCGATCTATGCAAAATCATGCCATGAAGCATGACAGGTATAAATAGGCGAGAGCAAAACGAGACAGTTCAGTGGAATATTGGTGTTTGCTAACGATACATCGTCCGGAAGAGTGAATAAAGTTTTTTCTTTAATACATTATCAAAGTGTGATTCTTCAATAATAACTATCCTATTAATTCTAAATGAGAGGAATTCTCAGTGTATTAGAAAAATCATAATGAGTTTGAGGATTTACTCGTAAAAATCCTCTGGCGACCGTGGAGTTTTGATATAACATATAAGTACAGTCGCATTTTTACCATTTGTTTCTTATCGTAGTCACACGATAGAACTTCAACCGCAATTCATGAATCGCCTACCGAATTCCAAATTCTATGAAGTTTAATCTGAAAACAGCCATACTGGAATTTTCTATCGTTTCAGATCAGATTTCTCTATACAAAGGAAATGATGGAGAAAACCGAAAAAATATGGTATATGAGAATTTCTATCAAGCTTGATTCATTAGGACCCAAAAACCATATGGAAAACGATATAAAATTTTTCTATCGTTCTAAATAAGATTCCTCTTAGAAGTAAATTACGAATAAAACCGTTGGGATGTGTAAATGAGAAATTCGATAAACCTTGATTCATTACGAACTAAAACCACATGAAGAACGATAGGAAGTTTTCCTATCGTTTCAAATCAGATTTCTCTACACAGGATATTACGAATAAAACTATTAGAATATGTATATGAAAAGTTTGATAACACTTGATTCATTACGAACCAAAACCCACATTAAGAACGATAAAAAATTTTTGCACCGTTTTCTATCGAATATTTTTACCAGAGATACGAACAATCATCTTGATTCCTCGTTGGACAAACGTTGTGTATCAATTCGAATCCAGGGTGTGCATGAAATATGATGTTCGTTCCATTTCATTTCATTTTATTTCACTCCCCATCGTCATCTATAAAAAGATTTATGGTCGAAAAATATTTTGGAAGCTTGTCGTATTTGATGTGATCCACTAAAATACATGTTCTCCATTTTTATTACAAAGTGGCAGCATCATTTAAAAAAAAACATCTGGTAATTGAAATTGTAAGAACATTTAACTCAGAGTACAACCAGTTCGCACGATACAGTTCATCATTGATGAATAGTTCTCAATTATCTGCAGTTCCATTGTAGGGATTTTGATTTTTTTCCTCCCATTTTGTCTTTGCGCAATGGTAACAGCGTGTAGAAATGAATTCAAATAAAAGAAAGATCATATCGATGTGTAACCGTTTGTATCAGTCTCTCACATGTTCGAGCATTGTTCTTCAGTATTCATACGGAGGATGAAATTATCAACGATGATGTGTGTTTTATTTAACGTGGAACTATATTTATTCGAATTCGTGTGGAGCAGTTGTGCAGATTCTATTGAATCCCCAATATCTGTTTAAAAATTTTCTCAGCGAATGATCTAATGATATCTTCAAATTTTGTTTCATATAAAACAGTAATACTATATTTATCTGAATTCTCTGAAGAATGTTTTTATCCCTTGAAACATTGATCGATTGGAATTGAATACTTGTGGTTGAATGAGAATGTCAGAACTCGGTTTATTTTTCGTTCGTGATCTGAATAATCTGATTAATGTGTTGTTGTTTTTTATATTTGCAGGTTCGGATATAAAAACGGCTGTTGCAATATTGAATTGCTTGTTCGCACGACAGCTATGTTTCGAAGATGAATCCTGCAGTGCAATTTTGGAAATCATCCCACGTGTTTGCGGTCCGGAATTAGGTGAGTCAATTTATATTCATTATTGATATCTATACAATATTTACACGCGCATTACATTTTCTGAATTCTGTTCCGGAAGTATCCCTAGTAGAAATTTTGATATGGAAAACATCAGGTCCAGATCAGGCATGCCTGATTTCTGTTCAGGACCTGACTTGAGTATCTGATAAGGCCCTGACAAAAATGTAACGCAGGGAAAAGACAAGGTATATACTGATCAGGAAAGCCAAACGTTTCCCAATCTGATCAGGGTAGTAATTGAATCCCCAATCAGGACCTGATCCGGGTGGTAGTGGAATTCCCAATCACGACCTCATCTAAGCTATATTCTAACATTCAATGTCATTTTCATGGAATTCACTTTTCATAAAATTTTTTGAAACTCCCCCAACAGATGAAATTCTACTGATGATCCAAATAGACTTCAGTTGAACATTTAAGAAAGACAGGACAATTTCTAATGAGTCCTGTGAAAATTCTGAATGATTTGATACATTCATCGTTCTGAATTGATCAGGTCCTGATTCGGCTGTCTTGTCGGTTATCACATGATTGGAATACGGATGAGCCAAGGCAATCCTGATCAGGTCCTGTTCAAGATATCTTGACAGTTTCCTTACAATTCAAATACGGATGAGTCAAGGCAATCCTGATCAGGTTCTGATAGAAATACCATGTCTGAGTTACTGAAAGGGAAAATCTGACTGGGACCTGTCAACAACCTTGCGTTACATTGTTGTGAGGTCCTAAACAGGATGCCATGTCAGGACCTGATAAGGTAATTAAAAGTTTCCCTTAATTAGGAGTTCCCTATTGCAGCCTTACGAGGGCCATGCTTCTAATAGGGAATCCCCTGTCAAATTTCTGCTAGGGATTATATTTGATTTTTTTCTCATATATTTCTGTATTTCCGTCATCTAATCACGATTGAAATAATTTTGTGGGATACCAGTCCAAGAGGTAATAATGTTAGATGTTTTATAAATATTTTTTTGTTTATTGGACTGGTATAATTCAGTGTTAGTACCATTTAGAATTGTAAACAGGATGATAAATTGTTCACGTTACCACATAAATTATGAAAAAATATTTTTACAAACTAAAAATAGATTAAGGAATTGCTTTTGCAGTTTATAAGGATATAATTTCTCAAGTTCTCCCCTTTTTTTGACAACTGTTGTGTTATTTTTATGCATCCGTCGTGAGTTATTGAAGCCCCGAAACGTCACTGGTCATAATGAATGACAGCTCATGGAAAATGTGTTTATGTTTTACTCTGAAAGTTCCATCGCTTTCTTTCATGTTCCATTGATGATGAGACCGAACGCACAAAGAGAAGCGTGTTTCCCGCTTCATGCAGAGATTAATTCACGTCGAGGATTTAGCATGTGAAATGAAGTTGGAAATAAGAAAAGGCTGTCCATTGAAATTCATTCAAAATCAATGCAATGAAATCGAGTCGAAAGAGATGATGTTGAACGCAATGCGCGGTGGGAATTTCTTTGAACGTTCCCAGTCCAGTCTTTGAACAGGGAGGAACGGGATTAAGGGGAAAGAGACGGAGGTCGTTCGACGACGTTGAGCCACGTTTTCTACTTCGTTTGACATCGTACACCGAAGAGAGGAAAAAGAATAAAACCACGACATCTCAAGTCTCGAATTTAATTTGTTTCAACGTTCCTTCGCATCCACTTTCCTTCTCCTCTTCTTCCTCCTCCTTCGATTATTTGATCACCCAACTTCCATATCTTCATTAACTCCGCGTAAAAATATTTATGTACTTGAAGATCAGTGGAAGAAATCGGTACGCTGCCTGTCTGTCTGTTTTGTACATGCGAAAGTTTATATACGTTACAGTAACCTGTTTGAAACTGTGTGATCATTCCAAGTGACACTCGAAGATCGATTCCATAATTGACACTTGGGACAAATTCCGTAACTGTATACGGTATACCGATTTTCTGAACCAATATTGTGGCTGAAAACTCGTAAATACACGTTTGATACTTACCGAGAGATGTTTGAACGGACACGATGCCAAATATCACAGAAACCGACCGCAATATCTGTTGTATTGGAAACTGAATAAAAGAATTCTCGAGAACTATAGAAGCAGTAGACAGGGAGAATGAAAGTTAAGGGGTGATCGATATAATCGATGGATAATCAGAAATCATTCAGAATACATTGACTTACTTGCAACTTGGCAGAATTCGAGTTGAAAATTCATTTGGGATTTCATTGGAATCAGCGTCAATCGGGTTTCATGAATCGTACTATGGTAAATAATAGTAATTTGTTCCTTTTTCCATTTCCTGTTCGTTCCATCCAGAAGAAACATTTGTTTACCTCGTTACACTCTACAAGTTTCGTTTTTCCCCGTTTTTGTTTGTCTTTTATTATTACCGTGGAGGGAAAAAACGCATAGTCGCACGCAAACGTTGCAAGCGAAACAGTTTATTTTCCCAACGTGAGCGTAATGGCAAATCAACTGTTAGTAGTACAGTTTTCTCTCGATATACAGTGATGCTGAAATGCTACAACGATCGGTTAACATTTCCATTTGTTTGAAATTTGTTGTGTTTAAATTCTGGAAGTAGAGGTTGGAAATAATGAGGATATTCATTTGTAGGAAATGATGATGAAGTTTCTTATTGAATGACTCAATTCAGGTGAGAGAAAATTTGCAAAAGTGTGATTTTTAACGTCTAACGTGTTATATAATGCATTAGGTTTTTTATTCTTGGAGTTTCAATCGTTTGTAAAACAGAAACAAAAATCCAAACTCGACAACTTCGATAAGTCATCGATGTTTATCTTCTCGACTCAACTGTTCGAGATTGGAAACATCGTTTGAGAAATATACTGCAAGATTTTGGGTGTCTAACAGTTGAGTATTTCGTGATTCGATTACCAACTCGTTTCAATAAACCATTCAAACTTTAGCAACATTTCAAACGTTCATTATGTTCTCTGAATGATATCAGAAAGTTTTCTAATGTATTGATTAAGGGAATATTTGTGATGACGGTCTTAAGGTGATACCAGCGACCTCTGAAGATGCAACCAGACCCATCGGTTAGAAGAGGACACAATCAAAACTATTTTGACAAATCACTCGAAAACGAAGGAATCAAATCAAAATATCGCTTTATTTTCGAATAATTTGTCAGAAATGATTTGACTCGGGTTGGATTGTCAGGGGTCGTTGGTATCCCTTTAAGACGTCTGAAAGTTAACGGAAAGTGATCTAAGTCAATTTTTCGATAGCTTCTAGGACTCACAAGATAGTTATCTGAAAGATTTCCAAAATCGACACGTTAGGGAACTCTCTGCTGATATCATTGAAAGAACAGAATGAATGTTTTAAGAGGAAAATTGTGAACTGTTATAACATTCAAATATCTTTATGATGTCTTGCAAGGAAATCTTAAAGACTTCTTATAGAATTCTAAAAGATGTTTTATGCGACACGATGAGAACAATTTAAGAACACACAGATATGACACAGAAATGTGTTTTTGCATAGCAAGACATTTTTGAGATATCTGAATTTGAGTTGAGAGGTATCTTACGGAAGATTTTTCTATTTCATAACTTCAAAATATCTGGAAGAAATTCATGAGAAGTGTCTCAAAGGTATCTGAATCAATATATGCTCAAAACATCTTGTATCGATCCCAAATTCGATACGCTTATCTCATTTCTTAAAGCTATCTTCAAGATATCTTCACGAGACATCTTGAAGATATCTTTGTGAAGATATGAATCCGTTGCATTATTCAAGTATCTTACGAAAGTTTTCTTAATTACAAAACTTCAAGATATCTGAGAGAGGTCTTTTGAATGTATCCCGAAGATATCTGAGAGAGGTCTTTTGAATGTATCCCGAAGATATCTGAATTGAGATGTTTTGAAGATACCTTGTATCAATTTCAAATTCGATACCCTAATTTTATTCCTCGAAGTTGTCTTTGAGATATCTTTATGGCATATCTTGAAGGTATTTTTGTCAAGAGATGGAACTGTTGTATCTTGCAGGTATCTCATGAAAGATTTCTTAATTTCAAAAGTTTGAGATATCTAAAAAGTTTGAGTTCTTTGAGATATCCTCCGAAGATAACTGAATTAAGATGTTTTCAAGGCATCTTGTATTTATCTCAAATTGGACATCCTAATTTCATCTCTTCAAGCTATTTTCAATATATTGTTATGAAACACCCTGGAGATATCTTTGTAAAGACATGTATATGTTTATTCGGAGCTGTTACCCAGAACAATTACTTTGTTATTCCAAAAAAAATGGTGAAAAATTGACACAATTCCGAGGTTTGCTGTAAAGTGGATTAAATTCCTCAGACCTTGTCTCATATTCACCACTTCATTATCAATATTGAATACTAGTTGCTACAATAGAATATCTGAGTACAGGAACCAATTTTTCTGTACTAAATTTTCAAATAATACCTCAATAGCCGCTAATTCCCCCATAGCACAGTGGGCCAGATCACACTAAAAACTGGCCAAAATCCAAATTTTCGGCAGAATCGTTTGAAACTCAGTGTACAGGGGTTTTTCGGATCGCTGATTATGAATCTGGAATCAAATTTTGGAAATTCAAGATGGCGGATTCAATATGGCGGATAAAAATGTCAAAATACCCCGAATTTTCTTGAAACTCTTCACTCGGGGGTTTTTGGGGTCGTTGAACACGAATCTGGAATGAAATTTTGACAATTCAAGATGGCGTATGCGATATGGTGGATAGAAAATTCAAAATTGATCGAATTCCCTTGAAACTCTCCAATCAGGGATTTTCAGGATGACTGATTACTAATTGGGAGTAAAAAAATTTCGAATCAAGGATGGTGGTTGAAAATTTACACACATAATTATAAGTTAACAAACATCTATCATAATTCCCTGAAATTCACCACTTAAGGTTCTTAAAGTGATTGATTTTCGGATTTCAAAATTCAGATGCATATCCTCTACTTTTAGGGGTACCGGTGCCCCTAAAGCGAATAAAAGTATTTTTAGCGGTACTTTTAGGTGCCGGATCAATGTATGGGCCTAGATGGGCCTGGGCCAGGGGCCTCGAGCTCCTGGGGGGGGGGGGGCTCAAATTTTTCAAAGTTGAAAAGAAAGCGAATACCCTAGAAAAATTTCCTTACAAGGGGCCTCATGCTCAAGCGCCCAGGGGCCTCGATAACCATTAATCCGGCACTGATCACTACCAATGAAATAATAACTATTGAATTAACTCAATATATCTATTGAACGTAATTGGACTCATATACCTTATCCCTATACTTATTTTCACGAAATTCCGAAATCGACTTTTAGCCAGCTTCGAAAGTGATATGAATCATTGTGCGTCATATTGAATCTACAAATCCAAATTTGGTTTTCTTAATCCCAAGTGTGCAATCAGCAACCTCCAAAATCTCCGAGTGACGAAAATGTTGAGCGACTTCTATGGATTTGAAAATGTCCGTCCAGCATATTAGACCCGCCATTTTGAATTTTATATTTTAATTACCAAATCCATAATGAGTCACTTCGGAAAGCCCCTGAGTAACAAGTTGCGAAATGTTCTGGTGCAATTTTTAATTTTTGTGATTTTCCCTTGTCATCTACTCCACAGTGAATGGGGTTTACACAAAATATTTATACTTTATCGGACGTTTTCTGAAAGAACCGCTAAAAAGCGCCGATTGAACTTCTAGTACACAACAATATTAACACATTAATCCTAGTCTGGTGTGAATTGAACGTGGAACGTTGCGGAACGACCTCTTGATAGCGTGGACAAAATGAAAATTGCATAAAAAAAATATTCATAAAATCATGCATCCATGCGTTGTAACACATCGTTCTCTCTGTTCTGTTCCTTTTCTGATTGTAGTGAAGTTATGAGATGAAGAAACCATGCATATGCACGTGATGAATTTTCTCAGCTGGATTAAAATACTTAGAAATTTTCAACATAGCTTCATCCACTTTTGATATGCAATTATTCATTTTCAAATTACCACCAATTGAACACTCATGTTTGGATCCCCTTAATATATTCACCAAGTGTACTTGAACTTATATACTTCATCCCCATAAACTTGTTTTCAAAAAACCCGGACTCGACTTTTGGCCAGTTTCTCCAGTCATCTGGCCCACTGTGCGCTATAAATAACAGTCATTGAAATTCAAAGAATATCATTGGATCAAAATTCAGTTTTATTTGAATGTTTTGTTCTCTGCGATATTGTAAACTGAGGATTCCATCATGAGCATTTAGTCAATTCAAAAATTTATTGAGTGTTGACGTCTTCACAGGAGTAATGCCATTGATAGTTGGATGGAGACTACCTTATTTGTCTCCATACAAATCTGGTTGACCTTTTTTATGGCAATCGTTGATCAAAGAGCCTTGAAGATTCCTTTAAAGATGAATTCAACGTGTTAGGATATAAATGCTCTCTCCTTAAAGATCTTTTAATACTTCATGAGTCGCTCTTCATAAAAGACATAAATTTTTTCTTTTGATTACATCTTTGAGAAGATATCAGTAAAGGGAATTTCTGAATATACAAATTAGGTTCTAAGAGCGAGCTCTCTCCTTTCGAAAAGGTGATATCTGGTTTTCAGTTTCATGAAATACGCGAGTTTTAATTTTGTTTTTAGAAATTTTTCAAAACCTCGCGGGATTAGAATAGAGCACGTTGGTTTCGGCATTCTATAGGTATTCGATTTCAAGAATGTGGTAACGATTCGAATCCTTTACAATCGCATTACGGCACTCAAAAAATTCTACCTTTAAGCATTCTAGAGATATTTGGAAGAGAGCACAATTCAATTTGTTTCGCCGCTTCGTGATTAAAATTGAATTTCAACTTAGAATGTTAAATTGGAGTTTAGAATTGGATTCTTTCTCCCTTCATATGCTGAAATTTCATCTATTGTCCCTGCTGTTGATATTGGAAGCATTAAACGGAGAAAAATGCATGGTTGCAGCGACCAATTTGTTGGTTAAGTACCCAGGTAGAAATATTCTATTAAATTCTATTACGAATCGGGAAATTTCTGATCAAATATGATTGACTTTCATTGGAACCCATTCATTTTCCCACTGGTCAATGAGATTTCATAGATTCTTTGTAACAGGGTACAGTCTAGCCAATTATTGGGTCATCACCATCGATTCTGTTGGTTGCTTAAACTGCACTTTCAAACGCAGTCATCATAACTAACATAATCAGTTGTCCCAACCATCCATTTTTCTCTGTACAGTTTCAAAACTGTTTCAGCCAACTTCAGCGTTTCCTTGATCTGATATTGGCTCACCTGGGTGAAGAATTAGCTGATGCTTCAGAAGAGATTGTGAAGAAAGAACAGAAATTCTTCTCTTTCGTCGAATTCCATTGTTGTGGAGTGTTTCATTTGAATAAATTTTCCAAAATCCATCCGATATTATCGTATCGTATCGCAAAATGAGTCGCATCGAATACTACTAAAAAAAAAATCAGTGTACGTGAGTATATATGCATATATTCACAACTCTTCAAGTGCAAAACTCCATGAGAGAAAGAACATGTGCGCGCTCGCGCACACCTTTGGAGTTTCTCACACTGTGCATTTGACAGTCCGGCCAACACAAGTGAAGTGACGGTCTGTTGGTGAAACGGTTGAGGAGTTGGTTCAGGATTTCCTTGAAATGGTACGCTAAATGCATCGCTAGAATGTACACATCTGTATACGCGAGAGACGTAGAGGAATTGCTTCGCTTTCTTTTCTTGTTCTCGTTTGTTCTTTGTGTATTCCTGAAATTTTAAATAGAGAATTTACATATTCCATATAAGATTGTACCTACTTTCACACGCTGCGATGTGACAAATTTTCACAATATACGCTACCTGGCATTGTTGTTAGTTCCATTCCACTTCGCGTCATCAATAATTTAGTTGAGCAGATTCGTTTAGAATTTCGTTTAGGATTCTAAAGTGATGATGGATCGTCGCGATATCGAGTACAGACTAAGAGCGGCGCGCTAAAGTATCATATTTGTACAAGCACGTGACAATATCAATCGAATTTTAAGATCATGAATAATTAAAACCTCTGACTCAGAATTCAAATATGATTTATTCTTGAAACACATGAAATCTTGTTGGGCGCTGAAACCAACCATCGACTTCTCGTGAAGTTCAAATGAAAGATTACCCTAAAGTGCGAATTCAAAAATCTGCACAACTTCAGATAAAGATATTGAATATTCATTGTAAATTTTGTCATCAAATTTTGATGTGTGTGAATTTTTGTCTGTAACTGGTTTCGAGGAATTCGCTAAAATGCCTCTGTGTTCCCGTTTTCAACTCAACTTCGGATAATATTCCGTCAATAAATTTTCTCCGTGTAAAAACCGTGTGAAACCATTCTCGCGTGTGGAGTGACAAACTTGTTATTCGCAACTTGTTCCAAATTGCAAGTTGAAGATGGTCGCAATTTGACAAATTCATTTTCATGAAAGATGGAAAAAGGAAAAAGAAACACAGAGAGACTCGGAGCGGAAAGAAGAAAATGCGACAACGTGGAAGGCATGAAGTCTACGATGAGA
Source organism: Gonatopus flavifemur (assembly GCA_018340375.1). Taxonomy (NCBI): domain Eukaryota; kingdom Metazoa; phylum Arthropoda; class Insecta; order Hymenoptera; family Dryinidae; genus Gonatopus; species Gonatopus flavifemur. The sequence goes on along the minus strand of JAFFJZ010000029.1, from coordinate 1,062,064 downwards.
AAGCGTTCGAAGTATGCAGGTATTTGAAGTAATAACGTGTCACCGAGCGTTCGCGCGATATAACGCGCGAGACTCCCTTATTAAAAGGCTTAGATGCCGCTTTGAAGAGGGAAAGACAGAGAGAGGAAGGAAGGAAGAGAAAGAAGAAGAAGGAGGAGGAGGAAGAGGATGCCTGACACTAGTTACGTTGGTTCGACCATAAATAACTACCACCCTCTGATTCTTCTTTCTTGAACCGTGTAACGCTCGAGTCGATTTTTACGAGGGTGGCCTGGTTGTTTTTTCCTCCCTCTTCTTTCCACCACATTTCGTGCAATAAAAATATGGAAATTGGAGGAAAATTCAAATTTTCAATCATGGAGAACACTTGGGGAACATAATAACGTTGATGACGGTGATTTACTATGGATAAAAAGAGGACGAGAAATGTTGAAAATTGAAAAGAAACTGTGAGAGGATATATGACTCATTTGCTCAAAATACCAACGTGTATTCGCGGTGTGAAGTGGTTAAGTATTGTCAACGTTATATCAACACGAAACCAGTTATCGAATTCTAAAACAAGTCTCAAATTTTGTTGTGTTTGAAGTTAAGTAGAGTGTATTCAAATCAAAATTGCGAAGAAATGTTTTGTTTTCTTTTCTTCCTCGTGTTCATCGTTGGCTTATACGCGTCGTTCGTTCTACGGTGACGTTCTTTAATCGTCTCATGACATTTGTGTTAATTAAACGGAACCAAACTCGAGCGGGAGGAAGGAAGAAGATAGAATGTATGATATAGCCTTGATCGTCACGACCGCCACGATGTACGTATCATTCCTGTTTCTGAAGAAACTTTCTTCATTCCTCCCTCTCATTTTCTACATTTCTATATCGGGTGGAGCTCTCGCGTGTTTCGTTCCACGTCATATGCGGAGTCCATTGTAATTCGACTGACGAGGCAAACTGAAAGATAGAGATGGAAATAAAACCGAGGATATTTGGATTCACTTTCTGGGATGTCAAATGTCTAAAAACGATTCAATTCGATGTAAGATGGGATCAATTTTTGAGCTATCGTTAGGTTATCTATTACAGGAAACATGCTATACGAACAGATCCATCTAAAAATTTATCAGTAGGGCAAGGCTGATCCAGCCATGACTAACTGATAGGCCTGGAATGATTTCATAGTTTCAGCAATCGATGAGCCTCGATTTTCCTGCCTGGGCCAAAGATGGTGAAAGATTGCCAACATCGAAACAAGTTTGATTCCATGGTTCTGAAATGGTTGGCCAATACAAAACTGTTGCTATGGAACCGATCAATGCTGAGCTAAACTTGCACCTATGTTGTTCCAATAGAATGTCACGGCAAGTGAGGATTTCAAGACATTGGAAATTCAATTTTCCAATTATATACCGTGAAACGACTAATATGAGACGAATGAATAACAGTATAAACTCAAATCTCAGAAAATTATCCACTCCTCGAAAACACAACATATATTACACGTAAAACGCAGCACAGACGTATTTGCTTACATAAGAGTATTATCTCCGCCAAGGACGTTTATCTTCCATTTTTTGCCTTTAATCTCATTCCGGACAGTTTTAGGCGACTCCCAGCGTTCGAGGGTTGAATTTTATTCTCATCGGATTAACACGGATTACACTTCTTCAATCTCTCTTACTCACCGCATGAATTTGGGATAATTTGTAGAAGCAAATATTCAACATACTGTGACCTTCGAATTCCCTACTCTACTAGCTGATAGGGAAAGAAGGAAATCAATTCATGAAATAACTCTAAAAATGCAAATGAACGTAAGAGTGTCGAATTCTACATATACCTATATTTGGCAGATTTAACAAAAGTGAAATAAGCGTAGAGTACAAGAATTATTCACTCCTATTTAATAGGTATACACATATATTTGTCCAAGTTTTTAGTGCAAAAACATGTCCAATATTTGAAGTTATAATTGTCGGCCGTGTACTCGTATAAATTTAAGGAAAGAGAGAAAGAGGCTATAGATTTTATAATTCACGTGAATCAATGGAATGAATTTGTCGATCGATACGTATCTTTTGAGTGGTTGATGAGCCCAGATCGCTGATGGTTCAGAAGAATGCCATGGACGTCCTTATCTTCAGAATTTGGCCGTTTTGATCCGTCGTCTTCTAGTGGTGTATCTTCTGGTCAAGTATATCCCTTTTAATTCTTGTCTTTTACCCATCGTCACGGAGACCATCGATGTATTGATAGATATTGACGCGTGAGTACACTCGATGTGAATTGAAATAAATTCAGGCAATATTAGATATACGTTCTAAGTCTTTAATGAAGACGTATATACGAATGAATTAGTGGTGCGCACTCGTTATCACCTCAAGGCTTGTGAGCCGACTCTCTTTCGATACTTCCTTGATATGTTATATCCCCTCTGCGTCCTATAGCTTTGTCTTTCTTCCTTTCTTCCTTTCTCTCTTTCTCTTTTCCTACTCATCTCTCTTTCCCTGATTACTTATAGTCACAATACCTCAATGATATAAATCAATATGAAAGGATCGAATGAAACTTGAGTCAAATTTTTTGCCAGCCAAAAAAGCGACATTGAATTTTCATATACCGAGGTACCGAAAGGTTCTTGGCTAATTTTCAATTTAGTAAACTGTGACGGAACCGACATGGTGCTCCTCGCGTTTTTATACGAATGCCATTTACGCTTCCAGCTCATGACAACGGTAAAAGAGAAGTAGGCAAAAGAGGAAGTAGCGGCGGTAAAAGTTTGAGAAAAAGAGGACAGAAGTGTTCAACGAGGGGCTGTAACCCTCCAACCTTTGGCTCTCATTCGACCTTCGAGCGGCAACGTAACACTAGAAAAGTTACAATGTTGGTGTACCGTGTCTTCTTTCTCATCATTGGTTCTCTTTTATTTGTTCTAGCATCATGGCTTAGAGCTACGTAAGTTTTTATTCGTATATCTAATGTTTTTACGCTCACTTTTCTCTCGAGATATTTTCTCGGAATTGTTTCAGGAAGTTATTAGCTTCCGAAAATTGCTTAATGCATGTGTAATGTCGATGTGGATGAAGGAATGAGGAGATAACTGTGCGGAATAATAACTTATTTCGGCTGTATGTTGAAAATAATTCATGATAGGTTTTTTTGTTTCGTAGTTCTTGAACTAATTAGAGTTTGATATTGAATCTACAGTGTTGCGATATTAGAAATAAGTTACGATGGGGATCAATATATTAATTAACTCCAACCAGCCGTTTTTTATTTGATATTTCAATCGTGAGGCATGGAAAACTTTGGATCGTGAACATGACAGTGTTGCATACTCTCTAAATCTGAATCAGTGGAATTTCACTGGATTGCAGTGATAAGTATACCACTGCGAACCAGTGCATATACACTGTGAATCAGTGAGTATTCACTGATTTTCACAGTTAAATACGACTAATTGTAATCAGTGGAAAGAACATCCAACTGCAGAATCAGCGACTATTCACTGATTATGCAGTGGAATTCAACTGATTGAAATTAGTGGTATACTTATAACTGCGGAATCAGTCGAATTCCACTGATTCAGATTCAGAGAGTACATTTATTCCAAAAATTGAAGAAGTGATCTGCGAAATTTGATTTCCTGAATTAAAATTTCTCAAAAAAGAATTCATTACTAGATAACGATACTGTTTGATGTTAATACAAGTGATGATGTCAGAGCAGCAACACTACATCTCATCAATAGTCTTGTTCGCGAAACAATAGACCCAACTAGGAATGAACCCAATGACCCAGACAGCACAACGTGCCACTGGAGCGTTTATGGAAGGTTTATAGAACGTAAGAGAGGTTTTCTGAACGTTCAGAAAACGTCCCAGAGACACATTGTGCTGTTAGGGTGATGGTATGATTGAGACATGCCTGAACATGGACAATGCAGAATCGAATGTAGTTGCATTTTATACTGGTCCAAGTACACTGAGAGAAGTGGAATGCAATGATTACCATGTACAAATAGTAATTGGAGGACAGCTTCGCGATTATGGTTTCGGATACTATGGAGAATTGTAGCAATGTTCATGCACATGGGAATGGTTACCATTCACACACGCAGAAAAGTGCCTCTTTGGAAAATAACAGAGTTCACTATTCGATATCGCAATAAATGTTTTTAATATATTCTCAGCGGAATGAGCTACATAATTGACTGATTATGTGAGGCGAAGGATTAAAAAGTGTAATGCCACGTAGTATTCTTGTGAATCACTATGAGGATTAGCAAGTTCTGTGATTTCCATCCCTGGATTTAAATTTTATGTGCCCAGAAATCCAAATGCGATGTGACATAATTTACTATTCCAGATATCGGGGGCGACTGTGCTACGTAAGACAGCGAAATTGACTATTTTTCGAAGATCTCTTTTCTCCGTGCATGAAGATGGATACCAAATAACGTAGTCGCCATCATCAACTTAGAGATTCTGTCTTTCAACTACCATTTTCGCATGGTAATAATTACAGTTCACTTTTCTCAGTGTAGAGTCCGATAAGAGTACGAAATAAGGACTTTACCAGACTCTTATATATTTGTCTCAAGTAGACGTGGTTTCACGTGAAGTAATCTATAATTGAATGGGAAAATCTGTACTTCACCGGAATTCAATAAGTGATCTTGATTTGAAATATTGATTTTTTGGCAGGGACTGTGACAAGTTTGTTGAATCGGGTGATTATCAGGGCCTGATAGGTTTGCCTTAGATACAGACTCCTTCAAATATATAATAAAGTGACACCACCGGAATAGAAATAGTGTTTCGTGGCATTCTCTAACTCTTGTTAGGACGCTATCAAAAATACATAACAGAAGCTTGGAGTTTCGTAGTAGCAATCATCAGAGAGAACAGGAAAATAGGAATGGTAGTTTGAAATGAAGATTCAATCAAGTCAATGGCCCCCAAGATTGTAATATATTCAATACTTTATTGTAATTAATAACACAGGCCTGTGAAATATGACTTTTTATTCGACCCTCGTACAATAATGTCTTTTTTCGAAGCATTTTGATGCGCTGAATCCGAATCACGCTGCAGAATTGCTCTATCACGTCAGGTTTTTGAGATATTTCGACCTAAAAATGTGAAAAACACTGTTTTTCGATATGTTTGGGGTTACGTAAAGTCGAAGGGTAATTTTTTTTTCACAAAACTAATAGATGCACCTCAAAGTATAAGTCATCCTCTTCCAAATGCCGTTGAGTTTGCTCAAATATATTTTTTTTTCATTGAGATACGACAGTTTGAAAATTGTGTCTCCACATATTTATTGAATACACGAGCGCACAAATTTCAAATTATCGTATCTCGATGAAAAAAAAAAAAGATATTTGAGCAAACTCAACGGCATTTGGAAGAGGATGACTTATACTTTGAGGTGCATCTATTAGTTTTGTGAAAAAAAATCACCCTCCGACTTTACGTAACCTCAAATACCCTCGTGGAAATATATCTACGCCGAATTACGCCAAAAGTACGGATAATTACGCGGAATTAAGCTTACTTGCATGGCATGAAAAGTTGTAAAATAACGTAGAAAAATATACGTGGTTTAATGCAGAAGTATGCCAGATTACAACACGGCGCTGGAAGTGCGTAATTTTGGAGTAGTCAGGAGTATAAACGACAGAAGATGATCATGTGTTTGAGTACAAGTATGAAGAATATAAGAATATCCAAGAATACGATGACACTGATTTCACTGAGGGACGGAGTTATGCGTAGAATTTAGTAGAAAGCTCGGGTTGTTACAACTTCTTACGAATTTTTACAACTGTGTAGGGACTTTGAAAACTTTTCACCATGGAAACGTGAACGTCAAGCAAATTGATTGAGAACTACGAATTCCCACGAACAACCACCCATGTGGAAATGTACACACGGGCCGCTACTGGCGCGGTACTCTTGCCAGAGTTGCCAGTACTGGCAAATCCAACCTTGCCCTTATGGGGCCAGTGGTTTGGACGGTACTGGCAAGGAGTCGGAATGATAACATCATTTTACATAAGGGCCAGTAAAACATTTACCACCACGTCGGTAGCGATATTTGGTGTGTGCCTACTATGGTGGAACTCTGGCATGGCAACAGAACCAATTGTTCTACCACACCTGGATGAGAAGTGGTAGAGGGTCAAAATAATACATCCTATGTAGGATTTCAGACCCGACCCAGTACTGGCACAGTGCTGGTAATTAGAGATCCCCGGAGTTATATTTCAAGTGAAAAAAAAAAAAAATAAATTGAATTTGAACTTTCAAAACTTCGTGAATCTATTTTTCTCATCACCGTTGTCCGAGACAAACGCTTTGGAAGTGGTTTCATGAAAATTCACTGGGCAAGGATTGAACCCGGGACCTGCGAGTGAGGAACAGTGTCTCTATCACATCAGCTAATCTCCGAGTTGACAACGGACGACTTAAATTCCCATTTATTGCACTAATTCCCTTAAAGTCACGCAATTTACCATAGACTCCGTAGTGAAACAAGATTCTACCAATACTGGTACCATGTCGTCTATCGAATATATTGAATCATAATACCAACTCTGGCTCAATACTGGCGCGACTCCGGCTGAACACAATAGCCGAGTTGCCAAGCTCATAATTGCAACATCAATCGACTATCGATTTTGTAGTCAGCCAGAGTCATATCATTACTGGCATATTGCCGTCTGTTGTACATATGGGATGATAATACCGACTCTGGCTGAATACTGGTGCGGTACCGTTTCTCGGAATCCTGGGTATTGTCCAGACAGTATTCATTCAATACTGACCCTATACCGTCTGTCCACGCGAGCCAATACCATCTGAGATTTTGCGAATGTTGCGACAGTTGAAAAACGGTAATGATTCTGAACAGGCACAGTTGTTTTTGCCGAACTTTGGCAAATACTACCTCGCCAGTACCACGCCATTTGTCATAATGAATTGACATAATCGGGAGTGATTTTGGAACATTGTTTACTGTGTGGATTATTTGCACGTCCTATGCGTGATCACATGCTTAGATTGCTTGAAACAAGCTTGCACAAGCTTGGAATGTTTGAGAAGTGCTTGTGCTATTTGAGTACAATCGGTATCGGTATCGGTTCAATAGTGAATTACTGGTTGAGAACACTTACTGACAATCATTCCTTTTCAAAATAGTTTCCCAAATAGCACAAGAATTCTAAAAGAGTTCTCCATAAATATATTGTATTCATTATGAGCTCCTTGAAAACTCCTGTACTTTTTGCGTTCTTATTGAAAATTTCAAGCAGAAAACTATTGGGGATCTGTTAGGGTTGTAGGTAGTTTGAATGGTGCAAAAATACCATAAATGCTGATTATATCATAAACTAACCTTGGTCACTTTCTTCATTGTCAGAATCTGTATCATCGACTGAAACTTTTTGGAGTTCACGATATTTTTTCACTCTATTATAAGACATATTTGGGAATTCAAATCGACGATTTTACGTAGAACTACACTCTAAGAACACCCAAACCTCTGTGTGTGTCTGATAAATGTACGAGAAAATTTGAATACGTCTAACGAGCGTGCATGGAGATTGCTGGCTCTTAGAATATATACATATATACAAACAACCAGACATTGGTTTACATGACTCGCGTGAACTATGTTCATTACAATAATATTATTGGCAGAATATTGAAATAGCGGAGATTGGGTGTTGTAGTGAGCCAAAGCTACGCCAGAACAGAGCCAGAGTTGGAGGGAGTACGATATGTTAGGTCGAAAACAATGTGCCTGAACTAATGGGGGACTGACTGGCTTTGGAATCGGTTATCAACTTTCGTCAAAAGAAATCCCCGAATAAACATGCATCTGGTAGTTCACCAAAGCTGTGCCATTAGGTAGCAAAAATGACCTGATTCATTTACCATATTAGGTGGGCGAAGGAGTGGCTGTACTGATTCAGTTGATTACAAATTTCGTAGCCAATCAGTGCCATACCAATACTGGCATATGGTCGGCTATCAAATATATGAAATGGTAATCCCAACTCTGGCTCAGTACTGATGAAGCTTCGGCTCACCCTAATAGCCTGATCCCCATCGCTACGATTTTAACGACAATACAACATCGATTTCGTAGTCAGCCAGTGCCATATTGATACTGGCATATAGTCGGCTATCAAATCTATGAAATGGTGATCCCAACTCTGGGGCAGCACTGGCGCCGCTTTGGTTTACCATAACAGCCGGGTTTCCATGGACATAATTTTAACGTAGTTCAACTACCGATTTTGTAGTTAGCCATTGCCCTACCGATCCTGGCCCTTCATTGTCGATTGGATATATTGAATGATCATCCCAACTCTGGCACAGTACTGGCGCGGCTCCGTTACACTACGATCCGTGTATTTTCCGGCCAGTATCGATTTATTACTGGCCTAACACTGTCTGTCCACGCCAACCAATACCGTCTCAACTCCGTCGAACATGTACAGCCAGTTAAAGACCAGTAATGGGCCTGAACAGGAACAGTTGTTTTTGCCGAAGTCTGGCAAATGCAACCTTCCCAGTACTGGGCGATTTGTCAACTCCAGCAATTCCCACATGGGCAAGATTTTTGACACTGAGATTTTTCGTTCGTCCCGTTGCAGGGACATAGTGTTTCATAGATTTTTTTAGAACTTTCTTTTGATAATTTCCATTTTATACGCATTTCCAAGAATTTTTACGACACAGTTGGGACTTTGAGAACTTTTCACCACGGGACGCAAACATGAAAAAAACTGCATGGAAACTACGAATTTCTACGAAGAACTAAGATCATTATCGCTCTCAGTTTCGTTTGTCCCACTGCACTGACGTAGTTATCCGTAGATTCTCTTAGAAAATTCTATTCTCTACGCATATCCAAGAATTTCCACGACCCAGTCGGGACTTTGAGAACTTTTCACGATGGAACGCGAATATGCAACCAATTGCGTGGAAACTACGAATTTCTACGAAGAACTAAGAAAATGCGTAGTTTTTCGTAGTTGGGTATATTTTATATTTGGCGTAGATCGACGTGGAAAACAGTACTTCTCATCGATGTGAAGTTCTTGTACTTGAAGAGGCGTAGTTTTTCGTAATTTTGTATTTTTTACATTGGGCTTAGATTGTTGTAAAAGGTAGTAATTTCCATCCATTCTCAAAATTATAACTTGAAAAGGCATAAATTGTTGTAATCATGTACTATTGCTTTGGGCGTTGATTTACGTAATGAGTGGTGGTTCTGAATAATTTGAAGTATTCGAGCGTGGAAAGTTGTAGTTTTCTAACTAATATCGAAGCACCGTGATTTACCACGCCAATCTACAGATGTGTTCGAAACGGTGGACTTAGAAGTACTGTTGGGCATAATTTGTCCTAGGTTTTGGCGTGAAATGGTGTAGTTCTTGGCGTACTTTGGCGTAGATATATTTCTACGAGGGTATGTCAAAGAACAGTGTTTTCCACATTTTTAGGTCGAAATATCCCAAAAATCTGACGTGATATAGCAAATCTGGAGCCATATTCGGATTCAGCGCAGCAAATTACTTCAGAAATGAGAATTCCATTTGAAGGAGAATTTCATTGCCGATCAGTGTCACAAATGTGAATGCTGATTATGTTGTTGGGACATATTACACAACTTAGAATGGTCGTAACTTAGTGAGAAAAAATCATACATGACCGTTCAATAGCTCATTTTAAACGAGAAGAGTGGTATAAATTGATACAGTTGAGGAAAAAGATCATCATCATCATCATGGAGTAATCAGTCTTACGACTGGTTTGATGAAACCCTCCACCCCTGTCTATTATCCGCCAAACGTTTAATTTCAACATATCTACAACATCCCTTGTCTTGTACGATTTGCTTCATATAACTTGCTCTAGGTCTACCTTTACCAGTTTTACCATTCATTTTCCCTTCCAATATTGTTTTCAATAAACTCTGATGCCGTAATGTGTGTCCTATAAGATTGCTTATCCTTTTCACGATGTGTTTCAAAAGATTTCTTTCTTCAATTATCTGCTATTCTTGCTCTTATATCTCTTTCGCTTCTGCCGTTTTCTGTAATTATGCTTCCTAGATATTTGAATTCTTTCACCTGTTCAATTGTCTCGGTATCTATTTTGATTTTCGTTCTTCTAGTTGTTTTCGCTGCTGTACACATCATGAATTTTGTTTTGTCTTTGTTTATATTCATACAATAGTTTTCCAATAATATTGTTCTCATAGTGTTGAGAATATTTTCTAACTCAGTACTACTCGTGGCAAGTATAGCTATGTCATCCGCGAATGTCAACATACTTATATTTTCTCCCTGAATCTGTAATTTCGATTGAATTTGCTCCTTCACTTCGTTCATTGCTTCTTCTATATATAAATTGAAAATCAGTGGCGATGATGAGCATCCTTGTCTCACCCCTCTTCTTATTTGTACTTCCCCTTCCTGACCCTCTATGTCTATTATTGCGCTTTGATTCTTATATAATTCGTATATTATTCTTCTATCTTTATAATTTATTCCCACTTTCTTCAGGATCGCAAACATCTTCTCCCAGTCCACATTATCGAAAGCCTTTTGTATATCTACTAAACCTATGTACACAGATTTCTTCAGCGCTATCCTTTTCTCTATTACTGCCCTGAGTGCTAAAATTGCTTCTCGCGTTCCTCTATTTTTTCTAAAACCAAACTGATCTTCTGCCAGTCTACTCTCTATTTTATTTTCCATCCTCCTGTATATAATTTTGGTCAGTATTTTCGAAGCATGTGAAGTTAAACTGATCGTTCTGTAGTTCTCGCATTTGTCTGCCCCTTGTTTTTTCGGGATAGCGACAATTTTATTCTTTTGGAAATCTTCCGGTACTTCTCCTTTTTCGTACATATCTCTCATCAATTCAAACAGTGCGTCACCATCTATGCCTGGCGCTTTATTATTTTTCAATTCTTCCAAAGCCTTGTCGAATTCTGATCTCAATATCGAATCTCCCAATTCTTCCTCATCTATAGCCTCCTCCTTCTCTAAAAGTGCTATATCATCGTTTCCTCTATACAAGTCTTCCAAATGATTGATCCACTGTTCTTTTTTCTCTTCCGTTTTCAATTGTCGTCCTAGAAAAAGATCAAGAAAATTTTATGCGTCCTGTACATAACCTCAAAAGTAGCAAAAAAATGCATTCTCCCAGTATATACCCTTAGATATCTCAAAATCCTGACGTGATAGCCCAATTCTGACTCCGGATTCGGATTCTACGCAGCAAATCACTTCGGGAAATGATCACCAGTTCCAAGGGGGGAACCCTGTGCGAAAAAACCAATAGAAACCGATAGGCGAAATCCTAATGGACTCAATGATATCCTATCGGTTTCTGTGCGGTTATTGTCACAGGACCCAAGGGTTTCTATGAGATTCTAAGTGGAATCTGATGTTCCATGGGTTTCTATCAGCATGATCGGCAAAACCTGATTAATTCTGATAGGAATAAAATAGCTCATCGGTTTCTATGCGGTTATTGTCACAGTACTTATGGGAATCCATGGGAATCTATGGGCCTTTTCGGACAGGGAAAACCTCGCAGGCCTGTGTAATTATTTGATGGAAATCTTAGCAGATTTCAATAATATAACACATGATTTTTTCTAAATGGAGGGAAATGGAGAACTGACAGTGCTTCGGATGGAGACAGTCATCGGGATACAAAGGCCCTGTTCAAACTCAGTTTTGGCGCTACACTCGATGTAACAATATGTTCCTACACCCAACTGCTCATGTGTCCCCCACAGTCTCAACTTGAAAGCCCAATTCACTTCATTTTTGTACATTTCGGGAAACTTAAACGTTTTCAAAAGTACATGGTGTTTGAATTTGACTTATAACTGTAAATTGAAACGATTGTAAGGAAGAAACAACTCGTATTTGATGCGAATGCCGGAGATATTTGAATTCATTGATAACAACTTTCATTGGAATCTTCAAAATACATCAAATACAAAACATGTTGCATTTAATAACTTATTCTTCTCATTCTTATGCGATCTCTCAACCAATGAACTGAAGGTAATATCCAGTAAATATTCTTGAACCCTTCTTTTGGATCACTCTAAAAGATATTTTGAAGAGATTCAAAAGAGACCTTACTCAACAAATTCATCATCATCATCATCATCATGAAGTACTACTGTGGGCAAAAAGTAAGGTGAATTTTTAATTTAAACTTCGCGGGCTTGACATTTCAGGCTAGTTCTTTTTTTCTTAAGTTGGCAGGATTGTTAATGACATCTGTGCCAAATTTCATGTCAATGTCATTATCAGTAATACATTTACGCTTGTGTTTACCAAACGACCAAGAGTGCATTTTTCGATTTTTACAATGTCTGATTTAATTGAGCAGAAAAGTGCAATCAAATTTCGTTTGCGGAAAGAAATTTCGGCTGCGGAAACATTGAGGATGTTGCGGAAGGCCTTTGGTGATTCTATCATGTCGCAGAAAAATGTTTATAAGTGGTACGAAGACTTCAAAGAGGGTCGAGGACGTGTTGATGACTTGGAGCGCTCCGGACGACCATCGACGTCAACAGATGACCAACGCGTCGATGAAGTGAAGGAATTAGTGCTCAAAAATCGTCGGTTGACTGTTAGAGACCTTACTGATATGATGCGTGAAGCAATTCGTCTAAAAAGACCAGAATTATGGGCCAACAATTTTTGGTTTTTGCATCACGATAATGCACCGTCTCATACTGCACTCGTTCTTCGTGACCATTTCGCCAAAAATTCAACGCATATCGTTCCGCAACCACCGTATTCGCCTGATTTGGCTCCATGTGACTTCTGGCTATTCCCAAAACTCAAGAGACCACTCCGGGGAAAGCGTTTCGAGTCGATTGAGGAGATAAAAGCTGAATCGAAGAAGGCGCTGATGGCTATACCGGAAATGGACTATTCAGCATGTTCCGATGATTGGAAGAAACCTTGACATAAGTGTATTTTATCGAGAGGGGATTACTTTAAAGGGGATGAAATTGATGTAGAAGAATAAATGAAGATTTTTCATTTTACAAACAAATTCACCTTACTTTCTGCCCACAGTAGTAATCAGTCTCACAACTGGTTTGACGAAATCCTCCAACCCTGTCTATTAACCGTAAAATGCTTAATTTCTATATCTCTACGACAGCCCTTGTTTTGTATAATGTTTTGTATTTGCTACGCAATAAATGAAAATATCTCAAAGACATCCTCTCCAAGATATCTCCAAGGAAGAAATTAGGAAGCAGGTAGTTAGTCAAATAGCCCTCGAGTACAAGGAAGAAACAGATGGCTCTAATAAATGATGAAAGAAAACTTTTATTAAGGACTCAACGTTCCGGCTGCTTTTCCTCAGTTCTCCACAGGAGATCAAAATATGCATTGAAAGAAATAAAAAAGGAGATGAGAGGAAAGTCCTCCTCTAACTGTGAACTGAAAACAATCGCAGATCCAAAAATTTAGACAAAATGTCACGTCAGGAAACACACAGGACAAACACAAGATTCTTCATTATTGTTTCAATGTACATCAAAAGTCATTAGGTGATCCAAAGCTTGAATGGTGGAAATGCAAATTTTTTTCAGTATAAAATAAGACACAGAAAAAAATCATATTTGAAAGAACAAGAGACACAAAAAGCACTTGAAAAATAATTCGACCATTCATTTATGGGGACCCGGTGGTCTAGCATCCGTAAATTTGATGAGTTTTCAGGATTTTTTTTTCAATGAGAATAATGAATAATAGTATTCAAACTGGGTAAATATGTTGAATGACTTCGAAAGTATACCAAAATATTACTCTTTGAGAAAAAAATGTGTTCAATTGGTTCAAAAATGGCACTGAAGTTGCCCTCCTCAAAAAAATGGATCTGGCTAGTGTTGTTAGTTTTGCACTCTCTTGTACTTATTTAAAAACAAGAAAACCAAATAAATTCTTGATCAGTATAAGTATGGTTATCGCAGGTATAGAATGAAAAAGAAAAAGAATTCAAAACGACAAAATGGCGCGTCGTTGAAATTCATTTTCCGAAAACAGACCATTTTGAACTCATTTCTTGTATGTAAAAAACAAGAAGTACTCAACGTAAAAACATTATTCTAGTTCCTGCGATAGTCACTGGTGTACTGAATAACATACCGAAATCTGAGACGAATCGGTCGAGTAGTTTTTCTTCTTTGTACAACACAGTGCAGAAAAAAGTAGTTTCACGATAAATGAGTTTAAACCAATTCATAAATTTTTTTTTGAAGAATAATATTTTCGTGTACCTTTGAAGTCATTCAACGTATTTGCCAAACTTGAATACTGTTGTCAATTATTTTCATAAAAAAAAAAACAACAAAAATCTTGAAAACCGGTCAAATTTAAGAATGTTAAACCACCGGGTCCCCTTAACCCTGCTCAAAGAATCTCATTGAACCGATTGATTCTCATTGATTCCGATGCAGAAAACTGATTTGAATCCATTGAGAATCAATTTTCAATGGATTTGAATCGGTTTTCTACATCAAAATCAATGACAATCAATCGGTTCAATGAGATTCTTCAAGCAGGTAAGGGATTGTTCTATTTTTGTGAATTTTTCAAGGAAATATCATTGATACAAAATTTATTTAGCTTCACTGTAAAAAGGAAGTCTCAAATTCCCATGTGTGTATGGGACCATGGTCCAATCATGGACCAAGCCTGGCACAAGGCCTGCCGAGACTTGTCTTGAACAATTCAATAAACTTGGCCCAGGCTTGGGAATGATAAGATCAGGACAAGCTTGAGCCAATGGTTCGTTCCAGCCTAGTCCAAATAATTCGCCAGGAATCAATCAATGCTTTTTTCATCACAGATATCAATGAGAAGAGTAATTTGATACATATTTCAGCTCAAAGTTCTCCCTCAGAATACCGTACATGAATCATCTTGGAACGATAGATTAGATGTGCCAAGACTGAGACGAGCTTGGGTTCTTCTCCTGCATGGGAAAGACATCTTGAAATTCTGTAGAGAGTTCTTCAAGATCAGTTGATTTCCGTGTATGATCACGTTTAAAAGTAGCCTCTATTACCATTGAGTCAAGTTTAATTCTTATTCAGATCAAATATATCTATCTTATTGTGTGAAACTGGAGTGTGGGGCCAATCATGGGTAGGAGATTGGACTGGCCTTGGCCCGATACACGGAGAGAAAAAATTTGCTGACGCAGCAAATCGTGGTATTATATATAGAATAGCAAATTTTTTTGCTGACCTAGCTAAAAATTTGCTATAACAGCAATCGTGTTAGCTACGACAGCAATTTTTTAGCTGTGGCAGCAAAAAATGTTTGTCCCGCCAGCAAATTTTCAGTATTATATATAGAATAGCAAACCAATTTTGCTGGGATAGCAAACATTTTTTGCTGCCACAGCTAAAAATTCGCTGTCGCAGCTAACAAGATTGCTGGAACAGCAAATAGTTTGCTGTCACAGCAAAAAATTTGCTGCTCTGGCTAAAGGAACCCAGCAAAAGTAGATTTCGCTGTCACAGCGTATTCCTTTTTCTCCGTGTAGTTATGCACAAGTCTTCATCCATTGTGAACTCGGGATTCGGTCACTAATTGAAAATACTGTGCCACTTATGTGAACAACATCGGCTTAAATAATCATCTTAACGAAAGCTTGATTTTTACGCTTGTGCCAAGCTTGCACCAAGTGCAATGGCCATTCCAAAAATACGAACAATTGTCCCATGTCTAACTATCCATTGGAAACAGCGGGACAGTCATGGAACAACATTGGTCCAATTATTTTTAACGGAGGTTCGTTCCTGATATACGTGCCAATCCTGGGACAGCTTGGGTTTTTTTCCAGTCCTGTCAATACCTGCATGGGTTCAGATCATTTCATGACTGAATCTATAATTCAAACAAATTAAGTCAAGAAAACAATTGCTGACACAATGGAAAAAGCATTGCCTGAAATTGAGGGGATACCAGTGGCGTGGCACTAGCCAAATCTCTTTTGACAAATTATGCAAAAATTAAGCAATGTAATTAAAATATCGCTCTGTACAGACCATCTTTATTGATTGAAGAAGGTCTGTACACGGAGAGAAATTTGTAGTTAAATTTACTATGTTATTATTGTTCCCGAGGAACAGACTGAACCATGACGGGTTCCCCCATAAAACATAGTAAATATGATCAGCATTCTATTGTTGTACCATAGTAAAAATATGCCCTTCATAGTAAAATCCGACAGAATTCAGTCTGTTCCTCGGGAACAATAATAACATAGTAAATTTAACTACAAATTTCTCTCCGTGTACAGAGCGATATTTCGATTATATTGCTCAATTTTTGCATAATTTGTCGAACAAGATTTGGCTAGTGTCACGCCACTGGTACCTTAAGGGGACCCTGGTCACCCTTAACGAGATACTAGCGATGGTAACAAACCTCTCTCTCTCTATCGTATAGGCGTGTCCTTTTCTATCCAACGTGCTCTGTTGGTAAGCGCTAGTAACCCGTTAAGATGCAAACATATTAAGGGAAAAATAGCGCCAGGACCTTAGCCAAAACTTTCATGTGTGTAAGATTTCTCCACGATATTTTGAAAATATTCAAATATTCTGGACAAGTCTTAGACGAAACATTTGGCTAATGTCCTGGCGCTAGTATCCCCTTCAGACTTTTTTTTCACAGTCGTAATAAATACACTCTCTAAATCAATGAAATGAAGGAAGAAAAAATTGAAATTATTGTTTATGATTGAATGTTTTTATTAATGAATTTGTTTGAACAGTTGGTCAAACTTTGAATCTCAGCATGAGGAATGTTGTATTCTTACTTGACAATATCAATAATATTAATTCTTCAAGCCTCGGAGTATGCATCAGATCAGCGTCAATTCTTCTTTCTCATCGCTCTCAGAGTTATTTTGAGAGTTAGGGATTAACGAGAAAAGAGTTTATGCCAACTGTTTAATTTTTAAACTTTTTTCTTAAGCAATGTTGATAAATGAGATCGAGCCATCATTATTCATACCTGCTAATAATATCGAGTTATAATAACGCAAGAAAAACTGGAATCACCAATGGGTTTTCAGAGAATTTTAATACCCCAAATTTGCCACGTTACTAGCTGAAGGGTTGATAATAATATTAATATCATTAAAATTCATATGATTATTAATATTTATGATATTTCTGACGAACCACACAGTATTATATTATCCAATGATATTGTTAATATTTACAATGTGATTATTAATATCAATAAAATTCCTCACGTATTACATATTGATGTTCCCCGACAAAGTATAAATGTAATAATCAGAAGAACATCGTTGGTTAATAAAGTTGATGAACATGAAATGGATTAATTCAGTTCCCTTCTCGAGATGATTCCATTTCATTTGGAATAACATAAACGTTGTGTTTCTAGGTATCAAATTCTCATGATTCTCCAAAGCTTTTGAATGTAATTAATGAAAAAGAAGGTTAACTCCATGACCGCGAAATTGCAATTTAAAGGGCTCATCAAATCAGTTTCTCAAAAGCTGATTTCTTTCATTTGGAGTTTTCATCAGTTTATGAAATGTAATTCATCATCTCTTCCTTTTCAAAAACTACACCCCACAGAGTCACAAGCGACAACCACGTGGAACACAAATACTACTACGAGCTCTCAAGAATTTTTTGTAGTACTTGTCCCAAATATGGAACGAGGACCAAAAAGAGGTTGAGTGGGGAAAATTGTTGAAAAAAACTGGCTCCCCAAAGAATAATTCAACAAGTTTGTAGCAAGTTACATATTCATATTTATATTCTACACATTCTAGATTTTCGCAAAATTGTCATAATAATGATATATCAAGAACGCATCATGCACGATTCGAATTCAACAAATGAAATTTCTCCATCCGTATACTTAAACTCATATATAACAACAAGAGAATCGTTTTTGCCCTGCAGACTATGAACGTGAAAACATTATATACTATTTCAAGGAACGACATTTCAGACATTTGTGTTATCTTATTTGCCTTCTTTCATTCCATTTATTCTTCTTGTATTTATATCAATGAGACTAGAGTAACTTGGAAGTATATTTTCTTCTCATTCTCCTTTTCGTCTCATTACAACAGTCAAGTCCTAATGGAACTTCCCATCAAGATGTGGAAGCTTAGAGGACCAGACTCGATCTAAAAAATTGAATTCCCATTCTTACGGAGTTGACTTAATTCCTCATTTCCATCTCATTGCGAGTATAGTGACAAAAGGTGTTTCAAAATATGAGATCTGCCCTAACGGATCCAATAATGTTTCTCCTTTTTTTTTGTTTCGATGCACGAATGCCAATTGAAATAGCATTAACAAGCACTTCGAACCGACCTAATTTCGATATTCTACAACCAAGGGGAAGATAAAACCGCGCGCGTTGGCGAAAGGATCGAGAACGAGCAAGACGAAGATGGAAAAAGAGCACAGCGGTTGTGCAGAGAGAAGAAAAGTACAAAGTGGAAAGTAAAATTTCCCGCCAGGCAGAAGTTAATGTTTAATTTAAGATAGAGCCTCCTCCATCCAGTTCTCTCTGCCTCCTTCGACGACGTATCCATCCAACTAGACACTGGAATAATTTATTCATTTCAGAAATGGAAAACATCAGCGTTACACGTTATTTCTATCCTTACGTCTATGATTTTCAAGATGAGAAAATTAATTTCCGATTATCCGATATGTGGAATGGTGAAAATTCGATGAAGAGATGAATTGATTCCTTCACTCTCTGTATCCTGAATTCTGACTTTACGGCTATACCATGATCGATTGTGGTAAACATAAAATCGACATGACGAATTCGTGAGCAATTTTCGATGTGGAGTGATCGAATTGATGTTGCGAGTGAATGATTGAAAATCCCTTTGGATTTTAGATGGGTGCGCATCTCTTTGTCCGATCAAGCTTTTCGTGGAAGGTAGATCATTCATTCGCGGATATGCGTTCCCCTTGTACCGGCATCGTTCTTCTCGTTTCTCGCCCAATGTCTTTAGATGTGATGTCAGTATAAGAACATGGTTCATATGAAGCTCAAAGAGCAAAAAGGCGTAGAGAGATGGATGGGAATGAAAACGGAAAGAGAGTTAACGTATCCCATATTGTTGCCATCGTCTGAGAGCCATCTACATTCAAGTATATTCACGTGGTTCCGCGTTTAAATCGCGGTACAAACGTATGTATTTCTCATCTTTCCCTCGCTCTTTTTCCACTATTTTCTTTACCGGCGAAAGGATGGACTGTTATCCTTTATTCAACTGGAACCCAGCTCATTTTCGTTGGAAGGTTTTCATTGCACGTATACACACTAAAATTGAAATTACTATTTTTCTATCTTGTTCTGTATCTTCCTCCCTCTCTTTCTCTATTTTTTTCCTTTCAGCGCAGACAGCCGGGCTCTCCTCCTCTTTTGAATGAACGTACGTTTCTTGTACCTTAATTCTGGCTTTTAATTACTTTCGCCCATGTGGCGATGGTTCTTGAATATATTATGAGGTATGTTTTTATCGCTCTCGAATTATTTAGCTTTTTCTGATGTGGCCTATGTTGATTATAATGGGGTATGTTTATTTAAAACTGAAGTTTTTCCATAAGTCTTCCCGGAAATCCACGGAAAAGGATTGTGATGACTCCTTGAAGGACTGCCACTTCATTGAAGATTCACCAAGGCTGACAAAGATTGTCCGAGCTCAGGTTAATATGCTTGGCGCAACCCTAAAATGATTTAATCATTTTATTCACAGCTTAATAGGTTCTACAGTGTTCTGCCATGATGGAGCTGAAACTGGCAGTCATGAAGCTGGCAGCCGATTGTTATAACTTTTTACAGAAAATTTTTATCAAAAATTCAAGCATCTGAAATGTTCAATACAGGTTGGTTGAAAAGTTTTGAAAGCGGGACCTATCAACCAGTACAGAAATCAAAATTTATACGCTATTTTTATATTTCATCCTTCATTTGAACACACACACATAATTTTATTCCGATCTGTCAATTCATTCTTTGTTTACAAGCCATTCGAAGTTGACGTGTCAGTGTATTTTGTGAAAATGGAAAAATCCAAATATCGTGCAGTGATAAAATTCTTTGTTTTGGAAGGTTTATCATCAACAGAAATTCATACTGAAATGAAGAAAGTGTTGGAGGAATCTGCTCCTTCATTTCCAACTGTACATCGATGGGTTTTAGAGTTTAAACGTGGTCGTACAAGCGTTGAAGATCAATCACCTAGTGGACGTCCAAAAAGTGCAACGAAATCAGACATCATTGAGCAAGTCTATGATATTGTTTGTAAAGATCCGAGTTTGACTAAGCGTGAAATTGCTGATACCATAGGCATCTCGGATGAACGAGTACTACATATTTTACACGAAGAATTACATATGAAAAAGCTTTTTGGAAAGTTAGTGCCGCATTCGTTGACAATTTCACAAAAACTGAATCGAAAACAAATTTCTCAGCGTAAGTTGGAGCGTTTTAAGCAGAATAAGACCGATTTTTTGCGTCGTTTCGTAACTGTGGACGAGACTTGGATCTACCATCATGATCCTAAACTAAAACAAGAACGTTTACAGTGGACTGAAGCTAGTTGTTCAGCTCCATAACGGGTGAAGTCGGAACGATCGGCAAAAAAGGTTTTAGCATTGGTTTTTTTGGGACGCAGAAGGGGTTTTGTTGATTGATTATCTCGAAAAAGGTAAAACAATTAACTCTGAATATTATTGCAATCTTTTGGACCAGTTGGATGAGAAAATTCGTGAAAAAAGACCCGGTTTACGGAAGAAAAAAATCATTTTGCATCAAAACAATGCATGCACTGAGGGAAAAAATTTGTGAGCTCAACGAAAATGTAGTTGACTCAACTACGCCAGGCGGTTAGATACGTTCAACTAACTCTGGAAGTTGAATTAAATCACTCACCAAGTTGGCCGACTCCGTTGAGTCAACTACGTGGATGGTTGAAGCAATAAAAAATTGGTTCCGTCAAGTATCTTAATACATTTGACATAAAACGATACAGAATTGTTTAGACTCATTATGTGCTTGACATACTATCTTACATTTTTGTGTCAAATGCACGTAACAATTGATCCCAAGTTTTTAAATTTCTGAATCAACTCAGATTTTCTTTTCAATCGTTTTTCAAGAGTCGTTGAATCAATTCTACACTCGGTTGCAATGAATTTCCAAAAAAGTTCATTGAATCCCATAGTATTTGATGTCCAATGTACAAATAACGAGAAAAAACAAATAAAAAAATTCGATTACACAAACCATTTAATGGAAGTTCTTTTACCGACGATGAAGACTCTCTCTCCTCCACCAACGGCGGATAAAGAAGTATAGCGGGTTGTCAGTCAGAACAGAGAGTTTGAAGCCCTAATCGAGAATCGAACCTATCTACCTACGTGCCTACCTAACCTCATCAAATTTACGCTTTAACTGACGTAGCTATGCGACGATATACGATTCTCGTGACACAGAATGCAAGTCATTCCCAAACCCTGTTAGTATCTCGTACCTGGTCATTAGAAATAAAAACCAATTTCAAAGACATTGTTATAAAATACTTCAGTGTGTCTTCTGGAATTTATTTCTATTGAATATCTCCTGAGATTGAAAAATATGTAGAATGAATACGGAAGTAAAATTCTTTTCAAGCAAATGCTGTGGTCATGTTTTGTGGATATATTAAAAAAAGAACAATCAACTGGACATCTGAATACCCTGAACTCGAGAATAATGTTGATTAGTTCCTGGTGTATCATTAAATCAAACAATTGAATCAATTGGAACAATCAATTATTTTCGTTCAATTAATGATATGAAGTTTGTAAACGGAAACATTTTTTGTTCATGCAACTGTTCACGTGAGTTGATTCACTTCTTGCTTGGGAGGTTGACTCAACTACTTGCGATTTTGAATAGAATTTTTTCTGATTCCTTGAATTTCATTCGCGTTGGTTCATACAATCAAGTGATAGGTTTGAAGCAATGAAACGCGTTGTAGTTGATTCTACAAATTCCAAGTCGTTTCAACGAAAAATTCATTGATTCACTTAAAAATTTTTCAACTACACTAGGTGGTTGATGGCACTTTTATTTTTTTCTCAGTGTGTGTTCACACAAGTGTTCTGGCGATGGCTAAACTGAACGAATTGAAGTACGAATTGCTTGAACACCCACCGTATTAACCAGATTTGGCTCCCTCCGACTATTACCTTTCCAGAAATTCGAAACGATTCCTTCGTGGAAAGCGTTTTTCGTCGAATGGAGAAGCTATTGCAGCTGTGGAACAGTATTTTGCGGAGCTTCCGGAAAATCATTACAGAGATGGTATAAAATTATTGGAGGATCGTTGGAATAAGTGTGTTGGAGTTGAGGGAGACTATATTGAATAAAAAAAATCATTTCATCAAAAAATACACAGTCTTTCATTTTTGCTTTCAAAACTTTTCAACCAATCTATAGAACACTGCTTAATCGATTTCTGGTATAAAAAAAGCTTTAACAACGTTTAATCAAGAGTTACAACAATACACTGCTAGCGTCAGCGTCATTCTGCCATGCACTAGAGACCTTCGTGTAGGAACAGTTCTTCTTCTTTCAGGCGATATTAGCCGAAGTGTTGTACAACTTATGATCAACGATGGACCAACGCAGTTCCTATCGCCAGCATTGGTGAAGTCTGAAGATTTTTATATTGGAGCTGTTACCACGAATCTAATCGATTTGACAATTCTGTTTATAACAGGGATGAGGATTAAATCCGAGCGGCAATATAACTCCTGAATCGCTCGCGATCAAAACACGTATCGATCGTAAGAAGAACTTTCGGTCGATGAGTAAAAGGTTTCTGGCTCTTTTAAGTATTCGATACCTGCGGGATGAGGATTTGCGAAGAGTGCTGTATGTTTGCTCGTATGTAGAGCTAATCATATAAAGAGCCGGTTACCTGAACTCTCACAAAGGATCGCTCTTTCTGCAATCTGAATGTGTGAGGATTCATACCTGCTGGATACTCCAAAGAGCGATCCCTCGAAGAGCGAGGACACTTTAGATCCCGAGCGAGCAACTCTTTTGAGGAGTTAAACCTCCGGGCTCTCGCATACTTTAACTCCTTGAGCGATCGAATCGTAGAAAGAGCGAAGGATTCGATCAAGGAGTTAAACTCCTGATCGAAAAGGAGTTTTACTCGTGTCAGAGAATAGTCCATCAGCTGAATATGAGAGTGCGTATGGAAATTATGTCCGTGGGTTCTGTGAATGGGAGTCTGAATTTTTTTGGTCGTAGAATCCGAAGTTGAAACTATTGTCGTAAGATTCGTGATCTGTGTTTTGTTATAAACAATTGAATTGTTTATAACGCATCGACGGTCAAACTATTGTTTTTATCGGAAAATTGTTCAGACGACAATTATTCATTTCTCATCGGAGAATACACTTTATCTGAACTATTTTTTCGATTTCTCGATTGTTTATTCGAATGCATTTTTTAAATAAATAATTAGGTCGCCGGAACTGGATCTTTCAACGGCGGTTTGAGTGTAGTTGGTCGGAGAATCTAGATTATTGGATGCCTTTTTGTGAATTCATAGCCCGTGTTTTGTTATAAACAATTGAATTGTTTATAACGCATTGACGGTCAAACCATTGTTTTTATCGGAAAATTGTGAAAATGAAAATTATTAATTTCTCATCGGAGAATACACTTTGTCTGAACTATTTCTTCGATTTCTCAATTGTTTATCCAAATGCATTTTTTAAATAAATAATTAGGTCGCCGGAACTGGATCTTTCAACGGCGGTTTGAGTGTAGTTGGTCGGAGAATCTAGATTATTGGATGCCTTTTTGGGAATTCATAGCCCGTGTTTTGTTATAAACAATTGAATTGTTTATAACGCATTGACGGTCAAACCATTGTTTTTATCGGAAAATTGTGAAAATGAAAATTATTAATTTCTCATCGGAGAATACACTTTGTCTGAACTATTCCTTCGATTTCTCAATTGTTTATCCAAATGCATTTTTTAAATAAATAATTAGGTCGCCAGGACTGGATCTTCCAACGGCGGTTTGAGTGTAATTGGTCGGAGAATCTAGATTATTGGGTGACTTTTTGGGAATTTATAGCCCGTGTTTTGTTATGAACAATTGAATTGTTCAGATCACGAATCTTACGACAATAATTTCAAATTCGGATTCTACGACCAAAAAAATTCAGACCCCCATCCACAGAACCCATGGACATAATTTCCATACGCACTCTCATATTCAGCTGATGGACTATCCTCTGACACGAGTAAAACTCTTTTTCGATCAGGAGTTTAACTCCTTGATCGAATCCTTCGATCATTCAACGATTCGATCGCTTAAGGAGTTAAAGTATCCGCTCGCTCTTCAGCTCGACTCCCGAGTTGAGTTAAAGTCCCAACTCGTTGAAGAGTTTAACTCGTGATTCGAGCCGCTTGCATGGTCTTAGGATTCGATCGCTCAAGGATCTAAAGTATACGACCGCTCTCAGGTACAACTCGGGAGCGGATTCATTGTATTAGAACCTGCTTCGACTCTCACTCGGATTCAATCCTTAGTACTTGTTACTTGCTCCTATCCCGAGCGGATCACCATTATGAATTCCGAGGGTCGCTCGCTCTACGATGCGAACTCGAAAAGATCAAAACTCTTGCTCTACATCCCTGGTTTATAATCGCGCAAAATTTGGGCGATCACTTGTATTTCCCATTTTACTGACAATAAAAATCATCAATCGATCGACGATATGCTCTCAATATGATTTCATTCTATCCCCGTGAATGTATTACGCTAGATGATATTTAATGCAACGTTTGAAATATTTTTATACCAGTTGATTGGTTACGGGATGAAAAGTACCCACAATCACTCCCCAATGAATATATTTTCTTTTTGAATAATAGAAGTTCATACCCGAGTTTTCTGGAGGTGAAATCAATTGAAACTCACAGACTTCTAATGCCATAAATCGTGAGGAATGCACATACCGTAGGTCAGACGGTAGATGATGTACCGTCTCTTATCTCGAGACTACATACATTTCTCCATTAATAAGCATGAAAAGACCTGCGCGATAAAGAAAAACAACAGGGGTGAGAAATAATAAAAAAAAAAGGACCGATAAGATGGCGTACACAAGACTCAGAAGCGAGCGACCCTCATTGTTCGGAAATACAATGTACGTTGTTGCGTGAAAATACCGTGTGGAATCCGCGAGTACAATGGTAAAAATGGCAAAGAGAGAAAGAGAAAGGGTTGAAAGAAAGAGGTAACGAAGGATAGAAGTAAATAGAAATGATGGCAAAAAAGAATGAAATATCCATCATTACACGGTTCAAGGGAAAATACAGCATTGGTGCCAGGATACCAATGAGATGCCCCCTCTCTCTGT
Organism: Gonatopus flavifemur; assembly: GCA_018340375.1. NCBI lineage: Eukaryota > Metazoa > Arthropoda > Insecta > Hymenoptera > Dryinidae > Gonatopus > Gonatopus flavifemur. Next base: position 1,036,536 of record JAFFJZ010000029.1, on the reverse strand, counting down.
ATTTAACATTTTATTTTTTTTACCTTTTCCTCGTGAATCATAATCCCACGGTACAACAATTCTAACCACGAACAGTTGTGGCTTTTTATCGATGCGGTGGAAAACGTTTATCATCGTGGCACGATTCTTTCTGGATACAGAGATGCAGTAATAAAACCGTACATTCGATAGAATATCGCCATTGAGATAGATCATTTTTTCTCTTCTTGTAGAGGAAAATATGCTCCGACGAGACTCAATGAATTTGCGGCTATCAAAAAAGGTCTTATCCTCATTATTGAATTTCGTTCGAATTGAAATACTCACGGATGAAAAAAAGACACACAATACACGGGTTAATAAGTGCAGGGTAAAGTATTTACAAATGAATCTATTAGCATGTTCAAGAGAAACAACTGTACAAGATATGGATGGAGATAGAGTTGGAGAGCAAACCGATCGTTCGATGACAGATAATGAATTGAATCAATTAACTGAATCATCGGGAGTTCAACATTCTGTATATGAATTGGATATAGTTGGTCGATTACAGAATTTATTATATGAGTTTGACATCAGAAATCACTCGAGTTGACTAATGGTCTGGTATCGGCAAGATTGTATTTGCCATGAGGAGAGAAAAATGTTCTGACGCGCAAATCGAAGTATTACGTATAGAATAGCGAAAATAAATTTAGTTGACAGTCCATTCGAAAAGTTCGTAGGATGATACACAGATTGCGTTACTAGAATTTTTTCCATATCATTTTTATATAGTACCGACATTCAAACGATACGTGTGTAATTTTTATAGCAATCTGACTGTTGATTCACGAGTCATAGCATATTGTGTGAAATTACCTCACCCTAAATTACCCCAGTGAACATTTTTCCCCTCAACATTTCAAACATTCATTATGTTCTCCAAATGATATCAGAAAGTTCTCTAATGCGTCGATTTCGGAAAGCTTTTAGATGACTTTCATATGAGCTCTAGAAGTTATCAGAAAGTTAACTCAGATGACTTTTTGATAACTTCCAGAGCTCATATGAAAGTCATCTAAAAGCTTTCCGAAATCGACGCATTAGAGAACTTTCTGATATCATTTGGAGAACATAATGAATGTTTGAAATGGTGAGGGGAAAAATGTTCACTGGGACCCTTACCTTGATTGCATTGCGTGAGCAATGCTACCTGAAGGCACCTCGTTGCATAAATACCTGAGGATAATAATAAGAAGGACATACGAGGGTGGATTGATAAGTTTCCGGCCTGACCAAGAAAAACAACGTTTTTAAGAATTTTTTTTTTTTATTTCTCAACATAATCTCCTCCAAGGCTGATACATTTCTCATAGCGGTGTTCTAGTCTAGTAATGCCATCTCTATAGACTGATTCGTCAAGCTCCTCAAAATACCCATTTACAGCTTCGATTACTTCTTCATTGTCCGCAAATCTCTTACCGCCAAGCCATTTTTTGAGGTTAGGGAACAGATAATAGTCACTCGGGGCTAGGTCTGGAGAGTAGGGAGGGTGCGGCATTAATTCAAACCCCAGATCGTTGATTTTAGCCATCGCAACGATTGACGTGTGCGCTGGTGCGTTATCGTGATGAAACAAGATTTTTTTCTTCGCCAGATGAGGTCGTTTAATTTTCACTTCGTGGCTCAAACGTTGCAATAAGTCTGCGTAGTATTGACCAGTGATAGTTTTACCCTTTTCAAGGTAATCAATGTATATAATACCTCTTGCATCCCAAAAAACAGTAGCCATAACCTTGTTCGCCGAAAAAATTGTTTTTGCCTCCTTTGGAGTTGGTTCCCCTGGTCCAATCCACTGTTCAGACTGTTCTTTGGTTTCAGGAGTGTAGTGGTGGACCCAAGTTTCGTCAACGGTTACGAATCGACGCAAAAATTCGTTCGGATTACGCTTATACAACGCCAAATTGGCGGTAGAAATGTTCTTTCGAATCAATTTTTGGTCGACTGTTAGCAAACGCGGCACTCATCTTGCACAGAGCTTTTCCATATACAAATGTTGGTGCAAAATATTTTGTACACGTTCATATGACATCTTACAGGTCTCAGCTATCTCACGAACTTTTAATCTGCGATCTTTCAGCACTATTCGATGGATTTTTTCGATCATATCTGGAGTTGTGACCTCAATGGGGCGTCCTGAGCGAGGCTCATCAGAGGTGCTCACACGACGCTTTCCAAACTCGGAAACCCACTGCTTAACGGTTGAATATGATGGGGAGGATGTCCCCAGTGTTGAGTCCATCTCTTCTTTAATTTCCTTTGGCGTTAACCCCTTCAAATAAAAGTATTTGATGACAGCACGATTTTCCAGCTTTTCCATTTTTACGAAAAACACAGAGGCGTCTTGGTCAGTGTGCTCTCAAAACTAAACTAACATGGCGATCGGACTGAAACTATAGCTACAAGCTATCTAAGGATGGTACTATAGAACGCCACCTCACGGTAGGCCTAGTGGCGCCATCTCTTGGTCAGGCCGGAAACTTATCAATCCACCCTCGTATTGATTAATAATTATAAATAATATAACAAGAAAATTGGTGAGAAAATAGAAACTTACCATGGAAACAAATCCGATCTGCGATTATCTGCACATCGAAGTGACAGATTGTGAACAAATACGGGCAACCATCTTGGATTTTTTCACCGCATCGCGCAAGCGCGCGAATAGCATAAGAAAGGAAGAGAATAGAGAGAGACACACCTATACGGTTGTGACAAACTCCGAAATCCGATAGGTTCGCTAGTGTTTCCCGCAGTGAAATTTATGCGTAGCATATAATATAAGAAACAGAGAAGAAATTCATCACTCCTCGACTTCTGCCGCTTGGAAACAGACAGCTTGGTATCACCTCCTGGTAAGCATTTTTTGGTTATGATGTAGGTTGGGACTGTCCGGTCACTTGTGATCGTATTCCGTTCACGATTTCGGCGTGTTTAACCGCGAAATCCTAGCTTTTGCTTAAGACCGGTGGGGAAGTTGGTTTCACCTTCTTATGGCTATTTACCGTTAGGGGCACACTCATACGGCCATTCTCCGGAAGATTACCGCTAGGGGCAATTGAGGTGCCGGGAAGAATAACTCGTATGTTTTCAAAACTATTGATTTGAGACCGAGAATGTGTTTGATTTATTATTTTCATCTTGAGAAATATGTGTCAGAATAGGAAGTTTTACTTACAAGAATCTGAATATGCATATTTTTTATTCCTTGTTTCCACCTACTGGTTTTTATTGCCCAATAAGATCACTCTTCTACGTGATTTCAAGTACTGAGCGAGTTATTCTTTCTATGACTCCAATCAAATTTTTTATAACAAAAACATGGATAAAGGAAATGAAATCTTGTGAAAATAGTTGGATATTCGAATTCTCCGACCCAAAAAAATATCTGAAGTTGAAAGAGTGAGTGAATACAATCTTCCCTACGGACCCTGATAGTCACCCGGTAAAAGACGCATAATCGTGAGAGATTTCCGTTGCGCGCTGATCAATAAATCCCTGTATTTTGCAAACTGATAATCCAATCGATCTGGAACTTTCCAAACAGTTTGTCCATACCTTAGCGAACAACTTTGCTGCTGGAAGTTTTTTGTAGCTCATACTTCCCTCGACACTTTTTTAATGCAAAGCATAAAACACGTGATTTTTACTTCGAATAAAAAATTAATTAAGTTATTATTAATTTTCACAAATTTTTTCGACATTGTCGTCTTTGGTGAAGTCTCACAAATCAGAATCTGTAAGTTTTATTCCGATTCGCCGAAAAATTAATGAGATCCAACGAGTTTGATGTTGGAAAACATTGATTTTTGGTATGAAAAAATGTGTAGTTTTTATTGTTTCTCTCGCAAACTATTCATCCTAGAAAAAAATGGTAAAGGGACACTGACCTTGTTTTTTCAAGTTCTATGACTTAGTATTTTTTAATTTTCGAAATTCCGACTTTTTTTCGAGCTCCGACGGGACCGTTTGGATCAAATTTGTGATGCGTTCCGAGCGCTAAGCGAGTTATTCTTCCCGGCACCTCAATTATCCTAACCCGTTAAAATCATATTCCGCCATATTTCGTTAGATGCGCGTAGAATTACGGTTATTCCCATTAGATCCCGGACGATCTAAAAACACTCACGCGTCATACTACCGTGGGCAAAAAGTAAGGTGAATTTGTTTGTAAAATGAAAAATCTTCATTTATTCTTCTACATCAATTTCATCCCCTTTAAAGTAATCCCCTCTCGATAAAATACACTTATGTCAAGGTTTCTTCCAATCATCGGAACATGCTGAATAGTCCATTTCCGGTATAGCCATCAGCGCCTTCTTCGATTCAGCTTTTATCTCCTCAATCGACTCGAAACGCTTTCCCCGGAGTGGTCTCTTGAGTTTTGGGAATAGCCAGAAGTCACATGGAGCCAAATCAGGCGAATACGGTGGTTGCGGAACGATATGCGTTGAATTTTTGGCGAAATGGTCACGAAGAACGAGTGCAGTATGAGACGGTGCATTATCGTGATGCAAAAACCAAAAATTGTTGGCCCATAATTCTGGTCTTTTTAGACGAATTGCTTCACGCATCATATCAGTAAGGTCTCTAACAGTCAACCGACGATTTTTGAGCACTAATTCCTTCACTTCATCGACGTGTTGGTCATCTGTTGACGTCGATGGTCGTCCGGAGCGCTCCAAGTCATCAACACGTCCTCGACCCTCTTTGAAGTCTTCGTACCACTTGTAAACATTTTTCTGCGACATGATAGAATCACCAAAGGCCTCCCGCAACATCCTCAATGTTTCCGCAGCCGAAATTTCTTTCCGCAAACAAAATTTGATTGCACTTTTCTGCTCAATTAAATCAGACATTGTAAAAATCGAAAAATGCACTCTTGGTCGTTTGGTAAACACAAGCGTAAATGTATTACTGATAATGACATTGACATGAAATTTGGCACAGATGTCATTAACAATCCTGCCAACTTAAGAAAAAAAGAACTAGCCTGAAATGTCAAGCCCTCGAAGTTTAAATTAAAAATTCACCTTACTTTTTGCCCACAGTAGTATGTCATAAATCTCGTGTGCACACGTATTAGGGGTGAACCAATAGAAAGTCCGGACTAATAGGATTGTTTAATTGATAATCTCATGTAATATTTGAACTTTTGAGGTTATTTATAACAATTAAAACTTTATGGTGGATTAAGATTGATTATTATAACGAACAAGTTTCTTGAGCAGTCTCGTCAATTTGACGTACTTTATGTCATAGAGATATATTTATTCACACTTTAGATTCGAGTCTTGATTCACTACTCTGTGGTCCGCGTTCCCCTCTTAATATTAAAAGAACTATGGAAATCCGGCGGGCTGAAGGCATCATGGGGGGCTTTTTATAAGTGGTATCTTCATATACTGACGCGTCTCAGATATCGAAACGTCGCATTATATAAACACAAGAATTGTGTAGAGATTATACTCCAAACGGTGTTCATGTCCAAAATCCAACACAAATCGGAAATAAAATTTTAACACAGAATTGATGGGCACATATACACATCAAGGAGTGGTTACGGGAGATGAAATTTCTGATAGTGTAGGATGGCGAACGAATTTTGCTGTAGAGGTCTGAATTTTTTGCTGCCACAGATGAAAAATCGGCGTCGCAGCCCATCAAATTTGCTGCTTCCGCGAAAGGTATCCAGCAAAATCAGGTTTCGGTGTCACAGTGAATTTTTTTTCTCCGCGTCAGGAGAAAACTCCTGGTTCTCTTCGTCAGGGACAGTTGTGCCTACTAAGGGAATATCAGCGATCCCCGCTGATGCAACCCGCCATACAAGTGTAGCGACAGAGTAAACATTTTCTCAGCAAGAATACTCTGAATTGAATCCATGAAGGAGTATAAAATTCTCAGGAATCAATCTTCAATCCTTTATCTATTGCTGTGAATTGCCCGAATTTCGAATTTCAAAAAATATTTTTCCCTCAGTCGGTAACACAAACTTTTTTTTCAAAATTCAAAATTCGGGCAATGTACAGCAGTAGATGAAGGATTAAATATTTGTTCCTGGAAATCTCATACTTCTTCATGAATTCAGTTCAGAGTATTCTTGCCGAGAAAATGTTTACTCAGTCGATACGTTTGTATAGCGGGTTGCATCTGCAGGGGTCGCTGGTATCCCTTTAAGAGTCATTCAAAGTTGAGTGGCCAGGACTACATGAATCAGCAATACTCCCTCAGTTGTCAGTGTTACAGTGGCTCTAATGTGAGATGATGTTATTATTCTGATTTCCCGCTAATTTTGGTAGCTTTGTTAGCTTTAAATTTTCCAGTACTTACAACTCTGGCAACAGTACTGAGTCCGTATCGACCCGTGTTTTCCTTTCCCCGAGAATATTCAGACCAAACTCGAATAGTTATCGCATCAAACCAGCGATGGAAGACTTTATGAATGTTTTCTGACCGACCACGCATTTCAAGAGTTGCGACGGTGCAATGATGCAACGTGTAGACGAAAAAGACGACAACGACGACACGTCGGCTATCCCTACGTATATTCCTTGCTATTCTTCCACCGGAAGTCTTTCCGGAGTCCCACTTCAAGTCCACTCAAAGTTTTCACCCTCGAGTCTCCGGTTGAAGAGAAGAAGTAGAAGAAGAGAAGAAGAAATCTGCACGCGATAGAAACTTTTCTTGCTTCGACAAATGTTCCTGTTAACCCTATTTTCTAGTACCAGCCAAATTATTCTCTACAAGACTTTTCCAAGAAGTTTTAATTCATAAAAAGAGAAAGACAAGAAGAAGAAGAAGAAGAAGAAGAAGAAGAAGAAGAAGAAGAAGAAGAAGAAGAGGAGGAAGAGGAAGAAGAATGGTGGAAAAAGAGAAAAGTCGTCAACGTCATTGTCATAGTCGTTGTCCGCGTTGTCGTTGACCACTCGAATTAAAATGAACACGTGGAGGAGGATATAGTTACAAAGAACGAAATTATATTAAATTGATTCAACGAGAAAAGCGGGTGAAGAAAAAAAGTTTCACGCGTGAGAGGGTCGTGAAGTATCATAAGCGAGGTGGAGAAGGACTTGATTTTTCCTTAAACGTAATCGTTGTGCTCCAGAAGAGGAAATTGTCGCGGTCTATGTATAAATTCTGAAGAGAAGATCGAGTTTTTGAGAGTTTACTTTTCAGTTTATTTTATTTCATTTCGTGTACGGGGGCTCTGTGGTGGAGTCAGTTTAGCTGTGAGAAATTTCGGTGAGACTGGTATAATTTCAAAATGATCTCATTCAATTGTGATGGAATTCAGATCATTTTTAATCTATTCTCATATCTTTTGTCGCCCAGAAGCATAAAAATTCAACTAGAGCTTCAAACAATCAAATATTATACTGGGTGATTCAAAATTGCCGTACACTTTTCTGAGAGCAGATTCTTGATGAAGTTTTGAAAAGATTTTGGTCCGGAATATTCAGATCTGATCCTCAGATCCGAAGATATGAGCATTTTTTAATTTTTCGAAAAATCCAAATACCTCGGAAGTATCATATTTCTGACTTTTGTATCCAACACCATTTCCCAAGTCACATCACGGGGTATCTCTGGAAAAAAGTGAATCTAATTTAGCTTCCTTCGTTGTAGATTTATAGCGGTTTGAAATTTTTTGCGTTCCAGCCAATCAGAATTAAACAACTTTAAATCGCTATAACTCCACAACGAAGGAAGCTAAATTGGAATTATTTGTTCAAGGGATACCCTGTGATCTGACTTAGAGAATGATGTTGAATTCAAAAGTCAGAAATATGGTACTTCCGAGATATTGAGATTTTCAAAAAATTAAAAAAAGCTCATATCTCCGGATCTAAGGATCAGATCTGAGTATTCAGGACCAAAATCTTCACAAAATTTCATCAAGAATCTGCTCTCAGAAAAGTGTACGGCAATTTTGAATCAACCAGTATATTCTGGGATTTATGAATATTCAAAGTGAAGCATGTAAAAACCTTTGTATCATAATGGCAAGATTTAATTTGGTGATCACAGCCCCAAGAGAACACGAACCTCAAAGAACGTCCAATAGACGTACTGGACGTCCAATGGAGGTTCAAGTACGTCCGTTGGACGTATTTGGAGGTTTGTGTTCTCTTGGGGAGGGACCATTTTGAAACCATCATAATTCTTCGATCAGAGATTTCCTATTCAGGACTGTTTGAATTTTTGTGTGGAGATAAATTTTTCACTGAGATCTATACCGATTAAGTCATTCCTGCGAAAACTGAAAAGGGAGAACGTGGACTTCATTTCCATCGTTTTTTCATTCTCAATTATGTCAATTTATAGTATACTAACTGCAAAAAGATGCATATGCCCGACAAATATTTGGACAAAGAAATGGAAATATCGAAGAGAAAGTTCAAAGGTAACATCCAACGAGAGCAAATTAAGTTACAAGTTTGATTCCCAAGTAGCACAAGAAACTTCTCAAATATGCTATGATTATTCTGTGAGGGTGAAGGGAATGTACAAATGAAACTATTTCGGGAAAATTCGTTAGGAAATTTTATGAATGTGTATAGCACAGAATTATTCGAAATGAGCTTGTAATATCGAAATCTGTCCGTCATACCAATGTATAATATAATCAAAATCTTTTTATTTGTTCACAGTGGCTTGTTCGACGGTGACAGTAGCCAAGTGTCAAGCAGCATTACACACCTTACAAGCGTTCCCCTTTTTCCGACCGACGTGTCTCTGCAGAGAACCACACGTTGATCCGGACTGCAACAGTTTCAGGGATTTCCTCTTCGATCATCCTTGCATTTACGTTTTGAAAAAAGGTAAGACGTGAATGGAATTTGAATCTTTCATACAACATTTATTCAATATCACCGTTATATTCACTCAATATTTTTTCATCAATCACATTCGCTGGATTCGCATTGTCCTTGTCCAGACACGGGACTTGATACTTTTTCCCATTGATTCTATAAAGTGCTTGGTAAAGAACCTCGTAATCTTCGGGATTCCATCTTACTTCTGTGAAATCCGTTATAACATTGCATATTCCACGAGGGAGAATACGAAACTTTTTGCAAGTGATATTACTTTTTGTTGCAATTTAACCCTGAGAAAGTTGATTCATATTTCAGCTCGACTGTTTTAACCTTAGTGAATAGATTCAATAATTCATTCTATTGAGTGGAAATTATTCTTTTTACACGTCAAAGTCGAGCAAGACCGACTGGAGAAAGCTGAAGGGAGAAAAAAAAATAGTAAAGATACAATTGAATCTCCACTACCTCGTAGATCAGTGAATAATTCATTGAAGTCAGATTTGAATAGTAAACGCGTTGTGAATATATTCCGATGTTTCGTTTTACTGAATTGTATGATTTCACGTTGGATTATGTCAATCTTTGTCTTCGGATTTCATTTTTCGGAGACTTTTGAGTTTCCCGAGTGAAACGATGTTGTTGAAATTAGCGATGAAAACTGTGTTCCTGAAAAGTATGGAATTATGAGTTATAGCGGGATATCCCTTCAAAATGTGAGCGATCGCAAGACGATTCGAGAAGATATAGACACTTAAAGACGAAGAGCGCGGAACGACGGCGATAAAGTAAAGACAAAAGAAAAATCGTAAGAATGAAAGAATAGGTGCGCTGTAGTGAACGTAGATGGGACGGACGGAGTAGGTATGGAAGAAGAGAAGAGGCTGTATACTTTTTGCTCTGGTGGAAAATGACTGAGAGAGGCATGGCGGAGAAAGGAAGAAAGGAAGGAATAAAGAGAATGGAAGGTTTTAGACAGAAAAATAGCAAGAGGCAGGAAAATAGAAAGGGGCAAAAAGATTCGCTTTTGGTTCTTATGTAGGACTGAAAAGAAGCGCGCATCGGGAAATATCTGTGAATCTTTCGAAATGTTCAAAAGGCTCGACGGCCTGGACGAACGAACGGTACGACGAACCCTCGGGAAAATGAACAATGAAGAATCGCTGGAGGGGTTGCTATAAGGGGCGCAGTCAAAGATATCGCGGGCCTTTTGTTTCTCCTCTTCTCCGTATGATCCGACTCCTATTCTCTTCTCTTCTCTTTTCTCATTCTTTTTATCTTTCCGACTTAACCCATTCTCTTTCGTTTTTTCTTTTCCATATTCTTCTTTTTATATGTTCTTCCCTATCTGCAGCTGATACAGTACGGTCGGCTTTTTTAGGGGAATACACTGACTGACTGACTGTCTAGTGATCTGAAATCTATATGGATGTATAGATTCCTCCTTTCAATGACTCACGATAAAATTGGTATTGGTATCTCGAGTATCGGTATTTACTGTGAATGGAAGACGATTTGATCGATGAAAATGGGGGAAGAATCGAAAGAATGGACGATGAAATTTAATTTCCCGCGAAATAAAGCATATTCAGTGTTTTGGGAAAAATTGAAAGCGTAAGCAAGGGGAAGAGACGCGATTATGAGTCGAGAAACGAAGCGAAAAAAAAACAAAGATTTTCACGAGTAATAAGTCGCGCAATTAGAGCGCTTTGGGTCATACGGCTTAATTACATTTATCCTCGTAGCACGTAATCCGCACCACCAATGTGTATACGTGTATATAGTTATAACGCGCGCCTTGTGTTCCGTAAAAGCTGGTTATACGAGAGGAGCGGATAATATAAGCTGCCGTATAGAAGATGCGGTGTGGTTTCCACCACCATCGTCGTCACCGTCGACGATGAAACCAAAAAGCTTCGGCACTTAATGAGATTAAATTTTCTCTCAAGCTTCGAAAAAGGATACACGGATTCAAGATAAAGAGATAAGAGGAATAGCGTGATCAAACACGAAAAGGGATGATGATAGGGGATATATAATTATGAGAGGAATGTTTTTCATGCTATTTATCAATGTATCAATTTGATAAACTTGAATGAAATACCTCAAGTTTCAATGGGAATGGAAAATTGGATTTTCCATGTTTCATCTGACATAAGAAACAAGACGACATGAAATGGAGTAGAGTGGAGATGGAGAGGAAAATTCAACGAGGGAGCGAACAGCGGCTAACGAAAGGGAGCAGATTCGATTTTGCACTTTTCTGTGGCTAAACGAACTACGTGAACTTAATCAAGCAACGTCGTCCCGTGACGCGTAATTCACGTATGAGAAGAAGTATATGTGGAATACAAAAAAATGAAATGAAAGGAGAGGAAGGGATTTGGTTCATCTAAAAAGTATGAAACTCGATGAAATTATATTATTCTGAAAGGAAAGAGGAAAATTAAATGTGGTTTGTCCTGTTTGATCATTTCTATGTGGAGCCACCTTCGTGTTGGTATATTTATTCTCATGCATGTGAATGTGTCCTGGTGGTTAAAGGTGAGGGAAATTTGTTGTGCTGACTTTGCTGGAGGGCAGAACAAGAACTGTATTCTGTATTCCCGTATTCCCAAAGGACTGTATTCCTAAAGAATTGTATTCTAAAATTCTGTATTTGCAAAGAACTGTCCTCTTGAAAAAAATTGTACTTTCACATATCTCCATACTTAACTATCTGTATTCTCAAGTTCACAAAGAAATGTCTTTTTGGGAAAATTGATTCTTAAATATCTTCATTCTCAAGCATCTGTAATATTCTCTGAACACTGTATTCTTGTATATCTGTATTTCCAAAGAATTATTTTCTTCAAGAACTTTATCCCTCAATTTCTGTATTCTCCAAGAACTCTCTTCCTAAGAACCTGTATTCTTATAGAATTGTATTCTCAATACCTATATCCAGACGAATGACTATTAAAAAGGTGATGATGAAATAAAAATCGATAATAAAGATCGCTTATTGTAACAATAATTATATAGTTCAATGGCAATAATTGACAACTTTTCAATAGTCATTCCACTGAATGTAGATCAGGGGGAATAATCTCAAATGCAACATTCTCAAACGGGTTTTAGCGCTGCCGTACGGTAGTACAGTGAATTATTCGCCATAGATACAACTAACACAAACAATGAACAAATCACACCGATTTTCGAATTAGTGTTAGTGTATACATGTAAAATAGTTCACTGTACTACCGTATGGCAGCGCTGAAATCCATTTGAAAATTGTCTATTCGAGATTATGCCCCCTGATGTAGATATCAAGAATACATTCCATTAGAAATAAAACGTGGCTTCGAATGTTGCATTGAAAAGTAAAACTGTGAGGCCAAGAATTTTGGTCCCTACTTGCCTAAATTCAGTCAAACATATCTGTTGATTACATCAACTAACCTGCGGTTTTCCCACTTCCAGTGCTTCATTTCTGGTAACACAGTTTGCAGCAGAAACGAAGCACACTGGCGTTTGCCACAGCTACTTCGACTTAATATAAAGATGTTTACAGATGGGGTCAACTAGTCAATAACGCCCAATTACAAGAATTAGATTCTGTACTCAAAACAGTTAGTTGAATGTCCATCAATGCGTGGAATGGCTAATTCAAGCTGGTATTTGTAAGTGTTATTAGCGAGCATTTCTGGGATAAGTGAACTGCGATTGAAATGGAACCTACTTTTAATAACTTGGGAAAAAAATCATGCATGATCATTTATGAGCCTTCATGATTCATATATGATAATGAATGATCTAAGATATACATGAACATTCAAGACTGATGTATGATCATGCATATTCCCCGATCAACTGTTCTTATTCAAATTCTACGTTGATCATGATCTTGAATGATCATGTGTGAGAATGTATGATTCATGTATGATCGTGCATAAATTATGTGAGATCATTTGTGAATCATACAAGATCATGTGAAACATAGAGTTTCCAATTTCACCTGAGAAGAAAATCATTCATGACCATGTACGATCATGCATGATCATGTAGGATTATGTGGAACATGTAATTATCAATCCTGTTCTTCGTTTCCGAAGGATAGTCCAATTGAATTGTATGAACCTCGATGGCAGTTATGGAAAGAGTATTGGTAGTTACAAAAAGAAACTCAACGGTTCCGACTAAATAATGTAAGATGTAACATAAATAATGAATTTTTTCATCGACTCTCAAGTGACCATGGCCATAGCCTGTTGAACGCACTACTTCTTATCCGGATACCGAAGTTTAGCAGGGTCAGTACTTGAATGGGTGCCGCACGTGAATACTGCGTGCCGTTGGCATGCCTGTTTTTTGTCCATCACGCAGAGTATGATCTTGCATGATCATGCATGATTTTTTTTCTCCGGGAATACAAATTTCCTTCACTTCCTCCGTTAAAAAGAAGGCAGCATACTCAAATTAGATGTCCCTTCTATCCCAAGACAGGATCTTCAATTGATATTTGATCAGGAGGACAAAAGAACATCATACTCCATTTCATGCTACAATTGATCCAGGGTTCGTTTGAATAACCATCTAATCAACACCGAGATCAACTACCATGAAGAATAATTCCATTCAACCGTACTGACGGTCTATACAGAAGTGTATATCAAGCATGCAGTAGATGAAAACACCCTGTCCCCATGAAATATATGGAGATTGTTGAATACCGGATCATGTAAATTCAACGGTTCCCGGGTATCCCCACGCTCCAGGCAATAATTGTCAATTAGTCGTGTCAATGTGTGGCCATATTTTATCCTTTCGCTGACAGTTTCATCTTTTCCATTCTCTTTAATCGGGGATACAACCAACGCGCTTTCGCGATCTTCTTGTCCGAGTTTATGATTGAAAAGCTCAATCCGTTTCATGTTCTTCCACAAAAATTGAAAATAAATTGCGATGAATTTATATCAACATTTATTGTACCCTAAGTGTTTGATAAGCTTATGGATCATCATTAGGGGTGTTGATAGTATTTCGAATCGATTATATGGATCTTAATTTGTGAAGTACTCTATTCAGTTGGAATAGAATATAATAAGAGGATTTGATGGGAATCCATTTGAGGATACATTTCTCTTACCGTTCCCAAAAGATTTGGGCATTTGTTGTGGCATTGTACAGATAATTCTGCGTTTCTGGGATTTGCTCGTAGTGCTATTCCTATTCAAATTTTATATCGTAAAGGTATCACAAAGTTACCGTGCTTATCTTAGTGAGTTATTTAATTGCACGTGTAGAGAATATGAGATCAAAATTAGGATAAAATGAAATTTAACTTTGTGGCATCCAATTTTCGTCTGTGCTTCAGATACCATTTTCGGGCCGATGAAACCGAAGCTCGAAAGGAAGAAGTCCAATTTTCATCTCGTTTCAATATTGTCTTGTTCTCTTCTTGATTTCGAAAGTTTTTGATAATAAGTTAATGAACACACAAAAATAATCAACTAAATTTATTTGTTGGAAGATAGGTTCTTTTTTTAATCAGATAATCTGTTTTCGGATATGGATATTACTTTTGATTTTTTGTTTTTTACATCAAATCATATCTTTGAATCAAACCTTGATTGACAGTTTAGGGAATCGATTAGATACATTGAATGTATAAACGTATACCCTAACAGCACAATGTGTCTTTGGGATGTTCTTGAAACGTTCTTAAAATCTCTCCTACGTTCTTTAGATGTTCTATAAACGTCTTAGTGGTACTACGTTGTGTTGTATGGGTAATAATTTTGAGATATTCGAAAAGCAGTTCAGATCTTGTGAGAAAATGAGTTTTTCCTGCCAATGCAGATAGCATTAGGGATCAATATTTAGTATCGATACTATACCTTTTTTAAATATCCGTACTGTAGATAACATCAACCTTGAGCATCAATATTATCTGTATCGTGTCGGAGGGGACGTTAATTCAGCGTAAAGTAGGGTTTGAATATCCTGATTTGACAATATCCCAAAATAATAATTCAATTCACTAAAAACCTGCTTTTGGCTCATTCTCAAGAATCGACATGAACTTAGTGGAATGTCCCAATGGAATTGTTTCGGGAGATTAAACTTTCGAGACATATGATTTAGAGATATTGCAGAATCAGAGCATTGAGCCTCGATTGGATATTGAGACTTCACCTTGAATGTTTTTTTGAGTAAAATCTCCCTGATAAAAAACAATCTACGAATCTCTGAATTTTTTGGCACATTTTTTCGGGAGATTACCTAGTAAAAATGATATGATAAATTCTTCTGATTTGAATGAAAATTAATGTTCACATTTACGGTCCGGAGCAAGTTGAAATTATTTCTCATCTCAAAAATAAATCATTCCCAAAAGTTAAATTTCGCTAACACGATTGAAATTCTTTCATATGATCAGATTCTGATTTTTATCATCAAAATATATATTCGAAGAAATTTTCATAAAGATAAATAAATTTATACCAACCCAGATTTCGACATTTTTCAGATTTTATTTCCACTCCATAAAAATCAATGATGTGTAACGGTACGAATGTGTCATAGACATTCATACGGTCACAACACCGCGCGATAGCGAAAGAACATAAAATAATTTCCAAAGGAAAAATGAATAATTAAATTAAAAAGAGATAAAGACGTGTTCACATGCCTTCGATGAAAATAATGTATGCAAGCAAAGTATAGAGAGTAGAATAGCGAACGAAAATTCGTCGAGCGAACGCGTTATGAAAAAATGTCAACATCGTCGGCACACGAACGATGTATGTATTCCGGTAACTAACATATTAACGATGACATAATAGCGTTCGATCGACGAAAAACGTGGAAAGAAAATAGAGAATCACATGCGAGTGCACCAGACAAAATTCTAAGAAAGAATTAAAGACCGCGTCAAAATAAAAACAATTATTAAAGATTTCTTGCACCTCTATAGCAAAGTCTCGGAATGTAAGATCATTCAAATTTGACAAACAATCGATACATAATCGATATATAATATTATACATAAATAACCAATGATAAGAGACCTCGCGCGTTATCAAATTATTCGATAACTCGACAACAAAGCTTATAAACAAAACCGACAGATGTTGTAGTCGCATGTGATTCAAAATAAACTTTTCACAATATAAATATAGGTAAAAATCAATGTAAAATTGAACTTGAGAATATCTTCTCGATTATTAAACCCAGGCACATACACACTCTCGTGAACGAGAATTCAAATAAGAGGTTTACCTCATAGATTCTTTTTCAGCTGAAACCCCTCGACTTCTTCTCATTGCGAGCGGAACGTACAGGTGGATTCATTATAAATCAAATTTATATACGCATACCTGAGGGACAGTCACCGTACCTATTGCAAGTTACGTATACTGCTTTCTTACGTGTGTAGTTCAGAGATTTTCT
This sequence comes from Gonatopus flavifemur, assembly GCA_018340375.1. Taxonomy (NCBI): domain Eukaryota; kingdom Metazoa; phylum Arthropoda; class Insecta; order Hymenoptera; family Dryinidae; genus Gonatopus; species Gonatopus flavifemur. The sequence continues at coordinate 1,020,265 of JAFFJZ010000029.1, read as the reverse complement.
CGAGTTCAATATCAATTTATGTACGAACAATTAGGATAGATAAATGATTTGGGAATTTCCCTTTGCTTATAGATTCGAAGACAAAGGGATATACGGAAGGAGGAAGGAGAATTGTTATACGACACTCGCCTTTTATAAATATTAAATAAACTCTTCCTCCAATATTACATAGGCTTGTTCATTTCAATCAACCTAAGAAAGGTTCCATATCCCTCTCGATCATCAAATTATAAGTCATTGAGATTTTCTTCGGGGTGTAATCCGTCATACGGAGTTCTCTCGTGATAGAAAAGAACCATCTTGGAGAATATAGAGAGGAAGCGGCACATAGCCCCGTGAGGTAAGATACCGAAAAGTTCATTCTAAAGATCAATAAGGATCGTCACAGTAAATTAATTATTATCAAAGAAAACATTACAAATTGGCGCCCGAACAAAAATTAAATTTTCCTCTCCATATCAAGATTGAAGTGAGCAAATAGTTCGAGAAACTATCGCATAGTAATCAAAGAAATTAGAAACGAAAGATATTAAATAAAGCATTGTACAACAATTGCGTAAAGCGGGGATAGTTCAAAAATGTATTTAAGAGGGGGTGAAAAGACTGACACGAATGCAAATAGAGCGAATAAAGATAAAGAAGCAGAAGTGAGAGAAGAAATAGAGACATATACACACATAGATAGACAATTACTATTAGATAGGAATATTACGATGGGTAGGGGGAAAAGCTTACAAAAAGAGATCGAAGAGTCTTTTCAGGAAGAAGAAGAAGAAGAGGATGATGGCGAACAACGACCAACTGGTGAAATAGAAGGAGAGGAAGAGGATGATCTTGCTACATTGGTGAAAAGGATGAAGGCTAATCACCAACAATTCTTACAAGAGACGGAAAAAACAAGAGAAAAAATTAAGGAGGTGAGACAGCAAACAAGACAACAGAGACAGGCTCTAATAGCAACAGCACAGAGAGTCGATGAAAATGACGAGGACTGCAGAGAAAGAAGCAGAGAAATGCAGGAAGGATGGAGGAAATCATTGGAAACAGAGATAAGAGGAGTGAATGATTTCATTGATTTGACTGCTGCAGAAGTGCAAACTTCATGCACCCGAGAAATAGAAAGAAAATACAACGCATTAAAAGAAGCAATCAAACAAGGACTGGATGTAATAAACAGCCTGGTAGACGTGCAGAAGAAACAGCATGAAGAAAATGATCAACGGATACAAAGAATGGAAGAAACAATGAGAAGGATGGAGGGAAGAAGAACGAGTCATGTAACAGTAGGAGACCAGTCAATAATGATAAGGGCCAGTGAAATGCAGAAGGATCCACCGACTTTTTCAGGACACACATGGGAAAACCCCATGGAATTTTTAAGTGAGGTAGAGGAATACCGGGAAGCTCTCGATGTGCCACAGCACGAATTGAAATATGTGCTAACGAAGTGTTTCAAAGATAGTGCGAAAGAATGGTGGAAGTGCATACGTAGGAGTTTTACTACATTCGAAGAATTCAAAAGAGAATTCGCAGCAGAATACTGGAATGAAGAAGCACAACATAGGCTGTGGACAAGATTAAGGAGTGGGTTCTGGGATAATAATAGAAGAGTTTCCAGAACAGATTATGCCAGAAAATTGTACAACCAAGCAAAAGATTTAGAACCACCACCATCGGAAGCTGAAATTATTCGATATCTCCGGATGCATTTTGGAGAAGAAATAAAAAATACGATGGTATCGAGGGGAATTTTAACCCTTCGGGAAATGTTAAACATCCTGAGAGGTCATGACAGGATGAATCCAGCAAACAGTACAGCGCGAGCCACGACAACAACGAATTATCAAGGGGGAAATACAAATGGCCCAGTGAACGAGCAGAGAAGAAACTTTCAAACAAACACCAGAAATGGAATAACGCAAGTGAATAGAAATTTGTCGTATGAAAGGGAATATCCAAGAAAGGATAATGTCCGTCAACCAGAAAACGGAAATACTTCGAGGGAAAGAAATTATGGGTGGCCTTCCACCACCACGGATAAATATGATGGAAATTGAGGAGAATGCCTGTTCTCTGTTCACATTACAGATGACAGAAATTCCAACATTGTTGTTACTTATTTTTCATAATTGAATGGATAAATGCCATGAGAATCACAATAATATTTAGTCTAAGAGCTTTTGAAGTCATAATGATATCGTTGATTGTGTATATTAGAAAATATCACAATTTCATTTTAGATCCACTAACGTTTGGAACTGAGTTCATTCGCTTGGCAGTAAATATTGTGCTTTTGAAGGTTTATATTCATTTTACGTGCAAACATGGAGAACTTTACGCAATATTTCTCCACGTTGTATGCACATTACCTACAGGAATTGAATTCCATTGATGGAATCACGAAGAAATATGTTCATGTTCAGTGTAAAGATCCATCACAATCAATCACTGTTTGTTTTACCATTTTCCAATTATTCTTCAGATGAAAATCATGAGTCGTTTATTTACATGAATCATGTAGAAAATTGAGTGCATTGAGAAGAAAATGTATTAATATTTAACAAACGTATATTTAATCACGACGATGCAAATACTTGTTCCGAATAAATACATTCCCCGACTGATAAACGAGTAGGATTTTGTTACTTTTGAATGTATTATTTCATGATTCACGAATAGTATTTTCAATATGAATTTTCTATTCATACAATTGATATCATAATTCACTCCATCTTGATTGAATATTTATGTAGTTTATATTAGGATCAAAAGATAGATTAGGCATCAGGATATACTTCTGTTATCAATAGTTCTAGAAATACACCAACCACAATGATCACTCATCTCTCATTCAAAGGAATCGGAGAAAATATTCAAGAGTAATTGTAGAGATATCGATATATGGGGTCGTGATGATTTGATACGATAATTGTTCTTTGATTGAACTAATTACATAATTGTGAAGTCAATTACATTTTAGAGCAGTTCCACTAGCCACAATTTGGATATAATTCATTTTCATCAATAATACGACTATCCCGCATACGTCATTGTCATCAAACCCAATTCCATTTCACTTTTTTCATTGCATCCTGTTTGAGCATGAGCATATAAAACATGTACGCTCGTAAAGATAATGAAAACTCGTAAAACGTATAACAGTAATCCCATCACTTTACTCTGTCAGTTTATTATTTCTTTTGTGACGGTAATTTTTTTTCAATTTATTCTGCACTCTCAGAATCATGATTGAAAATTCGTTGGTGTTATTCCTCCATCATACGCCGGGAACGAAAATTCAATGAGTTGACTATTCGAATTTATTTCTCTGAAGAGTTTGTCTGATTACTTTTCTACTCGGGTAGAAAATATATATATAGATAAACAAATAGATCTATATCTGAATGTTTGTGCCACGATACTATTGCTGTTCACCTCTTCCAAAGACAATTAGTACAGTACATAAAATCAAATTTACAGTGGATTGAAAAAATAATATATTTTTCGGACGGTGCCAGTGGGCAATACAAAAATAAGAATAATTTAATGAATCTGACTCATCATGAGCAAGACTTTAAATTGGCAGCTGAGTGGCATCTCTTTCCAACTTCACATGGGAAAGGACCATGTGATGAAGTTGGTGGCACTTTGCTGTTAGAGCTAGTCTACAAAGGGTGAATAATCCTATTCGTACACGTGAAGAATTATTTACCTGGGCAATGGAAACTCCCCCAGATGTTACATGTTGTTATTCGACAAATGAAGATTATAAAAAAGAAGAAAAACTGTTATCAGTACGTTTCCAAAAAGCTTCAACGATAAAAGGAACTCTAAAATATCATTGTATGATCCCATTACCTCTTCAAAAATTGGAAGCAAAGCAGTTTTCATTGTATGAAAAAAAAAATATTGTAAAAATTTTTAAATAAGACATATTTTTAGACTATTATGTAAAATGATACTGGGCAAGATACTTATTTACAAATTACAACGTATCGAAATATTAATAAAATAATTAACCTTTTTCCATGATAAGGTAAAACAGGGAGAGATGACACACATTTCAAATTTCCCTCATAAAAAAGAAAAATTAGGTTTTAAAGGATGTTTGAAAGCTTTGGTATATAGATTGATCCTTTCCTCTCATAACTACATGGATGATGTATGATTTTTTCAATTTCATTTGAGTTCCCATAATTTATAAAAATATTCTATTTTGAGGGAGAGATGACACACCTGTGGGAGAGACCCTAGTAAAAATGAATCATATAAGAACATACATAAAGCATATAGAAACCATATATGGTCATATATGACCATATATAATTCCTACGCAATTCATACAGAATCCATATATGACCTTTCGATGCAGGACTTTCCCATACATGTGAAAAAATTCTGTCACATATGAAATATTTTTCGCATATGGATTTTATATGGATTATATATAAGCAGTGATGCCAGCATTTCGTCGAACGAGTCGATTTTCCCTCTCCATCACATCTGTCTGTATAGAAATTCCACACACACAATCAAACCTCCGACAAAAGAAATTTGATTATATACAGCGTGATGGAGGGGGAAAACCGACTCGGTCGACCAAATGCTGGCATCACTGTATATGAGTCATATATGATCATATATGGATCACATATGGATTAAATATGGATTCGTATATGATTCTATGCATTTTCATATATGAATCATATATGAATTTCATATGTATTATGTATGGATTATGTATGGGTCATATATGTTCGTTTCTTACTAGGGGATGACACAGATACTGGGGATAATATGAGCATATGGAATGTGAGAAACAGACTTGCATAAATGAAGCAGCTTTTTCATCTTTCATTTTATTTCTACATACTTTTGCGAAGTACATTTCGAAACACTCCAATGTAAAGCGTTTCGAAAAAAGGTGTTTTTTGAATGTTTTCATTCATGAGAACTGTATATCATTGTTATAAATATGGAAATCAATATGTGTTGATGCGCTTGAATGCAAATTTATGAAAAAAGAAAAAGAGAACACGTGTCATCTTTCCCTTTCTTCCATGTGTCATCATTCCCAAACGACAAGACAGATGACACACCTTCTTATTTGCTCCATGAAGATGAAACAGGACGCTCCGACACATACATAATCTTTTCTCATATGATTACTTGTCTACATTGCGAATTTGGAAGAATTCGCACACTCAAAGTTTTCCTTAATGAGCAATATTTGAAGTCTATGAAAATATTCGCACACGTACCTAGTTATGTTGACAGAAAAAACAAATAGTATTTCGTGCTGCAACAACGTTGTGATAAGATACAATACGCAATAAACCGTCATCTGATCCTAGCTACTGATCACGTGATGCGTAACAGCTTAGTGCACATTTTTATTGCAATTCAGCAAAATGTGTCATCTCTTCCTCTGTGTCATCTCACCCTGATTTACCTTAAATGTTTTTATTTATTGATATCCTCAAATTTTTATAAAGTTTCCTTGGCTAACAGATACGATTATTTGATGGAAAAAATATTATAATTATCATTATTTCGAAGGAAAACGACATGAGACAATAAAATGGACCGTGAGATGTGACCCACATGCCGATGTGACGAGCCGTGCTAAATTAATTAATTTTTTTCTTATAGTACCAATTATAAATCCATCAATAAAAAATGTGTTTTCGAAAGTAAATTTGACGCAGAACACGATGAAAATATAAAAAACTTGATTAAATCCAAGGGTGATTGTTCAAAATCGATTTAAACATTTGAATTGTTTATAACAATTAGAATTTGCTAATGATTTTTTTTTCAAGTACTTTTTTATTATAACTCGTTCTTTTGCCTTCAAAATGAAAAAAAAATTATCTCTGTAGCTCAAACATAACCAAAGTTATGAATTTTTTAACAATACACAAGCCAAAAATCGACAAATTTTCAAAATCCCCATCCTTTCTATTTCCCGAAAAAAAAATATTTTTGTAAATTCCTCAAATACGTACGTTTTTGTTGTTCTATAGAACATGTAAAAAAAGTTTCAGCTTAATCAAAAATGTGTCGGTCAAATTTTGACCAAATCTGTACGGTTTGTAAAAGAATGTCCCATATCACTGTTTTCTATATTTTTATTCTCATGTCAGAGAGTTCGTTGTTATATATCTCTTACTCATCAAACTCTGATGGGAGTGAATTGAATCGATTGCATTGATGAATTTCTGATCGAATACCAACTACTCGAGGCAAAAAATTTACAATAATTTTCTAAAGAATTGGGCCACTATTGTGCGAAATGGTTTTTCCATAATTCTCCTCCAAAATTTTACTGGAGAAGTTGGTATTCCTCGCTGTCGTAGCTAACGAGATGGGTGTTATAGCGAATAGAGTGCTGTCACAGCAAACCATATGCTGCTCTAGCAAAAGATACCCAGCAAAATCAGATTTCTTTATCTCAGCTTATTTGTGATGCATTAACAGAAAATATTCCCCATAACAGATGTCTCAACTTTATGAGGAATTCCCTCGCCTGGGTATGTAATTCATCTTCAATTTATATTCTTTAAATGATTGTCAAGATTTTTTCACTGGAATACTAGACTGAAAAAGTGTATCCTGAAAATTTTACTGAATTTTAGAAACCTTCAACTATATTGTTGATTGTAGGTCAGATCTCCCAATCCTTTTCTCCCAATAGTCAACTCTCCTAAAACGAACAGTCCCAAAATAATGTGAGTTCTAAAACATAATTTCCTAAAAAAATTATTCCCAATATACAATTGTTCTAAATTATTTTTATTGCTCAAGATTGTCAGTACTATAAGATTACAATTCTAGATTATAACCCATAGATTTCAAATATGTCACAATATCGGTCTCATATTCATTATATTTCGAAACTATATTGAAAATTCTGTCAGCAGCCCTTTTTTGTTTGGGACTACGAACTTCCCTAATTGTTTGTCCCAAGTCAAGTTGTTGTAACATTGCAACTCTAAAAAAAGTATAGATACTGGGATGAGAACGACCCACAACAATTTGGAAACGATTGTGCCACCCTTCAGACATGTTGTTGGTGGTTTGAAGGCGTTGAAGAACTGTTTCGTACTGGTTCCATATTGATATTGGGTATCGCGGGGTTGTCGCTTTTCTCCTACCCCGTGGTCTCCTTCCACGGATGTAAGTTGCTTCAAAATACTCCGCCACTGGCATCAAATCATCAGGTATATCATCCAATGCCGTTTCGAAGTGTGATTCAACGGTCTCAGGTGGCACAAAAGCTGAAGCACATATCATATGAGCAGCAATCTTCAATTCGCGGTCTTCAGGGTTATTGTACTTCTGTTGCAAACCTTCTGCTTGAATACGCCGATGAAAATTTTGATTCAAATGAAATAAACAAGATCGAACCACTGTATTTCCAATAATTTTTTGCACAGAATTAATAATTGTGAGTTCGAAATCGACCATTACACGATGTGGCAGAGTGACATCTAAATTATAATTTTTTGCTGCTTGAAGAACCACCTCAAAAATTTTCAAATAGGAGGCTTCTTGCTTAGAATCGAGAAGTGCATGCACGGAAGGTAATGTGGAACAAGTAAACAACTGAAAGAAGAGACAGACTATTGCGACAGAAGCGAAGCTTGTAATAAGTGAATAAAGGAACAAATCGTGCGTCATTGGGAATTCATGGTTTTTAGGAATTCCAGACTAGGATAAATAAATTAGGAAAGGAAAGTTTAGGAGTCGAGTGTCATTAGGAATTCATTTTTTTAGGAATCCCGAATTAGGAGAAATAAATTAGGAGCACTGACCCCCTCCCATATTGTTGCAACATGTTCTGGAAATTGAGTAAAGTTCCTTGAAATTCAGCAAAATTCTCCCCATAATTTGGGAAGAAGTGGGTTTAAGAAATTACAGTTCCTTTTTTTTCAATTTCCAGAAGAAATTGTTTTACAGTGTCCATTCCGTCTTTCAATCCTATAGAGGACTTGTTTTTACACAAGAAATAGAGGACTTTGCTGCCACTTTTAGAAACCATTCTGTGTTTTTGGATGTTGTATTCCCCTAAAAATTTCAAAAAAAGTCCACTAAATCATACTGTAAACAGTCCGACTGAACGTGGTTGCATCTTACTTGAAAAATTCAGTGTTTTCCATTAGGGATCCTAGAATGAGGGATAAGACAATCAGCTTTTTTCTTGCCACCATTAGTGGAATAGGGGTTAGTTTGCACGTCATTCAATATATAAAACTGAATAATCGATTAACAAAATGGCGAAACAATGGGATTTATATTATATTCTCAACGGATTACTCAGTTTTATTCATTGGATGTTGCATTAATTGGGTATCCATTTTTTGGTTATTCCATTAATGGCGACCGTGGTCTTATCTCTTAATGGAGGATCTCTATTTTCCATTGTATCGTTATTTGTTTTCGGTGCTCAAGTTCAGTTGAAACAGGGCCAGTTTCGACTGCATCTTAAAATCAGCCAATATTCAGAATGGAAGTAAGTTTGACTTTTTATTGTGCCGGGTCGAAAATTGCCTATCCATGAAGAAACTTTGCTGACACCATTTTCGGTGAAATATTGCACAATTATTCCTTATAGTCTATGAAATTACGAACAGCGTATTAGAAACTGAGCAGATGAACTTGACTTGAAGTTTGTAAAAATATTTGAGATTCTTCTCCGATGCGCACAGAAAGAATTTCAGGAAAAACAACTGGCAGATGATGAATTGAAGTTAAAGAATTCCAATATTGTATTGACTGTCAGTAAACTACCATTCTGCCAAATAATCATGACCAAAAACTTTTTTCTATTCCTGTGAATGCAAGGTTCATTCGATTCAAGTCGATGATATATAATCGGAATTAGTTCAAATGAATCTCCATTACATCTCAGTTTATCCATTAGTCCCATATAGCACCTTATAAAATTTGTATACAAAAGAAAACTTGTCAATCATCGATACATCAATGAAAATTTCATCCAAGTGAAATTCTTTTTCAACTCAAATGAAGTTGTAAATCAAAAACCTTGAATGATAATTGATTATTTTCCATTCGATAAATGGCACGGTCATCCGAAATTCTCAACGAATACAGTGGATAAAATAATTCGAAATCATTTTTGTTTTCAAAATTATCTCTGTCCCTGATGCATACACCACAGTTTGTTCCTATTTCGTGAAATCCTGAATCAAAGAGATGCGAAACAATGAAATACACGGACGCGTCATAGGACAAAAGGTAATGTTGGATAAAGAGTTCAACATTTGATGAATCGTACGCGGGTATGAAGGATATAAGGTCAACAAACTACTCGAAGAGAAGAAAAAAAAAGGAGGAATCAAGTTAGAAAGTGGTGAAATTTAGACGATGCGATAAAATTGTTGAATGCGTATAGATACAAAGAGAAAATACCAAGTTATGTGTTGAAAAGATTCGTGAAAGTAGAAGAACAGCTGAAAAAGATATGAAAAGAGTTTTTCCTCACTGTTCTGTGAATGAATGGAGGTACAAATATTTGAACTTTCACGTATAGATGATTTAACGTGAATTATTCATTAAAAAATGTAGCTTTGTGTTGAAATTGTGTGTGTGTGTGTGTCAAAGTATTCATTTGTATGTATTCATCGTTTGATTGATGCATATGTTACAGAAAAGGATCCAAACGCGGTCGAAGCTTTGCCTACCTGTAATCATGCTTTAAACGTCTGTCAACGTCACAAACCTTGTACTCAACTGTACGAGGATTTCAAAAATAATTGCAAGGCGAAAGAAGGCAAATGCAGGATGGAAAATCGGTGAGTGAACTCAAATTTTCATTCTCCTTTCATTCAGATTATATGTGATTGTATGAATAAAACCCATGAACTAGTTTAACGAATCACAACAATATTTATGCAGTTTGACCTATTGTGAGTAATGCAGAAACTGTTTGGGACCGATTGAATTATTCCTACTTCCATGATCTTTTTTGTGGAAATGGAGGCACTGTGATACCAACAAAAACTCAAGTCTGATATGAGGACAAGTTTCGCTTTTAAAACCTTCGAAGCGTTGAGAAAAGTCGATTCCTGAGAATGTGTGTTTTTGAATCTCAATATACTCTTCTCGAAGAGGACTCGAGGCCTACCAAGTTTGGTACTGATCGGATAACGCATTTTTGGAACAGGTGGAGAAAACAATTTTATCAACATCCCAGGTATGCGTTGACAAATGTACCAAGCTTGGTGCTAAGCTTGAGCCAATGCTAGTCAACATTGGGCCTAGCATGGTTACCAACGTTGGCATCAAATTAGGCTGATGTTTGGGATGATAACCACGACACGGCAAAATATGCTAGGTCCTATCATCAGCATCTAAGGCTCTATCAACGCTTAGTCAGCTACGGTGGGCCAAGCATTGTCCAAGGCTAGGCTAACGAGACTTGGCATACCAAGCTTGACGCCAGTCATGGTTCAATTGTCAGTCTTGGTATGACTTGCTTGGGATTGACGATTTGTGATTTCATAAGTCATAGATCCCGTGAAAATCCACTGATCATCTCTTTCTTAAAAATGTTAATTGGAATGAAACCTTGAAATATGGAAGTGTTTGTCTCCACCTGTACAGTCACTTTGATGCCAACTAAAAATTCCTGGATTGATGAGATTCACTGTTGGGACCACTTGGGTTTCCCACACAGGACCCGTGTTATCTTTGAGGCTCGCGCCTGGGACTCCTTCAGGTTTCCATTCAAAGCTGCTGAAGTTCCTATCAGATTAGAATTCGAATCTACAGAACGAAAACCTAAAAGATAACAAATGCCTTGGGCGGGAACCCGAGTGGTCCCAGGCGTGGTCTTGAATTCGTATACGTATTTGAGAATCTCGTCTATCTAGGAATTTCGACAGCGGATATGTAACCAGCAACTCCAAAAACCCTTGGTTACCGAGTTTGGAGTAAATTCGATGAATTTTTGGATTGCTTTTCGCCATACTGGACCTACTATTTTGAATGTTGATATTTTGACTCTCAATTCGTCATCAGTGGTTACAGAGTTCAAAACTCCTGGGTATCGAGTTTAAAGGGAATTCGATGAACTTTTGGATTCTAGTCCGTCGTATTGGAACCTCAATTTCAGAGTTTCCGATTTTGACAATGGATTCGCAATCGGTAACTCCAAAAAACTCTGATTACCGAGTTTGAAGAAAATCCGATAAATTTTGGGATTGTTGTTCACCGTATTGGACCCGTCATTTTGAATTTCCGGATCTTTACAACAGATTTGTGATCGGCGACTTCACAAACTTCCGAGTACTGGGTTTGAGGCACATTCAAGAACTCCGAATAGTTCCGTCCAGGTTTTTGGCGTTTGGTTCCAATGTGCACCCCTGCGGACGTCCCGATTGTTGACAGTATTGAGGAGCGTACGGGTGTTTTCCAGAATGTTCTGATATTTTGAGAAACTATGAAATGAAACACTAATATTCGAATTGGTTTTTCTTGAAAAACAAAAGCCGTCGCCGTTTGTTGAGTTAAAGGAAGAGTGGCAGTCCTAGTTTTACACCTCCATGATCTGCTCACCCTACTCATTTTCATCAGATATCAGACATTTGTTGTCTGACACATGTTTCCTGCTAAGAGACAGAATGCTAATTCAACCCTCTAATCGGCTTAACTCCCTCCAAGCTGGTTTTGAATAAATATTCTTAAATCTGCTTGTCACAAAAATTTTCTCATAAAATTAGGTATCATCAGAAGATTTAAAAGGTGAAGTAAATTGTTCGTTTGTTTTTACCATCGGGCATAGTCAGAACTTTGTGAGAATTGAATATGAGAAAGAAAAAAAGTAGTCGATCAGAAGAGCTGCGACGATTCATCGAATTTTGTCAAAAACATTGTTTCATCCTGTATTTTATTTCAATTGCAAATTCAGTGAACACCGACGTCTGAGACTATCATTTATCACTCACCGTAGTTTGCGACTCTGATGACAACTTCGAACAAAACTTCGGTTTATCCCTTCCTCCTGGTTTCTTCACATTACGACCGCATTCATATTTGCGAAGATCTGGGATCAAGATGAATGATATTTCTTCCTTCGTTTTTATACCACCGTTTCTCTACCACTGTTTTATTTCCACCATCATTTTTAGCGTTCGCACAGTGGTGTTTGTAAATTCCTTTGCATTTCTTTTTCGTGGTATCGCATCATCCAACCGGCTTGACGCTTTAGTAGGAGCAACCATCGAGTGGATGGAGAGAAAAAATATGTGTTGGTAGTTAGTTATGTTGCTGTCGCAGCAATCCAGTTAGCTCATCATCATCATGGAGTCATCAGTCTTACGACTGGTTTGATGAAATCCTCCACCCCTGTCTATTATCCGCCAAACGTCTAATTTCTACATATCTACTACATCCCTTGTCTTGTACGATTTGCTTCATATAACTTGCTCTAGGTCTACCTTTACCAGTTTTACCATTCATTTTCCCTTCCAATATTGTTTTCAATAAACTCTGATGCCGTAATGTGTGTCCTATAAGATTGCTTATCCTTTTCACGATGTGTTTCAAAAGATTTCTTTCTTCATTTATCTGCTCGAGTACTTCTTCATTTTTGACTATGTCTATCCATTTTATCCTGAGCATCCTCCTATAAGACCACATTTCAAAAGCTTCAAGTCTTCGTTGATCAGTTTTCCCCATTGTCCAAGTTTCGCAACCATATAATGCTGTGCTCCAAACGTAACTTTTCAAGAATTTCTTCCTTACTTCCAAGCTTATATTTTTTGAGCATAATAACTGTCTCTTTTGGTAAAAAGCCTGTTTCCCTTGTGCTATTCTTGCCCTTATATCTCTTTCGCTTTTGCCGTTCTCTGTAATTATGCTTCCTAGATATTTGAATTCTTCCACCTGTTCAATTGTCTCGGTATCTATTTTGATTCTCGTTCTTCTAGCTGTTTTCGCTGCTGTACACATCATGAATTTTGTTTTGTCTTTATTTATATTCATACAATAGTTTTCCAATAATATTGTTCTCATGGTGTTGAGAATATTTTCTAACTCAGTACTACTCGTGGCCAATATAGCTATGTCATCCGCGAATCTCAACATACTTATATTTTCTCCCTGAATCTGTAATTTCGATTGAATTTGCTCCTTCACTCCGTTCACTGCTTCTTCTATATATAAATTGAAAATCAGTGGCGATAATGAGCATCCTTATCTCACCCCTCTTCTTATTTGTGCTTCCCCTTCCTGACCCTCTATGTCTATTATTGCACTTTGATTCTTATATAATTCGTATATTATTCTTCTATCTTTATAATTTATTCCCACCTTCTTCAAGAACCGCAAACATCTTCTCCCAGTCCACATTATCGGAAGCCTTTTGTATATCTACAAAACCTATGTACACAGATTTCTTCAGCGCTATCCTTTCCTCTATTACCGCCCTGAGTGCTAAGATTGCTTCTCGCGTTCCCCTATTTTTTCTAAAACCAAACTGATCTCCTGCCAATCTACTCTCTATTTTATTTTCCATCCTCCTGTATATAATTTTGGTCAGTATTTTCGAAGCATGTGAAGTTAAACTGATCGTTCTGTAGTTCTCGCATTTGTCTGCCCCTTGTTTTTTCGGGATAGCGACAATTTTATTATTTTGGAAATCTTCCGGTACTTCTCCTTTTTCGTACATATCTCTAATCAATTCAAACAGTGCGTCGCGAGTTCCTTCACTGGAGGCTTTTATAAGGTCCGCACTTATGCCATCTATGCCTGGCGCTTCATTATTTTTCAATTCTTTCAAAGCCTTATCAAATTCTGATCTCAATATCGAATCTCCCAATTTTTCATCCAACATTTTCTCGAATGCCTCATGTGTTTGTTTTTGCTTGAGGTTCTTCAAATTCCATCTTTTCTGCATTTTTCTTTTCTTCTTCAGAGATTTGAATTTCAGAGAACATTTCATCATCAACATATTATGATCACTATCTATATCTGCACCGGGATAAGTTTTACAGTTTTTCACTTGGTTTCTAAATCTTTGTTTCACTAATATGTAATCAATTTGGTATCTTGCTGTATCTCCTGGCATTTTCCAAGTGTAGGTTCTTCTTGGATGATTTTCGAATAAAGTGTTTGTGATAACCATCTTATGATTTTCACAAAATTCGACTAAACGTTGTCCTCTATCGTTCCTCCTCCCTAACGCGAAATCTCCTTTTATGTTGTCCTCTTTTCCTTCTCCTACTACCGCATTCCAATCTCCCATCACTATCAAGTCTCTTCTCCCTTCACATATTCTATCACTTCTACTATTTCTTCGTACGTTTTTTCAATATCTTCCTCCGAATATGCAGATGTGGGCATGTATACTTGGACTATGACTGTGTCTACCGGTTTTGTTCTTATTCTAACCATCATCACACGTTCATTATGTTGCAAATAATTTTCTATGCTATTTCCTACTCTTTTATGCATTACAATTCCTACACCTGCTTGACCGTTTTTTGATCCTGTATGAATTATTCTTTAATCCCCACTCCAGAAATCGCCCTCTTGTGGCCATCTCATTTCGCTAATCTCCATTACGTCTATATTCAACCTATTCATTTCTAATTTCAAATTTTCTGATTTTCCCGCTTGCCTCAGTGATCTAACATCCCACGCTCCGACTCGAAGAATGTTGTTTCTTTTCCCTATCCTATTCTTCGGTTCTCGTTCCTTGCTGATGAAGCTTCCTCGAGCAGCCTCCACCCGGAGATCCGAACGGGAGACTAGTTTACCTCCGGAATATTTTACCCGAGAGAGCGCCATCATGTATTTATTAATTTGTTCGTTTGTTTTTGTTACATAATATTCCAGGTTAGGAAAAAGGTTTCATTTCCTCGGGAAGTATTGAAACATGTCAAGGAAGGTAGTTTCCCCTTGCTTTCCTTCCGTTCAATTTTGCCGATGTTTCTGGCATTAGGATGATTTCGTTTCTCTCAGTTTGTATTCTTCCTCTTGAGTAGTTTATTCCACTCAAAAAAAAGATCCAACTCTGAGATACTTATCCTCCCCACCACGTGAAGGAAGCAGATACTACCAGGGATGGATAAAAAGGATATCAAGGACAGGTATCATGAATATCCCCCTGGAAGACCCGCAATCATCCACGGGGAGGCCAGTTAGCTGTGGTACTGAATTTTTCTTTTCCGTGTATGTCATAGGAATTTTACGTTCTGTGATTCTCCCATCATGGCTCATCAAACAGCATTTTCCTATCCATTTCCAAAGTGGAAAACATTCTGAAAGGCTGAAAAATCAAATCTCGAATCTGGAAAGTCTTGAGAATTCTGAAAATTCATCAGGAGTTGAATGTGATGAACTTGAAAAACACCTAGTTGATATTTAAAACTTATTTTGAGTCCAGCAAGCACGAGTTCGATTTGGTCGTGTACATATCCGTTTATGGTAAATGGAACGTTTCGAAATTTGGGTTCTTTGATTCGCTCACATATTAGAGCTAATAATGCTTGTAAAGAGTCTGCGTAGTAATAGGGAGAGCGTAGATACATTAGCACTCGTCAGGTCCTTCTCTTGATGACATTTGATAAAGTTCTTATGCGAGCATAGACACCCAAGCATCATCGAAAATCGTGGACGTTTTAGAAACTTAGCTTTTGTTCTTCGCGCTTTGGTCTCCGGGGAGTAGGTTTTGGCAAGTTTAGAGAACCTTCATTTTTCATGCACCCAAATACGTTTCTAGTACGTTCTTATCATGTTTTCCAAACGTGTTTTCATGGAAACATATTAACATATTATTGAACACCTCCCCAGAAAGTCGTAAAGTGGAAACGAATAGAACATTACGGAACATTTGGATGTCTTCAGAACATACATTGGGTTTTTGAAACGTCCTGGGATTCCATTTGAACGTTCTCTGGGTGAGAAAGTATGGTTTTTGAGCATCCATGTGATTTTTGAGCATTTTAGGTGACAACTGATGCTGAATATTCATTTCGACTATCTTTCCGACTCTCTTTCTGACTCTCTTTCCATTGGCTGTCATTCGGATCGATGTGGTAAATGAATTGTATCGCAGCGAGCATTTTATTTGTGAGCTATTACGTGACATAAAGTTCAGTAACAGCTTGAAACAGGCCCCTAAACTGGAGAAGAAAACAAAAGGAAGTAGTTGAAAAGATCAAATACTTGTATTTATTGATCTGTGTTTTTGTTATAGATTCCCTACAGGGTTTAGTTTAGATGAGATTGAAATATCTCACTATTCCATTTGTAGTACACTCAGATATTTCCATTTAGTTGAAGTTATTAATTACTTACATCACAGTTAATAATCCGACTGTAACAAATATAATAAGCAGTATCATGCAACGGACATGATATCATCATCCCTATGATTCTCAGTAGATTATATGACTCATGAATTTCAGAGAAACTACCATTCTCGTAATCAAATCTCTCGTGTAAAGCTTCATCGATAATATCCTCTTTTGATGACGTTCTTACTATCTTTACAAGTATCTCTTAAACAGAAAATTGCATCCTCAAAATGCATAGTACACTTCTCCTCGTTTCATCATCATCATACAAAACTTGCCCCTTCGGCATCATATTATTTGATCGAAATAAATTTCCTCCATCCAAACTCCGATACGTTCATCACTCACATCACGTGAAGTAAAAATTGAATCAACTTCATTAGCGAACTTTCCAGAATAAACTTTGATACAATGTAGATATCTGCAACAAATGCCGTTCAAGTTGTCATTTTCGTTCTCTCATTACTTTTTCTTATGATTCCGTTTGTCTGTCTCGCTTCCTCCGTCTTTCCGAGAAGACGTTGAATCCTTGTACGAGGATAATTTGTCTTTTCAAGTACAACGTTGCCTGCGTCCAGCTGCAAGCGTCCTTAAAAGTTTCTCGTCGCTCTGGCGGTAGAACCACCACCATCACCACTAGCTTCCTCGTTGGTAACTCAACGGTGAAGTTATAGGATATTAAGGAGCTCGTATCTTGGTTTTAATGGGATCAGGACAAGGTGACCGCGATAATTTTTGCGTGATGAAACGGGTTAACGGGATGTGTAAAACTATATCACGAAACTTCAGAAATTGCGGTTGAACACGATTTTATTTCTCTTCGGCACTTCATTGGCATTGGAAAACGAAGGAAGGTTTGGAAGTTCAATTCGAATGCATCATTCCATGCATGCCAATGTGAGAATTGAGGATTGGAATCTGAAATATCGACGAGTGAGAATCTATGCAAGGGGAACAGGTGAGACCCGAGGGCTCAATGAAACCCGACCGTTAAAATGAGTCAACATATCACTAATAAGAAACGAACCGATTCGGCAATGATTCAAAAGTCATACGAACGATTTTGTGGATACAGCTACATTCATCCAAAGTGACTGATATTTTATTATGATTCACAATTCTGTTTTTTTTGTATTATGAGCGTGAAGGAAAATTATATCACTTGATCCAATCTAATGGGATACAATTGCGCAATTTGGAACAGTTTATGAGAGTCGAATGAGTCCGATAATCCTCATCCCCTTTATTGTACGAAGTTATAAAATCAATATTGGTTACGTCCACTATAAAGTTACATATATTCAAGGAACAATGAATGCTTGCGAAATAAGGATACTCATCGACGGTGTTTTCCCCAATCTCACATTAAAATGACACGTGCGCTATTTGTTCAATACCAAGTCCATAATTATTCAGTATGAATACATGGGTGCGTGCTCCACTTCCACTCTAATTAGGAACTGAAAATATAAATTTATCGTAGAAGCATGGTAGTTACAATTTCGTGGTTTAGTACGATTCCCTTGAATATATGCAATATACTTATAACTCAATGAATTATATCTAACACCTGTGTAAAATATCAAATAACCAACAAATTTGTGACCGGATTCCGTGTGAAATTTTTGCTGATTCTGATTTTTGAATCCAACGAATCGATATATACAGAAGATGAGGTGAATATCCAGAGAACCTGGAGAGGAAGAAGCCAACAGTTATTTAGTTTGATTTCTTCAGCAGCTGAGTATTTCGTTATTTGATAACTTATTCGTTTTCAACGAGAGGCCGTTCACTCTTGAGTCAGACGAACTTAACGCTCAACAGAGATTCGAAATAAATAATGCGTTGCTTCAATAACTGAAATCTGCAGGTACTATTCAGAATATTTTTATTATGAAAAGAATCACGTACAAAAGTGAATTACTCGTGGGAAAAGCGAATCATCCGTTTAAAGAGCAAGTCGAGTAGAATCTGCGTGAGTCAGGTACGAATTCGTGCGAGTCAGAATGAATCATATCGAATCGGAGGCCAATGAAAACGAATCAGTGAGAGGATTATCTACACTGACTGCGCGAACGTAGACATGAACGACTGCGCACCTCAAGATCTTTTGAAGTTTTTGCAAAGGATTTTAAAATAATTTTCCAAGAATGATACTGGAATTTCCTATGATCTTGAGGTTATTTCCCAAGATTTGAAGAATTACTTCAGTTTTCATAGCAATTCAACCTTGTGTCAGGATTTGTAGGCAAACTCTTGGTTAGATTATATTGTTATATGCTAAAATATTTCCAGAGTTTTCCAAGAATTTTTCAAGGACTTTTCTCGAATTCTTCGAGAACTTTTGTGGGGTTCTTCAAGAAATCTCTTGGAATCCTTTGAAAACTCTTATAGAATCTTTCAAGAACTCTTTTTTGATGCTTAAAGACTTTTTTCGGAATTGTTTACTGAATTCTTCGAGTTCTTTTGGACGAAAAAAAATCCTTCCGGGGGATTCATTCTGAACGGGGGGTTCTTTACAAATACATTGTGGATTCATCAAAAGTGTCTTATGAACTCTTGTACCAGGTCTTTAAGAATGCTTTAAGAATTTTTTGGGATCTGATTGTATTCTTGATGAATTCTTCAAGAACTCTCATGACAGAATCTATAATGAACTCTTTGAAAAGAACTCTTTAAGAATTCCTCAAGAACTGGAATGTTGTGTGGAATCTTCTATGAGATTTTATTAAGCACTTGCAATAACAAAATTGACAAAATATCATGAGTTGAATGAAGCGTACACTGTAAAAAATTTCCATGGAAAACTTGACATAAACGTTTGGAAGTAATTAACACATACGTGCGTTAGGAATTCTCCGTATTTCACCAGAAACTTACTGGAAAATGATAGTAAAAATCCTATACAGTTCGGAATTCTCAGTTGAATTGAAGGTGAATTCATATACATGTACCGGAAATCGCTTTTCTATCCCATGATCGGAATTTTCCGGTTGCTTCGTGCAGGAAGATTCTGATTATTTTTTACAGTGTGCATTTGAAATAGTACAAAATGAGTGTGATAATGAAATGGATCATTTAACTGTTAGGAATAAAGAATGAGTCGAGGTAGTCAGTGCAAATAAGGAACGAGTCAATGCAAGTTGGAGCGAATCATCCCAAATCATTGAATGCGAGTCAGGCTCTTTCTTATCTAATGTATTTAACGTGAGAAAATCAAATGGAGTCGTTTGAATGGTGCAATCGGGAAACGAGTATTCTTCAACATTAAATTTGACTCTTTTTGACTCGACTGAAACGGCCCCTCGGTTTTCAATCAACGAGTCGAACTTCAAGAAGAAAATACTGCAGAGCTTTGGGAATTATTTACAACAGTTGAACATTCATTACAATCTGAGATTTTGATTTTGAAAATAAATATGAGGGAATACAGGAGCATTTGTGTAAAAATAAGAGTAACGAGTAAAATAAATCCAAATCGGTCCCTTCAGTGAAGTGATAAACACTGTGAAAAATGATTGTGGAATTATCCCCCAAAAAATGGTGGCAGCAAAGTTCCTCTACGGATGGAGGATTTCTCACCATGATTTGGTTGACTTTTCTCTCATTTGTGGAGGATTCGACACCCAAAAAACAAAATAATTTCTCAAAGTGGTAGAAAAATCCCTCCTTTTTGATCTGGAAAAAATTCCCCCACGATGAATGGACGAAATCCATCAACAGTGTCAAGAAAAACTACTCACATTTTTTACAGTGATGAATAAAAATGCCGAAAATACTTTCCAAATCAATCGCAGTGAAAATCCACTCTCAAAGAGTGAAGATACTGTAGATCTGATGACAGCGAGAATCCACTCCATAAGAGTGAGTTTTTAATCCGTGAGGGTGGGTTTTCACTCTATTGGAATGAGCATTTCACTCTTATAAAAGGATGGAATTTCAAGGTGAGTGAAAAATTCACTCCGGGGGAGTGAATTTCTATTCTTTTGGAGTGGAATCTCACTCTTGTTAGAGTTACAGTATTTCTACTCGCTGGGAGTGAATATTTCACTTCAAGAACGTTTTTTCAATATAGAGAAGGAAATGCTTCATGCCCCGTTGAAGAGCTGAATTGCTCGCCGGCGTGTGGAACTTTTGCAGCTGGTGGTGGTATTCGTCTGCTGCAGTCTACCCACTAAGACCTCCTTTTCGGCAAACATGTTTCCCCCCAGAACTATTCGATTGATTTACCTCGAACCTATTGTTCAATGATTTATCACAAAAAATTGAGAGGAGTTATTGGATTGATTCAAGATACATAATATATTTCAAGTTTGAATAATAGAAAAAACGAAATGGTGGCACTGTAGCTGTTCAAATTGAGTTCTTTTATCCTGCGCCGCGGAATGCCTTGTAAAAGCGGTCCTTGTAATTAACGAAATACTAATTTTTCATCAAAATAAGTCTCCCCACTTCAAACTAGCCCAAACTTAGCAAAAAACAGAAAAATTCGAAAGTTTGAGGACATTTTAGAAACAAAATCACTTCTCTCTCTCAATGAACAAAGTGTTCAAAATGATATAGAATTGAAGAAAACTTCCACGTCATTTTAAGTACATTCGATGGCCACTAAATTGAAGAATATCTGGTGGAATTTTCAAGTCGATCGGTTTATTACTTTGTGGTTTACAGTCCTGGTGAAAATGGAAGCGGGGAGAAAGGGTAAACGGAGCGTATATTGGAGGGTAACCGAAACAATAATGGAAAGTATACGGAGCTTGAATGGGAGGGATACGTAGAGTATGTGAAGAGGGAATTAAAGCGAAGGAAGCATATAAAATTCATGAAACCTAGACAACAAAATTGCACCACATAGCGAGAATCGAACCGATGACTTTCACTATGGCAGTCGAGGGTTTCATCCACTGAGCCATGAATCGTCGTTGGGATCAACCGCTCAAAGATATTATTTCAAGTCAAATAGGTATGATTCGCAAACGCCTAATGCAACTTACTATCATTTCACATGGAGCGTGCGTGAAACGGGATCGAGACCTTATGAAGCGTATATTGAAGGTATGATTTCACACGCTTCAGGAAGAGGGAATTGAAACATTCTTTACGCCGTATGCGCTTTCTCCCCGCTTCATTTTCACCAGAGAGCCTCCAGCATCGAAAAAAACACATCTCGGGAAAAACACGTTTGGAATGTCCAGTCTTGAAATCAGATTTTAGAGTAATTTATATCAATCCAAGCTTGTTCTGCGACTCCAGGTTCATAAAGCAAGTTTTTTTCTTCATTAAAGCATCTGCCTGTGTTGATTTGACAGCGTATCACTTTGGTGACATCACAAACAGTGATGCCAGATTCGAAATCGAGACAGTTTTTACCCTCTCCATCGACCGCTTCCCCTTTCTCCCACCATGCGGATTGAATCGGGCGAGCGAGAGAGTGATAGGTACTCTTTCTCTCTCGCTCGTCCGACTTAATCCGCATGGCGGGAGAAAGGGGAAGCGGTCGATGGAGAGGGCTAAAATGGTCTCGATCTCGAATCTAGCATCACTGATCCCAAAGACGTTTAAAACTTTCATCCGGATTCAAGAGAATACTGGTGGTGCCAGGGCAGCACCCAAATCGTTCGCTTTATTTTAATCAAAATATCGCTCAGTACAGCGCTTCTCTGCTTCAAGTAGAAGTACTGTATAGAGCGATATTTTAATTCATATGGAGTGTTCGCTCGTAGTTTGTTGCCCTGCCGATAGTATTTTCGCCAGACTTTGAGAATACATTCTTCAGATAGTAAACGAATTTTCAAAGCAATAGAAAAAAGACTTGGAAAAATAATTTATTTTACATGAGGTTCCCTCTTTAACGCTCAAATAAATTAATAATTTCACGATCGATTCAAACTTAAATCCTTGATTATTCCTATGGAACTGTTAACAATACTGAATCATACTACCAACGGCGACAAGCCACACATATTTCTGTTCATTTGAAAACTTGGTTGAGAAATCAGTTTCCATTGCCAACAATATTATTATTATTACACAAGTTCATCCTTGCGGACGCCTCACTTGTACGTTTGTTACTTTTGTAAATGATATTGTGTTGATCAGAATATGTTATTTTCGCATGCGTTAGTCACATACTATAGGTGTGTTATTTTGGTGAGCATTCATTCCCACACGGAGAGAAAAAATTCGCTGACGCAGCAAATCGAGGTATTATACATAGAATAGCAAAATTTTTTGCTGACCCAGCTAAAAATTTGCTATAACAGCAATCGTGTTAGCTGCGACAGCAATTTTTGAGCCGTGGCAGCGAAAAATGTTTGCTCCGCCAGCAAATTTTCAGTATTATACACAGAATAGCAAACAAATTTTGCTGGAATAGCAAACATTTTTTGCTGCCACAGCTAAAAATTCGTTGTCGCAGCTAACAAGATTTCTGGAACAGCAAATAGTTTGCTGTCACAGCAAAAAATTTGCTGCTCTGGCAAAAGGAACCTAGCAAAAGTAGATTTTGCTGCCACAGCGAATTCCTTTTTCTCCGTGCATGATAATCGTCACAAAAAACACATATTACCAGGAACTTGATGATGCGGTTGAGTGTTTGTATGAGATTATGAATTACGCAATTGATTTGTACGTTCCTAAATGTTATTCTTTGTGATTCCAAATACCCTAGATGGTTTTCTAAACAGTTGATCGATCTGATACGTGCCAAGAAAGAAGCACATTGTATGTATAAGAAATATAATCGGATACAAGATTATCATGTTTTTTCTGATTTGCGTGCTCAATGTAAAAAATTAGTGGATAAGTGTTATAATGATTATGTTCGCTCAACGGAATTGCAAATTCCTCATAGTATCAAAGGCTTTTGGAACTATGTCAATTCTCGTCGATCCGACAATGGTATTCCGGGTAAAATGGTTATGGATGGAATCTCAGTTACCTCTGGGCGTGAAATTGCTGACTTGTTTGCTGCTCACTTTGAGTCTGTTTATGTTTCTCACAATGATCTGACTCCTAATTTAGAATCCAACTCTGATTTGGATATCTCTGATCTCGATATTAACATTGGAACGGTGCTTATGGGAATCAACTCTTTGGATATCAATAAGGGTCCTGGCGATGATGGGATTCCCCCTTTGTTTTTGAAATCCTGCAGCTACATATTATCACGACCACTGTGGTTGATTTTCAACGCCTCCTTATCTTCTGGTCATTTTCCTACCCGCTGGAAAAATAGTTTGGTCTCGCCGATTTTTAAGGCTGGTTGCAGAGCAGATGTGAAAAATTACAGGCCAATATCCATCATAAGTGCAATTCCCAAACTATTTGAAAGCTTGGTAACTGATATAATATCTCCACTGTTTTCTGGCGTCATTTCGGATATGCAACATGGTTTCATGCCTGGTCTTTCAACTATCACCAACTTGGCTATTTATTGTAACTATGTATCAAGAGTTTTGGATAATAACGGTCAGGTAGATACAGTTTATACTGATTTCACAATAGCCTTTGATACTGCAGATCATAATATTCTCTTATCTAAATTATACCGCCTTGGTTTCCGTGGAAATATTCTTAATTGGATGAGAAGCTATCTTACGAATAGAACTCAAACTGTTAAGGTTAAGAATTTCATCTCAAGGTCTATCAATGTACAATCAGGTGTTCCGCAAGGGTCGCATTTAGGCCCATTGCTATTTATTTTGTTTATTAATGATATTGGTGCCAATTTTAAGCATGTTAAATTTTCACTTTTCGCGGATGATTTGAAATTATTCTTGAGAATCTTATCATACGCTGATGTCATCGCATTACAATCCGATTTGCATAGGTTGGAATCATGGTGTGCCTTGAATAAGCTGCAACTGAATATATCGAAGTGTAAAGTAATGAGACTTTCGCGTAAGATGCAACCAGTCATGTTCTCATATGAATTGAACGGGTCTAGCTTAGAGGTTGTTCAGAGTATGCATGATTTAGGAACTATAATTGATTCTAAGTTCAATTTCACTATGCATTATCAAAATATGGTTAATACGGCTATGAAGCGACTCGGATTTCTGAAGCGTATGTCCAAAGACTTCAAAGAACCCTCAACACTCTTGACACTATACAATGCTCTTGTCAGACCTAATTTAGAATATGCGTCCCAGATCTGGTCGCCTTACCAAGATAAATATTGTAAACTGATTGAGAGAGTTCAGCACAAGTTTTTGCGTTTCTTAGCTTTTAAAAATTTCACTCCCATAGCCGTGTCCTGTCATGATTATGGACCGTCAATGAGATCGTTTGACATGACCACGCTTGAAGCTCGTAGGTTGGTTGACGATCTCGTTTTCATTTTCAAAATCATTAATGGTCAAATCAGCTGTCCTGAACTACTCTCTCTTTTGAACTTCAATGTACCATCTAGAACTCTACGAAAGCCTTCGCTTTTCAATATTCCGATGTTCACTTCACATTATTTTTATTCTGATCCAGTCAACCGCATCTGTTGCTTGGCAAACTCATGTAAAGATGATCTTGATTTCTTTTCGGGGTCAGTATCAATCTTTAAAAAATCGGCCCAGAAGGCTTTCTCTAAGAAGAGTGTGAGATTATAATTTATGTATTATTCCATATCTATACTTTAAGGTTCGTGATAATTTACACCGTGTCTTATTGTAATTTACTTTTTAGTACTTTATTTGAAAATTTTCTTTTGTTAACCGCCATGATATTGTTTACATACTTTTGTACCTAAAGGGCGTCTTAGCCCGTAAAATGAATCAAATCAAATCAAATCAAATCAAATCAAACTTTTGAACGTCATCTTCACCATCATTGAAGATGAAAATCATCAAGAGCCTTTTTAATGCCCCGAATCCGTGACAAAAAATCGAACTTCATACGATTAAATTTTTCTAGTGTATTCTCCTCCGTCAAATACGTTGTTCAAGGGGATACTACTGGTGTGACAGCAACCGAAACGTTCATGACAAACTACTGGCCACCGCTTCAATTCGATTAAAATATCGCTCTGCTCAGTACTTTTCAGACTCGAGTAGAAGTGTTACACGGAGGGATATTTTTATAGAATTGAAGCGTTTGCCCGTAGTTTGTCATAATTGATTTGGCTACTGCCACGTCGCTAGTATCACCTTAAGAGGAAAGAAACTGGAATTCTCCGGTACTATAAGACTGAAAAATTTCTATCGTACTTTATTTGAATTTTCCAGCATAATGCAACAGTTTTTCTATACGATTCTTGAAATTTCCATGAATTCAATGTAATTTTTCTGCACAAATGTACAGGTCAATCGCTTCCCGTTCAGCACTGGAAGTTTTCGGTGGATTCTTTTACAGTGTATACTTTGTGCAGATGAAATTCATTATTTTGCCTCCCGTTTTAATCGGCTCTGTTGGAAAGCATTGCGCAAAGACGTGGTTTAGAAGCAAACATCGTACAAGCAATAGGTTTTGCATGAAAATATCCTTCGAAAACGTGATTCTACTTGACAATCATCTACGGTTATGCATGTACTACATGTACCGCATGCAAGCCTGAAAATTTGATACGAGGTATATTCCGTTTGATCCTCTCGTCGATGTCCATTTTTTTTGTGAAAGCCATGTAGAAGAGATGAACGTATCATACAGTACAGTCAAATATAGATTTGAAATTCCCTTGCATGAAAAAAATCAATCAATCAATCAATAAAATAAATATCACGTGGGGGATGGAATGTTTTTGCTCACGTTCGAAAGTATTATTCACAAGCACATTTGTTGACGAATGAATCAGATTTCTTTGGATAATTGAATGATATAAATCATGAAATACTTTCCTCCTACCAGAGGAAAAATCCCGAAATTAGAATACAAATTTTTCATCAACAGCGAAGTATCAAAGGGATGAATGTCCGTTTTATCACAATCTGATCACATCAATAGTCATGAGAATAAAATCGAATCTCACCTTTATATTTATGACCTCAGTTCTCTCATTCCCTATGAAACTCAATCCTCGAATGATCTACATTTATTCCCTTTTATATGCATAATACAGTGCTTTGACAGTGCGTTGAATCGCGTACAAGGAATCGTGATACGCGGAGGTGAAGGGGTGGGATCACCTCTTCTGTTTCTTCTCTCCTTCTCACATTCCTCTCCTGTCGCTCGATCTCGTTTCACCCACCGCGGTTCCTCAACTTCGTTAGCTTGGGTGAACATTAATGACCCACGAGAATACATTCAACCCTCCAACCGAGCGCTCCTTCACTTCATGTCCCTCTCAAGCCCTTTGCCCTAGTCTTCGCGATCTTCAACCACCCTTGGCACAAGTTGGTCGACGACCTTTTGAAAGAATAAAAAAAAGAGAGAACGAGGAAAATCAAGTGCCAAGTTTTCCACGGTTTAAAATACCCCTCCGCCCATCGCTCCGAACTCAGAATCCCCCTTTCGTAAACTTTTCATTCAAATATTGCACTCACGTCATCGTCCCTGTCATATTTATTGGCCATTTTATGGCAGGTTTGATGAATAATTCCATACAAAATCGTTCATCCTTTTAATCCGTTCACAATAGAATTATAAGTACCGGTTCATACGATGATTGAAAAATCACTCGAACTTGTCAACTCAATTCATTTCCTTTTTCTTCTCTCTACCTTTTAATCAGTAACAGAGAAGCGAGAAAGCCTCACACGAGAAATCCAATTTCCTTGGCAACAATTTTTCGTTTCTCCAATGTCCCATACATACACACAGGTGTACACGTACGTGTATACACAATCATAAAATCGAATCAAGGATCGTGGAAAGTTGATTGTCGACTGTAAATCACAAAGAGTACCACAACGCACATTGTAAGTTCTTGGAAGACCCTTATCACTTCGCAAGCTCGCCCCAGGGGTTTTTGTACTATGCAATTTTGTTCTAGGAAACGAATTAGCATCCTTTACTTCGAACGGAGCGCACACAATCGTTACAATAATTACACGTGAATCGTCTCGTGACATCGAGAAGAATAAAGTGAAGTACATACCGAGTGTTGTATAAATGCTTGTGGAAATTCGGTTATCTATTCAATAATGACAATGTAAATACACCAAAAAAAGGAATACACAAGATTACTCGGCGATGGAGTATTTTTCTCCCCTTTTCGAAAAAGAGAAAAGTTATGTGATAAACTTTATATTGACACAACTCACCGAAAGAGGGACTTACAGCGGTAGTTCAGACGAGTTATAGATATAAAAGAAGTTCCAAGTAGGTAAGGGTTATTGGCTAGATATCGAAACTCGTTACATTTTTCCCAATCGACGGGTTCTCTCTTTCGTTAATTGAACCAAGAAATGCAATAACGCGAGGATTCCAGTGGAACTGGAGGAACGTTCCATACTTTTTGTTTTTTCTGATTCTCTTATCGACAATCGGTAACACAGAAGGAGAGAATGGGGAAAGCATCTCAGAGTAGAGGATCTTCTCTTTCCATACTTCTTCATAACTCTCGACACTCTGCTAGACTTTGAAACTATCCAGGGCGCATTCTTTTCATATTTGTCTGAGGGTTTTATGTTTTCATCCGTGACATAGATGCCACATTTGGATGAGAAAAGAGAGGTTTTATCAACGCAGTTAACTACCTTGTATCAATCTATTTTACAGTTTGAAAAACTTGTTGAATGATTGAGAGTGAAGAAAACTTGATTCTTTCCATAAATAACAATTTGATGGTGTTTCGATCAAGTTAAACTACTTAAGCAGTACTGATCAAGCCTTGTATGCGGAATGAATCACTCGGAAATGCAATGATCGTCCGCGACCATCTTTTCCGCTCCTAAAAGAACATGCACCTGGAGAAGATATACAAGAAATGAATCTTTCATGAGAGCTGGATCAATCTTTGAAGGCTACGCTTGTAGTTCTGTTCTGCCTGAACTATTTTGAAACCTTGTTGGCTTATTTTTGACAGTATATCACTTGAATATGATGTGCATCATATCAACAAACATTCGCAGGTCCCAAGTTATATATACAGGATGATCCAAATGTCACCGCGATAAACAGTTTTTAACACAGCAGGTATTTGTATTTTTCAGAACATATCCTAGATTCCTTCTGAACAAACTACTGTAACCATAGTCATGAAACGTTTTCAACACTGTTATCTTCACTTACCCCTTCCACGATCAGTTAATGATTTTCCTTCTGTACAATTATACCGTGCATTCAATATACAAAAACTATATCGATTAAAATGTGAGATGTGACCTCATATGTAAATGATTTAATCCAATCATCTCTCCTCATGTACACAGAAAAATATGCATTTCCGCAGCTATCTCTATTTGCTTATTTGATGTCGCATTGTAGTTGAATAAATTTCTTTTACATTCCGAATGAAGTTATTCCGAAAGAAGTATATGTATTAATGCGCCACCCACATTCACCAACGAGAGAAAAGTAGAGGATTAGAACACAGCGACGTTAACAAATTTTATATCCCCGTCCTTCTCGAATACAATTTCAATTCGTTGTCGACGAATTTGTAGGTTACACTTTCATTCCCATGATAGGAGAGAAAAACAATATTTACTCCGCAATGATCAACAGAAATTTGCAGTAATATATTTGAAAGCAGTTATTTTGATTAAGGGTCAAGCGTTGATTTCAATGAAATTAGAGCACCAAGCAATTACAATCAACTTTTGGGATGGGAATGCGATTCAGCTTTCATCGCGGCAATTGGATACCAGTTATTCAATGAAAGTCAATATTTTGTAACAGAATTGATCTTTCAATGAATGTTTCGATTCATAGAATTCATCTAAATCGCTCTACCATTTTTCTACAAGTTTTGGAAGTGTCCAATCGATGAAAAACGAAGTTCACGACGTTCCAAGTTGATAGCTGTCAATTTTAATAAACCACATATGCGGCAGCTCTTTAGATACCTCAGAGAGGACAGGAAAAGGAAGGAAAATGGAATGAAGAAAGATAATAGAAGCAATAACGACGAGGTAACCGATCGTTCAAACCAAAAACTGATTTCTTAAAGATTCCTTTGGACACTTCTGAATTGATGGTCTCTGAAAGTTTGATCGTATGTTGTGAATGAAAATTCATGAAGTAAACCAATTCACCTGTTCGGTGAATGGACATTTTTGTGAGAATCTGATGTTTCAAAATCAATAACAGGGAGAAACTGACTTCTCCTTTGTTCATTCACTATCACATGCGATACACAACGCACTAATAACGTCGGGGAATTCCTAATGATGTTCATCGTAAAGTTTGTGCTGATTAATCGTTCATCGATGTGCAAATAAATGAAAAGGAACAAAGTTCCCGGAAAGTTCTCGTCAGTCAAGAAGATTCTAACTCCAAATAGATTGTCGTTGAGGTTTTCTTCCATAGCTTCATCGCCTCATTGATCCAAAAATATCTTTACGATAATCAACCTCACTCGTAACTTGTTATTTCGTAACGAACAGGTAACTACTTTTCATACATGAGTACGTTGATGAGTCGTACTCCTGTCACGTCTTTCATCTCCTACTCATAATGAAAAGTTCCATTCGATGACTCCCCTGCACTTCAGAACTGTTTTTTCCCCTATTCGGACGTTGCTGTGAAATGAACCGATGAACAAACTTCCTGCCAGTTCAACTCAACCGAGTTCAAGCTTGTTGATTGACTTCAACTTGATAACTGCTGAATTTAAGGTAGTCCTGGAATTAAAACGTAATTAAATGTGCCTGTCAAGTTGGCACCACATATGTACAAAAAAAAATTTTTCGATAGAGTTCTGGATGTGTCTAGCATAGTTCTACAGTTCTCAATCAGTTTTGGAAATAGTTCTGGTCATATATGCAAAAAATTTTTTTTTCAAAAAAATGAGGTGCTAAGTTGACGCTGCACCCCATATGAGAAAAATGGTCAATATCGGTATAGTTCTGGTATCAACGAATAAAGTTCTAAAGTTCCTGACAGATTTTGTGGATAGTTCTGACATAGACGGGGAATTAGAAGGAAAATTATTTTTCCGACAGCACCCCAAATTTTTGGAACAGTGGTATGGTGAGGAGTTCTGGATGCAGATTATGAGTTGAAATTGAAATTGAAATTGTGTGTAACTTTTGATTGTAGAGTGTGGAATTCTCCTAATATTGTCTGGAATAATATGGAGTACATAATACAATTGATACCAGGGAATTTGTATTAACGCATACAAGAACGTTATTAATCTGAAAATCGAGCCCTATCATAGCATATTCAATTATACGTAGTAGAATGAATGCGTTGGTTCAATGGAAAGACAGGGTAGGGGAGAGTGGGGACACTTGCACCATGGGGTGATATGCACCACAGCAGATATCTCTTAATTTTCCAAAATTTCTGAACTGTTCTTGCACGTGGCGTTTGCTGAATGGATGACCTAACTCCACACGAGTTCACAGGAATGTGGAATGAATCTCTGTTTTTTTATTGATATCAAAAGGTTTGGCACTCTCAAAATCGTTTGATTTGTGTCTCCTTAGTTTTTCAGAAAAAGTTTCCCATGATCTGTAAGTGAATATTTTCATGATCCACTTTTTGACTGAAAATATCTGGAATTTTTTTGCGAGCATCAGTAGTCTGTTGATGCCGTGAGGGGTGCAATGCACCACAAATTGCGGGGATACTTGCACCACTTCCGATGTTTCACTTTTTTTATAGAAACAGGTATTCAGAATGATCCGTACACTCGGATGTTCGAATCTGAATGTTCTTCCGAAGAACAGAAGAGAGAAGGAGAGGAAGGAGAGAGAGAGAGAAAGATTCTTTTGTTTGATAAAATACTCTGTGAAACTCTTTGCTATTTCCATGAATGATCTCACTTCATATAAGTCAGCGCCGCCAAGGGGAAGGCTACTGGAACTAACCTCACATGGATACATTTACACAAATGCTCAACAAATCCTAAAAGTTTGTGACACAGTATCAGTGCCTTCATGTGAGATTAGTTCAAGTACCCTTCCTCTTGGCGGCGCTGAAATCAGTCTCAAGAACGCTCAATTGAGTTTATGCCTCCTGATATGAGTTGGTAGGAGTGACAAATTTCACTTGTTTCCTCCGTTCATAGCAAACACTCTTGTGCAATTAGTTTTCAATAAAAGGTTGTTGCTAGTATCAAACTCTAAACTGCATAAAGTCCATCTTGATCGTAAGTTCAGCTATTCACTTGTATATCTGATTATTCATTTCAAATAAATACTGATAAATAGATTTGAAAATAGTGGTTATTATTCCAATTAGCCCTACTAAATTATCCCCATAAAGAACGATACAAAACGATAAATTTTTTCTATAGTTTTCAATGAGGTTTCTGAATGCGGAATTTACGAAGTTATATCGTTATCAAACGATAGAACTCTATCGTTCCTTACCGTTTTCTATAAAAATTTAACAGATTGTATAGGGTTTTATCGTGAAATTCGTATTGGAAAAGTACTACTTATTCTAGAACACATAACTATTTTTTTCCAAATAACTGATACTTCTCCTATACGAATTTCACGATAAAACCCTATACAATCTGTTAAATTTTTATAGAAAACGATAAAGAACGATAGAGTTCTATCGTTTGATAACGATATAACTTCGTAAATTCCGTATTCAGAAACCTCATTGAAAACTATAGAAAACATTTATCGTTTTGTATCGGTCCTTATTGGGAAAATTTAGCAGGGAGAGGATCAATTACTCAGGGAGAGAGAGAGAGAGAGAGAGAGAGAGAGAGAGAGAGAGAGAGAGAGAGAGGGAGAAAGAGCTAATTCGCAGGGTGGTGCAAATATCCCCACAGGGTGGTGCAAGTCTCCCGCCATGTGGGGAGAGTTGCACCAAACGCAATGTTTTTGAAGAACACTTAAATCATTGATAGGATGTTAGATTCGACCTTGCTATCATTTGCAACTTAGAAAGGAATGTTTGCTCTGTCAAAATCCCATAAATAATATATCGAATGAAGTTAACCACGAAAGTTATAACAATGTAAAAAAAAAGTGGTGCAAGTGTCCCCACTCTCCCCTACTGAGAATGCTGTGTAGCGGTAGATGATGAAATATCAAAAATTCCATAGAACGATGAAGAGAAAAGTAGAAAATGTTATGGGAATTATCCAATGGTTCATTCGTTGAAATGAATCAATACAGAAAAGAAATCAATGAACTGAAACTTCAAATAGCAGAATGATCAGGAAATCAATGAATATGGAATCAGAACTGATATTTTTTATTTTTATTCTTATTGAAAAAAATTGTTTTGCTATTCAATTCTTTTCCCGATCAGAGAGGAGATTCGACAAAACGGATGGGGGCCGAATCAACGAAAGGACAAATCAACGAAACCATTGGTTGAAAAGGAAGAGATGTATAATGTATGATGTCTTATGCTTTCCAACTAACGGTTTCGTTGATTTGGTTTTTCGTTGATTTGGCCCCCATCCGAGAAAACGAGAAGATGAAGATTCAATGGCAATTTCACACTATTAAAGTTAGATAAGAGAGCAGCAACCCACTCATTCCTCGAGCCTATAAGAGACGTCTCGTCATTTCCGGTACCATTGGACTTCGTTAACGGCTCATCGAAGGAAATGATAGAATTCTGTTACGATGTATCTTTCGAGGTAACTTGATTCCTCCGAGTCAGACTGCTTGACGTGGAAGATGATATTTATTTGGAAAAGAATAATTGCCCATCGATTGTCCCGGTTAATCCCTCATCACTCTTTTCTCTTCATCCAATCACTTATACACATGACTGTACGTCAAAACAAAGGCTTTCATCGATAATGTATCGGATATATCAACCGTTTCTTTCCCAAGAATACGAGAACGTCTTCGATCGAAGGTTGTATCTCTGTTGAACAGAACTTTCCGAATCAAGTCTGTTATCTCGACTAGACGGGAAGACGAGAAGAGGATAGAAGATAGAAGGTGAGGGTAGATGCACGTTGAGTACATGTGGCTCAAGCCGATTAAAACAATCGACGATCAGTGTTCGATGATCCTACTCGAGAATGTGGCAGAAGAGAGGTGTAAGTCGAGGGTGGGTGGGAAAACGAAATCGTCTCAACGTTTGTTCCTCTTGACGTCTTTCGAGAAGAGATTTCCCTGGAAATCCTCCCCCAGACGGTGACTAACTACTTCCCGGTACAAGCTTGCTTTGTAACCGTTATATACCCTCTTGCGATACTCTGAGCACTTGGTGTACGTTTAAAGATCTTCCTTTGTTCGACGATGACTCCGCAGCTTAGTTGGAATTTGAATATGAAATAATTTAGACGCTGGTACGTCGTAGTTGGATCAGGATGAAAAAAAGAAGACGTATATTTGAACTGCAATGATTGAATTTTGCTGTGTACACGTATAGCTGTGTATAATGTTATATCGTGGATGATGGAGTCGTACAAGGGTACCAAGAGGAAAAGCTCATAACCGCGTTGGACGTCTCGTAGTTGGTTGATTCTATGGACAACTAAAATCTATCTCGGTGTTCCGTCCAGAAGGTTTATCCTCACTCGAAGATGCGGGATAGATAGATAATGGCGAGAAAGCTAGTCAAAAGGCAGTTGAATAACCTCTGTACGAGAGTTGCATTCAACTTGGCTGGATCGAGGATGTTATTGAATATATTACCCCGTGAATATACACCCGTGTCGGGTGTTATGTGTTCTTAAATTACGTAATAATTTTCCTCCCTTTCATTTCTCGGAACATTTTCGTTGCGCAACCGTGTTTCTCCCACAATTCTCAAACGAAAGAGGAATGAAGTCATGATTGTACAGGAATAACGCTTATTCCACGCCTTGATTGATCGGAAAATTTATCAGAATCGCCAATATTCCGAGTTTTTCCTCGTACTTACTTTTCCAGTCTCTTCGATCCATGTTCTCGATGGGAAGGGTAGTGGAATGTAGGAGAATAACCACTGAAGACCAGAGAACGAGCACTACTGCAACCAACGCGCCGTGGGAATAAAGAGGACGAAGAGTTGAAAAGTTGACGAGTTGGGTGGGTGCATATATAGAAAAAGAAGTGACGCGACGGGAAGAATAGGGAGAGAGGCAGAGACACCTATTCCTGTGGGTTGAATAAATATTAAAGCTTTTATAAATATGAAACGCTTGCCACTCACTCTTTATTATTGAAGTAATGGGAACAAGGAAGAATTAGCTATAGTAATTAAACCAAAATACGTTGGCAGTTCGTTAACCAAAATGAAAATACAATTAGAAACATCTGAATTTTTGGAGATTGAGTATGAATAAAGTAAAACGTCTATGAAGGAACACTGTTTCTACTCAAATGTATTATTCTTATCCGGGGGAAACGGAGCTTTTAAAATGTTCAACAGAAATTCATCGAATGTCCGAAGAGAGAAGATCGATATAATGTCTTGAATTGTTGTAAAGTTTCCATGTAGAGAGGAAGAGTGTTCATTAAATATTGAAATCTGGATGTTCTATATTCTCTTCCGTTTTTCTTCGGCACTTCTCTTATATTATTACTTGAAATTCGATATGATGAAACTCAATCATTTCAAATGGAATACATAAGGACTTCTCTCAACTTCCGATCGATTGAATGTTTTCAAAGATTCACTAAAGACTCGATAAGTGATGGAGGGAAATGATGATTCTGTTCCCTACGGAGCGAATTCAGTTCGGAATTTGTGAACAATATATATCCGTAACACGAGATTGAGCAATCTTTCCCATTATTCCTGCAACTCATCGGAATCGGATCAAGAAGAGGACAAAAAGCGTGTAGTAGACTCGTCGCAGGATTGATGAATCCAACACCTGGAAGTGAATTTGAGAGTGATCATTATGTCAACGCATTCATTTTCTCTTCTCCTGGTACACCGCATACCTCCAGAGCTGATGGAATGGAGGGTAATAATGTGGTAAATATATATAAAGTAATTCAAGACAAGATGGAGTAGAAAATTTGATAGACACTACCAATCATCCGCTGAAAAGTTATTCAGCGAAACTGCGCGTGTTGGGTACCACCTATAAAATCACCATGATCACATAATTCAATATAGATCCATGATAATCAATCGAGGCCAAAATCTTTCTGAATAGAAGAATAAACTTGACAAAGATTGTCTACCCAATAAAAAAAGTAAGGTCTTGCCATGATCTCAACTTTCTACATGATCGTATGAGCAGAAGTTATGGAGAATCCTCCACTCGCGTGGGGAGGATGAGGAATTCATTCTATTTGTAATACAAGGAGGAACCATTGAATTCGGCTATCTGACCACGGCAATTTGGAATAAAAGAGTGACTAGCATCTCCCACCGGATACCCAAAACACGTGGGAACCTCTGGGCACTTTTGCTAGTTCTTGATACGTAGATCAAATTCTTACTGAGGTTCTAAGTGCTCTATCTACGTGGAACCTGCGAATCACAACAATCATCCTACGAGATCCCAACCATGTAAATTACGAAGAACACAATTTTGAAATTATTTGAATCCCAACATCTCGAACTTCGTCCCCTGGCTATGAGATCTGGATAAGGAAATATTGATGTCTCAGGTGTTCGCTTATTTCTCAGTCTGCCGAACGTCATGAACATCTCTCGTGGCACATATAGCACGAATCCCTCGACGGATTGGATAGCGGTTAACTTCTACACATGTACTTCTAAAGTTTGATAGACCGGAAACTCAATGCTGCTACTCTGATCATTCTCAGACGTGAAACTTCGGAGTGGAAAATCCTTTCTAAGGGAATCCAAATTCTAAGAGATAAGGATTCACCAATAACTGATTCCTGTGAATCAGTTATGAGTGATGCATCCCACCGTTGACACCATTTTCACGTTGATAGTCACACAGTGTTATGGCACTAAAGTATCGAAGTCCATTGGAGCAGAATGCGGCTAATATTCTCCTTACATTTCACCTATAGAATATTTGTTGGAGGCGGGGACAGTATTGGAGTGACAATTATTGTGCTGAACTCATATTCGCAAATCATATTGGGAATCATGATGTAAGTTGTGATATTCGCATCTAATTGTATTAAAAACACGATCATTTTTTCCTATGATTCTCAATGTTAACAGCGAAGTTTCATCTCTATTTTGCATCCAATATTCGCTTTATGTAACACGATTCCATAGCATCATGTAAATTTATATCTCATGTTCATTTGTGAATGAGAATACTCTCCAAATCGAGATTTTCCAGTGCATGTTCAGTGAATTTTCAGTCCACTGATATCACACGGAGGAAATCAATGTGATACGGAATCACATACAGTATTGTAACTTGAGGATATATGTTTCATCATGTCAACAGATACTATTCTCATGTCATTCTCCATCAGTGTGTATCGTGATCTTTGTGGGAGGTATGGTAAACGGTTTGATACTGATCGTCACTTTTCGTCATACTAAAACATCTATCCTCAGACTACTGTCCTGTCTGATGTTTTTTAATATATCATTTCATCCGTGCAGCAATCGAAATGAGAGCAGGAAAATTGTATTTCCGTCATGCGTCCCCATTCCCCAAGGGAGGGAAATGCCTCATTAGTCACGATATGTCGGATGTTGCGGTATTCGGAAACATTGTCCATGGATAATGCTTTCGATGCAAAAGCACTGAATGAAATTTCGTCCCTCCAACTAAAGATTACCAGTGATGAAAAATGAGACACAAATAATCATATGAAGTAGAAAATACTCCACGAGGAGGAAATTGCAGTCCCGAACTGGGAGATTCATAGTGGGGCAAAATCTTCATTGAAAAAAATCTGTGAACGCATCAGTCCAAAATCATTCGACAAAAATCCGCTCCAGCGGGCAAAATAGCCTCCCCGAGATTTCTCTCTCCTCAATATGCACTTTCCAACTCTTCTCAATCTTCCACTTTAAGAATTAGATCATTTCAGTGATATCATCCTCAGAATAACCGGAATTTTCATTGAAGTTCGCATGCGCACTCGAATTCCAACAGGATTAGTCGAGTTCCTGTCCACAACCAGCTTCATTGTTCTAGATCCTGCAGATATCTATGCTTCATGACCAATTTCAAAGCATTTGTGAAAATAGAGAGGTGTTGAAGTGATGAGCACATGGCGAGTGAGTGGTGAGCTGAAGACGTGAAGTTGAGAAATCTGATGATCATCCTGATGGGATCTGAGAAGGATCTCCATGCTTCGAACCTGGATGCTGTCAGAGACTCACTCCTTTCTTAGCGAGACCTGAGAACTCTTCATAACATCAGACAAAAAACTTGTTCGTCAATGTTTACAAATATCTACCGGGACCCTTTGAATGAGACCTTTGCTCCACTTATGGGTGAGCTGCTCTGTCCCTTCTCAAATTCTACTCAATCATTCAGTGTTTAGCAACTCTCAGTTCTTCTTTCCACACACTACTTCAGAAAGTCCGTCAATGTTACTGATTCCGACCCTCGAAGTCTTCATCCTCAAATCATTCTCTGCGGTCATCCTTCTCCACTTGAGGCCTCTCTCTCTTGCTCCTGCTGTTCTTGGCATCTTCAATGCGTCTTCGTCTCCTTTCACTTTCTAAGAGAAGATAAGGTAAATCAATAATTCTGAATCCACCAAATTATTTTAGACTCAATACATCAGTCCCTGTTCTAAAAATTTCTCAAGAACTTTTGGTGAATGTGTCTTCAATTTAATGATTCAAACGCAAATAAGGACTCTTCCGAGGTACGTGGTTCAATTGATCCAGATCACTTTTCAACCAATCAAAAAGCTTGAAAAGTGACTCGGCTCCCTTGGATCAGCTACTTTGGAAAGCTCCTAAGACTCTCCGGAACGAATAATGAATTCCTCACATAATTATAAAAAATCGAAGTTCCCACTCTAATAATCGATGTGATAATTGTTTCGTTTCCCGCACGTATTTGGAATTCTATTCCACACTCAACTTCTCGAAAACTTCGTCGAACAACAACCACCCTACGAAACAAAATAAAAGACCAAGATTTTCAGCGTTGATCAAAGTTTCGCAATTGTGAAAAAGACATTAAACCCGTGACCCTTCCACTCAATTTATATCAACCTTTGATCACCCGGTAAACCGACTATTCTCTGACTTCCTTGATTTTCCTCAAATTTGTTCCCAATCTCCGTCTGAGGGAACTTCTGTCCAACTCCGACTTTGAGTCAGAGAATTGTCAAAATTAGTATGAGTTCGGTATTCATCGTCGTATTGTTGATGTCATCCGAGACTCCTTCGCGTCAAAGAATAGCCAAAAAGTAGTGAAGTGGTTGTTCGTTGGATTCATTGTTCTGCCGAGTCAGAGAAACACGAAGATAGGGAGGATGGACAAAGAGAGAGAGAGAGGGAGATTCATGGAATGAGGAAAAACAATTAACGTGAATTTCACAATCGTCGAGGATTCTGATGCAGTTTTCGCGTTTGTTCGATTGTTTTAGCTTCGTTGCAATTCACCGTGCCATTCGCCAGTTAAGCCGAATTCACACCAGAAATTAGCTCAGGCTGTCACCCAACATCCATTTCCTCACTCCGCCCATTCAAAACTCGTATTCAACGAATGAAGATGTCTAACAACCTATCGTCGAGTACAAAGAGAGAAGCTGGGGGAACATTAAATTTATGTCTGAATCGATACAACTTGTTTTCAAATATGAATACTCGGAATTATCTTCAGCGGAAATATTTGAACATAATTGGGGCCAGAGATTACGCTTGTTGAAATCCTGTGCACGCAGACATCGATTTCCTCCGCTCTCAACTCTGGTTAAAATAAACTATTAGTTCTGACTGAACTTCGTTGGATCAACGAGAAACTGTTAGAAACAACAATGACCTACGATCAAACTGCAACGAGTTTGGTCAGATTCTATGAGAATCAATGGATGAGATTCCATGAAATGGAATGGGCTGTGTGTACATCGAGACAGCAGTATCGTCCATGAGGGAATGGATAACAGGAATACATTCGGATTCAACTGGATCCATGGATGTAATGATAAATTGTCAGATTCAATAGTTCAAGTGACTGTTCACATTGAATTTTCTAAAATCTCATGAGTGTCAATAATTTCCGACAATTTTCACTGGATGAGGTCCAATTGAAAGATCATACAGGGAGGATACAGATTGATTGTATCCAGTATTATAACCATTTGAGCAGTGTCGGACTGGCTTGTATTGAGGCTCCGGGAGTTTGGACGGACCAGCCCGGTACTGCACTTCAGTGATATAGTTATAAGAGATTCAGTGGGTAAACGAGAAACAGGACGAGGATGATTCAAGAGTACTAATAGGTGATTTACTCATCATTGTTAATAGTAACCTATAAGATATCACCTTTCGAATGGAGCAGCATTTGGGGGACG
The DNA here is from genome assembly GCA_018340375.1 of Gonatopus flavifemur. NCBI lineage: Eukaryota > Metazoa > Arthropoda > Insecta > Hymenoptera > Dryinidae > Gonatopus > Gonatopus flavifemur. The sequence continues at coordinate 980,550 of JAFFJZ010000029.1, read as the reverse complement.
TGATTCAGTACCTTCTCAACTCTTCGCACTATTCACTAGGCGAGACCCCAAGGATCACAGGACCTAGAATCCAACTGGGTTGATAGTTTCCAATCGGGTCTAATGAAGAATCCGTCCATTAAATTCAATCTGATCTTATTGCTGATTCTATACTCGCAGAATTGAGGAACTCAATCTGTGAATGAGTCCAAAAAGTGATGTGGAATATTACCATGAATTGAATGCGCCATGTGGCCATTCCATTAATCGGATGTAATGAATATCAACCAGGTTGACTGTATATTTCAGAGTGAAAGCACGAGTTCGAAGCAATGGAATAACCAAGCACGTATATCTAATATTACGTTGCTTCTCATGTGACATCCTAAAATTATCGCATGTAATAGAATCAGTGAACTCGGAAGATTCAGTTGGAACAGAAGTAGATGCAGCTAGTGAGAAGGATACACATAAAATGAAATAGGGGACACGGGAAAGCAGGAGGCACAGGTTATCATGCAAAAATGGCAGACTGTGATGGAGAAGAGGAATACAAGGGAGCAAAAAGTCTGATGAATGAATATGATGAGGGAGGAAATGAGACAATGATGGACACCAAGGATGAAGCTGATGTAGATTGGGATTGAAATGATGAAAGAAAATGTGAAGATGAGGAATATGAAAAGTTTACATTATAAGTTGCTATCAGCATCAAACTCATTCAATGGGGGGACGTATTGAGAAAAATATTGATGCGTAAAATTTTTAATCACACGTATCAGCTCAATTGAATCCATGTGAATTCTCTCCTGGCAATACTTAATTAATTAGAATCGATTATTATACCCATACATTCCTCAAAGAATATCATCCGATTATATCAATTATACGCTACTCATCTTCCATTTAGGGATACACAAGCAGGGAATGAAAACGTCCCTTCGCGCAATTTGTTTTTGTTCCACTCTGAAGAAAATGGCAATGAACTCATCGGGCATTGGTATTCGCAATTCTATCCTATGACTGTCCAGCTTTTCCCGCATTTCAGTTCAGTTTTTCATGTATCACCCATTTATCGCAGCTAGTTCAACACGTTCAGAATGTTTGCCAATTTCGTTCCGCGCGTTCCGTCCCTTCTTTCATTCGTTTTCCAGCTTCTCTATTAGGAGCTGACAGGAATCGTATCGAGGAACGAAAAAGTCCTGCCATGATGATTATTTTGAATTGCTGAATTCTTCTGTCCTCTTTTCTTTTCTTACAGTTCTTTCCGAGTTTGGACCCTGGCATTGGATGTACGAGATTGCATCATCTTTGAATTATCATAAAATTCAAGGCGACGAAGTAGGAATGGATATTCAAAATTCGTGAGCATTTCTTTTGAAGTAAACCTGTCCACTTTTCCTATCTCTTTTCACCCTTTGATCATTCGAGGACTTGCAACAAGCGATGTGATGGAACTTCTCTTTCTCGGGCTCAATTGGAATGAAATGTCAACAGACCAGTTTCCAACGACAAGGCATGAATTTCATTTTACACAGATCTTCGATGTTTGTTCTTGTATCGATTGGTTATTTGAATGCCAATTACGTCGTTTAAAATTCTCAAACGAAACATTGCAAATTCCTATACATATTTTTTCCTATGAGTAAGTACACGGTACGACGATTAAACGTGAAGTTGAGAGACATCGAACGAAGAGTTTGTAGCTTGGGAGAAGAGCAGGAAAATCATTAATTATTTTGTTTGAGAAGTATCTGAACAAAAGCATGAGAAATGAACATGAGGGAACAGAACCTGAGTAATGGATCGTGTCCTTCTATCAACTCGTTATCCGTGTGAACTGAGCTCGTTGCGAAGTATATAAACAGTGAGAGCGTTATGAAAAAAGTTCAATGGATTGCGTGATTCGAATCGGAATAACCCTGCTTGAAATGTCCAACAGATCCGGACGAAAAATTTGTTCTCAGGCTCTGAGGATTTGACAGGTTTTTTCGGAGTTTTTACGAAATGCACAATACGAAATGAAATTCGATGATATTTTCAGAATCACGGACGAAATTGTCGGATATTTCATGTAGGGAAGAAAGTTATAAGAACAGTGAAGAACAACATGGAATATTTCCATTTAACGTAGGTTACTCCGTAAATTTGAGTTTTCAGAAGATACATAAATGCGTGTATAGTAGCGTGTACAGTTTCGTACATGTGCGCAGCTAAAACAAACATATGCGTCCTTAGGTAATAAAGGAAACTTGAACTAAGGTACTTGGCCGTGCTTGACGGAGACAAACTTATGCTCTCATTGTTGGGATGAGAGAAAGGAGTTTGGGTTGTTGGCCGGCGGCTCTATATACAGAAAACTCTCTCCTCCAAAGGGAAGAGAAATGAAAGATAACCACTTATCATGGAACCACTATAGTGTGCTATTATTGCGGCCATAACCGAGATATCTAAGAGACAAGCAGAAAAAATGTTCTACACTCCAAAATTTTGAAAGCATGATGGTCAAATACGATCGAAAAAGAAAGTGCGAAATGAAAAAGAAGTGGATGGAAAATATCACTGGATCGAAAAAGATAAACTCTGCTCGTGGACTTTTTCTCCACGTTCTCTACGTAGCATTCTTCATTTCAGCAGTCTTATTCACTATGGAATTATAATTTGAACATCATTCCACGTAAATGATGTCGTGATCATTAATTCCTTCATCATTGATCCGTGCCTTTATTTCAAGTCTTTGAGAATGAATATTTCTCTCTTAATGATTCATTTACCGCATCAATACTCCTCTCAGGGAATCAAAAAGAAGACTGTTTGTTCCTCATTTGTTTAAGTGTTCGGTGCTCGCAGAATAATAATGGAAGTGGTCAAGGGTAATATCGACGTATCATGGTACGTAACGAACCGCGACGAGTCGACCAAATAGATTCTGGTGAACCAAAGTCGTTACTTGGAGAAGAAACAATCTGTATTAATCTTATCTGATTTTGTAGCAGAGTGAGAGAATCGCTTTCAAATGCATGAGCTTCGTCGCATAGCAATTCGTAATTAAAATTCCTCCTTGGTTGCGATCTCAGCGGTGGTAGAAAACATGGCGAAGCGATTGTTTCCATGAGCGGGATAGGAAAGGCAGTGACAATAACAAATCTCACTGACGTGAATTCACACTCACGCGGATATCTGATTTTTCTACTATCTCGTTAACAGAATTACTATCCGGCACGATCAAACCAGAGATTTGAATGAGGATACTTGAAGCGTTATTTCCTTCAGCATCATCTTCTCCTCGATAGTTCTTGACCCGTTGGTTAGGGAGATTGTCATTGATATCGGTGTCAAGATTTGTTATTATTCGTTCTTGCGGCGCCCCCGTCTGGAACTCCGTAATCATTTCATTGATCGAAGGTACGATAGATTCAGCAAATTTTGTATTTTGTGTGTGGAAATTGGAGATTGAGTTTGAGATGTTGGTGTATCTGTCGTTTGATAGGTATTCGGTACCTGTAGACTGGTTCATTCACCTGCATAGGATCCGTAAAATAGTCAAAGTGAATGACTCTTGTATACTCAAATTGAGTACAGATGAGGTGATTGTGTATATTGTACAATAATCCCAATATTGAGACATACATCGGGTAATTCTGATGGATTTTTAAGATCTGTTGAGATGAAATTCCTCGTTCATAAAGGGCAAAATCTCCACTAGCAGCAGATTCTCTCTTGATTTCCTTATTCATTGATATGAGAAATTTATCCCTTTAAGCACATGAACTTCAGAATGAGCATTGATGGTCGCATACAATAAAGAGAATTTCATCGTTTCTTCAGATGATGAGATGAGGATAATTCCTAAGAACAGAGTGTTGAGAAGAGTATTTGTAATGAATACAAGCTGAATCTCTGAAGGAAGTGGCGTGATCATGAATTATGTACGGAGCATTCTCAAATATCCAAATATAGCGAGGTACGGTAGTGTTTGGAGTCAAATACATGAAAAGTACCAGAAATGAAGGAACAATCGAGGTGCTACCGTTATATAAGTCACCGCTATATGTTTCTATAGCAAAACTCCGATTCGACTGCTTCAAGAAATCTTATATACACAATACATACATGGATCAAGCCTGTGACAATACATCTCAATTCCCGGGCGTGATGAAACACGATATTAGTATCTGGAAATTCCTTATAGAGCTTCCGTTGGTGACAGATTACGAATATTACGCAAGAAAATTGGTATTTACATGTCCAAGGTGATAGATTCAGAATATTCAATGCTCATGGTGTGTTGGGACATACGGGGTGTTTGAATGTTTCAGAATTCATCATTCGGATTTCCGTGGTGTATTTTGCAGCCAAAATGCGATAAATTTTCGGTGGAAAAAAGTTTTTTGGGGACTCAGTTTTTGAGCTATGAGCATTTTTGAATTTTCTCTCAAATCCAAATGACTCAACAGCATTGTGTTCCACATCCTTGAGACCAACACCATTCTCTGAGTTGGAAAACGCCGGATCCCTGAGAAGAAAATTCGATCACCCTATCATTCTTTGATTCGGAGCAACAGCGATTTAGAATTTTCTCGCTTTTAGACAATCAGAATTTAGCAACTTCAAATCACTATAGCTCCGAAACAAAGAATTCAATTTTTCATCAGAGATCCGGCGTTTTCCAACTCAAAGAATAGCGTTGAGCTCAAGAATGTGGAACACAATGCTTTCGAGTTATGTGGACTGAAAAAAATCTGAAAACGCCCATAGCTCAAAAACTCAACTTCCAAGAAATTTCTTTCAAACGGGAAATTATCGCATTCTGGTTCCGGGATACACCACAGGAATACGAATGATGAATTCTGGAACACTCTGTATTTGATAATTCGGAAAAGTCGTACCTCTGTAGAAAAAAGATGTAAGCCACCGGTCAATAGCTCATTTTGAAAAACAGGAGGCGTGTTAGAATTATGTTGAAGGCACTGAAACATGAGCATCTTCTCTCCGTTTCCGTGGAGGGCAAACGTGAATTAATTGGTATTTCGTGATTCTATCATTCCCAAGTTCCCAATGAACAAATGAGGTGATGACATTCTTCGAACGCAATGATTTGTCACTAGTGCACACAATCTATACCTCATTCCTGTGTGATCTATCACTGACGTGATGTCATTGGCAGTTCATAATCATCAAACATCTCTTGTTCCCAGATGGTATATTTGCATATCAAGTTAGATTTCTGAGAGAAGTGACGTTTCTTCCCCGTGATGTTATGCAAGTGTCACTGTGAAATCTTCTGCAATGTTTCCGAAGGTTTGGAATTATTTTTGAACCCTCTACATTCTTTTGTGAAGATCACATTGAGTGGAACATACGCATGAGGAGTCAGAGAAGTGAAAATAGCTACTCAACGATGCATACCAGATAATGGATCGATTTCAACAAAATTAGAGAAGACGGTGACAGCGGTAGGATTCGTCGAGTGTGGAGGATACGATTATGTGCACCTCAATATATAGAATGTGTGTAATCTAGATCGAGTTTTCATATCTATGGCACAATATTCAATTCAATAGACCTAGACATTAGGGAAGAATTGTTCGTTAGATACAAGGATATGAAAATTATGAGAATCGTTGTTGAACTATGTGATTGATCCTCACATTATTCCTCCTTCTGCTCCGAACCTTCGAACAGCATTGACCATAGGACCTTCATCCTGAGCCTGGCTTCTCAACCTCTTGAAATCAATTATGTTCTATCGTAAATATTCAAAATGATTGTACTTATTTTTAGTTCAAAACATGTGCCGTGTCAAACTGTTCGTTCGAAATGTACATTTCAATTGTCCTCGCCGTGAATATTTCGCAGTGAACAAGAAATTGAACTGGAGCATTCCTGCCACATTAAGAATAAATATATTGAAGGGTTCTACAATTGTATGGTCCAATTTCGAGTAGTATTTCATGAGATCATGTTGTGTTGGAATCAACCACATTCTCGCAGAATGATTGTTTCGTCGGAAGTTTACATTGGAAATGTCAATGCGACAATAACAACATCGTAAATCTAACCAGGCAGTGATAAACATCAATCACGATTGAGAGGATGATAATAATCATAACTATCGGATACAGTACAAATGCTGTCGATTTTCCTCAACGCATTGTATCAATGTCACACTTGGTGTGACGGATTGTATATATTTCGAATGTGGATCAACTGAAAATTCATTCACTGATCAATGTTCATGTTTGGATTATTGTTGATGGACTGTTGCAGTTTTGTGTTTTTACCATCACATAGAAGAATTCACAAAGAATGGGGAAAGGGTGATTCCAATTCATACTGTCAATTAGGGGGATAACAGTATCGTTTAAGAATGTTCATAATGAGTGTTTCAAAAATTAGTAGCGAATTCACTAAGACTTAATAGTTTATCTGTGAATAATACCAATGGAGTTACTCACTTTCAGTATTTTCATTGCGAATTTTTTATGAAGTTAGTGAGAATATTCCCTTACTGTCACTCTTTTTTCTCGAATTGACAGTGATTTTCCTGAATGTTACCCCATAAGCTGCCATCATTTGATCGATGAATGAATAGGCAGGAGGAGAAGGAGCTTGAGATGTGGAGTTTTTATTAAAAAAATTGACTGTGTTCAACAAGCAACAAAAAATATCATGGATCGAGCATCGATTTTCCATTATCCTTTAATAGCAACATACAAGATCTCTATTCGGCGTATCAGCTCGCTTAAGTTTGGAATGAGGAGGATCGTTCCTGAGGGTGGCAAATGGACGGTCACGATAACAACAGCGATGAAATTCACCCAAAGTCGACGATCCATCCAATTCTCTACAAATGATCGTTGGGGAAATGTTTTGTTATATTGATATTCATAAAGTACCTTTGAAATTTTCTCGAACAGATGTTTAGGTTATATTGAATATTACTGTCATTACCACGGTCTTCTTATACAGGTCTGAAACTTCACTATAAATAACAGAAGAACGGAAATTTCAAAACCCTTGATTAGCCCATATCACAAAGCTTGAGTTTTTTTCCATGGGCTCATCACATAATTCGTCAGGTAATATATTGGTACTGTAGAAGAAGGGAGCGGAAAGAGATGCACAATGTAAAGAGAATGTCTTGAATTCAGCTGATTTCATGACTGGATCTATGGTAGAAGTCAATTAAGCCGACACAATGGGGGAAGCATTGTCTGAAATTAAGATGCGAACAGATTAAGACTTTCTTCCCATAGTGCAGTGGGAACAATGACTCCACTCAGGCGTCGAATGAACGTTTTCATTTTTGGTCTAGGGGCACACCAATGGGAGTGACCATTTGTGAAATCCGGCAAAGAACATCGAATTCTGGTAATTTCCTAATAAACATTCCATGTTTCGAGGAATCTTAATGACGAGTCTAGAATGCCTAAAGCAACAGTTTCAAATATCTTCTGGGTTTTTCAAACTTTCCTGACTTCCAAAAGTTATTTATGGAATCATTCTACCATTTCTTCCAACATGTCCTCCAAAATCTTGCTTCAGAAGTTTTAGAGCCGTCGTAATGATATCTCAAGATACTGAATGTGTCATTGAGTCATCGCATACTTCAACTGGAACAAGAAATTTTATTATCAACTAGGAACAGAGACAGCTCCATTTGACTTCTGAGATCTCAACAGATAACACATTCGCTCTGTCGTTCACAATGACGAGTCAGACAGGGAATTTTGCTATAAACGGCAAAAAATGATGTGGTTGATATTTAGACAGCTGAAAATCAGCTGTAGTAGCGATTCTTTAGACGTGACAACAAAAGTTATCCCTATAGAAGCTGACATTTAGCTTTCGTAGCCATTTATTCCGCTACCAGAATATCAAATACACGAAATACCTATCATAGCTGATTCTTTGCTGCCATAGTGACTTATTCATCTTTTTCTGTGTACATTTTCCGAATCACAACCACTGATATGTCCCAAATCTTCCAATCTGGGGTTAATGTCTGATGTCGAGGGGACTTTACATCTGCTCTGACTTGCTTTGGAAGCGTGCGCAATAATTGATGCCAAATCAAAATACAATCGAATATGGGAGGAAGGGGAGGCAAAAAGAGGATCAGGGAACAACTAAACAGTGAGGACAATGACGGAGTACTCATAGGAAAATAGTCGCATTTCAACTGACAATCGGATGCTGATTGCCACTTGTCATTACAAATGACAAAACAGTCTGTGATCCTACACTGTTATTATTAATTTGCAATTCTCAATCCATCCACAGCTCTGATCATCAGGCCAGCCATTCTTCTTCGAGATTTATTGCGATGTACATGGGGTTTTGTATTTTCATTTATCTATTATTTTTTCGCAAGTTGAACAACTTCGCTGGTGCATTGCATTATTCATGCAGTTTCATACAGTTCTTTATTCCATCTCAGTGGAAATTCAAATTGTTTATCTTTCGGAAACAGAAGAACTTGGAAAATTCTCAATTCCGTGTCGTTGCTGATCACTGGTCGGTAAGACATATTACCGATGCGAGACGATGACGCACCAAGATGGAGTTGAACCAATCAGATTACGCTGCATTACTTCTGTGGACAGTTATTCAGTCGTGGAATGGCGTCGTATCCTTTCCTTCACTGCTGCTTATCTTTCTTGGAGATGCCGAACCAAGATGGCGCAAATCAAGCGGATGACACTCAATACTTTTGTGGAGGGTGGCATAGTATATTTGAGGATTGCGTGGAAAATCGTTCACATAAACGCTTCGTGAAATTGCTCTCTTTGAGACACGTTTCAAATAATGTTGCTCTTCATTTAACATCCCTGGTGAAAAAGCCGGATGGGAACCCGAATCAAACCGAGATGTAATCTCCGGAATTCCATTCGGGTGTATCCGGGCGCGTTTACGATTTTTGCGGTCAATACCGAATATTTTTCGAAACCCTTCATGAAATTTGGATAGAATTCATTCGTCTACTTGTTCGGGCTTCATTTGGGATTTCAAAAAATATCTTGTTGCAAAACCTGGATAAGATCCGGATGAAACCGAATAAAGAATCACCGAAAATGCCGTATACGCGCCCGGATACACCCGGATGAAATTTCCGGAATTATCGGGAGTCGGATTATCATCCGGATTACAATCAAGATTATCATCCGAGTTTCATCCGGTTCCCTATCTGGTTTGTTTCACCAGGGATACACATACACGTGACTTGTTATGTCAAATCAAACCGACACATTGTTAATCTACACTTCGAACGTCCAATACCTCTGACATACGAATATATCCGTCATGTCGTCGCTCGTGCGACAATATTTTAATAATGCTTCCAAAATGGATTATATTTTCCGATCCCTGAACGAGACGCTTAATTTTCGTCCACTCCACGATAAAATGCCGATTTATAAAAGCATGCGCGTACAAACAAAACCACAAAACTTGATTCAAACATGGGGAAATTTCAAAGATTCTAAGTCAGGAAGCTATGAGTCGCATGAGTGTTTTACTTTCAAAACAGTCTAAGTACGTTGGAAATAGTAATTTATCACTCGCTCTTATTTAGATCCTCTTTGAAAATTATGTTTCTTGATTAAATTTAGTTCCAAAGACTGTTCCATTCAAGTGGGAGTTGGAATTAGGGTTATGGTTCATTCGTATGCATCACACATATGATAGGTCATTATTGCGAAATCTGAATTTTAGAATTTCATGCATTAAAAAAAAATTTCGAATAAGTCAGCAAGATAAAATGAATGGAACGGAGTATATCAAGGAGCATTTTATGCTGTTAAAAAATTCAACGTTGTCAAAGTGTCTAGACTTCAGAGTGTTCAGGAATATTCAATTCGAAGTTTTCATCGGCTATGATAACGGGAGTCGTTGCGATAAACATGTTCATAAATTTCCCGCTACTCACTGCCATCTATTTTCAACATTCTGACTAAAGTTACCAAGGCTACATATATATCCCTGGGAAAGTGTTTATCTCTCCTCTTTTGGATTGCATTAAACAATCAATTAAAACTTCTGAAAGTAGCCTTCAATGAATGAATATTCAGTTTAACAGAAATACCAATAATATGAGTGCTAGAATATCAAATATTCATTTTTTTCATTATTCACTTCTGTAGTGAAGTCGCAAAAGATCATGCATTCTTCTTCCACTCTCAGTCAACCTTGAAGAAGAAAAAATGAGAAAAGATGCATGAATACGTGTGTGGATATGAAGCTTCAAATTTCATGCACTCGACATATTGTACTCTTTCAGCATTGTTTCACATAATGAATCTTTTCAGGGAATTTCGGTTCATCCGCTTTCCGATGCTTTTTTCTTCCCTTTTTCACTTTGATTCATCGTTTCTCTGTCTTGGTTAAGGTCTCTCGAATCGAGTGTCATCGACCTGACAAAATCCTAGGATTTTTGGTTCTTAAAGACGCGGATATTAGAAATCCAACCACCTCTACTTTTCCCGTTTTCTCGTTTTCTGCTCTTTTTAGTCTGAGCTCGTTCCTGCCGCAGAATCTTCTCTCCAACTGACTTTTCATCCCAGTCTTCCAGCAATACCCTGTCGAACCAACTTTCCTCCAACTCAACTGAATATTCACTTCCAGTATAAAGTAATCTGCGTGAGAAAATTAGAGAAAAACGTCCTCTCTTCACGTGGAGGGGATTGCTTAGAAATATGATTGTATTCCTCTTATTATGTATTTCCAATTGTTCTTCGATGCTAATAATAATTTTTCATGTACTCTGATGAAGAATCTTCTTCACATTCCATATCCATAATCTCACAGATTGGAATCGATACAAGAAGAACGTGGAATTCCTGGAAGCGAAATTTCAGATTCTTTTTCTCGTACAATTAATTCTGTTTCATCATAATTTTTCTTTGTTTACTAGCTTTGTCAGTTAACTTCCAAGTTTCCCTCTGGAGACACATAATTCTCTCGGTTACTTATAGACTTGTCATTTGTAATAGAGAGGACCTGGTCCAATAAATTTGCTCTGCTCTCCCAACCATCCCTGCTTTTCCGCTGTTACAAAGACCCATTATTAATGCCGTCATTGTTCTCCACCATAATATGCTCGTATCATTTATCTGCAATTTCCACGTTACATAATCTTACGTGACGACCATATCATTTCTAGTTCGAATCGTTATTCGCACTTTCATCCATCGTCGTCGAAGAAAAACATGTTCACGGTAATTGAAAATAGTAAAAAGAAAAACATCATTCAGGTGAAGTATCGGAGATTATAAAATAGCATGGGAATATAAAATTCGTCGTTGATGGATTTCAAACTTTTTTTATTCTTATACGCTATATTTCTGCTGAATCTTTTTCATAAAGAATTGAGAATATCAAATAACTTTACGTGTATGCATTATAAATTGAACGTGGGATAGGTAAGTCCACATTCACGAGATGCTCATCGTAAAAGTCGTTCACAAAAGAACGCAGTTGGTCAGTGTATTTTAAAATGCAGGAAAGACTACCATAAATAAATCTCAAACGTCATGAATATATTTACATGGTTATAGTTTCGGAATAAAGTGTCTTGATCATGAGTTTTATTCCTGAACTGGGATTTATTTAGAGACCCGATTCATTTGAATTACAATAGACGAATATATTAATTTTGATCATTTCATTCGACCTTTTACTCGTTATTGCGAAATAATAAGAAAAACGACTACACCTTTTCAAAAATTCCAATTCAGAAAGGGCTAATTTTTACTCTCTGAATCTAAGAGAGTGGAAAATCGATGGTTACACCCCATGTTGAAATTTAGCGATTCCTTCAACGCTAACGACAGCCAAGCGTTGGGAACTTATATTGGGCCAACGTCGATTGACAACAGAGATATTATCATATCTGTGTTGATGGTACGAAGATGAATTGCGTTGGCTCAGCAATGGTGCAAGTTTATGCCAGCATTGATTCAGGCTTGTATCAATATTGGCTGTATAGCGAAAGTTTTGTATCATCTTCAATCGTCGTATCAAGCTTGTCCCGGCGTTGGTGATCTTCCATAGATGTTGCCCAAGGTGGCAGAATTGAGACTCCTCAAGTTATGATTCTGGACCTGCATCAAGCTTCCTCCCTGGACACTACCCATTTTGTCAGGACTGGGCCAGCCTTGTCAATAATGGTGAATTTTCACATAAGATTTCATAAAGTCTCAGTTTCGAATAGTATTCTCACCTATTGTGAAGAATACACTACAAAATTTGAGTGATTGTGAAATTCTAACCTCAAATTTCAAACTTTTACATTGGGGAAGGCTGATTTCCTGGTTGGCGGAACTTGGAAGAGTGAAAACTCCTCTGAAACAAGAAGATAGATTTCCTTTTGTCTGTCTAAATAATAAATTCCCATTAATTTCTCACTTCTATGTATAAATTGCGATTTTATACGATCAATTGAATCCATTATTGAAAAAAGCAACATCTTCGATTCTCTTCTCGGATTACAATCTGTTAAACGCTTCAAATACACTTCCCATGCATAAAGTTCTATCGCGATAGCGACTCTGAGTACTCATTTAAGAGCATTCGAGAGTTTATATATTGCTTTGTTTTTCCTTCGCTTACCGAGATTGCTAAGTTGTCACCCACTGTCAGAGCGATACTACGAGAGCATAGTTTTATCACGATACTTTTTCGTTCACCTCTTTCTCTATCTTTCCTTGTTGATCCTTTTGGTGGTCACGCGTATGCAGCGAGGAGGAGGAAAACTGGGAAAGGGAGAGAGGAAGAGAATAGAAAAACAGGTCAACCGCTTTCACGCAGTCTTTCATTCAATGAGAAATTGGGCCAAGCACTTTAGTTCATTGAAACGCTCGTCCGGCAAATCCGGATGAGGAAAGACGAGGTAGGGAAATAGCCAAGAAAAAAGAAGAGAATCTTTTCGCAAAAGTGAAACGAGGAAACATTTTTCTTGGTTGGAAGTTGGTGATAGAGCGTGAAAGTAGGCTTTTTTGTTCCGACTTATCTTAAGACTCGTTTCACTTTCATTACATGTTATTCATATCTGCATCGCTCCAACCGCATTCATTCTTTATTCGCGATTATTATTCTAAGATAATTGAGAGATTTTTGTTCCGTTTCAAACGGATGAATCATTGAAATTCCTTTCCCTCTCTTGTGGGGGATTATGAAAATCATCTCTGGTATCTTTGTGCCATGTTTTTACAATTCTTAAGAGCTCTTCATACTCTTGTTACCTTTTTGTTCCTCTCTTCCGTTACTTTGTATGGATCGTGGTAAAAAGATAATACTGTGGGGTATTTTGTGAATATTATTCAGGAAATAATGTACTTATGAATAGTGAAGGGGTTGAAAAATCCTATCCTGAGTGGGGATACGAAAAATATCAAAGGAACTCATTTTATCCATCGTTTAAAGCTTTCGAGTATTAACTTTCACGTGAATCCAGCAATTCTCTTAATTGATATCTCTTATTCGAATTTGTTGGTTCAATTTAACGGAAGATCGGCAAATGGGTGGTTTTTGGAGATTCTATGGAACACTCAGTCCCTGCATTTGGAGTTAGAATAGCAAATATTAATAGTCTTGTTCAAGAACAACATACCCAACGTTGTCATTTTAATACAAAACAGCAAACATATTTGTATAACAAAATAGATCCACAGACCAAATAATTCATTGTGTCATCAAAGTTCTGAGTGCACTCGGAGACTGAAAACAATTTCAAGTAAGATGCATCGAATGGTGGATTATAACCTCGAATTCGAAGATCAAGTATGTTCTCTCTTTCCTTTTACCGTTGTTATCGATGGCCTTAATGACCAACACGAAGGGAAAACAAACCCCTGTGGACGATGTAACAAAACATGAATACACACAAGGAAAACATTTACATGCGTATAACGTGGTTTACTCCATTGTGAAAGGTCCGTACATGTGCATTGGTGTCTAAAGTAGTGTCCAATCGTCGTGGGTGCGCAGGCACTTCCCTTACAGTAACCTCCATTGGTGAAAGCAGGAGAGAAAAGGAGGGGGTGAGGTGAGGTTGGTTGCAAAATTTACCACCTGCAGCTGGACAAGCGGACACGTAATTAAGCCGAGCAGATAAACACGCAATTACGTTGCCGCCGCCGAGGACGACGACGACGACGACGACGTCGACGCCGGCGACGACGATGAGAATGGGAGACTAACCTCACCGTTGATAGCGATGGTTGTGGTGGCGGCGGCTGTGTCTAATGGTAGGTGGTCCGTAAAATACACCGCAGCATGAAAATACAGGTGTGCACAACAAATAACACTGCAAAAAAACGTGAAAGACTCCTACGATATATCCCTCTTCACAATTTAATTTTCTATTTGATGAGAGGAATTTGCAATTCGATTTTCAATCGATTGATTATTTTCCATTTACAGATTAGAATGAATTCGTACTTTATCTGTAGTTTGTGGTTTCGATAAGTTTTGGTCGAACAAATTTCCCATACAATCTGATGTAATCAAATCGGATGAGATTTTCCTACTTGATCGCATATTTTTTTCATTCAATTCTACTGAATCCCATTCAAGAATAACTCACAACACCAAAAAACAAACGTGCGTGGTAACTAATATTTTATAGAATCTCAACAATGAATGGGAAAATAAATAGGTTCCAATGGTATTTGATTAGAAATTCCACCATTCGTAATGGGATTTAATAGGATATTTCTAACGGGGGTAAAACCTTGTTCAATTCAACTCATTTATTTCAACGTTGAGCTTTCCCTCTTCCCCCACTTTTGAATGGTCCCTAGATGCGTTTTCAGTGACGATCGGTGCTGCCCAATTAAGCGACGATTATGTGGACCTTCCTTAGGCTCGATACTGATGACGGGAGTCCCTTGCGGCTTGGAATAAACGAGATTCTCACGTTTGGAAGAATTAAAATGAACGAGTTTTTACTGAGAGGGTTTTTGGGGTCACTGGAGCCGAATCCAGGACCCAGTCTTCTCCATCGCGACAGGATTTTCCATAAAGAGGTGATAACATGTCAATCCAGATTAAGGAATGTTTTCAAAATACTGTCAAATATTCTCTCAAAATATGTTGAAATAGCCATGATTTGGCGGAAAGTACCGAATGAGATAGTTGAGTTTGTTTTGAGAAGTAAGTATTATCTCACGTTGTCACCTAAAAATGTTACTGACCCATCAATGCGAGTCAGAATAATGGAATTTATTTCACATATAGTATGTAATTTTCCTATATCAATATCCATCCCATACACAGCGATTGATTTACGGCGGAAGATGTAATTGAAATCAAGGAATAAAACGTAAGAAAATTTGGTTCCTCCTCATCCAACGGAGATTAAATTGAAGAAAGAATATTTCAAAGATTGTTCCCGTGTCATACATATATGTATATCAAGGCGCCGAAACGAGTAGACAGTTATCGGATGATAACTTTTCGGAGCAACCCTGCAGACTGAAGCGACGACGACGATAATATCCGTAGGCGGTAAAAGGAGAGTCGTTAAACGATGCCTTGGATGGACATAAATCTTACGAAAAACACACATGGCAAAATTGCCATACGGAGCGTCGCCGCTGCCTCCTGAAAATATTTCACTTTTCGTTCCTGCGGAATGTTTTTTCTCCTTTTTCTTTCTCCGAGACTGCTGTCATGTTTCTTTCCCTTTCATTCCCCCCTAGTTCCAACGTATGCTACTCACTCCCTTCAGAATTCACAAAACGTTCCCCGTATATGGAGTGATATTTATTCAATATCCTCACTCATCCGTTGTTTTTTCTCTTCCTTCTGTTTCAGGTGAGTTCAATCTACGATATCTCGTCTTGAACTATATCTGCTTGGATTCACAATGGTTGGTGAGGTATAACATATTTCGGAAACTAGTCTTGTTTCTTATAGGAATATAAGCTTTTTCCTACCAGAATATTGAATATTCTCGGTTCTCCGCATCAATTGAGAATCAATCGGAACCTTGAACAGTGAATTGTCGTGACCATGGTGGTGGAGTCGAGTGAAATGTTAACGGTACAAATTTGATATTCTCCGTTTCCAGAATTTTACTCTGAGGAAAATGTACAGTTATGACAAGATTCTCATGTATTCTTCAGGAATTGGGACTTGATGAGAAATTATTGATAAAGGAAATCGTTTCCAGAAGAGACGAATTTTGTTGGTTTTTCTTTATCTTAATTGACATATGAAAATTCTGTTCTTTTCGAAGCATCACATCATCGAATAATCCTTCGGGATTCTCTCATTATTTTCACCATTAATGCTCAAATGTTCAACGTTTGTTCGTTTTAACGAGTCTCTATTGACGTTTTACGTATCAACCAGAAACCTCTCGCGCCTTGATTCAGATCTCGAAAAAATAATGTGAAATTTATCTCGATCTCATTGCGTTTGTTTTCTCCCTTCTTCATCTCTCAAATATACCATAACAGCACAAGAAAAAAGGTCATATTTTACATCCACACAAGAAATGAAACAAAAGACCTCACTTCCAACGCGTGTTGCCACTGTGTTTATTTTCGCGAAGGTAAATATCATTAATAATATCACTAACTCACTGTTTTCGTGCTCCGAACCATTCGAGAAATTGACATAAAATGTAATGTGTTTGATTCTGCAACATTTGTACGACCGATCGATCGATCGTTTAATTTTCACATCTTGCTTTTATTCTCCACGAATCACAACAAAACTAGCACCTATAGTTTTATTTCAGTGCCAGCGGGTAAGCAATTTCATTGGGAACAATCATTTTTAACAGAAATCCAGTCTCGCCTGGTGTATACATTTTTTCCAATTGCGTGTCATTATATTTGCATTAACATTTTTCCTACTACGATAATGTGTAATTTTCTTTCGTGGAAAAGTAATTATATTTCTGATATTCGTAAATTTGGTCCCCTAAAAGCAACCGAGTACTATGGATCAATAATTTAGAGTGTTCAAAAATACGTTACAGGGACGGGAGTATTTGGTATTTGAATCCAAATGACATACTTCGAATCATGAAGTTTAATTGCTAGAAGATATTGCGTATAAAAGAATTTTCTGTGCTGTCAAGACTGTTACCAGCGGTTTAACAACAACTAACTCTTTGTGTAGATTAATTGAACATTCCCAAGAATCACTATTCCAAACTTCAAATGCATTGATTACAGAAAATCACGGTTACGATTGAACAGCCAAGAATCCACAGAACCGTGATATATTGCTATTCGCTTTTGATGTGATTCGATGTGGAATATTGGTAGATAGAAAAAAACATGCGCGCATCCTTCTTGCAAAAGGGAAATTTGACAATAACAAAGCGTTAGTCAGTGAAAAAGATCATCGATAGAGAATTTGTTCAAAAATGGAATCTCTCGATATGAATGAATTGAAATCTCATTCCGAACGATTGTGTCCGAATATCACGTGAGGGTCAGATCATACATATTCAATATACGGATGAATTCATAATATCCCAATTCGGTGATAGATCGTGGAATAATTTTCCGTTTCAAGGAGTACAGTCGTGATCCAAATCCGTTTAGAGTAGAGAAAATTCTTCGGTAGATTCGTCATTCTTGTTGTGGGAAGTTGAGGTCTCCTCGTTGTCGGTGAGGGGTGCTGGTACTGAAAATCACCCTTAACCGTTGCGAGTGAACCGGGAGAATCTTAAGTTGGGCCACGTCGTTGGGGTCGCGTCACTCCCGTAAACCGCAACGAAGCGTAACTCACTCGTGTCCTCTCATCCCTCCTTGATCGTTCTTATTTGTTCACTCACCTGCTTTCCTCGTTCCAACCAACTTTCCACGCGAATTTATATAAATTCTCTCGTACTCTTCAGTTTCCTGCCAAAGCACTTTTGTTTTTTCCTTGGAAAATTTCTGTTTCCTTTTTAGTCAATGAAAAAATGTTTTTTCTGGGACCTTCGAAAATTGGTATCCAAATTCAATCGAGTCTAAAGAATTCAAACATCAAAGACAATTTATAGCTAGAATGCCTTCGACCGTGCTTCGCTTTGATTCGCGTGTTTTTGTGGACAAACAAAGACAAAGCAAACTGCACGCAAACGAATAGAATCTCATCTTTGAATTCAGAAACGGTACATGATAATATGTTTTTCATTTCAAGTTCAATGAACATTTGTTCGTTTCTCACAAATGCAATGGGATTGTATATCCTCTTTCTCTGTAAACCTACATCACAGTCAATACATCCTTTGCGAACTAATTTCCAAGACAAAGCGATTCACAACCTACATCATAGCGATGAGGCTTTGTTGAAAATCTATTTACATACCCATACAACACGAGGTACTACGTTATTCGATCAATGGATGAACTTCAACCTTTTTTTCTTGTTATTTTCATCATGGATTGTGAAATATGTTATAACAATGTCATAAGGTAATAAGTGGGCAATTTTGTTCAGGAGATAATATGTGTAAAAGTACACCAAAATCCTAGAAATAAGACTTCTTTTGATATTTGGGTAATTTTTACATTTCACGCGTGGAGGAGATATTTGGAACATCGATCAACCACGTTTGAATTTTGAATCGGTCACCTTGAAAGTCACTTGGATTTTGCCAGCTTCCCACTAGTATGATCCTCTTTATTTTATTTTAACCGCTGTTGCATCACTGTGTTGGAGACTGACTTTTGTCTCCATCGTCTTCATACATACGAATTTAACACGTACGCGCATACATGCACGTTTCCAGTCGTGGCGGACGCCTTTCCTCGAACCAGCAATAGTGGTAGTAATTGTTGTAGTTGTAGTAGTAGAAGCAGCAGCAGCGCACGCTGCTTGGCATATGGAGGAGGTACCTACTGCAATGCAGTGCCCGGCGCCCAGCCTGCCGGGCATTCAGGCATAGTAGGGTAACCAAAGCACACGTATGCACACACGTGTTCCGAAACACGGCCAGGAAGAGGAAGAAAGGCACGAAGATCGGGAATAAGAATATGAACGTTGTACAAGGAACGCACTTGTTGGTTATATTGAAAACACTTAGATTTCAGATAACATCGAGTAAGCGTTCGATTAATGAAACACCAGTTTCATTGAAATTCTTATGAATTAATTTTTCAATATTCCCTCAACGTTGCATCTTCGTCTAAATTTAATTTGTGCACGGGGAAGGATAGATTATACAGATTAATAACAGTCTCAATTATTGATATGATCGGGTATGAAATACAAGAATAAAGCGAGTGATAAGATAATTCCTTCTATAATACCAAGACATGAGATGACGATGGTCTCTGAATCTTCCATAGCGTATTTTATAATTGGTAATTGTGCCTCAGTCACAGACAAAATTATTTCCATTCTTGCTTTGTGACTCCTGTACACTCTGCTGAAACATTGATGTGTCATCGAAGATTATTCATTTTACATACGGTTCGGAGAGCTGAAAGTTTATCAATACATCGTACTGTCAACTTACTATGACATGCTTCACTTTCTTCTCATCGGTATATTTGCGACGGAATTATGTTATCAATGATCAGTTCCCTCCCATTGCACATTCCCCAGGCTAATTATATCATTATTCCTTAGAATCTGAGATGAGCATCGAGAGGAACAGATGCTTATTGATCAATCGATCCTATTCATAAGATGTGGTAATGAAATTGATTACCAGCGAAATCTAATCTTTGACTGCTGTAAATTTTGATTGACGTAAATCAGAAATTTTTTCTTCATAGTTGATAGAGAGGGAACATTTAAGTGATCTACACGAAGAAAAAGGTGTTTTGAAAAATATCATAATTTATGGATTTTTGGCGTTGGTCTAACATGAGTCAAAATATTTACGTGAAGATACTTCTAAAAGTACCATAATGGCTGGGACTTTTATGAGGAAGGTACCATACTTCTTTATGAAAGTCTAAAAAGTCTAAAAGAAATTATGGGACTTTTACAGGTTAACGCCAAAAATCCATAAATTATGGTATTTTTTAAGATATCTGTTTCCTTAGTGTGAAGAAACTGTGAGGAACTTGCGATGTTTCACTTATCTACTAATGCGTTGGTAATATTAATTATCTCTTATTGAATAATTAGCTCCCAATGAGGCCTCTGGCTCGTCGGATTCCAAGGTTCTTTAAAGAGTGAGGACACGCGTGTTCAATAAATGTGGGTTTAAATAATATAGATACATTTCAATGTAGCAATAACTGATTAGAAGGTCTGTTAATACATAAAGGAGGATTTGAAATTGAATGTGATACGAAAGAACATGTTGTTGAAGCTTGGATCGTTTATAGAAACGAAAATGAAATTTAAATCCACAAAATTGGATTGGTGATCATTGATCATTATTCAATTTCTCAAATTAACTTCTTCGACCTGAGAATATTGCTCAAAAAATGTACTGCAAAATTTTAGGTTTTTGGTAGTTGAATATTTCGTTATTTATTAATTCAGTGTTGCCGTAATCCATACAGCGCCGAATACCTCAGTTATGTATCAAAAACGTGTCAGTTACAAAAGCGGACATAGAAACATTTCAGAAAGTCTTCGAATACTTTTCAAACCCGTTTGTATGTCCGCTTTTGTAACGGAGACGTTTCTGATACATTACTGGAGTATTCGGTGCTGTATGGGAAGGATCCATAATTCATCAGGATCAATCACTCCTGCTTGACTGTTGATTCAATCACCGAATGACAGACTATACGGAATGGAAACACTGATTTGATTACTAATTCGTTTCAATAAACGATTCAAACTTCAGCAACATGGAAGAACTCATTCTCACACGTGTAACACCATCCATGTAGCAAATTGGCGATTCCGCCATTATTCACCACGGGCAATGGCTTGGCCCAGGCGTAACAGCCAAGCGTGGGGATTTATATTGTGATAAGAGTGATAAAACATTGCTGGCGCAAGTTTGTACCAACATTGGTTTTAGAACAAAAGTTTTATGTTGGCCAACCATGGTAGAACCATTGAATTAAGCCTACGCCAACATTGACGACCTTTCACCACCGTTGCCCCAGGCGTCAACATTACATTTGGGATGTGTAATATTCTGGAAAACATCTCAAGAAGATTGTCAGAATGTCTGCAGGATGTCTCATGTCACCACCTCAGTAACATTCTGGAGACATTCTGAAATATTGCTGTGATCATTTCAGCGATATTCTGTACGGAAAAAAATGTCACAAAAAAGCTTACAAAATATTACTTTGGGCTGAAAAAAAATTTCTTCAGCATTTACTTCTACAAATGTTGAATGAGCTTGGCCAGAATCACTTTGAGTGGGAGAAAACCTGCTCCGAAGTCGATTATTAGAAAGTCCCCCCAGTGGGGATTGAACCCGGGTTCGACGAGTGAGAGTCAAGGCTTCTATCACTTCAGCAAATCTCCAAGATGACGACACCACTCTCGAAATGCTATTTATTGTAATCATCGTGATGGGAGTTTGAAGAATTCATTCCCGTGAAATAAAGGACAATCGATTCAGAATCTTCTGACACAAAAAATCAGTAGGTCGTGGGAGAGAGGTTTTTTTCAACCGCGACTTTGAAATTTTACGAAGGGCTGAGTAAGATCGATGGAAAAACTTTGAAAATTTGTTGCCGTTGGATATAGACTAATCGATTCAGAATATTTTGGAATAGAGGATGATAAGCACTTGAGAGGAGCGTTTCTTGAAAAGTGCACTTCCAAAATTTACCAAGTGCTGGAACAAATTGATGAGAAACTTTCGAAAATTTGTTTCCGTGGTATATTGACCAATCGATTCAGAATCTTCTGAAATGGAAAGTGAATAGGTCGTAGGAGAGGCGTTTTTTTCGATCTTGAATTGTAAATTTTACCAAGTCTTGGATCAGGTGTACGAAAATTCATCGTGCTTCATAAAATATTGTTACTGTCATATTCTCAGAATATTTCATTCGCGACAAATTTACCATATTCCCCATCGTAGATTTTCAAAACATTACGGATCATTATGTGTGCAATGTTCCATTAGGAAGATTCTCAGAACGTGTTTAACAAAATATCGTATCTGCAATATCTTTAGAATCTTGTTTAAGTATTTCACACAGAATGTCCTGAACGAGTTATTGTAATATTCTAGAAATATTACTGAGACATTGGGTGCTGTGTGGGGGGTCAGCCTTGCGCTACTGGTGGATTTGTACACCGGAATTGTTCGCGCCTCTTATATTCATACAAATGTACCTCTAATTGCTGTGCGCTAGGCAACGATACGCAACGCCTAGCGTTTGACAGTGGAACTTAACAACTTGGGGTGGACACATTCGACGGCGTGCTATCCCCTTCACGGTAACGCGTCACGAGGTACGCTTAGACTGGTTTACTGGCGGTGATTTGGCGGAACTTGTTACGCAATGCTTCTACTGTACACCGCTTGACAACGAGATGTCGCCACGGACATGGTTTTGTAGTATAATGACGGGTTTTTGTCACAACCCGACCGGCTGATATTTTGTTTTTTTCTTATATCCGTAAAAATCATTGACACATTCATGGAAATTCTACGTTTTTTGGTAACGCGTTGGAAAATATTCAGTTCACCGTATCACCATCCTGGTGAAAATAAAGCGTGCTGGGAAGACCCAACTAACATTCAGATATCTTAAAGATATCTTTAAGAAGTCGAAACGAATTCTGAAAAATGTCTTATGGAACACGTATAGAATTCGAAAAAAAGTCTTGAAGAGTTCTTAGAGATGTGTTGAAGAATTCATAAACATGTCTTGAAAGACTCTTGGATTCGTTCACAAGAAAGAGGTTTAACCTTTCCTTTTTCCTTTTCCTCTTTTTTCTTCAACTGCTCTCGTGTTCCGATGAAGTTTACCTGATTTCGACCCTCGTTACGGGAATCGAACCCGTTCAATTTACGACGTATCATCAAGACATCTTTCGGAGATATCCCCAAGTCTTCTAAAATATATCTTCAAGAACTCTTCAATAACGTTCTTGAAGATCCCTGAATCGAGACATCTTTTAGAAATCTTTTACAAGATGTCTTTCCAAGACTTCTAAAAGATATCTTTAAGAACTCTTCAAGAACGTTCTTGAAGATCTCTCAATTAAGCATTCTTATAGATATCTTCAAGAACTGAAATGTTAGTTTGGGATTTACAAAAAAGTTGTTGGACCTGTGAGTACTGTGAGAGTAATCAAAGGGTCAATAAAAAGTGGTGGAAGCGTTTTGAAAGTGTCACTTGGCGGGTGTACACTGAAAAAAATTCCTTCCAACCAAATGAACAGTTTATTTGTCCTCTCTCCATAAAATATTTCTTAGGGATAATGAGATATTTAATCAAATCAAATAAGGGAATGCTTGCCCCAAATGAATTGGTCTTCTAAAGGAATAATTTAATAGTCACAAGTAATCAGTTTTTGCATCTAATTGAATATTTAATTTCTACAAGTAAATATTTTATGGAGAGAGGACAAATAAATATTCTTTCCAGTGCAGAGCGTGTAACAAAGCGTTCCATTCAAATGATCGGAAATGATAATGAAGAGACGTAAACGACCCAGAAGCTTGCTCGCACGTGTTTTCAATATCCAAGAAAACGCCCCCCGGTCTGCTTTAGAAGCGTAATAAAATGCTCGATCTTTCATCTGACCTTTCAAGAAAAAAAATCACCAAATTTTATAGAGGAATTGAAGAGAACCCAATGCATAGTTTTCAGTATGAATATATACTTCGAAACTAAGTACAGTGAGAAGAATGATCTCAAAAATCGATCAATAATACTAAAAAGTTATCAATCCTTGGTTCTCTGTTAGAACATACACGGAAAAAGAAAACACTACTGGTGACTGTGAATTACAACGATCGGTTGGAAAACAAATGAAAACACGCCTGGATAATAAGGATTATCGCGCTCACAGTGATGGGTATTGTCATGAAATTCGTCAATGCTGTTTGGACAGTAATGAGGACTGGGAAACGCAGTACTGCATGGAATGAATTTGAGTTTCAATGTATTTTTGTGATTCACAGTAACCATTGCTGTTTTTTTTCCGTGTAGGTCAATTACATATCAATGATATAACGGGGGCATACAAATGTCCGCTTCGAATATGTACCAATTACATCATATAGCTTTATATATAATTTCTATATCACAGGTATATCAAAAGTCATGTGATATAACTCCTGCCTGTTTGAAGCGGACATTTGGATGCTTTTGTTATATCATTGGTATATAAAAGGCTCTGTTACATCATTGGTATGTTCGGTTCTAATAGGGTTCCCATTCGAGAGAACAACAAAGGCGATTTGAAATGTTTTATAAATTCAAAATTTTGCTTGGAATGAAAATAATTCTCCAAACTCAAGATTCACGAATCAATTCAAAACAATTTAATTATCTTTAACATATGAAAGATCAGGAGGATTTTAAAATTCGATGATTTAGCAAAATTATTGTTTAGGAATTGATATATCCTTAATTGTATCTTGACTATGAATGAAACACTTCAGCTGAATAACTGGTATGAAGAGTATGAAATGACCTCAGAATAATATAATTTTCTGTCGTCTAAAACAAATACACAAAAGAGTCCTATAAGCGTCTTGAAAACGTCAGGAAACAGTTCCTAGAGAGTTGTAGAAGAGTGTCCAGTGAAAAGGGTGCGTTGGGCGATCAATGAAAAGTGATAGCACGCTTGTAGAAATTTGACATAGAGTCATTTAGCGGCCAAAACTTTTCACAAAGGCTCCTGTCACATTATTGCACACTTTTATGTTGTTTCAAGCACGTTCAATTTTTACCAGGGTAATCCGAGCATAAGATCATGCTCGAGGGTGAAGGGAGACGTGGTTTCCGGAATAACTTGCAGTGCGTACCCACAGCACATAATATTGCAGCAATATTACAATATTATATATTGCAATGTAATATCACTGCAATATTACAGTGTCGATAATATATCATGAATCACACTGAAATATTGCGGTAATATTTTGCAAACAGGAATTTGTAATACATGCCTAAACTTGAATCCTGGCCAATTTCCATGTGAAAATTAGGCCGAAACGGTTTGATATTGTTTTGTTTTTGTATTCATGAGTGGACGTGAAAAATGAATGAAAATGAGAATGTGTGTTCTTTAGTAAACTTTAGTAGTGAAAAAACGGGTCTTTCTGATTCCGGTTTATTGCAATCGTTTCAACTTTCTTCGGAATGCAAAACCAATACCCCTCCCACAGTTTCATTTTTTTTCGAAGATGGGATATTTTGTGAAATATTATAAGAACATAATTTGAAATTATAATACTGTCCCTAATTCGGGTCCTAAAATATAAAAAAATAGAAGAATAGTTTCCCCCTCTGTAGGACTTTTGAATGCCATGAGAAGTAGAAAAAATATGCCTGAACTCACATTTGTCTTCAAAAATCAGAATTTTTCCAATTTCACCCCTGAGCAATATAAACAGAAAAAAATTAAGATTTCTTTTATGACCCAAAAAATTTCATGTTCCTTGGAACCCACAAAAGTTACAGTTGTTATATAAATTACAAGACTTTGAGACGATATCAGTGTCATGAGATCAGCTGATTTTTCCTGTAAGGTTTTCTGAAACGGGTGAAATACAATTGAAATATCTTGATGTACCTTTCTTCTTCACCAATCAAACGAAGCTACATCGGAATATCTATTATATTTCATCAGGCTTGTGAAAACCGGGAATTTTTCTCTTTTTGATTCGTTATTCTGTTCAAAAGAAATGCATCATTGATCAATTTCGTTAGAATTCCCAGTTATATAACACATCATTCAATAAGTCCCGAGACCAACCCAGAAATGGTGCTAGTAGTACCAAACTGGCCACTTTTCCCTAGAGTGCGAACCTTCACATGAAACGCGTAAAAATTTCACGTCGATCGAACCACAAACAGCAGAGTTATCGAGGTTAGAGTAAAGTCACTCTGTAATTTGTTTGAAAAATGGAAAAAAGCCAGTTTCGCGTGTTGATAAAATATTGTTTTTTAATGGGTAAGAACACCATGGAAGCCCAGCAATGGCTTGAAAAACGTTACCCGGATTCCTCTCCCTCCAAACCAACGATTTGTCGTTGGTATGCCGAGTTTAAATGTGGTCGTACGGACACAAACGATGTTGGACGTTCGGGTAGGCCATTGAAAGCCGTTACACCGGAAAATGCGAGTGAAGTGTTGAAAATCGTAATGAAAAATCGCAAAGTGAAGGTCCTTGAGATTGCAGAAATGACACAGATATCTGGAAGCGTATTTACAATCCTTCATGAAAAATTGAGCATGAAAAGGGTTTTTTCCAAGTGGGTGCCGTGATTGCTTTCAGTGGAACAAAAACAGCAACGAGTCGACGCACAGTGGGGCCAAATGCCAAAAAGCTGGACAAAATTATAAGGGGCTCTCAAATTCGCTTGCGACTTCGTACTCGGGAAGTTTATGGGGTCACTGATTACGAATCCGTTGTCAGAATTTCAAAATTCAAAATGGCGGATCCAATATGGCGGACGAAAATTGAAAGAAACCATCGGATTTTCTTCAAATTCGGTGATCAGGGGTTTTTGGGGTCGCTGATTACGAATCTGCTGTTTGAGTTCCAAAATTCAAGATGGCGAAACCAATATGGCGGACGAAAATTTAAAAAATCATCGGATTCTCCTCAAATTGAGTACCCAACGGTTTTTGGGGTCGCTGATTACGGATCCGTTGTTCTCATTTCGAGATTCAAAATGGCGGATCCAATATGGTGGACGAAAATTGGAAGAAATCATCGGATTTTTTTCAAATTTGGTGATCAGGGGTTTTCGGGGTCGCTGATTACGAAACACAACACATTTCAATCGTCTACCTCACTTGGATAATTTTAATGCAGTAGATGCTCAAAATGATGGCCTTCGACTTCAATACACATTTCAAAACGTTTTACAAAAGATTGCTGAACTCGTGCTAAAATATCTTCATTGATGCTCGCGCATGCATTGATGATTCGTTGACGCATATTCTCAGGTGTAGTCGATGCTTGTTGATAAACTGTATCTTTTATGTATCCCCATAAAAAAAAATCTGGAGAAGTAAGATCCGGAGAACGGGCAGGCCAATGAACTGGTCCACGACGTCCTATCCATCGTCCAGGATAATCTCTGTCCAATATTTCTCGAGCTGTGACTGCATAATGGGATGGACAACCATCGTGTTGATACCACATATTCAATCGTTCCTGAATAGGTATGTCTTCAAGTAATGTTGGAAGTACTTGATCTAAGAAATGTCTGTACTTCTCTCCATTTAGCGTATCTGCAATGAAGTACGGTCCAATTACTCGAGATCGAAAAATACCACACCAAACATTCACAGCCCATTGTCTTTGATGCTCTACTTGACGTAACCATCTTGGATTTTCTGTTGCCCAGTAATGCATATTATGTCGATTTACTTGACCATGATTGGTGAACGTCGACTCATCAGAAAATAATATGTTGATGAAGTTGTTATTGTGCATTTGCGCTAGACCCCATCGACAAAACTGTACACGATTTTCGAAATCATCACCGTGAAGGTCTTGATGCAAACAAATGTGATACGGATGGAATTTGTGACGTTTCAGTATTCGAAGAACACTTCTTCGAGAAATTCCCGAATGGAGTTCAATTTCACGAGAGCTCACGTATGGATTATTGGCTACTGCAGCTAGTACATTAACTTCCGCATTTTCTCCGCTAACAGTTCTCATTCGATGTCGTTTTTCCCTTGTAACACTTCCCGTTTCTGAGAATAATTTTGTAATGCGTTGAAAATACCTAATGGATGGCGTTGTTCTTTCAGGAAATCGTTCTGCATACAAGTCATATGCTTGTCCACCATAGAAAAAATCATCTCATGTTTCACTGAAACATGTTTCTCATCAGTTCTGAAAAAAGTAGCCCTCAGATTTTCTATTTCATTATCAACCCGTAGCTTCTCTGCAACCGAAACTTCAGTTGATTCTTTCACAAACTCTATTTTGATTGGCCTACAAAATCTGGTTGATGATGGCCTTGGATTCTGCCAAATTATTTTTGAATTGCAGTGTAGGTGGAGAGGCACAAGTGAAGTAATGAACACAGCGGAATCACTAGCTTCCGAACTTTGATATGCTTGTTTGTATGAGGAGTGGCCAGAGCTCCCATCAAACCCCCATTTGAAAATAAGTACCAGGTTTTGTAACTCTTCATCAGATAAAGTTGACAAAACCGAATTCTGTAGCTTTAAAATACGTGTAGCTGTGTGATCAAGAAGTGCTTGTAGTTGCACAACAGCGCAGGTTTCTGTTATTTGAATAAATTCCTTGTCAGGGGAACACATGCGTTTGGCCAGTTGAATTTTTTTATAAGGTGGAAATTTCTGCGGATCAGCTTCACGCAATAAGCAGTACTGATGTTTTGAGAGCTCGGCATCTACTAGGAGAGCTAAAGCATCTTCATCATTCAACATCTTTGGCTCATTTCGCTTGAAAGTTTGATAACTTTTCATATACATTTTGGCAAGCTCAGGATCAGAAGATGTAACATCCTTTACAATTTTTGCGGCTTCGATCTGTCCAGACGCTCTCAAACACATTTGTGTGGCGTAAGACAGCTCTGAGATAGGAGTATTTACTCTGATATTCTCCGTTTTCCTACGTTTCGTTCTTTCTGAACATTCGTTGAATTCAACAAGAGGTCTTCCCACTTGCGTGTGAACAGTTACAGAATGGGGATTCCTGAAAGTACAAAACACTACCTCTTGTTTTAATCATTCTTCATTATTTTTAAGAAATCGTTCTTCGGTCCTTTGAGAAGATTCCCATCTCTTTTTAAATACATATTTAAAAGTAGATAAAAGGTTAGAGATCTCTGTAGTTTTGTTATCCGGACAACACGTTATCTCGATGATTTTTCCTTGAAGGAAAGTGAACTTTTCATCCAACGTAGGTAGAGGACTGCTCCTTAAAATATTGTACATCTCTCTCCGAGTCATAGATATTGAATCATCTTTGAAATCTACAAACGTTGTAGAATTCGATAAAATTCGCTACAGAAACCCCATGTGTTTCTAAACATTTTCCTAATTTTCTTGGGTTGGATTCAACCCTCTTAAGCTAATTTTTTTTGCAGTCAACTGTTCAAATTAAACTACTGAGAAAATATAGGTTGTTGAAACACTCACCTATGGCAGCGGAATCCATCTCATTTGGAATTGTATGTTAACATTGAATGATTTTAAGAAACGAAAAATATTCACCAAGCTCCAAACTTGCACGCGGAAAAAAGTTTACGGTAACGATTACTAGCAAGAGTAAGAATTCGGTGACAGCTATTGCACAATTGTGATAAGCACCATTTGAAATCAGACCGATTACAACCAACTATTTACGTTGCCATGGAAACGATAGGTTAACATAAGAACGATCACCAAATCGCGAGTCATGATTCAGTTCACGAAAAGAAAAGAGATATCAATACTTGAATAACATTTATAAACATTGAGGAAAATGACGGTTACTTTAGGGAAAAAGAGCATCGCTGAAGAATGTTAGCAGTGAAGTTACCAAAAATTCGTAGTAATAATACTAAATGTTGGTAGTTTTATTGTCATTTCCCATAGTGAATTCATCAACTCATAGTAAATTCACTACGAATATTCTCCAGCAATACTGTTTTTCTCTCAATGGTCCATCATCTTCCTAAATATCAATGATTTCTGGCTTTTGTGTACCCTAAGCCCGCGATGAGAAGAAAAACGAATGGTAATCAATCTCATACAGTTTTCCTCGTGCAGCAAATGTACACTGGAAATAAAACACATACTAACGTTGAGATAAAATTCAAAGCGAATCTACTGAATTCTGAGTTTTGTGTCCACCATATTAGATACGCTATCTTTGATTCTTGGAATTTGACAACTGATTCGTAATCAATGACCCCACAAAACCCTGGATACCGAGTTTGAAGGAAATCTGATGATTTTCTCAATTTTTTTCTGCCAAACTGGATCCGCCATTCTGAATTCCGGAATTCAGACACCGGATTCGGAATCAGCGACCTTAAAAACCTCAGGGTACCGAGTTTGAAGGCAATCCGATGATTTTTTCAATTTTCATCCGCCATTCTGAATTTTGAAATTCAAACAATGGATTCGTAATCAGCGACCTCAGAAACCCCTGGGTAACGAATTTGAAGAAAATCCGATGATTTCTTTCAATTTTCGTCCGCCATATTGGATCCGCCATTTTGAATTCCGAAATGAAGACAACGGATTCATAATCAGCGACCCCACAAACTTCTGCATATCAAGTTCAGACAAGTTTTCTGATGTTTAGGTAAGAGTCCCATCTACCACCTCCAATAAGTTAAACGACGTAATTTTGCGTAATTCTCTACTATTCCTTCAAAAACCAAACACATTTTCTCATTTATAGATATAGAAATTACATCCAATCATTGCTCTGTCAGTATTTTCCACTCATCAAATTGATATTCTCTTAATTTTTAGTGTATTCTACATAGTTTCAGTAATAGACTCCAATTTGAAAAAGTCTAATCGGTTCATTTTTCGAGACACAGCGTCTTTTTGAACATGCTCGTTATTTTACTGTCTTTCAATCACGCGGATTATACTTCAAGGAGGGTATTCTGCAACTGGTACACAAGGGCAGGGGGAGGGGATCAGATCTTCTTATATCAGAATTCCAATACTTGGGACATCACCCTACTTATCCCAAGGGTCAAATATCCCCAACTACAAACTTCATTTTTGGGGTTTTGGCCAGCTTTTTGGCATTTGGCCCCACTGTGCGACGATTCAGAAAGCTGTGTATCGCTATTTACTCGCAATAAAAAGGATTTCCTGCGTCGATACGTGACCATGGATGAAACATACCCAGCAAACGCAACAACATCGGCCGTTTTCTGGTCAAATGATGGCATACCGATTGTTCATACAGCGGGCCGACATTGAAAATCTGAATCGGGCCAGCTCCTATAGGAGACTGCGGCCGACTTACTTTTCGTTGCGGCATGCCGCCTTATTAAATGATGGCCCGATAAAGGTCAGTTTACGGCAAATGATGATCACTGGTGTATGAAAAGGTATCCCTGAGGATAAGTATTAGTGGCATTTCAATGGGCCGCTGATGGCCTTGCGAGGCCGGTGACGAGCCGTTACTGGCCCTGTGGCCTGGATTCATGCCAGCATTCTTAGCATCCCTAGTAAAAATGAATCATATACAGACTTTATAAATCACATACGGCTTATATATGAATTAGAAAAACATATATTTCCCTTATACAATCCATATATGGTCCCTATACGATTCATATATGGTTCATACATGAGAAAATTCCTCCATATATGAAATGGTTTTGATACAGGGTCATATATGGATTATATAGGAGACATATATGAATTATGTAGGGGACATATATGATTACATGGGAATCATATATGAGCCATATAGAATTTATATAGGTTTTATATAGGATTCATTTTTACTAGGGATGGTAGAAATGGTCATAAGGAATCATTGTCTACTTATAAGGAAGAGATAAAAAGAATTTGTGATGATGTTCGTCGTTGAAAATTCTCATAGATGGTCGAATAACGTTATAGAATCTCACATATTCCGATAAAAGTTTATCAGGTTCTATAGTGGTTTTTGACACCCGTTGATCAGATTTTATGAGACGTATGAGTTTCTATGATGTTTTTCCATGGGGTTCGGAGAAAAAAGTTCTCACATAGAACCATTATACATCAAATGAAATTCATCCATGTAATCATTTATGAATATCAACCGTAGACATATAGACATATTTCCCAGGGGACAGGTAATTCTTCATGTTCATAACCTTGTAAAAATGATTCCTATAGGACCACATATAAATCATATATGGCCATATATGGAAAGCAGTTTCATATATGACCACACGTCATCCGCATTCAATTCATATTTATTGCATGTAGGGCGCATATAGGACGCATATACGGCCCGTATATGTAATTTTCAAGCATATAGGGGCCGTATATGCGTCGTATATGCGTCTTATATGCAATAAATATGAATTGAATGCGGATGACGTGTGGTCATATATGAAACTGCTTTCCATATATGGCCATATATGATTTATATGTGGTCCTATAGGAATCATTTTTGCAAGGGTAGGAAATATATTACAAAGATATAAGAAGTTTGTACATATGTTTTATTTCTCATGTGAAATTTGGAAAATGATGAATGTTATTGATGAAAAAAAACAAATAACAAAGAATTTAAATGCAGATGTTATCAACTATCCAACTAGATCATTTGAAACCCAAATACAATAACATTATCAATATAAGGAATACATAATGAGTTATAGACTAAACGGAACTTCCACAAGAGAAATTCCAATCACAAAAAGAACAGCTCACTCAAATTGGAGGGGAAATCGCCGTAAATGTATAATGCTGAACGCAAAGAAATGTTTTGGATTCATTCCATTCATATGAATAACATAAAAAGCATCAGCATTTCTATCAGAATTATGGGCTCATAATTGAAAAATAAAATGATATAATATTCCACTGAATATTGTGACTAGAACTGCGGACTTAATTGAAAACGTAATTCTTATTATCTATAATAAATTGCATTCATAAAATTAATGAACATAATATACCATGATATATTTCAAGTGGATGGGATTGGATTCTAAAACTTTTTGCAATTTCTTTTCACAGTGCACTTTTGTAATCAAAGAGTGGTCGAACCCATACGTATTTTGTTCACAAAGGGACCCAGTAGTTTAATCATGGGATAATTAATATGAACACATGTTTCACTCATAATTCTTTAAACGAATCAATATCATTAAAAATTCTCCTGGAGTTTCAAAAAAAAAATTCCAATCTTTTGTAACCAATATTTCTACGCTTCTCTATAACACAAATGTATATGACTTATTTTTAGCTATCTATATATCAAGAAAATGTGATAAGAACCTTAGTTTTCATGTTTGTTCCAAATTAAATCATCCATTAAAAAAAAAAAAGAAGTATTTCTGGAAGCATATCAGAACCATCTAAATGTGATGATTTAAGTAGTAAAGAAGAGTTTTGGAAATAACAAAAAGTTACTAATCTATTTCAAGTCGAGGGACTTCAACTTTGTTCTCCTTCCTGATGGATCGACCTCCTCCTCTGTCAGGAGCATTTCGCAGCCAATTTTTGATAGCAGTCTCGATTTCACTTTGAGTAGTACGTTTAGTCAATGGATTTTTTCTCACAGCAGCTGAAATGAAAGTGTTCTATGACATATCGTGATAGAATTGATAAAATACCTTGCAATCAAAGTTCTATGTATTCAAATTATGACAATTTTCAGAATTGAAACATGTTATTTGGAGTCATTGAATTATTGAATTATTGAAAGAACTCCCATGTATTATGAATCCAACTTTGTTCATCAGTAAGTTAGCAATAAAATAAGTACATAAAATGAGCTCATACATACCTAATATCACATTTATAATATTGGGCACACCCTTGAACGCAAATTTATCATTTCGTCCAAGCCAATTGCAATTTGAAGCGACTGGATGAGTCATTATTTTTGGCATTATTCGTTTGATGGAATCCACAACATCCTTTCCTCCAATTAATCTGAGGGATGTGCACTGTGAAAGAATAAATTCAACTTGATTGAGTATGTATAAAAACCAAAAACATCCAATGAACAAATATCACAAAAGATGAACATATGTTCTCTCTTTCCAAAGGAAATTGAAATACTCACGGTATTATTAGCTACTTCCTGATCAAGCAGTGCTTGATTGAAGGCATTCAAATCGTCGATATTTTGTACAGGTAAGTTGTAAGAATCCAAATAATTTTCATTCATGATTTCAACGTTAAAATGATTTTGCATTAATAATTTGAGAGTTCCTACATCTTCGGCCATATTCTGAACTTTGGTTGTAAGGTTTTTCAATAAAACTGAAATATTCAGTCCACTAATTACATGAACCTAATAACAAGAGGTGTTTAATGAATGTACTAGAATGCCTTATACCTTCATTAGATTCACATTTGGGACATTTTACAAAATTACGGTGATTATTCTCTTCTGTATGCTCTGTGTTTGATATTTTCGGAATAGAATTCCTATCTTGAAGTATTTGCGAAGGTCCTGAATCATATTTGATGAATTCCGACGCTGTTCTTTTTCTTTTATCGCTCGAAGAGGCTTTTTTTCTTACAGATGGGCATTGAGGAACTTCTGGCAAATTTTCTTCTGCCGAACTTCCAGCATAATCTTCGTATCGTGGATCTTTGTCAACAGTTCTCTTTGATGTTAATATTTCTGTACCTTCATATTTACTTTGGGTAAAGGCTTTATCTTCTTCTATATTCTCAAGCTTTCTCGCAGCTTTCTCATAAGTATCTGAAAAATTTTGATTGGATTGATTGAAATTGAATTCGAAAGTTTTAAATTTCATTCAAAACTTAACGAGGTATCTTGGTGTAGAACAGGAAAAAATAAACACCTTTTTGTGGATTTCTTTCAAAAAAATTATCCAACATATATTCTGTCAATTTTCAGCGTTTGTTGTACACATACTGAAGAATTCAAATTGATTTTTCAGTGCAATTATATGAGAGTTGAAGCGAGGCCCTGCAAAGAATATGACAGTGTTTCCGAAAATTACGGCGTGCAGTATAACTCAAAAAATTCTTGATGACCTTCGTAATGATTTTTGTCTTAAATTGAAAGTGAATGAATTCCCTTGAATATATACCTCAACTCAGGACCAAAAACTTCATTCAAAAAGAGCTTTCATAATCAAAAACATGTTAACAGCGTGTGCAGGAAACAATTTTTTTTCCAAATCGTGATTTTTCCAACTTCTCCGGACAGAATAATTAATTCTTTAGGTATATGTACAAATTACATTCATATACTCCAAGGAAAATTTTCTTTCGTATTTTTCAGACAACTTTACGAGATGCTAGAGTGCACGTCGTGCAGGAACAATTTTCGAAAACACTTTCATGTTTGCTGCTATACCTTACTCAACCTTTCATATAATTGCACCGAAAAATTAACTTGAATAAACTTCAATATTATAAACTTCGAAATTATAAACTTCAATACGTGAACAATAAACGCTGCAATTTGCAAAAATATATGTTGGATAGTTATTTTTTTTAAAAAAACCATAAAAAGTGCTTTTAAAATTTTTTGTTTGAAATGAAACATTTACTTACATGTTTTACAAATTATTTTAACAGGTAAACGTTCACACGTATCCTTATCGAAAACCTTCTTTCTTTGAACAGCTTTTATTCGCTCATAATCAGTTTTATAGGAAGGCCATAAACAAAAAGTTTCATCATTTTCATCATTTAATAACCATGTCACAGGTACAATTGCGACAGGAATGTTATTTTCCTGATCTTTCTCCTCTGTGAATTCCACAACGTAAAAATCTCTGTAACATAACGACAATTGAATTAATGTCAAGCCAAAAATGGCTGAAATAAAATATTATATCAATTATTTTACTTCGTTCCTGTAGATATTTCCATTCTCGTGGTATTCAATATATAATATAGAAGAAAACTCTCTCCACAATGAATGTAGCAGAGGAAAAGATACAAAAGACTTCTTGTAAGGCAGAAATACACCTTTACATAATATGTCTCCTATTGGATGATAAATAATTGTATCATCTAAATCGTTACATTGAAAGATTTACCAAAATGACGACCGAGCTGGATAGTGGAAAAATTCACCAACATTAGAGTACTTCTGTCCTATGAAATAGTGTTTGTCACTCCGTACAAAGTATAATATTCTGATTATATCTTTAGTAACAGATTTCAACATCACTATGTTATCACCATCGTTTTGGGATAAGATCAAATTTTTATGTGTTAGTTTTGTAAAAAATTCGCCATTAAGGAATATAGTTTCCACTACTTTTGGAACAGAGTGTTTTACAGGTTTTCCTACAATCCTCCAGGAATGACTTTCGTTCTCAAGAGAAATTTGATTTACTTCTTTCTCTTTCAAACGTCGCAGGATCTGTTGAAGTGGATGATTTGATTTCCTAACTGCTGATTTCAGGGTCTTCAAAGAATTTTCAAAAGGAAAACAACTGACAGCGTCGAGAGTTTTGAACCTTGCTGCATCTTTTGACAGATGAATCAAATTATGTGCATTATAAACACAGAATTCTTGCCCATATAATTGACTGGCGTGATTTACAAAAATTCGAAGCAGTGAATCGGCGTAACTGTTATAATTCTTATTCATATTCACATCCAATAATATTGCTATTCCACATCTTAATAAGAGGAAATTAGCATACATATCTGGAGGTAAAATATCTTTCAATATTACAGGCCCAATATACAGTAGGAATTGTCGAAGTTCAGTTGCTTTCCAGTATTTTAATTCACTGATAGATCGTGGTCTTCGATTGAAGTCTAATGGCCAATACTGTATTATTGCGTTGTTATGTAAATCTAATATATGAATGTCATGTTTACTCAATTTGAATATTGTTTCCTCAATCCAAATGAATAATAGCTCCTTCATTATGCCTAAACAAATGCAGTGCATGTAGTCACCAGGAAAAGATGTAATCATATCTATTTTTAAATTCTCTAAAGGACTGAAACCACGATGGTGAGCTTCGTTAGTTTTCAATATGAAATTTTCACGAGTGCGTTCATTTGCCTTCTGATTCAAAAAAACAATCCTGTTCTTATAATATAGTCCTTGAACTTCACATTTATCATACCCTTTTCGTCCATCATGATTGATAATGTTTTTTATCAAAGCTCTCGCAGGAGTATCACAACAAAATGCTCTTACAGACACAGTGACAATCTTGTTTTCAATATTTCTTATACCTTGTTCTAATATGATTAGATCTGATACTAAATTATCAAGCAATAATTTTATATCCGGTTTTCTTTTACCACAGTAAATACTGACAACAAATATAGGTTCATTGGGCAGATTATATATTCTACATAAAACAGGCCAAACTGATACTTTGGAACTTTTGTACAACGGCAATCCGTCGACATTAAAATCTAATTGCATTTCTGAACAGCCAGGATATTTTTTGGTGATTTCTGTGAGTTTTTCAATTACGCCAGCATAATAGTATTCATCTTCACCGCATTTTTCTACATTGATTCTTCTAGGAGTTTGAAGAAGAGTTCGACCATCTTTCGGTAAAGTTTTCAAATCTGGTTCGTTAGAAAGCCACAACAGTAGTTGACTCAAAGATGTATGAGTGATATTGTTTTTAATTGCCCATGACCTCAAAAATGCTGCTGATTCATCATTTTTGTCATCAAAATTATCCTCTGAACTATTATAATCTGATATGGCTACATCAGAATTATCTTCATTTTCTACATTCTTAGCGTCACTGTTATAACAAGTTTTTTGATTACGTAATTCACAATGATCATTTTTTTCAACAAACGCAAGATTTTGTATGGGAATTTCACTTCTTAAACAATCATTATCATCATCATCATCATTGTCGCTGTAGTGATGATTATCACTGTTATTGATGGCAAAATCATTGTTGACGATCATTTCATTATTAGAAGTATCTTCTCCAGTCTCAGATATGCTGTTTGAGACATAAATTTCGGAATTTTGTTGAGGTATAGTTGAAGTTAGCGAAGAAGCAGTATTTGATAGAAGTTGATGAAATGACTTGTCGCCAATCTGATCTATTTCAGAAAGTTTCAAAGTATTGCTCATCCCTTTTTTGATTAATTTGTAACGATAACTCCGACTGTACTGCTCAAATGACTTAGATCTGGAAAGCATTGGAAATTATGAAAACACTTATTATCTGTTCAGTCACTTTTTTCTTCAAAGTAATCATATGGAAATAAATTTTTATATATCCAGATGCATTGTGTGTTTGAATGAAAAATCATTTTGTTACTAGAGTAACGCCAAAGTAATATAATCGCACAGCCACTCAATTACCCGCTTACCTAATTGTAATTGTTTGAATCGCAATTTTATCACTCGACTCTGGTAAATGTACTGACTTTTTGTGATGCATTTGTGTTTTTGTTCACATATATATATACATTGAACGAAACTTTTCTTCTGTTTTTGATTTAACGTTTATATTCTCGATTTGGAGCTTTTTGAACAAACACTTTACTACATCATCAAGCCAAAAAATGGCAATAAGTGAATTAGAAAGGTAGATTCTCAAAGAAAATTGAAAAGCATACAATGATATCTATTTTCATGATATTTGATGACGAATCCATATGAATCCATATGAGAGGGAATAAGGAGACGTTTGGGAATACTGTCATCATTTCGCTAAGAACATCAAACGATTTTTCTTTTTTAAGAGTCACGCAAGACGGAACACAATAAAAGTTCAGAGACTGAATTCTTCTTTACAAAATCTGATGGCAAAAATTCGAAATTATAGTTCAATCTGATTTTATATGAAGTACTACAATCACGAATTCGATCACATACAACGTGAGAATGATCTTTGATACTTCACACTCGATTCTTAACTTCGCCTCTTGTAATTAAATTACAAGGATTTTACATAAAGATCAGTTTGATAAATCCATATTACATCAGAAAAATGAAATATTAATTCTTATGTTACCAAAAATACCGAAATTGATCACATAACGATATTCTCTGAATACTCAATCGAAAAGATACAAATATTAGTGAATTTCAAGAGACTTATGAATTTGTACATCTTTGTAAGTTAACATCTTTGTAGTCAAGTTGTTGTAACTGATAACTTTTGCGAAGTGATGACTCGGTTTTTGATCATCCTTGATTTTCCAGCTTAAACATGTATCTTGGCAACCCGAACAGCAAATATTAATGTTTTTTCATTGTTATATGAATGTGTAATATAAAAAATTAGAATTTTAGTTTCTGGTTGCCAAACCAGAATATTGAAATATTCGTTAAGGTATTTTTTGCGCTGTTTTCATGTTATATTACTCACATAATACAGATTATATCAATGTAAAATATTTACCTATCCTATCTTACGATACTGAATGGAAAAATTTAACTGAAAATTGCCTTATTTTTCCGTCCCACACAAGAGTATTAAGAGTTATTAAGGAGGCTTCAATGGCACATAACGAGGAATTGAGGAAGTTTCGTTCTGAAACGCAATTATTTTGCAACTACGTTTGAGAAGAGCATTGATTACGGTTGTAAGTATTTGGTAGTAGTTACCAAATTTCATGGTTGAATACAGCAAAAAAATCTGTTAAAACCTGCATAGAAATATACAGGTATATTTATCACTATTTGAAACAAAACGACACATTAGATCATCTGTATTATCAAAAATATAAGCATATTCCAACAAATACACTTTCGTTGGCCGTTAGTCAGCCGAAGCCTGAAAACGACGGGGAAACGTCGGAGTCGGGACGGCCGAATGTTGGCCGATGTACATGTGTTTATCAGGAAAGAGAATAAATTGATATATCAATTCATTTTCGAAGATATTATTTTACATGAAACACATACGAAATTTCGTGAAAAACGTACAATGTCTTTCCAGGTTACCCTAAAATGTTTCAAATTTGTCATGCACACCCGGAAAGAAGGAAATTGTAAATTTCTGTACATACCACAATAACAGTGTGCTTCAAAGCTTTGAATTATGAATTTCACGAGTTGTGTTTATTTTTTTTATAGCGTATATGCACTGAAAGCAAAATGAGCGAGAAAATTTCCGGTTTCGAACGTAAATGCGATGGTTCTATTCTGGTATGGACAATATTACATACTTTGTTGTGAAATTTTCGCTTTAAAAGTTCGGAGCGACACGTTGTCGCTTTATATACAATCAATTTTTACAATTCTCTTTTTGGCCGTGTGATGAAAAACAATCAAAGTGTTGAATGTGTTTACAGCAATACAACTGAATGTCTGACAATTTCTTTCGACAAAGCTAACCTCAAATTTGCGGTTCTCAAATTTTCACATTTTAGGTGTTTGGTATTATACTGTTGGACTCGATTTTATATTATTTATTCATATAACACAGAAAAATGATCTCAAGATGCAATCCGCACCAAAAGAATCAACGATGTTACTGTATCAATATTTTAGGTTATGTTTGGTGAAAGTATTTCTCTAACATTTAGATCTCAATTACATAGGAATCAATCTGTTGATCAGAAACAGAAATTAATTACTGAATATTCACTCACCTGGTGCTTTTCGACGAATTATCCATGTTTATATATATATCTATTGGTATGGAATATACTTCACTCTTTTGTACATCACTCACGTCTTCGCACTGATCACCGCTAGCTGCTTTGTGCATCACACACGTAAAGGATATATGTATAATAACTGCGCAATATGCATTGCGCACACTTCACAACTGGATCAGCCGAACAATAAATCAAAGAAGTATCTACGTCCGCAGACACTTTGGACTATCCATTTATTCTGCTGTTTTATATTCCTAGACATATGAAATTTGATTTTTTTTAGTTCACGTTCGCATTCAGAGATTCACTCGATTTCCAAATTATGGTTCATCACTGGGCCGATGGAAGGTTTTCGATGCCTAAATTCCAAAACCATTTCACTGCCGGTACAATGATAGCCCGCCTCCATTCCGGATGAACACAGTCATACCAACATTGATCCGTTGCATGGTTACCTCTGCCAGCAGTTATCCGACGATGCCAACATTCTACCGGCAGTCGGCCGACGTTTTTGTGTTTGCTGGGATGAATACATCATTTCACTCCGGAGTCGAATCGGTAATCATTTGAGTGGCGCATGGCTGGCGAAAGCCGCTCAAAGCGTCCAAAAACGCAGCAGTCTGCTGGCAAAGTCATGGCGTCTGTTTTTTTGGATACACATGGCATGATTTTCATTGACTACCTGGAAAAAGATAAATCGATCAACAGTGATTATTGTATTGACTTGTTGGTACGTTTGAAGGAGGAGATCGCAGCGAAACGACCGAACATGAAGAAGAAAAAAATCCCTTTTCACCAAGACAATGCACCACGCCACAAGTCCATGAAAACGATTGCAGAATTCAACGAGTTGGGCTTTGATTTGCTTCCCCACCCCCCGTATTTGCCAGATTTAGCCCCCAGCGACTACTGGCTCTTTGCTAATCCCAAAAAAATGCTCCAGGGAGAAAAATTTGGCTCGAATGAAGAGGTCATTGCCGAAACTGAAGTCTATTTTCAAGCAAAGGCTAAATCCTTCTATAAACATGGTATAGAAATGTTGGAATAGCTTTGGAAAGATTGCATCACTCTGAAAGGAGATTATATTGATGAATGGAAATGATTTTTGAAAAAAAATGTTGTTTTCGTCGTTAGTCTCGGGACTTATTGAACGACGTGTTATAGAATAATCAGCTGCTCTCATGGCACTGGTATCTGCTTGATCACAATGTTTCGTTTTTCTTCAAGTTTCAAATTACATTTGTCTAGGAACACTGCCGCTCGTATTTCTTGGACAGGATACTATAGTGAGGGTGCGATAGCACCCTGAAGTTAACCAAATTGTGCATACGAGACTTTTCGAATACCTTGCAATTCATTCTCAGAATATTATTCTATGCCTCAATCGTTGAATACTTATATGACTGGAAAGAAATACTTCACACAGCGATATTCTAAAACTTGTGAAGAATATTCTAGAAACCTTACATCAACAATTCACCCAGAGGGATGCTTGGGCCGAGACGCTAGCTATTTTGGTTATAACATTCAAAAAATCCTTCAATAAAATCGAAACAACGCTGTGTACAGCAGTTCTCCAATAAATT
The DNA here is from genome assembly GCA_018340375.1 of Gonatopus flavifemur. Lineage (NCBI taxonomy): Eukaryota > Metazoa > Arthropoda > Insecta > Hymenoptera > Dryinidae > Gonatopus > Gonatopus flavifemur. The sequence goes on along the minus strand of JAFFJZ010000029.1, from coordinate 938,693 downwards.
TTGGAAATTACTGTGTACAGAGAGATATTTTGATTGTATCCAGTTTGTTGTAAATAAAATGGCTGAGGTCCTGGTATTGGTATCACATGCTGTAAGGGGATACCAGTGTACCCTCTGAGCAAACATTCTCTTGATAAGAATTCTCTGAACTGAATTCATAGAAATAGATGAAATTTTCAAGAAATAATCTTCAGTACTCTATCGCAGTGCAGAATCCAAATTTTGAATTTCAAACTTTCTCACAGATGTTGGAGAAGAATTTTTTGGAATTCCAAAATTTGGGCTTTGTATCGCAAATAAAGTATTGATGATTATTCCCTGAAAACTTCAGATACATTTATGAATTCAGTCCAGATAAATCTTACCGAGGAAATGTTTGTCGAGTCCATACATATATATATTGCAAGGGAACACTAATTGCATGCAGTTGAGAATATAACAGTATACTGTTATATTTTCAACTGCGTGCAATTAGTGTTCCCTTGAAATATTGCCACGATATCACTAAAACATATCATATCGACAGGTGTGAAATATTACTGTGAAATCACTGAAATATTGCTGTAATATTGACGTCATATTACAATATTGCTGTAATATTACTGCAATATTACTGCAATCAATGTGCGCGGACATGAAATATAACGGCAATATCGTAGTAATATTTCCCTGCAATATCACAATATCACAAAATAATATCATTGCGATATTACTGCAATATTCTGTGCTGTGTGGGTACATTCAAGCCTTGATAAAAAGTCTCACAGATGGAAGTTTCTGAATGAAAGATTTTCGTTGATGGTAATCAATCGCTTCCTATACGTCAATCGATAATCTGAAAGGAAGCAATATATTGAATCCGAACACCTTTCATTAGATGTAACTGAATTAGGTGGGAAAAGAAAAGAATTGACAGAGTTTGATAATTCCTTTGTTTTGGTACCGCGAGGTAATATCGAGATCAAGACCCCTTCTGAATGAGAAATAAACACTCTTCACGTTCCATCATGTTATTCACGTAGACTTACGTATTAATCACGAATTCATCGGATCAATTATCCACAGCGATCGATGGATCGGGAGTACACGTGAATATCGTCAGTTGAAATATTCACATTTCATCACGATACCCGATTGTCCAACTTCATCCAAATGCGTGCAATGAAAGTTGTTTATTCCGTCCATTCTATTTCACGTGAGGACTTCGATAGGGGTGGTAATCTACGGTTCAGTTCGATATAACCTACGTATATATACGTATCCAGCAATCCCTGGCTCATGGCTGTTATAGAGTGATGGTATATGAATAACGAATTGCTTGTCACAGTTTATGTATTCGTTGGTTTTCATCATTGAGATGTGTCATGGATTATTGAAACGCAAGGTTCAAACGCGATTCAAATATGCAGTATTTTACCATGACAAACTTTTGTTTCGATACTTGATTTTGTTCACGGACTATCATTTTCAAATCAATCCATTTATGAGCACTGGTAGTCATTCGATGCGAACTGCAAGATGAATTTCAAACAGTTCTGTGAATATATATTCTCAATAGAGAGTAGAATGCGAATTGAGGTTTGAATGTAGAAGAATTGGAAAGCGATCTTGAATTCTCTCTGCTGTATCTTCATTTCGAATGAAATATTATTTTTTAACTGATCAGTAATCGACGCTCTCATTTTTCATATTCCCTCACGCCAAGAATCCTCTACGCAAATCTGGTCTCTGGAACGAGTCGTGAGACGACTCACTGGCCTGCGGGCTACGACTCCCTTGTGATAAGACATGGCTTAAATCTACGATTCTTCAAGCCACCCTTCTTATAACCCTCTGGCGACACATACGTACGCGAATACACGGGAACTTGAAAGAACCTCTCTCTTTTTTTTATTCCCTTTTTCTTCGTATGGTGGGGAAAAATACAGAGGTTGAATGTTCTTTCTCACATGCGAACGTATATTCTAGACATTTCACACAGAAATGCCAAACTGAAAGATAAAGATAGGGAGGAATAAAGTTAATCACGGTTCACTTCGGGATCATTGCTTGAGAATAGGAAAAGAAATTTTGAAGTGTAACAAACCTTCCTTCATAATTTGATTCAAACATCCCGGAATGCGCTCCTGATAGGTATCGTTCAGGCGTTCACTGTGGTCGGATATTGAAGTAAAAATACGATGGAATGTAATTCAGGATGTTAAATTGGAATAGATACAAAAGTGTGTGAGTTATGATATACGATCAGGCTCTGTGTGGGAATTCAATGTTCCACAAATCCGCTCGTACCACATTCCGTGGTGGATCTCAAAATACTTGAGCGTGCGGAAACGTGCATAGATATTAGATCCACTATCATTCCGGTACAAAATAAGCACTGAACTGTGCCGTCGTTCGATCTGGATGAAACTATTTCCAGCCACATGTGTACAAAATGCAGGTGATGTATCCTTTTAAAAAGACCTCGGATGTCCTTGAGTACTTGTCTACGTTTGACTATCGATACGTACCGCCTGTCTTAATATCCCTTGGTGTATGTTCTTTCCAAGGATGTTTGCGTGAGGAAGGAACTAAGATACACTTTGGTTTCTTCCAACAATCCGACTGCTCGTTCATAGCGGCACGTTTCCGTCTCACTGTAGGAGATCGCGTCCTATCAGATCTTTGGATAAAGCTTTCAAGATCCTACTGTGGAATGAAGTATTCAAGATTCCACACAAGCGTTAGAATCGTTAGAACACTAGATATCCATTGGAAGTTGAATCTCGTACAGAGATTTGATAAGAATCGATATACTTATTACATACGATATTCAAATACACAGGAACTTCCCACGTTGTCAAGATGGAAGAGATAATTTTATGTTCCATATTCCAGAATCTCTCTTTTGAACTGAACCCCCTCCCTCTCCCTCTTCGTCCGAGTCAGTGCCGGATTTACCCATGGTGGGGCCCCTAGGCAGAATTTCTTGGGGGGCCCATGTAAGGCGACCGATTTCCAAACATTGCGGTCAACATCAATTAAGTATTTTATGGCGACTATTCAACTAAATATTTCATTGTTCCCGGAAATTTTTTCTCTCAGTGTATAAGTATTAGAGCTGATACTATTTTTGGAATCAGGAATTTTATTTTTCTTTATAAAAGAAATAATATTGATCGAGCCAATTCTAATACTCATTGCAAAAATAATACGCCCAAGGAACGTTACCCTAATGAGAAAATTTCACTGAAAATCTTTGAACATCCGACGGATTTTTACAGAAGAGTTTATAAGAGGGTTTCAGAGGTTTCATAGTTTTTCAAACAAATCTAGAGTTCTTCACATTGAGAGAACGCCACGTTTGGGTTGTTGGTAGCCACAGAAAGAATCACCGACTTCATGTCAAACATAGCATTTTCTGAGTGTATTCAGAAGTGTTATATTCCAATACTTTAAATACATTTTATTCACTGAAAAGTGTTGGATTTCTTCGATTTTCAAAACTGTTTTCGTAGTAAGCATGCGAGTAATATTAATTTTTTCATAAGGTTCAAGAAATTGGAGTTCCGATTTCTGCAAAACCTGATCGATGAGTGGGGGCCCCTCAACCGTGGGGGCCCCTAGGCGGCGCCTAGTCCGCCTCTATGGTAAATCCGGCCTTGGTCCGAGTGCATAATATCATACGCTACCGCGCAAATTCTCTAGCTTTGCCTTAAGGGATTCCATCGCGAGCTGTCACGGGACGTAATGAATCTCTTTGTTCCATTCTCACTCCATCCCATTCCGTATATGCTCCATTTTCTTATTCGTTCGTTTGTCCGTCCATCCGATTCGGGAACATTCTGCAACTGTGTGAATCGAATCCTCCTTCGCCAAGTGTGTGGTGGATAAAAACGTTAATCCGAGTTGCAAACAGTACGATACCGAAGCCACCTGTTAGCTTTGATTCATGTTATTTCTTACGATGCGCATACATGGCTACTGTACCGTCTTTGTTTTTCATCAAAGAAATCAAGTAATTGTTTCGGATATTCTTTTTCATTCTCCCTTCACGTTACATAGGACAAATGTTGACATTATGACATTAAGAGTTATTTTTATCCCAATGAATTGTTCGATTTTCTACCAAAAGGATCTACATTTTGATCCCATTATTCGTCAGATTTTATCTGGTACAGCAGAAACATACGAATTTAGTTTTTTGAAATCATTTTCATCTCCCAACTCCCAACAACGATGATGGATATTTCTCAAATTCGAACACGGATTTTCCGGATTCATGTGTATGCATGGAAAGTATATGTGGAATGGAAAGTGGGATTCCATTTCAACAAAACATTGATGTTGTTAATATCGCGATGAAAGAGATTTTCGATTTTAACGTAACATTCGTTTGTTAATATCGTAATGTCCGGGGATCCGCTTTATCCGGAATCCTGTCGACGTGTATAGAGTAACCGCGTACATGAAAACGCGCTCGGATATGTATATATAGATGCGTGTATCATTCGATGACGGGGCGCACAAAGAGGAAATTTGAGATAGGGAGAGGGAAGGAGCAGAGAGGTAGGCGGCAGTAGAGAAGCATACACGTCACGTTTTAGGTATTTCGGATTCAAATAATGTCGTGAGTTAGATAGCCGATCTTTTGATTCATCGCTAGGAAATGCGTGGGTTTGATCCCGCATTTCCCAATTACCACGGAGTACTTTGATACATACGGATGTTGAGCTATGTTATTATTCTAATCACGTTGTACGGTGATTGAGTGTATGACCGTATGGTTTCCAATTTTCACTGCGGTACCTGTTGTTTTCCGGTGAGAATCTACCGAAGAATTGTGAAGTTCGGACGATTTATTGAAAAAGGGATATGGAAGACGCTCGAGCAGCGGAGGTATATTAGGAATTCGAACGGGATTTTTCTAAGAACTTCCTCAATGAGAGTAATATGTATTGTCAAGATCACTGCTACACGAGAAACGGACTATGAAATAACAGGGATATTAATGGTACGAATTCCGTCAGGAGAGTGTTGAACTCTGCGCTGGGTTCACAGCCACAGAAATCTGAGAGAGAATTTGGAAGCGGACAGACTGGTAGGGATAATAAACTCACCACTGCTGAGGATTGAGGGGATATTCTGGAAGAAACAAAAAAAGGCATAACGAAATTGCAACGATTGTGGCAAAGCCTGAAATTTGTAGCCCAGAATGAATGACAGAACTAGCCTGCATTATCACGAGGGTTAGAGCAGGAAACTGTGCTGTTGTGCTGAATCTCGGAAGATGAAGAATCAAAAACGACAGCTACTGCAGGGAACAATACGAACGAGAGGAAATTCAATAGCATCTGCTGTGCCAATGTTCAGCTCTAGACAGTGAATGCTTCCAAACAATGGAAAGTACACAGTGTGTCTACTAAATTTCAAGACTGGCTGTTCGGGAATGCTTCAAACCGACGAAAATGGTCAGAAAGTGTCGGAAAAGCTGGCTGATTTCTGGCCAGCTTTTCTCACACTCTGTAAACATTCACGTCAGTTCGAACGGTTACCAGTTCGCCATCCCACAGTGGGTCAAAGGAGCCAAAAATTGGCAAAAATTCAATGTCGGTATTTGAGCATGTGATGTAGGGTATTCTTTTTCAAACATATCAAAGTACATTTTCTGAAATTTTTGTAGCTTCAAACCAAAGCCTCATAATTTTACAAAGCTGAAAATGTGAGAAAAGCACTGTAAATGTTGAGACATCATTGCAGTAGAAAATCATTTTGTATTCTACACTATCAACCATTTTCCCCAAGTTCAAGTGTACGAAGTTCTTTGATATATGTCTATTGATGATATAATTCGGTAGAAATTATGAAAATATGCCATGAAGTTGAGTTTGAAACAGATTTGCATCAACAGAAACATACTTTTGTTCGAAATAATCACTTCACGAATGCCTATAATTCGGGATAATTCATTTTACTAAACATTTTCATCAGTAAATCTATTCAGGAGACATGTATTTTCAACAAAAACCTGCCAACTTTTGCCAGTTTTGGTTTTTGCCCGGGCAATATTTAAAAACATTATGTTGAACCCGTTTATCCGATGTTATTTGTCTGCTGTGAGAGGCATTTTTTTCTTCTGAATGAAATATTGGAATCACCTGAAATCTAAGCATTCTTGGAGTTACTGATTATGATGCTGACATAGAATCATAAAATTCGAAATCGTTAATTAAACATGGCGACAATTTCAAATTAAATTCCCGATTTTTCATTCAGTTTGCAAGAAAATGGGTATATAAAGATTTCGTAGTATATAAGTATACGATAAAGATGCATGAAGGATATATATTTATCTGGATAATGAATAATAAATATTCATTTTGAAAATGTTCCATTTTCCGAAATTTCAAATTCTTTTTAGAGAAAATCAATGCGAAACCATTTGGCGAAAAATATTATATGGATTTAAATATGCAATATAGGCTTGAAAATTTTTGAAGTTTTGAAATTTTTCGATCAAGAACAATTGAACGTGGATGACGTGAATCGATTGAGAGATGGCAATTCGATTGTAAAAACAACATGAAGGTAGCATCGGGTGATCCAGATGAAAATCGCGACGGGATTCTCTGTGTTGCCTTCAAGTTGTTTCTATTATTTCTACACCGATTCACATGAGCTACAAATTTTCTTTCCAAATTGTACGCAAAGGAAACATATCTTATTGGTAGCAATTCTGTAGAGGGGGTTTTTCTGTAAGTATTTATTGTTATTAAAATATATTTATATTGCTGATTCCTGATTTATTCTTCAAGTGTTGACGATGTCACACTCATCATTCACTAAACGGGAAATTATCGAAGAATTTTTCATGAAACCTGGAATTGATAACAGGGTGTCAGCGGTCGTTGAGTTTATTCTAAATGAAATGAAATTGACGATTACCGATATCGAAGATACAAAATTGAAAAAGTTGCGAGCAGTTGTATCAGCTCTCAACACTAAACATAAAGGAAACTGGAATGCTTCAAACAGAATGAAATCTTTTTATGAGTCAAAATGTTCGAAATGGCTGGATTCAAAGTTTATTATTCCTGAACTATCGAAATCCACATTCACGTCCAGTTTTCATTCTCAAGCAGGCCGACCTTTTGTCCCATTTCATCAGAAGACTGATCGTTCCAAAAGGTTAGAGGCTGCCACCATCAGTAAATCACATAGTAATGACCCACAAAAATTATTGATGGCATGTCGTTATGCAGCAAAAAAATCAGGGCAAAAGAGTACGGTTGTAGTATTGGAAGAAATTTTGAAAACTCCAGAAAACCCTGACAGATTGAAACAACTGATTCAAAACCCACAACCTTCAGTCATCAAAATGACTCCTATCGAAGGTTTGACGTTTTTGCTTGACCGCGATATGTCCAAGGATGATTATATAAGTATACGTTCAGTTGTCAAAGCGAGAGGAGCTGATATTTTCCCACGTTATGCAGAAATCGCTTCTGTGAAAACTGAATGTAGACCACCGAAAAATGTTATCCAAGTCACAGACAATCTGGTAGAAGTTCCTCTTCAAGCATTGCTACATCATACTGCACAGAGAATTGTAAAACTTCAAATAGAGGTCATAACTCAAACCATGAAGGTCGATCATCTTACAGAACTTGAGGCTTCACTCATGTGCTCATGGGGATTCGATGGCAGTTCTGGGCATTCATCATACAAACAAAGGGATTCGGATATGAGTGCGAATAATTTAAAAGATGAGAATATACGAGGTGTGTTCAAAAATTAAGGTGACTTTTCAAATTTCGCGTGCAACGTACTTTCGATTATCGATTTTTTTGTTTTGTTATGTTGGCACACTCTTCCCGAACATCTGTACCAAGTTTCAAGTGTATAGCATTTTTTGTTTGGTTGTGAGAGGCGTAAAGGTTATAAGTGTTTTGCGTGCTCGGCGATTTCTTGCTATCGAAAAATATGGATCAAAGGATTTGCATCAAATTTTGTGTAAAGAATAAAATAAAGTGCTCCGAAACACTTAAAATGTTGACAGTAGCATACGGTGAAACTGTTCTGAGTAAAAAAAATGTTTACAAGTGGTACAAACTCTTCCAAGATGGCCGGGAAGATGCCAATGACGAGCCTCGCTCCGGACGCCCAAGCACGTCAACAACTGATGAAAACGTTCAAGCAGTGAAGAAAATTGTTTTGGAAAATCGTCGAATCACTATCAGAGAAGTTGCTGAGGATGTTGGTTTATTGTTTGGCTCGTGCCATGAAATTTTTTCTAACGTTTTGGGCATGAGACGTGTGTCAGCGAAGTTTGTTCCGAAATTGCTAAATTTTGACCAAAAGAACCGTCGCATGAGCATCGCTCAAGAACTGTTGGATGACGTCAACGACGACCCAGATTTACTCAAAAGGGTCATAACTGGTGACGAATCATGGGTATATGGTTATGATGTCGAAACCAAAGTCCAATCGTCCCAGTGGAAGACCCCAGATGAGCCAAGACCGAAAAAAGCACGCCAAGTTCGATCAAATGTCAAAGTTTTGCTCACTGTTTTCTTCGATTACCATGGCGTGGTGCATCAGGAGTTCTTATCATATGGTCGTACGGTCAATAAACAGTATTATCTTGAAGTTATGCGCCGTTTGCGAGAAGCAATACGAAGAAAACGTCCAGAATTGTGGGAAAATAATTCATGGCTTTTGCATCACGATAATGCCCCTGCTCACTCATCTTTGCTTGTGAGAGATTTTTTGGCCAAAAACAACACCACAATCATGCCTCAGCCACCATATCCACCGGATTTGGCCCCATGTGACTTTTTCTTGTTCCCAAAACTAAAGAGACCTATGAAAGGACGGAGATTTGCAATGATTGAAGAGATAAAGACTGCATCGCTGGAAGAGCTCAAGGCTATACCGAAAAGTGCTTATGAGAAGTGCTTTGAAGATTGGAAAAACCGTCGGCATAAGTGTATTGTATCTGAGGGGGATTACTTTGAAGGGGACAACATAAATATTGATAAATAAATAAATATTTTTTCTTAAAAATACAAAGTCACCTTACTTTTTGAACACACCTCGTATTTGCCACCACTCTTATACCGCTAAGTTTGTCAACTTCGTCGAATATGATATTGTGGAATAATATAGCCTCCCAGTCCCCAAGGTTCTGTCGCCCCATAAGCCTTCAATATAGAAGTGAATCTAAGGAACTCATTCTGGAGCAGAAGCAATATATTGAGGATCAAATTGACAAACTAGAATCATGTGGACTAATTTTGGATGATTTGAAAGTGACTATTCATTTTTCTCCAATCATGACATTGATAGATGGGAACGTTTTGAACATTATCACCGATACAAAGTCCATGCTGTCTTGTCCAATTTGTCATGCAACGCCAAAAGATTTCAACAATATCTCAAATATCAACGGAGAGAGAGATAATTTTCTACCTGATCCCAAGTCACTGAATTTCGGACTAAGTCCTTTGCATGCTTGGATTCGAGTTCTCGAGTGCTGCATTCATGTAGCGTACAGGATTCCTCTGAAAGTTTGGCAAGTGAGAAGTGCAGAGCATAAAGAAGTGTTCATGAAAAGAAAGAAGCAAATACAAGCAATTCTATGGACTAAACTAGGGTTGAAAGTAGATAAACCAAAACCTGGTGGAAGCGGCAACAGTAATGATGGCAACACTGCACGGAGAGCGTTTGAAAATACAAATCTGCTTGCTGAATGCTTGGAATTGGACCATAAATTGATTTTCAATTTGAAGATGATATTAATCGCTATATCTTGCCACTTGCCGATTGATACTATTCGCTTCAATAAATTATGCCTTGAAACAGCCAAAATATATACGCAAAACTATGCTTGGTATCCAATGCCATCATCACTCCATAAGATCCTCATACATGGTGCTCAAATAATTGAAAATTGTATACTACCTACAGGAATGCTTGGTGAAGAAGCTTCAGAAGCTCGCAATAAACAATATAAATCATTCAGACTCTTTCATAGTAGAAAAAATAGTCGTCAATCAAATTTGGAGGACATGTTTTGTAGGTTGTTGGATACATCTGATCCCATCATATCTACTCAAAGCCTCAATTTTCGCTCCAGAAATAAAAAATCATTACCACTCCCAAAAGAAGTTCAGAACCTGTTGATAGAACCCACGATGAATGGAAGTGTAAGACCAAATTCAAATTCTAATGATCTCAGTTTTGATGAAGAAGATAGAGAAGATTTCACTGGTCTCACAGAGACGTTGTCATTGTTGAACGAAGTTGAATTAACAGACAAGGAAGATGAATTTTCTAATAAATGGAGAATATTATATTGCGTTCATATTTAATGAATGTTCTGAATGAAGAAGATCCTGAAAGTCTTGTTTTATTAGTCTTGTTTGTCTAGTTCAACGAAACTACTGTAGTATAGTTTGAGTTACATGTATCATATTAAACATGTTATATTGATGTTTGTACGTTATATTTTATCCATAAACTATATGTTTCAAATCTGTGTTGTTCGTTTAGGATTTGAAGTACTAAAAAAAATCATCAATTTCCATCTGTTGAATTAGTTGAAGAGTATATCTATAATGTTGTTTGAGTTACAGATAATATAGTGAGTTCAGTTGAGTATAAATTTTCATAGCTTCATTTTGAAGTTTTGATTCATCATATTGGATCCATCATTCCGAATTTTGGAATTTCATCTTCAAATTTGTATTCAGCGACCCTTAAAACCTTCGAGTAATAGATTTCAAACGAATCCAATGAATTTTTGAAGTTCCATCCGCCATATTGGATCCGCCATTTTGAATTTTGGAATTCTCTCTTCAGATTCGTATTCAGCGATCTCAAAAACCTCCAGTCAACGAGTTTCAAAGAGATCCAATGAATTTTCGAGTTTTGATCCGCCATATTGGATCTGCCATTTTGAATTTTGGAATTCTATCTCCAGATTCGTATTCAACGACCTCGAAAACCTTCAAGTAACAAGTTTCAAAAAGATCCAATGAATTTTAGAATTTTGATCCGCCATATTGGATCCGCCATTTTTAATTTTGGAATTCTATCTCCAGATTCGTATTCAGCGACCCCAAAAACCCCCGAGTAGTGAATTTCAAGCGAATTCGACGACTGCTTATAATTATTGCCAGTTTTTTGGCCATTTGACCCACTGTACATCCTCACGGAATCTACCATGCCATACAAAAATCTTCACTCAAGAAAGAACATCATGATTGTATTAGGTGTATAACTTTGCTCCCGCCATTTTCTTCCGAAAATCGAGGCTTTACTGTAAAAAACTGGTTATACATTTATGATTCAAAGTATTGTCCATCGCTGGCCACTAGTTTCTCCCATCTTTCGGGCAGCATACGAATCCCGCGTTGAAAAAACTGGTCATCTTTTGAAGCGATCCACGATCGATCCAATTTTTTACTTCTTCATAAGACCGGGAGTGCTGGTCAGCTAGGCCGTTTGCCATTGATCGAAACAAGTGATAGTCCGAGAAGAGCAACGTCTGGAGAATACGACGGGTGGGGTAGGACTTCCCATTTCAAAGTTTCCAAGTATGTCTTGACCACTTTCGCGACATGGGGTCGAGTATTGTCATGCTGTAAAATCACTTTATCATGTTTCTCGTTGTATTGCGGCCGTTTATCTTTCAATGCTCGGCTCAAACGAATTAATTGCGTTCGATAACGATCGCCTGTGATTGTTTCAGTCGGTTTTAACAACTCATAATACACTACGCCGAGCTGGTCCCACCAAATACTGAGCATAACCTTGGAACCGTAAATATTCGGTGTGGCCGTCGACGTGAAAGCATGGCCGGGATATCTCCATGATTTTCTGCGCTTGGGATTATCGTCATGAACCCATTTTTCGTCCCCGGTCACAATGCGATGCAGAAATCCCTTTCGTCTTCGCCTTGCAGGCAGCTGTTCACAAATACACAAACGCCGTTCAACATCTCTCGGCTTCAACTCGTACGGCACCCAATTTCCTTGTTTCTGAATCATTCCCATGACTTTTAGGCGTTTTGAAATGGCTGGTTGCGTCCCACCCAATGATCCTGCCAATTCTTGTTGCGTTTGACACGGGTCTTGATCAAGTCATGCCTCCAATTTTGCATCTTCGAAAACCATCTCTCTTCCACCGCCATACTGGTGTTCGATGTTAAAATCACCGTTCTTGAATCGTTGCAACCACTCTCGGCACGTTCTTTCACTAATAGCGGTCTCGCCATAGGTATTTGAGAGCATTCGATGAGCCTCAGCCGCAGATTTTTTCATATTGAAGCAGAAAATTAAAACCTCCCGCAAATGACGAGAATTCTGACTCGTAATGGCTCGTAAGCTGACATGTTTAATCGAGAATAACTTTATGATGCAGACACAAATCGACTAATATTTCGATGGCGTTATGTTTAAAAATACCTAAGCTTATTGTATGACATCTATGATATATTCATTTCAACTACCACTTACCGCTACAGCCATCTATTGCAAAACGGCGGAAGCAAAGTTATACACCTAATAAGCTGTTTGTATCATGGGCATTCCTTGGAATGCTTCAAGGCAAGGACTCAGGAGAGCATGTGGAAAAACAATGTAATGCATCGGGCCTCAGGTCTCCGAGTGGAGAAAATGGAGTTAATAAAAAACTTGTCGAATTCTTTCAACCTCATTTACTTCAACTCCACCTTCACTTCAAATTAATTCTTACAACTAGTTGCAATTATTCATATACGGATAATTAAAATCGTCAACTACATTCAAATACACTTCCGCTGCGGACATTATTAATATGTTCACTACAGTTTCCATCACTGTTTTTATTTCTTTCATACCGGAAAAAATAATTTATTTGACCGAATGAACTGAAGTTAGTTGTGAAAATTAGTTCCGAGTAATAAAAGCTGTAGTGAGGACAACTTCAAAATAGTAACAACAACTAAAGTCAAAGAAATTGAATTTGAATTCAGTTGAGCCAACACCCGTTTTAGTGATCCAAATACAAACAACTGTATCTATGTTAGTTGCTGGAACTAATTTAGAGTAAGGGTGACTAATTATTTTTTTCGGTGCATGACTTGGAAGTACTTTCTACGACTAACTTCAGTTCATTTATTGAAATAAATTATTTCTCTCTTTGTTCTTCACAACATCCCATAATTCCCACCATTTACATCCCTTCGAGCAACTCACTAGGGATTTTTTACCACCTTGATCTCACCGCAGATCTCCTTATCACTTGTCCGGTAATCAAATTACAACACCATGCGACTAATTACAGTTTCATGCGGGAACGGATTCACTCTTGGAAACCTAAATGCTCGATGCTATCATTACGAGTAATTCAAGGATAAATTTGCACAAAATCCCAATCAATTGAATAACAAGTATCCGTGTTTCCCTTTCTCCTGCACTCGAAACAACAAGCGATTGAATGGATTCCATTTCACGAGTTAAACGAGTACATAAGATTATACATTCTAAAACATTCAACGTATCTCAAAAACATTGTATTCGAGTGTTGACTCTACGATTATGTTATTGTTATTATTATTGCGAAAACTTGGATCGATTGTTTATATGCAAATTGTAACGATATTTCTGACTTTTCATCCATATTGATAAATTTAAGAACTCACTTTCATTCTCTTGAAAATTGTATCAGAATTGATTAGTTTCTATAGATTCTAGGTATCTTTTTCCCACCAGTAGGATATGAGTGTCGTTGTTGCCTAATTCCATGGATATTAATAAAAGAAAGAGTTATGATTGTGACAGTGAAGTAGGTTTGTGTTGGAAGGATCAAGATGGATCTATTGGAATAAGTTGAACTGTGTAAATTCAAATATCTTTATTCAAAATTTTCTCTGTAACTGATCAGACAGTACATATATCACGAATACCAAAAGGATTCATTTACAGGAATTTCTATCAATTGAAATCTGTGAGTTGTGAGTATGAAACCGTAATGCTGGGTTCTGGAACACCCTGCATGCATAAACATTCATGAAAATCAAGGAAAATAGAGATCTCTTGTCATTTCAAAGACCCACTATGCATCTTGTTCCATCATTCTCTTCTCCACCATTATTTTCCTTCGTAAACCCTCTTGCTCGTTTCATCCCCTCCCAATAGCGTTCGGTTGGAAATTGTGAAAAATTGCCTTGTGGTACTCCGGCATTCTGGTAGAACGTAGAGTGGTTGGCAATTTAGTTTGCATTATAGGGAACATCAGTCGGATACCTTTGCGCGAGATGAATGTTTAGCACTACGTTGGGTACTTTCATCTTCGACCTTCTTCTTCTCCTTCTTTCCGCCCTTTCCTTCACTCCTTCTTCCCCAATTTTCGGCTTCGAGGTCACGCGCAACGCGGCTTAGTGTAAATGAGGTCGTGATCTTCTCGTGAGAGACGTTATCGTTCCGGTTAACAGTTGTTTACCCTCTAAATACTAATGACTGTTTATACACCAATGCTCATCCATGTACCAGTTTGCCTGAAAACGAAAGGATGGTTTGACTGTTTGCTGTGACCAATTTGCAACCTCAAATGAATACCTGGAGTCACACATATTTTTCTTTCAAACATCCCTCAACATTATTTTTATTTACGACTAATGAGATCTAATCTTCGTACATTGGACTGAAAAACAATGCGAGTTGCATTTTGCGAGATTGAAAAGGGAGACACATGTAAAATGCAGCATCGTAAACACATCAACGTACAGCCAGCTCTCCTTTACCTTGTAAATACAAATCATGCCCGGTTGGTTCTTGTGTACTAGTTCGCGTTATGAACAATATTATCCGACGTACGTGCTAAGAGCTCTCTTGATTTCGAAAATGTAAACTCATTTCCATTTCTTGCGTATTCAGGGCGTGTAGTTGGAACGATAGTTACTCGGTTACCTGAATCAGCGCTATTCTGTCTCACAATTCTTCGCAACAAATTCACACGAACCGAATGTTGCGAATGGGATGGAAATTAAATCGTACAATTTTAATGCGAGTCGTTAATTAGCATTCGTACAAAGTGAAGATTTTTATACTTGATACGTGTGAGAATGAATTCACGAAAGAACAAGAATACTACTTTCATCGAAATTGGAATATCAAATTCTATTTTTCTCACCTGAAAAATATGACCTGCATGCATATATCCGATAGCAAAATACCAGAACCTTGACTCGTAAAATTGGTACGTTGGAAGTTTGATAACCCAAATCTTCCAGCTCGTGAAGAATTCTGAATTTATGTTATGATTCGCGGGACTCGAATTCGTTTTTCAACCTGAACGCGAGCGATATTTTTCATGTGGGTTGCCAAATGTTGTATCGTTATTCAAGATGGAAAATAAAGTGTGAATTGTGTCTAATATTTATCTTCCGAATGTTTTATTCTTCCCATTCAAATTGAAACCCTCAAATTCATCCACTCATCGCAGGATATCCTGAAATTAATGATTCCCAAAAATTGAAAATCATCCCTAGCAGAAATCAGTCTAGTAATTCTCTAGGCCTTGCGAGGCCTTACCAGGCCCTTGTGAGGGACTTGCAAGGCCTCGTAAGGCCTTGTAATCGCCTAGAGAATGACTAGAGTGATTTCTACTAGGGATATCGATAAGAGTTGGAAACTAATATTCAATCAAGAAGTGATATATAACGAATATATATCATGCCTTGTTTCTCTTTATGAAGAGGAAGAGACTCGGACGATATCATAAAAATAAACGGTATATCTTGGACGGAAAACTCATCGTTGGAACTAACACCGAGAATCTCTCCATTCTCGGTTGATCCTGGAGAACTGAACGATAGTCTCGCAGTTCCAAACTTCAAACACTCGTCTGAAACTCCTGAAGTGCATCAGACGACGAAATGGAGGGTTGATACTGATATACACACTTACACCGCCACACAGGCATACACTCGCACAATCTTCGAGCTGGATTTGGCCGTGGGGAATTCAGGACAAATAGGATATCATCGCGCTACGAAACATTCGGATAGCGAGAACATTGACTGGAAGGAAAACCAGTGGTCTGAAAACAGAATGCAAGGGAGGGATACTTGGAAATTGAAAAGTAAACTCGATGGGAAGATTATCCTCTCAAAAATCTCTTTGTCAGAGGTTTTGCAACGATTAGCCAGTTCAAGGCAGAATCGAATAACGCACTGAGGAAATATTTACTTTTGCTCTCTCGAGTTTGACGCTCCGAGAAGTTTCTTTTGTGGAAGTTGGGAATTAACGAATGAGAAGACTTTCTTGTAAGCTGCCTTCTAACGACAAGATTTCTTCTTCTCAATTGTGGGAAGGTCTAAAATTGGAGCCAGTTTTTCTCTTCTTTTTGCATACGCAGTTAGAATGTGGGGATTATCAATGAATGATACGAATTTCAGCACCTATTCATGGGTATGTTATAAGTAGTTCCATGCATGTTACATCAAGAGGTTCAATATTCAATTTTGATAATCCAAACACAGTTTATTCACCTTTTCATCAGTGAAATTTGTTTATCATTTGTATATCCAATCAACAAATTGTATTTCTATATAAGAAGTTTTGGTATACATCGACGTGTTTAACATTATATAAATTCACCATTCAATATATTTCGAGCTGAGGTCGAATATCATTTCTGTTGCATTCATCAATTTTTTAATCCTCTTACTCAATATGTACGAGCGGGTGTTGAAAATTTGAATAAATTGAATTTCATCGGTGAATTTGCGAATCGTTGATTGTAAAACACGGAACAAATTATGCTTGTTCTCGTACAAAAGCTTGTATACGTCAAATAACTTACGAAAGCCTCTATAATCGGTATAAAGATTATAATAATCTATGCAGGTCTGAAAAGGATATCAATCGATTAGATGAAGACAGAACACGACACTTCGTGTAACCTACATTACTTAGTTTTTTTGACAATGGAATACGGATTTGTGGGTCATATATTTTCAGTGAGACCTCTAGCTCCCGTTATCAGAGTAAAGAAACAGACAAAATTCATGAAACATTCAGAATAGTTTTCTTTGGAAGCACCTCACTTACAAAATGAAATCCATCTCTCAGTCAACTTTGAAAATGTCCAGTGGTTATTTCTTGGTTCATAAGCATGTGAAACATTGATTACGAGCCGTTTACTTTATCATCAAGGTATTGCCGTAATGTGTTCAGTTGCCTCCTGCTTAGAAAGGATTCGCATGACAGATAGGGAAGGCTAAAGAGAAAGTTATGAGAAAATGGAAAGTTTGCGATTAGAGTAGAGAGGAGCAGAGGAATCCCATGAAACAAAAGTTGATGTGCAACCGTTGCTCCTCAGCTGTTTATAAAGTTTCCGTAAAGTTGCTGGGAATTTGCTACGCATGTGATTGAGAGTTTCATGAACCCAAGCAACTTCCTGGCAACACGATAACAACTCAAGCTAAAATCCTAGATTCACAGCATATCGCAACGTCCCTGCAAATTGCGTCAAATTGTTGTTGTACGTTCCCAACAATTTGTTGTATATTTGTTCAGCATTTTGCTGTGAGGGATGTGAAGAGGAACCTCAGATCATCACAGTTGATTTGAATAAGTTGAAACGAATGGCAGAAAAAAAGAACACCAGATGTATTTAGAGAGGAAGTGCTCCGTATGAGCAACATAGAACAATAATCAACAAAGGATACAGGGCGATGTATAAAAAAGCATATGTACCGAAATCACAACGATCGAAGTTGGAACAGAGACGATGACATGAAAGTCACGTACTGAGCACATAATAAACATCGCTCGGTCCATCCCGCATCCCCCTCAATACTATTCCATGCCTTCCTCCTTAACTAACGACAGATATTGCGAAGGGACGCAAAATCTGAAGGCAAGCTTGTCAAAATATTAGAGTGATTGGGAGATGTACTACTGTTTGTCAGTCTCTCAAAAGTAACCCAAGGTTCCAGAACTTATACTTTTTGAGAAGGCCTTGCCGAAGATCACACTTAAATATATCACAAACTTGCCATCAGACTTCCAGTCACAATCCTCCAAGATTCCTGTCATATCACTTTTTTTCTAGGCGATTCAACAGTAACGCAGGAGTTGCACTAATTTCTTACCTGACATCAAGCAATCTGACTGTTTGCTTCCAGAACGTACTCAGTAATGCTTTGGCCGCGAATAATTGATGTCTGGCGAGCACCTAGTGACAGTGGTCCCAGATTGGACTCCCAAACGTTATAAACACCAATGCGACGGTACCTCCGTGTGGAAAAAGAGAGGGTACAGTTGCGCACGCGTCTTAGCATGCTTTCTACATTGCTTATAGGATAGTTGACGCGAGAGCGAAGGAGAAAGAGTGCTAGGTTGCGCGCGCAACCGTACCCTCTCTTTTTTCATGCGGACGTACAATCACATCTGTGTGTATAACGTTTGCGAGTCTAATCTGAGGACCCTGCCTACACGGAAAAAATGTTAGGACTGTGAGAGTTCGAAATTTATATACCTCTAGCAGTTCAATCATTTTTCGTTATGCAAGTTCAAAATTCGAATCTTCAGAGTTCAAAACAACATCAAACTCGTATAGTCACACGGTCCATGCCATTAAATCCAATAGTTTGGCCAGCATCGTGTGACTATAAGAATTTGATGTTGCTTTGAATTTTTACAATTCAATTTCTTAACCGAGTCAAGTCAAAAAGTTGCACTGTTACTGTTCAAATTACATTTGAACTCTTTCAGTACAAACAGTTGCATTGACTCAGTCCTAAAATTTTTTCCGTGTAGTGATGGCTAACTTGAAATTTCTTTTTTTGACATGAATCATCGCTGTCTGTAGAACTTCAATTTACACTCACCGATCAATTTCGGGTATATTACTCACGAAGTGGTGATTGGTTATTTTTGTAACACAGTGAACGGTGATTTTGAAAATCTGACTGCGAGTTTATAATCAGCCATCCATTTGTGCTCGAACATTCGACCATTTTTGGTCCAAAATTGGCTGGCTTGTGCTTGCGAATGAACTGGAACTCGCTCAACACATGTTTGTCCACACATCGAGACCTCCAGACCCGACGAGTACAAAATTCGAAACGCGATTAGAAAGTTTTGAATTTTGAAGATCGGATTCCAAATTTTTGTAAGGCACAGTGTATGTTCATACACTTCATTGGCATCTTCCGCACTTTGTTTAGTTTGAAACAGGGTACCCAAGGTATAATGCGAAAGCAAGACCACGAGTTCCAGCGCCGCCAAGGAGTTGTCTCGGAACTATGAGTAATATATATATGTATATTTATACATATATATACCAAGTATATCACGTGACCATATTTCCTATATACCACGTGACCATATGTCCTCTATACCACGTGACCATATGAGATATTTAAAAATTAGCAAAAATGATTTGATAATGTATTGAAAAGTCTTCGTGAATTCACGATAGAACTGTATCGGTTCTTATCGTTCTCTATAGGATTTGAGAGAAATGTATCTGGTTTTATCGTAAAATTCCTATAGGAGAAATACCAGTTATTCAAAAAAGTACCATTACATTTCTTCAAATAACTAATACTTCCTGTATAGGATTTTCACGATAAGACCAGATACATTTCTCTTAAATCCTATAGAGAACGATAAGAACCGATACAGTTCTATCGTGAATTCACGAAGACTTTCTGGGAATTCAAGTTTCAGAAACCACATTGAAACCGATAGGAAAAATGTTCAGCAGAGAGAACAGGACTACATTTTGAACTTCCATCAAGATTCATATTCACTGTCATAACGGGTAGACTGTACGAATACTTGATGCATTTTCTATGTGTATTTCAAGAACTCCCACATGTATTCATTAAGAACTCTTAAAGAGTTCTTGTGATACTCTATGTACTTATTAAAAATACTCCATGAATTCCCAGAAATGATTTCCGTAGGTATTCTTTACTCTGAATTCTCTGCGAACGCAAAAGGGACTTGTGTGCTGTCTGTACAGGATGTTCCGAATTTGTTGTATTTTTTATCGAAAGGTGTATCGCACGGAGGAAAAGCTGTTGCTGGCATAACAAACAGGTCTGTTACTATAGCGCCTACAAAAAAAATTCAGCTAACAAAACAAGGAAAATAATTAGCAAAACTGAATTTTTTTGCTGACATTAACAAATTTGACAATAGAACTAACGTCTCAGCTGCTGGAATAAATATTTTTGCAAGGACAACAAATTTGTTTGTAGGCGCTATTGTAGCAAACCATTTTTTCTCCGTGCGGGTTAGATGTATATTCGACAATAAAAATATTATTATAATCAATGAAATCATTCGTGACTTTTGTAAGAGTTCTCTTTTAGGATGCGAAAAGGCTTATTTATATAGAAAAAAGTTTTCCTTGAGAAGTTCGCCTAGAGTTTTGCGGGATTGTAAAACGAATACTTGAAGAATTCAATCATAAACGAGTATGTTACACATTCCAAAGGAATACATCCCAGATAGAAAAATGTCTCAATAATGCCATCATAATGGTGACATTCACGCCAAGAAATGTTTGCATCATGGTACCAAGGTGTTTCCGCATAAAGCATTGTTCTTGGTAGCAAAACGAGGTGATGGTACCATAATGAAGACATAATGTTTACATTTTATGCATCATTGCAAGCTGAGCGAAGTTTATGACAGTATGTTAACGGCACATTATGTTACAAAATATTTAAGGCATGGTTTTCTATCTGGGATGTCAATCATTTCAGTTATTCTTAAAGAATTCTATTCCACGTTCGCGAGTTCCTATGGAATTCTTTCAGAATTCGATTTGCTATCTGCCCATACAGCACCACAGATCTCAGAAATGTCTCAATTACATTTCGATCTTTCACCTTCATTACATTTCAGTATACTTTCACAGAAATGTTGCCTATTTGCAATGTCTCAGATATATTACGAGACAAACATTACAATGAAATATGTCATAAATATTCTTGGAATATTGCAGAAATAATTCAGAAATATTGCATTCAAATGTAAGATTAGCGGACATTGCAATATTTCTGAAGAGACTTTGGAACCTCGCTGTGACATACAGCAATGTCATAGAAATATTTCAATGTTTCAGATATTAGATTTCTGCAATCTTAATGAAATCTTCGGTGCTGTGTGGATGGGTACATAGACATGGACATTCAGATTATAAAGAAATTTCACAAAAATTCGTCATAATAGGCCATTTGATTCAAAATTACATTAAATAAGGAATGAACTGTACTCTAGAAGTATATACTTTGTTCCAAATTTCATTTTTCATGTATATCGATAAACTGTGAATCGTTTATTGGAACAAATTTTCAATTGAGTATGGGCAAATCTCATCCACTCTATTAATTTGAATATACCTATCAAGTATCCTCTGAAAAAATATGAAAATATATGTTTTAGTTTTTTCTCATATGAAAAAATAATTCAAACTTCATGAATAGTTTCATTTATGCTCAGTTCGCATTCGGATACGCGATATTTGAATCATATTCCACTTTGGTCTTGTGGATAATTTGACTTTAAGAAGAACAAGACAAAATTCATTAATTCTGGAAGGGCCCCTTGAATTTCAACTTCCTCAGGGCTCCATCAATTTTTTGATCCGGTCCTGCGTCATATTAAATGAAGCTATTCTCCCCACTATCCATACTCGACAATATGTACAACATTTTTGATCTCATGAATTACAAGTCGGTGTAGGTTAGGTCGTTAGGTGGTTGGGTTTCGATTATAGGCGATAGGTAGGATTCAGGTTCAAATCTCTTCTGTACTTCAAAAATTTTATCTTTGCAAGTTCAGAAGAGATTTGATGTGCGTCGCCGATGATGGCTAATTCCTAAACGGCAATCAAGATCCCCGCATAACCTGAGCGAAGAAATTAATTTTTTTGAATGAAAATAATTTTTTCGATTTCATGTGTTACCGATGTTTTTCAACTTAATTTTCTTACAGGTAATTTTTAATTACTTGCATATTGGAAAAAAAACAAACGTTTGTATATTAATGTTACATACATATTCCATTCATGTGTTTTCAAATATTCATCCCTATCAGATTCATCATTTGAATCAGTCCATGATTTTCTCAATATGAATGAAAATTACATTTCATTCATATTTATCCCCATAGTACGAATACGTATCGGAATATATTATCAAATCATTTTTGCTAATTTTTAAATATCTCATATGGTCACGTGGTATAGAGGACATATGGTCACGTGGTATACAGGACATATGGTCACGTGGTATATAGGAAATATGGTCACGTGATATACTTGGTATATATATGTATAAATATACATATATATATTACTCATAGTTCCGAGACAACTCCTTGGCGGCGCTGGAACTCGTGGTCTTGCTTTCGCATTATACCTTGGGTACCCTGGTTTGAAAGAGTCTACAAACACTGAATCCGCTGTTTTCATTCAGCTGATGATTTTCCTCAACGTTATTTCATCACCAGAAATTCAATAAGTTTGAAACTTGGATTTCATGTTACTCGTTTCAATTTTCATATATGAAAAAAACACCTTTCCACCAGCACTTCCAAGAACGTCTGTACAAGCTGAAATTAATGGAAAATTATTTGTTCCTGGATCCTTTGTTCCTATTTTTCCACTCCAAATTCTGTAATATATCTCCCTTACTTTTCCCTTGAAATTAACTTCCAGAGTGAAGTAGCGTAAAAATGAAGCACAGGTGGCAAAATTCAAACATTACGTTCATTCTCTTTATTCTCAACTAAACATTTCTTGGAACGTGAATATGCTTGCTCTCATGGTATTGTGCATCCGAATACCACACGATATTCAAGGATGTTAATTCTCAAGAACTGACAATAATTCTCGAATAAATTCTTTTGTATTCGGTATTCAATTCGTTTGAATTGGAAAATAAAACTTGAAAGACATTGTCAACGCTTGCTATGGATAATACATGACTCTCGGACGTAATTATGCTGTGAAACATCCTTTTATCGCTGCACTAAACCTTCTTTCCACACTTCGATTGTACACCGAACACGTTAATATCTGACCACGAAATCATTTGAGCAAACGCCAACGGGTCCAATCCGTTTGATATTACAGCTCATAACTCACATGTTTATCCACTTTTGACTATCCGTTCTTCATTTAATTTCTGATAATTCAAGAGCTTGAGATAGGTCGGTTGAAGACCACGTGAAAGTCACAATGCTTTGTCCTGTATTCCAGATCCTGGAATATGATATATATGAGATTATTATTCTCCTCCTTCCTTCCTTCCTAAATATCTCCACTGAATCTGTTCTCAATTATCATAATTCCCACAGCAGCCTGCATAAAGACACGTGAATGGAGAATATATTCGTCGAGTTATTAGGGAATGTAACCAAAATATACAAAACAATGATTGCATAATGAAATTCTAGAGGGTATTATCGCTGATGAGCATAATAACTTACAACGTGTACATGGTTTTGATTTGATAGAAAGTTATCCTCTAGACGAAATAAGCATTCGTTAACCCTGTAATCTCAAATTCTATCCGTATAGTGTTGAAGTTTGAGAAGAACTACTGAAAATTAATGACGAAATTCAACACTACACTAAATACGAGAATCTTCATTCGAAGGAATTTTTCTCAGTGAACGAGCGCGGAATATTCCCTCATTCAAAAGTGATGTTGAAAGAAATCCTTTATTCAGTCTTAGAGTTGTGACTTTTTTTCACTTTTTGAGATTCTCCGCTTTTCGTGAAAAGCCTCCGGCTTTTTCTGAAACTTTTTTATTCTTTTTGCCTAATTTTGCAGATCATTCCTCAACTTTACTTTCGTTTCTTTTGGCTATTTACCGTGACTTCCGCTCCTTGACTTTTCTCTTTGGCTGTGTATTCTTAATTTCTATTCATTTTCAATTTCGCCCTGCCGAAAATAGACATGTGCAAATGTGGAGTGGATTCACCCAAACAGACACAAGGATATCTTTCAGAATTCTAAAAGATATCTTCCAAAAGTACAAGAATCTTGAAGAATTTTCTGAAAGACATCTTTTCGCATTCGAAAAGATGTCTTATGCAACATGAATAGATTTCGAAAAGATCTCTTGGAGACCTCTCGAAGATATCTTTGAGAAGAAATCAAGAGATCTAAAAGAGTTCTTCAAGATTTCTTATAGATATCTTGAAAAGTTCATAAAAATATCTTCGAAGAAGCCTGAATTTATTCATCAAAAATCATGACACTGTCACACGCTTTTGTTTATGGGAATGTATTTTACTATTAATAAACAAAAGCGTGTGACAGTGTCATGATGACTAATATAAAAAAATCCCCATGGTAAAGGTTTTCTAAATCTCACAAGGAACAAAATGAGCCCTCATAAGTCATAAATGGATCAAAAATAAAAATTTTTTAAGAAAAATACCATGTCAAATTTCGCGTTGTTGTTACAAGGTTGTTTATTTATGATTCGAGTTGGTTCTTCTTTTGTCATAAATAAGAATATAAGTCCCAACGAATATGATTATCGAATTCCTTCGACCTTGGTGCTCTGCTTGACAACAATTTTTCTAATTTGATCCTGAATTCTCCCGGAGAACTACCTTAGGGACTCTTCAAGAAATTTCTTGAAGATTTCTTAATTGAGTATTCTTTTAGATATCTCTAATAACTGCGCGCTGTGTTGGTGAATCCCTGTTCCCTCCAAATATGGTCCATCTTGAGCCTTTTTTTCACATATATTTCGTTACGATAGAATCAATGGATTTTATCGAACATTCAAATGTATATAATTATGAATTCTTCGGTGAGTTATTTACTGGATCGATTAATTCCATACTCGGAAATCACATATTTTAATTTCCTTCACCCATGTGAAGCAGGGGGGAATGAAATATATTCGATAATCGAAAAATTTTGATAAGTTTCAACATGAAAATTGTAATTTCAAGTTGAGCGCGATGAGTAATTAATTACGTTAAACTTCGCTCCTCGAGGTGTCACGGAATTTCTAGTATAAATCTATTATTTTCTCAGACAGCAATAAGTTTGTAGCATGAAGCCTTTAGCAGCATCAGCGACTTATCGAATAAATTTTCCAAAAGTTAGCAAAATAGAGCTCTTAGTCGATTCAATTGAAGCTTCGAAATCATCATTAAGTTTTTCGAGAACTCCGTCACTCTGATACTTTGAAGATTCACTGAAGCAACACGAACATTCTATCGGTGTGCGTGAAATGCGCGAAAGTTCTAGGGAGCTTCCAATTAACTACATATATTTGGTACAGCAAATTACGTACATTTCATCGTATGTTCGAGCAATATTAATTTCGTTGGAATGTGAAAATAAGCTCCATTTGATATATTCAGTTGTACCACATGCATCTTATACGAATGTTTTATGGAGCTAAATTGTCATTCCTCATGCCACCTGGGTATTTCAACAAAGATTCATGAGTTGAACTTTTGCCACCCGCAATCCGTAGCTGACAGAGATGCATTCACCCTTTCAATATCAGTTTCATGTTCTGATTTCAATCAATTGGACGTGGTTGGTATAGGGTAGGAGAAATTCGGTTATGAGAAAGGAAAAACAGATTAATTCGAAGACTTTTTGTATAAACCTTGTTTGAACAGTGTCATAAAAAAACGGGCATAGACAAATCAAATCAACAAGGTTTTATTTCTGATTTCAATGCAATTCATAACCATTGAATGTTGTATCAATTTTCAAGAATTTCTCAGACTTGGCGTTGGTCTAACTCGAGTCAAAATATTCACGTGAAGATACCTGTAAAAGTACCACAATGGCTGGGACTTTTATACGGAAGGTACCATACTTCTTTATAAAAGTCCAAGAAATTATGAGACTTTTGGAGGTTCGTACACGTAAATATTTTGACTCGGGTCAGCCCAACGCCAAAAATCCATAAATTATGATATTTTTCAAGATATCTGTTTCCTCAGTGTGTAGACTTTCACGAAATTTTGTATAGAATTATGATCCTCTCCATACCAATTCGTTGTTATGAATTATAATTCAGTGAGTTATAATTTATTCATTTAATTGCTTTCATCCAGGAAAAGAACATAACGCACGTGACAGTGAGGTTGGTTACATGGTATATAACCGCTACTAGTGACGCTGCGTTCATGTGCCACATTACTACTCCACTACCCTCACAATATCGCCGCGCAACAAACTATCGTCCCTGAATAGGATTGAGTGCCAGTTTCTCAATAACTGATTCATTTCAATTATAATGTCTACATACATTTATGATTGAAGTAGATCCCAATGTTACATTTGTCCAATACAGCAAATTTCAGCCAATTTTTCACAATGTGAGTATCATTCAACTCTGACAAATTTGTTAGGAAAGAATATAACGATGTGGTGTAAAGTTTATTCGACTTCTGAGGTTTCCCTAGCGACACCAGAGGTTATAAATGCTGAGAACGTGTTTGGAAAATCCTATGAACATGCTGAGAACCTCCAAATGAAACTGTTTCGAATAATTATGTGCTATGCACCTTCATAGAACATCTCAACGAATTTATCCAAAATAGTCTCATTTGCCCCTTCCCATCACATTCACAGAATAATCATGACATATTTGGGATGTTCTTGTGCTATTTGGGTCACTTCACGAAAAAAAACTCTGCTAATTAGCACAAGGCTCCCTCGTTTATGCGGGGAAAAAACTAAAGAAGAATTATTTCTCACCTTCAACTCATCTTTCGACCAATGCATTCAAAACTCAAATAAGATCATTGTGATATTCATCATGAATCGTTTATCTGTTGGTTGATCACATCTAAACGTAGTGACATGATAATGATGATGATGTGATGAACACATAACAAAACAAGGGCCTCAGAAAATGACTCAAATTATCGATCTCGGATAATCAAAATTTTCATCACTTCTCAACAGATTTGACTGGACTTCATACAAGAGCATCATAGCCCCATTGCTGAAATATGGTATAAATTTGATCAGGATCCCATGAGTAGAAGATGAAATATGCACGTTTGCAAAATGGATGTACGAAAAAAACAAACAAAAACATCGCCATATCAATCTAGACTATCTCTGATCGCCTGGACCGATTTGCTTGCAATTCATATGGAACATTCCGGTAGTGACATTAGTGTGAAGTTACATGATATTCGGGCAATTACAACATAATGAAGGCATGCTGTCAAAAAATTTCAAATAATATCGATTCAGACGAAGGAATTTTTATATAACAATTTTTATGTAACAATATCGATTCATGAGAAGGAAACATACCAAAAAATTCAGCTGAGATACGCTTGGTCAACTCGGACAACCAGTAATGGTTGTCTTCCCAGTTTCCCTCCTTTTTAGGTATCTTGAGTCCGGTTACCTATTGGTTAAGGTGGTTCTTCCCTCGACAAGCAGAGGAAACATCTGAGCCGTACAACCCCTTCTTTCAGCATGCGAACTATCAACCATTGTACCAAGGTGTCGATACAGGTCTTACGTTCAAAACGGATCCAAAAAATCCCGATTGTCAACTCTTGATTCCGTTAAATCAGTCGCATCATCAAATGAGGTAGGTTATCTCCGAAGGGAAGCACCACCTCAGTTACTACGTGTGAATCGGTCAAGGGTTGCCCAGCAGGGACCACTCGAAGGTGGAGTGTCAGCTTCCGCTCGAGGCAAAGTCCTGGCGCCCACTTCCAATTAGGACCATGAGATACACTGTTCTTGGAGCGTCCGCCAGGTCACTTGAGCTCAGAAGTCTTCCCGTTACCCGTTTGGCGGCTCAGACAGCTGCCAAACAGTGCCTGGCTTTTTCAACGGAGGAGGTAGAACAGGCAGGCCATAGAAAATCACATTACTACCGGAGCAACAGCTGCATCAACTTCAGCATTACTTGCTACAACAGCCACAGCCTTGAGAAGCTCTGCAATGCCGGATTCCTAGCATCCAGGCTCACTCAAGGGGTCCCGTGCTGTGGGGTGGCCAGAATTTCCTAAAGTTCTGCATTAGCAATGCTTTATTTGTCTCCCCTGGCGAGGCTAACTTTATTTATCTTCATTAACTGTGTTAATGATGAGATTGGAGTCTAACCTACATTATTCATCATTCCTCCGGATAGTACCTGTCTCATCAGGATTGAAGAGCAGTTTCCTACATTGTTTTAATCCTACTTTGTCACTTCTCAGCAAAGCAATACCTTCGCCCAACATCATGCAGAACTTGAGATGGAAATCAAGGAATAAAAAAATGTTTTGATACTTCTTTTCCCAAGTGCAACTTTGAATCTGTTGACATTTTCTTCCAGCTTCACGTCAATGTACACAGGGCCGAAATGCCAAAATAGTCGAACAAAATTATAAGCAGTCATCAGATTTGCTTGAAACTTGGTACTCGGAAGTTTTTTGGGTCGCTGATTACGAATCCAATGTCAACAGATCGAAATTCAGAATGGCGGATTCAATATGGCGGACGGAAATTCGTAAATTCATTGGATTTCCTTCAAACTCAGTATCCAATGACTCTTGAAGTCGCTGATTACGAATCCGTTGTGAGAATTCGAAAATTCAAAATGGTGGATTCAATATGGTGGAAGAAAATCGAGAATTCATCGGTTTTCCTTCAAACTCGATATACAATGATTTTTGGGGTCGCTGATTACGAATCCATCATCAAAATTCCAAATTCCAGGATGGCGAATTGAATATGGCGGACGGAAATTCGAAAATCCATTGGATTTTCTTCAAACTCGGTATCCAATGATTCTTGGGGACGCTGATTACGAATCCGTTGCCAAAATTCCAAAATTCAAAATGGTGGATTCAATATGGCAGAAACAATATCGTACGATGCATCGCAACCTGGTGGCCAAAATATTTTTGATCGGTCCGAAGAAAATACGTGGATTTATTTTTGCCATCGTAACGTTGTTGTTTGGTCGTATGTGTGGCGGATTGAAATTTAGGAAGTTGGAGAAAATTTTCATTCACCAGTTTGAAGGGAATCCGATGAATTTCACTGTAAGAAACATCTGGAAGTTTTTTTCAATTACGTACATGAAATCAGGTTCATATACATTCTGCATTAAATTCAATGTACAAAAACATGAAAAGACTATAGATTATGCTATAGTTTGCATTAAATTTCATGTAAAATGTGCATGAAACTGGACTCATGTACATACTTGAAAAAAACTTCCAGCAAAAACATTAAAATTAATGCAGAAATTTTTAACAGCGTTTCGAATTACCATCTGCCATTTTGAATTTCGGTTTTTTGTCAACGGATTCGTAATCAGCGACCCCAAAAACCCCCGAGTACCAGGTCCTAAGTAAATTTGAGAACTTCTTATAATTCTGACAAATTTTTCGTGATTGCTAATATGCGGTCTAAAAGACACTCTCTTCACAAAAAATTGGCGGAATTCTTTAGGTGGGAAGATGTGGAGCTAGTTTTTGTTCCATCTTGTAGATGAGACTTTGATCTACAACTCTCGAAAAATAAAGTGACGGAACTAAGGGGTACCACACAACTTTTTCCTTGGAAACCAAACAAATTTCATTATACAGAGGTACAAAAATCACATGCAATTATTGCTCTGTCATTATTTGCTACTCATTGAATTGATATTCTCCTAATTTTAAGTGTATTTTGTATACTTTCAGTGGTAGATTCGATTTTTGAAAAGCTCAATCGGTTCATTTTTGCAGACACGACAGCTTTTTAAACATGGTTGTCATTTTACTATCTGTTAGTCACGTGGATGATACCTCGAGGAAGGTACTTTTGAACTGGTATACAAGGGCAGAGAAAGGGG
Source organism: Gonatopus flavifemur (assembly GCA_018340375.1). Taxonomy (NCBI): domain Eukaryota; kingdom Metazoa; phylum Arthropoda; class Insecta; order Hymenoptera; family Dryinidae; genus Gonatopus; species Gonatopus flavifemur. Next base: position 908,850 of record JAFFJZ010000029.1, on the reverse strand, counting down.
TTTAGACCCTCCTATATGTAAATTCTCACACTTGGAACATTACTCTACTCACCTCAACGATCAAATATTTCTAACTACAAACTTAATTTTTGGAATTTTGCCGTCCTATTTGGCATTTTCGGCCCTATGTGCAATGGTTTGAAAAACGTCACGTTCAAAGGCTGCAAGAGATAAATCAGATTGGCGTGTAAAAACTCTATTTCAGAATTCTTTCCTATGATACTCACTGACAGAATTCATCATTCAGATTATTTTCAATTAGAATTAAAATCACTGGTAAAGGTAGACCTAGAGCAAGTTATATGAAGCAATTCGTACAAGACAAGGGATGTAGTAGATATATAGAAATTAAACGTTTGGCGGATAATAGACAGGGGTGGAGGGTTTCATCAAACCAGTCGTAAGACTGATTACTTCATGATGATGATGAGAATTAAAATCCCAGTTGGCTTATAGAAACATCGAAGTATCCGGTTCCAGATTCCAATTCAAATGAGTTTGAAAGTAACCAACATCTGTTCTTGGAAGGAATCGGTTTTTTGTTGCGCAGCAGCATGATTTATAATGTATCAAGAAATTTTAATTAACATAGAAGCATGAGGGATGCCCTAGAATTCATTACTGGAAGAAGTAACCGTTGATATGTATGACGCTTTGACTCAGAGTTACAATTGAATAATGAATTCGGAGCTACGAAGGGGCGTTTACGTATTCATACGATTAGTTAACATGTTTTATTCACTTGAGCTTGTAAATTAATTCGTTGGATTTGCTTTTAATCAGTTATACGTGTAACTTCGGTTGGAATTCGAATAACTTCTTGGCGTGTGATGAGTTTCGCAAAACTAAGTTTGGGTTTCAGAATACTTCGATAATCTGACAAATCTGATGATATCGCTTGATATGATAATGACCACCGAAACAATCATTGAGTTCTCCACAACAACGACCCGCAAAAATCAGAGTACAAAAAATATAGAAACTTGATATAGATTCATTGAAACATTCAAGCAAAAATCCCATCCTGGCTAGAAATAATTTTCTGGGTCTTACTGGGTCTAATTCGGGCCTCATGAGATGTCGTCAAGCCCTGATCAGGCTCTGGAAACAGATAAGAAGTGCCATGATTCATTTCCCACTGTGACACTGAATTGACAAGGAAGTAGACGGTTTGCAAGTCCTTTCAATTGCCGCCTTCTGGTGCAAGTGTTATCTGCGGATTGCAATTCAATCTTGTCAGAAGGTTGACCAAGAGGTCAAGCTCAAGATAGACTCGCGCAATAACAAGGTGGTAATCTATCAACTCCAGAATTTGTGTGCTGTGAAGAAGTGAATCAGTTCTCCCCACGGCCAGGATGGTGCTATCCAAAATTGAAAACTCTATTAAAATGACATATTTTCCGTGAGAAATCACTAATTTTGTCAACAACTTCTACGCTTCACAACATAAGTTCATCAAATAGTTGATGGAATTCAAACCCAATCTTCTGGATCGTAAAACTGTTTTTATCATCGAATCAATTCTATACCGGCATATTGAAAACATGAAATCCAAGGACGATAAAAAATGGGAAGATCAATATTTGACGTTCAATCTACTCGGGATATGTACATTGATATTCTCCGATGGGAACTTCGGTAACATCAAGTCCCTCGTTCACACCTCACCGCATAGACCCATACATGTCACCATTACTTCTTGATGAAATATTATTCCAACTCAACGTACAAGTGTACACGTAGGAGAACACGGAAAAAATATTTGTCATGGATGTAACCATTCTGTCGAGATCCTTAGTTTCCTCTCTCGTAAGTTCGTGTCTTTCTCGGGTTACATATGCACATCCACATACAGCGGGAAGATGAAGAGAGACGCAAGGAGGAGAGGGAGACGGGACACGAAGTGGACGGGAAAATCGTGCAAATGCCAAATGGCCAACTTTGCTCCTAGCGAGCGGGTAAGCAAGCAGACTTCTCGCGGAACTTCTTTTTTCCCTTGTATCATCTTAGAGAGACTGTATTTTCTGCTCTTCCCTTTTTTCTCCTATATTTACTTTGCCTCTTTTTCCCTATCTCCGGGGGTGTGCAAAACAGATGGATTTACCTTGCACTCTTTTCAGTCGGCTTTTCTAAGGCATCGAAACTGTGGCGGCGAAGGCGTAGTTGGTAGCGAGGAACTCTCAAACGAAAATAAATTGAAACGAGAATTGTACGTAGCGAAGGAAAAGAGAAAGACGAAGAGTGTGTAGTAGCTCGTCGTTCGCTTGTTCCGTAGAAACACGACGGTGAAAAATCAAAGCCTTCGAGGGAACAGCTTATGGGAGGGAGAGGAAGAAAGGGGTACACAAAGGAAGAAAAAAAAGATTTATTCCTCATTCAAGCGTGTTCCGACTCGGGGAGAGAAGTGACGAGGAAAAATAATGCAATGTTTTCCAAGAATTCGTGGATGTTTATACAGAATTTCTCCGATGAACGTTCGGATAATTCGAATGAATGGTAATGAATTCACACTGGAATCTAATATAGGAGAGTGTTTGATATCCTTCTTAGAATGACGGATCGGAGAATGGATTATTCCCCGTCTTTATTTAAAAAATGAAGGCATCGGAAGAATCGTTGGGTGGAAGAACTTCATCAACAGAAGAAATTCTCTTGCGATTCGTCGAATTGATCTTGAAGAGTGAAATCTACTGAACTGGCTGGAATTCATGAATTCGTTCCCTCTTTCTTCCTCCCATGATTTTCGTATCCCATTCAATTCTTCGTAAATTCACTCTTCGGTTGTTCTATCCTCGATAGAATCACATGAAATTCTGCTCCTAAACCTCTTCTATTTCTCGAAAGTAAAAGGAGGAGGAAGATTTGAGAGAAGAACGATAGAGAACTTACGATGAGAGCTAGGTACGAAAAGATGTATCACGTTTTCATACGGACCAAGAACGGATTTTTGACTTGTACACCTCCTCTTGTTTTCCGTTTTCTCTCATCATCATCATCTCAGCTTCTTTTCATACATAGATGCCTCGAGTGAGTCGGGAAATATGACGTACACTGTGTCGCTGTCTGACTTCATCACATTCTCTCTCTCATCTTATTACACCGAGAATGTTGGAAAAAGAATATACTACACGTCCTACGTCAAAAACTTCAGACTCACACCAGCTGACTCATCCACAAGATGTCTTTTGAAACATATATCCTTTGACCGTTGATTTTATTTCATTCTTTCTGACGATGCACCGTACGAGAGGGGTTAGTATGGCAACGACGTAACCTAGATCCTAGTTTTATAGTGGCACCCCGTATGAACGGGCTGTACCTCCCATTTCGTTATCGTGGAAAACGAGAAACGTATGAAAAGCGGAAACACTCCAACGGGTTACCATGTTGAAAGAGCTACCGTCAATACATATGTAATGCCACTTGGGTACACATGTGTAGGAAAATTCGTAATTCATTGGGATCTATGTATAGAGACATCCTGAGAGTCTATGGATATTTTTGAGAGATGGAAATGAATTGTTCGGGTGTGAATTTATAGATCATTGACCTGGGTTTTCCGTAGCTGAAAATGTAATGAGAGATGAGATATGAAAACAATACGAAGATTCGATTCATCGAATTTTATCACGTATGTTAGTGGGAGTTGTAATCGAAAATATGTACACGGGAATTGATTGAACAGTTTGAACAGTCGAATGAAATAAATTGTGAAGATATTAATAATACGAGAGTGAAGTGGTGATACGGTAGGGTACTTGGAAGATACAAAGGGAGTTGATGAAGAGGCGAAATGAGTTCAAGATGATGGCTGCGCATATCGAATAAGGGAAGAAGGTAGATAAGGGAAAAAAGTCATGCAACTGTCATTTTGATTGGATGAGCAAACTGCTCTAATTTGAAGAGTGAGTGAGGAATAAAAAATAGTTCATTCGAAACAAAATTGGGAACAAAAGCAAGATGCTAACCCTCGCACCGTTTCCGCACTTCAAAACTCGATTAATCAATATTCGCAAATAAACGCCAAATTTTATATTATCAAACACAACTGAATTCGTTCATCCATATAAAACTGCTTTGTTTGCAAAGCAAATAACCAAGTTGACGGAACATTGTTTTTCACTGTGACCGGGAAAAGTGTGTCCGGGAAACGGGGCTCCGAGAAACTATGGAAAAACTCTGGAATAATATTCATCGACTATCTCCAAAAGGAACCACCATCAACGGCGACTATTACTGTGCACTTTTGAATCGATTGAAGGCTGAAATCGCAAAGAAAAGGCCATATTTACGAAAGAAAAAAGTGTTGTTCCACCAAGACCGACAGCACCGTGTCAGAAATCGATCAAAATGAATGAATTGGGCTTCGAATTGCTTACCCACCCACCGTATTCTCCAGATTCAGCCCTCAGCGACTTTTTCCTGTTCTCAGATCTCAAGAGGATGCTTGCTGAAAAGAAATCTAAGTCCAATGATGAAGTAATCGCTAAAACTGAGGCCTATTTTGATGAGAAAGAGAAATCGTACTCTCTAAAATTTTTAGAGTGAGATTTCACTTTTTAGGCAGCCAGAAGTGAGCTTGTCGAAATTTCGAATGAAATTCCCACTCTTTTAGAGTGGAAGTCTAAGGTTTGAAGTTGAAAACTCTCAGCCACTCTAATATTACAGTTAATTTTCCACTCTAAAAGAGTGAGAGTTAACTCGAAACGAGTGAGAATCCCACTCGAAGCGGACTGGCTCACTTCTGAGACTTAGCGGAGTGAAACGCTTGATTTTTCACTCTTCCAGATTTAGAGAGTACTATAAGAGTGGTATCGAAAAGTTGGAAAATCGCTGTACTCGTTGTATCGCCCTCGAAGGCAACTATCAGGTGCACAAATAAGTTTTGGGACAGTTTTAAAAAATTCAAGATTCATTAAAAAAGAAGTAAAACACAATTATTCATCGAAATAATCTGCATTGCACTGAATGACCTTCAGCCATCTCTCAGGTAACTCGCGGATGCCTTTCGCAAAGAAACTTTCGTCTTGCGAGGTGAGAAATTTAGCGACCCATTCTTCCACTTCTTCAAATGTTCTAAATGGCACGTCAGACAAATCGGTCTGCATTTTCCGGAATAAGTGATAATCGGATGGGGCTAAGTCTGGTGAACACGCCGGGTGTGGTACAGCTTCCCATTCAAGCGCTAGTAACGTATCCTTCACCGGTTCACCCACATGAAGCCGCGCGTTGTCATGGAGCAGTTTCACTGGACGTTTTCCTATGCCAAAACGGACGTTTCTTCTCAATTTCTTCATTCCCTTGCATCAATTGATGACAATAGCGATCGGCAGTAACTGTTAGACCAGGTTTGAGAAGTTCATAATACAGTACGCTTTTCATATCCCACTATATGCGTAGCGTGACTTTGTTACAATGAACATTGCGCTTAGGCGTGGATGTTGTCGGCTCGCCTGGGTCAACCCAACGATATTTGCGTTTCGGATTATCAAAATAAATCCACTTTTCATCGCCGGTCACAATTTTCCACAAGAAAGACTTTTTATGTTGCTTGTTGTAAAGACTCACACAAATGTTAAGACGAGTGTTTTTATTTTTTTTAGTCAGAAAGTGTGGTACCCACTTTGTTCCTTTCCGAATCTTACCCATTGCTTACAAACGATAAGAAACAGTTTGTTGAGTTACTCCAAGCTGTTCCGAAAGTTGTTTCTCCGTCGACAAGAGTTTTCATCCAGCAACGCTTGTAATTCCTAATCGTCCACCTTTACAGGAGACCCGGTGCATTCACGGTCACTAACGTCGAAATCACCCTCTTTGAATCGCTTATACCCATACTCACATGTACTTATTTTAGATACAATGTTGTCTCCAAGAACAGAACATATCGATTCACACGCCTTCCTAACACTTTTTCCTTGATAGAATTCATAGCGAATGCAGCGTCTAATAAATAGCTTATCGGTCTGCATGTTTAATTCACAAAATGTCTAGGTTATGTTTATCACTCCTTTACGTTTCGATACTACATATCAAGCGCCATCTATCATAAGTGAGCGGGACCTTTGAATTGATTTAGAATAGCTGTTATGATACAAAATCGAAGTGTCCTAAAACTTATTTGTACACACTGAGAAAAAAAATAGTGGAGCGAAACCCGTAAGCATTTGGATACGGCGAATGTCGCCACGCGGTTGAGGCAACTTAATATCAATTGAAGTGAATCTCCGTTTAATCGTCTCTATCGATATTCAGTTGACTCAACCGCGTGGCGACATTCGCCATATCCAAACGCTCACGGGGTTGAGCCAAACCTGGTGTTTTATCAGTGCACCTAATATGTTGAATAATGGAATCGAGTTTTGTCAAAGTTTTGTTTTTTTCTTACTGATCCTACGGACATATTGAATGACCTGGTACATCTGTTTCCTTAGCAAGAAAGCTCGAACTTCCTGAACAAGAGCATTCGTCCTTCTCTTATTCAAGAAAAAAGTGCACGATGCGCACCTTTTGAGTGATGTTTTTTACAAAAAGCATACACCACTGTGAAATTTTCAAGTCATAAAGTTTCCTAGAGAGAGAGAGAGAGAAAACCTTCACAGAGAAAAAGAACTTACTCTATTCCGCTGCACTTTTTCGTATCGTACTCAAATGACCATGAAACCACAATTTCGAAAAATCAGTCATATTGAACGAAAATCATCTCGAGAACTTTCCGCGTGATAGCAAAATTCAATTAAAAATCATTTGAACTGGAAAGTTGGCGATCCACCGCCTAAATGAATTTCATAAAATATTTCGTTCGAGGTCTGATAGAACCAAACCAGTTTCAGGACTCCCACGAGATGATTCGTTGAATGAAATTTTATTTGTAAAATAATTGAATGAACAGCAGTTGCTCGGTCACAAACATCTCGTTAATTGTAAAATTTATGAATTTGTACAGAGAACGGAGAACAAAAACCTGCAAGACGATTGGAATATGAAAACAACGACGAAAGAACTTACAAATAACGTGAAGGTAGTGGAACCCTCAGTTGTGAAAATTTAAGAGGAAGAAGACGAAGAATACTAAGAACGTATAGTGAGAGGAAAAAGTTCCAAAGAACAAACGCGAAAGGATACAAAATCGAGAGTTGGATCTCGTGATGAAACGAATGGGACAAAGAATATGTAGAAGAAATTAATGTGCGTCGGAGGAATGGAAGGAGATGGGCGAAGATGCAGAAGATTTATGAAATCTATTAAAGAGCGGAGTGCGGTGTCAGGAAGATTCATGAGTTACACGAGTTTTCATCGTTGAATGAGTCGCTTCTTTCATGATAATCACCTGTGGTGTGATGAAGTTTACGAAGAAGCGCTAATGGCCAAGAGAGTTAAGTTCTAGTTAGGGGCTCCCCAGTACCTTGATTTTCATATTTGTGATTCTGAAGAATTCTGTTGCAAATGCAATCCGTATCTCTCAATACTCTCTAATTTTCTGTAACGAAACGTACCATCGTTATTGTTAAATTATTCTTGTGATGCTGAAATTTCAGTTACGTATTACACAGGTGAAAATCCTTCGAATGGTTCATGTGCTTCGAAAATATGTCATTTCGAATTGAAGCTGCACGAATACCATATTCGATTATTACAAGATCTTCGCATCAAAAATCTTTTGGTGAAAACCGTAAAGTAAAAACTAAAGTATCGGGGTATCGCAAAATCTGTGGGGATGTTTATGAAAAGTCAGATGTCAGAGGATGAAAGATCTTGTTTTCGTTGGAGTGATAGATATTCGAATTCTCGTAAAGTTTTCTAAGAATCGAGACGCTAGATTTGAATTTCAATTCGAAAATACATACCAACGTATCCTCCTTATGAAGTTAGTTTTGCGAAATAGAAAACAGGAACCGGAGCATGGTACAGTTGAATGATTAGAATCATGGAATAGAAAATTCGTCAACACGTCGATGTGTATGCAACGTGCAACGTCCAAGGTACTTCGACTGGTCATGTAATCTCGTTCCGATACGTTTTTATTCATGTATATATATTCAGGGGACGTTTCATGTCAGCGACTGGATCCCTTCGCTATTTTATGTTATTTCATCTCGAGTAAGACTCCAGTCGTACTGTTTGCTCGGCTTCTTCTTTCGTCCCTGAGAAACCCATTTCAAAAGAGATCCAACTGGTTCAGTAGAGTGCACTGAGTTGTGATGCTTGTATACTGTGTTATGTTGGTTGCCATGGCATTAGTGGTAGTCGTAAAGGTGCTGTATGTTGCCAGGGACCTTCCGATTAAATTCTTTTTCGAACCGTAAATTCACCACTCGCATTGTTGGGCTTTAAACTTCTTTGAGTCTTTTCCCATTTTTGTCCTGTGTTATAATAGAGGATGAAGATCAAATTGATGCCGTTGCGATTACAGTTTCTTTCTTTGGAAGGAGGAATCCTAGAGTGATTGATAATACGACGAATCGCATTTGTACATCATTGGAGGATCTTCATCGAGAGTCATCGATCGGTATTATACGTTCGAGTAATTTTTGACTCAAGTAGCCTGACGCAAAGCTCCCATCGTCCGTGGAAGGATAGATTGTTGATTTGATTCCCACGAAGTATTCTCCATGTGGCTGATTGTGCAATGACTTCGGGGATCGTGTATGGATTATGTCCGATTGGTACACGTATTATCTGCCCTTTGACCAATGGAACGTGAAAATTAATATACATTCGGCAAAGCTCGTGATACGATCTCATGTTTCTCGTGGCAGTTGGATTGATGCAATTGTAATGATATATTCTGATAAGATTCGCGAACGTAATTCATGTGTATCGTGCGGTACACGAGTGTACAACAAGAGCATAGAGTTCGCGATGATCGCTGAAACGATGATCGCTCGAGGAACGATGAAAATGATTGCATCGTTATTTCAGTCCCTATACTCAAATCATCGATGATCGTTTCTTATAAAAATGTAAAGAATAGTAACAAGTGTACTTTTTATCCACGTTGAATTTTCAACTAATGTAATTTAATTCCAAATCAATATCCGATGCATCTGGGTAATCAAATCGCATCAGTTTGAAATATCTTCGGAAACTGATTTCATTGAATATCAAGAATCGAAATTCAATTATAGACGGGCGGATGTTTCCCTGTGAAGGATTCAAATTGCTAAAATATTGTTTCACGAAGAATGGAAGATTAAAGTTAAAAGTGCTGAATTATGATTGTCACATCATAATTAAATTTCGGGACGTTTTCCCTGTTGCGTCTATTAACTTTTTTCTCTCTTCTTCTATGATTCCTTGGATCGAAAAGTTCTGCAATTTTATCGAATCCGCGGAATTCTCTGTAGTATCGTCAGTTTAATTAGATTCTTACGTTTCAACTGTACCCAAGCGCAATCCCGTTAAAGTTCAAAAGGAAAGCTTTTCGAATTTGAATTCACTTTGATATCAATCCGCTGAAAGGGTGAACTCGATTAATCTCTGGAATGTATCAAACGTGAATAAAGGTTTGTTAAGTTGCAAAGCGAATATTTAGAAGAATTTTGATCCAGTTGGGAGTTAAACCTCAGCAATTTTGGAGTAAACATTTAAATTCGATTTTTCATATATAAATCAATATTATTTTGAAACTGAAAAGTATTTCATTTCATTCAATCTTTTTGATTCATGCAACTGCAAATTTGGACGTGAATTGTTTATATTTTTGTGCTCACTTCCCGTGTAATATCACTTCTACGTTTTTGAATCCACATATTTGATCCGAAGTAATATAAAAATACTGCTGCTATAAAATATGTGTAAACCAACGCGTATGAGACACCGTAGAGAATATCATGTACGTAAACCTAGAATGGCCTTCATTCACATTTATCGCAGACCTTTTATATTTCAAGTTTCACGAACACGGGCGTGCATTCTGTGTTACGTTTCCTTGGTGCTCTGACCTTTATCGAATACGATTCTCGTTCGATGAACGGAATTCAAGGCTCATTCGAATAATCGATAATTATACGGGGGAATCCCTCAGTTCTTTTCACGCAGGGAGTACAAAACATGGAGGAAACGTCATCCTATTCCATCTGCTTTTGAATCTGCTTATGGATGAGGATTGGACGAAGAACTCGTTGATTACAATTCCAATTAGAACGAAAATATGTGAAACATAGAAAAGCATAACGTATGGTTTGGACATAGCCTTGGGCTCGAATAATAGTTTCTATCGTGTGCGGTAGAAACTGTACTCTTTTGGTACCTGTTTCTGACAGCAATTTCACTTCGGATTAATTTTATTTTGAGATTATAGAAAGTAGCATTGAATTAAATAAAACGATAGAATGAAATATGACGAAAGGTGTTTCGTTTATACGTGAATGTCAGTTGTTGGAGCTTGTTATAATGTAATGAATATTTTCAATATCGAAATCACTTACAATATCGAACCGCGTTATTTACTTTGTTGGAAGATTCTTTTATCGGAAATCGGATGAAATCGCATGAATGAGATATATTTGTATTCAAAATGCTCGATACAAAATAATTTCAATGATAATCGTGCTGGTGACACGAAGTGTGGATGTAATTCGCTGAATATTCTTTATAAAAACTATTGTCGTTCGTTAAGAATGCTTCTCTGTCATTATTCGTTCTGCAGGATTCGTACGTGAGTAGCATGTTTGCTCGTTCTTCCCAATTACGCAACATTCCATGGGCACGAAGGTATCATTAATTCACTAAGAAATTGATTAATTCATGAAATGTTGGTAGCGAAATGTGGTTGGAACGCTTCTTGTACTCCGATGATTCTAATCTGCGGTCCGAGGAACATTTTTTTGCAACGAAAATCTGCTACGGTGAGATTATTTTTATCACCTTTTCATCAAGTACAATAGAAATTATGACAAAAATTCTTGCCAGGGAAGCAAAATAATCGCACTTTCAATAATCGAGGCTTTCATAATTGCAGAACTTCTGGAGATATGAATGTGTTCATAGGTTTTATTCTCTGCACTTTACAGTAGCAACGTCTATCCACCCAGTTGAATATTTTCTACTTAGAATCTGTGTTACCTTTGAGGATCCCACCTGGAATTCCTGAGGCTCTTACTCGAGACCACTTGGGCTTTCATTCCGAATCTTTCAGGCTGCTGTCAACTTGGAACCCGAATAGTCCTGGGTACACATCGCGTGGTCATCAGGCCAAGCCTGACTTCCCTTCAGTTTCACGTGGGGCTCCTGTCCGAGACACTAGCCGCCATGACCCCCTTGGATGAGAAGCAAGGATACGCCTTGCGATTGCGCGAGTTGAATCTCGCTACCAGAGTGTTTGCTTCATTCACTATCACGAACCTCACTGGTGAGGAGCAGGACCTTTCTAATCCTTTGCCGACTTTGCAGGGCGACCGCCCGAATTGTACAATGCGCAACTCAACCGCCGAGCTCGTGCGAACTGCTCTAGTCAGCTTGCGACTTTCAACCTACTGCCCCCGCGATCGCACCGGCCTTACGTGGGCCGACCCTTTCAAGATCAGGACGGAAAGCAGAACTTGTGCTACCGTTGGGCTCCTGATCTCCCGCGACACCAGTTATCAAAGAAACTGGTGAAACTTCCACAGAGCAAGCTCTGCTACCCGTCTTGGATTCGCGATAAATCCGGTCGTCGGGTTCTTGACCAAGCTCGGATACGCGGGTTCGCTAGGCCCGAAAGCGAAAATAATTCTTCGCATCAATTACGTCATCGTACCCTAAGGACTTAGGCTGCAAAAAGCGCAAAAATGACGCCGAAAACAGCACCGCCTAGGCTGTCGGCGTTAAAGTCCGATAGTACTTGTTGCCAAGCGCCATCAATGCCCATCTTCACTCCCCTGCAGAAATAGTCCTGGGTAGGAACGTCAAGGGTAAAGCAGGTCCTGGAAACTCGGTTGGTTCCAAGTAAAATTATGAATTTGTATCACGAATTTTGCTGTCCCGCCCATCCAGGAATTGTCAACTGGATTTTTTCCACGAATGATTCGATTGTAATGAAAAGAATTTGTCATTTCATCAGCTTATTGAGTATTTAATATCACCTATCATTTACCGTAAATAGATCAGTACAGGGATTCTTATTTTATATTATAAGAGAAAATTGATATTAACCAAATTCTGCTGAGGTTTTTCGAGTCCCGATCGAGTTTCCAGGTTCCATTTGGATTTCCCGATTCCATCTTGATCATTCTATTTGGATTTCCACATTTCACCTTGCTTCTTTATGACGGCTGGGCCTCTGTGTCCTGCTTGAGTTTTTACCGGAGACGAAGTGCCAATATTTGCGTGACATTCAATTTCCGTCCTAATAGCTAAATTTCAATCTTCAATTCATCCTACCTGCTCATTTTTTATGCGATGTGAAAAAAAATCGGGCTGAGTCGCAACATTCAAGATTCAATCTCCACTCCCAAGCGCCGTTGGGTGATTTTTCATATCAATCACGATGTTCCATAACCATCCATCAGGAGATATAGGAAGCACATGCGAATGAGAAATCCTGCTCACATAGGTGAGGACATCAGGGATTATGAAATAAAACCTGCAAGTATTCAGAAGTCTGAAGTCCTGAACCTGAAAGTGATGAACTTCAAAACCGTAATCCAAAACGGAGAAGTAACTCCGCATAGGAACATCTGAAAATTTCAAACAGAAGCTCATCGTTCAGGAATCTATAAAGTGAAACTCCACATACCATAAACGGACCCGTGCCATCATTTCCTTAGGAAAAATTTCACCATCATTTTCATAGTGTATCTATCAACGCTCTAATTGTAGTCCAATTCATAGAATTCATGAGAGAACCGCAGGAGTTAACATCTACCCATCCTTTCTTTTTTATGACAGCCATAATTGACGATGCAAACTGATAGCCTTGATCGTTCACTCGATCACATACTGCGGTCAGAGTTGCCATCTGGGGGTTTTTATCTCTGATTGGTGATTCTAATCAATGAGAATACGTGATTGATGAATTTTGTTAGATGTAGGGGTTTGTTGACAACAGCGACTGCGGTCTATTGTAACCAATCTCGTATTGCGTTTGACTTCACTCCATAGTTGTTTTCAATTCACGTGATTCAATTTACCGTCCGTACTGTGTGAAAAAATGAATACCACTCATGACTTTCTGGTCGAACTAAATTGAATTCAAAACGTTCACGTGAGGGTCGTGGCGCCTAAATTGCGTCAAGAATCAGCGTAGTCCTCACTCGTTTGTACTCAGTTCCAAGGTGAGAATCAGTTTTCCGATTTCACTCTCACGAAATAGGAAGAAGAAAAGAAAGAAGGAAGGAGGAGAGCAAATCGAATGCGATTGCACAGAATGTTTTCCAACGAAGGATCTTAATTGTAGTAGTTGAACACCGTTGCCACCTTTCCTTCAAATTGCAGGGGTAATGTTTTTTTCACTAGGATCTCCATTGGGAAGCTAAACGACGATGTATTAGTGGCGGAAAGTAGTAAGAAAAGCTCTAAGGGTTCGAATCAGCACGATCACCACTAATTTCTTGCCTCTCCCCCATCACCACCAGTCGAAAATTAATTCCTATCCTTCTGCGTGACTGTTCCTTCCAACTCTGCTTCTCAAGTATAATTCTAGAATGTTCTTTTCAACTTGAAGACGGAAAAGAGATGTTGCACGGAGTAAAATGAAAAGAAAGCTGTGGATGAAATTCGTATCCTCGATGAACTTGAATGAAGAATGGAATGAGAGTTAATTTCCGTGATGGTAGAAATAGAAATGAAAAGAGAGAAAAGGAGAAATGATTTCCCTCAAGTATGGATGAATGGCCATTCGATACGGTTGAAAGTGTTTCCAAAACAATTCACTTTCGAGTTTTATGTCAAATACCATTGTCAAGTTGATTCATCTTGATGCTTCCATGGCTGTCTTCGCATGACGTTCTTTCATCGTTTTGATTATCCAAAGATGCATTGCGAGCAAAAAGGTTGTCTATTAATTTCACACCATTTGAAACATGATTCGTCTGTTGAATTGAATGTGTGTTACTTTGTCGACGTGATGCATGATTCTTTGGAATCACCATAGAAAAGTCTTCTTTCTCAACGTGAATATTTCAAAGAGCTTAAGAAAAGAACTCGTTTCCCTTTCCAATGTTCAAATGAAATGCTGAATGATTATGAATAAAATCTGCACTTATGTATAAGTATGTCTGTACAGTTTAGCTTTTAACCAGAGGACATGCACATGCACATGGTTTTGAATAACCTGACCCAGTATTCATTTAGCTAACGAACCTCTGGCCTTTTGGAACGATCGAAAGATCGATAACGTTGTAAGAAGAACGGGTGTATACGGAGGAACGGAAACACGTATCTCAGCCGAAACAAGGTGAATGGTTGATGGTATTGGGAGTATCGTGTTGACCTTATACGATATTAGGTACTCGTCGCGGTTGTATATTACTAAAAAGTGGTTCTGAAGGACACTACCAGGTGATTGATTTTCATGGTTAGATCATTCCATGTTTGACTAATCAAAGAAAAATAAAAAATGAATTCTGAAATTTGGGAAAGTTCGAATTTGATACATGATTCCATTTTGAATCTCGAAATATGTCAAAGCGTTCCAAGATATAAGTGAAGTATAGTGGGTGAGAGCTGATGGACTTGAACCGTTAGTAATTGATGGAGTAATTAGTGATATTTCATACTGACTCCGAAATATGGACTAGTTACAGAGTCTTTGAACGAAACTATAGATTTTATAACTGGCCATTCGCTCGCGGGCCGTCAAGGCCGAGGTAGTATTGAAGAAATCGTTTTATACATGCCACCATGAATTTAGGTGATTCCAGATCAATCAAACACTCCTCTGATTACGGCTCTGAATACACAAAATAGACTCTTCCCAGTCCATTATCAGCTATGATTGTTAATGCGAATTTAGACGAATGGCAATCAAAATTGCCACCCAGTAAAATTCGGACCACAAAATAAATGTCGATCCTCCATAAAAACAAAACAATATCTTGAACTGATCATGGCAGGGATAAAAGGGTTGTCGGCCACGCATGAAGTTGAAAAAATCGGCAATGCTTTTTCCGTATGGTCGCATCCTAGACGGAAGCCTAGAGTTAACGTCGGATTATGACAATGGCCTGCACTATTGTCGGTACCGTTGTTCCCGTATGACTAAGCGATTGTCCGTATCAATCGATAAATGTTTTTATTCTGTCCCACGGAGGCACAGTTTCATCGACAGCTACGTTCGCTAATGCAGGTACATCGTGACACCTGATGACGCGGTTATATCGATTGACGAGGGATTTTTCATTGATAATATCGGGAGAATATGAATTACGATGTGTGAAAGAACAGAGATTACTAAATCTATCTTATTTTTCAATTTGTGGACCGAACGAATATGGATGTAAGTATGACGAAGTAGTGTGAAATCGATGAAACTTGAATTGGTTGTAGACTTACAAGGGGAAGGCACTGTGGATCCCTCAGGGGTGTATGGGGGTCCCCGACCTCGTTAAGACCCAATAAAATTGTGTGGTCTCGAACAGGAGAGAGGAAAAAAAATCAGACGATCGGATGAAGAAGAATTGCTTCGAGCGATCTTTCTAATCAACTCTTCCCGCCTTTTTCCAACATTTTTTTTCACCTTCTTACTTCTTATTTTTCTTCTTCTTCTTCTTTTTCTTTGGCTGCTCACAATCCGTCGATGACTTGGAGGGATATTTTTGATTTCGATTAAAATGAGAGCGCTTGGTAGAGAAATAAATTAATAATTCTTACTGTAGTCGAGGAATGATGAGAAATGTGAATCACATTGTGTACAGAACATTTATGAGAATATGTTCAGAATATTGGTTAAGTTAAGGATAAGTTATTCATTACCCCTCGAACACTTTCAGGGAGGAATACGCATTTGATCCAGAATTTTATGAAAGTCTAGAGAAATCTTGTTTGTTTTTATCTTGAATTGACATATGCGATTCCATTGAACACTGTTACAGACGTTTGAAGAACCGTTAATGGATTCTTTTCAGAATCTTCAGGTCATTGTTACCTCGGTGAAACTTCGGGAATTAATCTTTGTTTCATTAGCGAATATTGTTATACATGTTCATAAGGATGAAGTCAGTTTAGTCCTCGGCATGTCAAAATTAACCCACGTGCCTCGAAAGTTCCAAGAAACTTCCAAGTAACTACAAGATGCTTCTAATTATCTATATACATTTGGTACAACAAATTGTGTTACGTGATGCATTCAAAGAATATTAATTCCACTGGGATGTGCAGGAAAAAAAAACCAGAGCAATCGATTCGAAAACAAATAACTGTACAGTTATGGTCAGATACCGAAATGAAATTTGTCAATGCTAGCGGGACAGTAATGAGTCCTGGGGAACACCCCATACAGCACAACCACCGATCCTCCACCTAGGACTTCGGTGGACTGGAGGTGGAGAATTGGTGGAGAAATGGGAGCCGTGGAAATGAGGGAGAAATAAGGGAGAGTCTCCGTTGAGGCAACGGAGAGGCGACGGAGAAATGTCCGCCCCCTGTATTTTCGATATAATTCTTATTGGTGCATTTACGTAACCAAATCCGAATGTATGAATTCACGAATTTAAGTTTTACTGAAAATACAGGGGGCGGACATTTCTCCGTCGCCTCTCCGTTGCCTCAACGGACATTCTCCCTTATTTCTCCCTTATTTCCACGGCTCCCATTTCTCCACCAATTCTCCACCTCTGGTCCACCGAAGTCTCAGGTGGAGGATCGGTGGTTGTGCTGTACGGGACGGTACTTCATGGGATGAATTTGATTTTTAATGAATCGTTGTGGGGACATTGTACCTTCTTGTACTACTTGGGAATGTTCTTCAGAACA
Source organism: Gonatopus flavifemur (assembly GCA_018340375.1). NCBI lineage: Eukaryota > Metazoa > Arthropoda > Insecta > Hymenoptera > Dryinidae > Gonatopus > Gonatopus flavifemur. The sequence continues at coordinate 891,960 of JAFFJZ010000029.1, read as the reverse complement.
TTTCAGAAGTCACAGACCTAATTCATAAAAAATCGGAGAATTCCGGGGAAATTGTTTTACGAAACGGATAAAATGCATCCTCCACAATTCAAAGATATAGCTACGGCATTGAACAGCAGTGTGACCAACTGTAAGTATGTACTATATTGAAATTTCCCAAGCTTGTTCCATGATTGGGACATTCGTCAGGAACGAACCTCCATTGAAAATAATTGAACCAAGATTGTTCCAGGATTGTCCCACTATTTCCAACGGATAATCAGACATGGTAAATTCGTTCATATCCTTGGAATGGGCATTGCACTTGTTATAAGCTTGGCGCAAGCGTAAGAAAACGAGCGGTCGTTAAGAACAATCAAGCCGATCTTGTTCATATGAGTGGAACAATGTTTTCAATTAGTAACCGAATTTCGAGTTCACAATGGGTGAAGACTCGTGCATAACCATTGGGCTAAGACTGGCCCAATCTTCTCCCCATGATTAGCTCCATACCTTAGTTTCACACACCAGAACACGGAGAGAAAAAATTTGCTGACGCAGCAAATCGAGGTATTATATATAGAATAGCAAAATTTTTTGCTGACCTAGCTATAATAGATTTATAATGGAAAAATTTGCTATAACAGCAATCGTGTTAGCTACGACAGCAATTTTTTAGCTGTCGCAGCAAAAAGTGTTTGCTCCGCCAGCAAATTTTCAGTATTATATACAGAATAACAAACAAATTTTGCTGGGATAGCAAACATTTTTTGCTGCCACAGCTAAAAATTCGCTTTCGCAGCTAACAAGATTGCTGGAACAGCAAATAGTTTGCTGTCACAGCGAAAAATTTGCTGCTCTGGCAAAAGGAACCCAGCAAAAGTAAATTTCGCTGCCACAGCGAATTGTTTTTTCTCCGTGAATAGATATAGATAATCTGAATAAGAATAAAAATCGGCTCAATGGTGACAGGCTACTCCTCCATCATACACGGAAATCAATTGATCTTGAAGAACTCCAGAGAGAGTCCAGCTGGAATATGGATCAAATTACCCTGTCCTTCGATATCTGTGATGAAAGACGCATTGGTCGACGTTCTAAGCCCGGACCAAGTTTAATGAACTGTTCTAGACAAGTCTCGACCGTTTTTGTGCCAGGTTTGGTCCATAAATTGGTCATTGGCTCTCACCTCAAATGTACAAAACTATTTTGGAACACAGGACGTTCAATGAACGTCCCCAGAAATCCGGAATATTGGACGTTCAGTGAATGCCCTTCTTATGCGTATTAGGGTACATTTTCATTCCATGCCTTCCTGATGAATAACAAGATATGTTCAAATGTTTTGACTTCGATTTTTCCTCTAACGCAGATTCAATTCCACTCCACCCTCATTGCACAACACCACACGGAAGAACGAAACCGTAATTAATATTCATCATGTCGATGAATAACAATGTGAATAACCAATACAATAATTCAGCCCATCATTACTAGCTAACGATATCAAATGAATTGCACGGCCTCGAAACCGATACAATTGTTACGAGTTGATGAAAAATCGATCACGTTATCGAAACTCCAGATACCCACGAATGAGTTTTCAACGGTCATAGAAGATTGGATGGAAAGATGGATAAAAAAACAGCAACGATTCTATCGGTTGACATTTTCTGTATCAACCGGTACTTCGGTGACGGAAACAACGTGCTATCAAAGTCGCAATGATAGATGGATCCTAATCCAATAGAATGTGAGAATCTTTCCGGTTTATTCGATGTTTTTTTCCACTTTTATATCAACAACGTACGTGATGTACGCGGATAAAAAGATACGTAACACAGATACGTGCAGATACACAAAACACAAAATGCACATCATTATCAAAATAAAGAATGTAGAACTATTACTCGCCGGTATGGTATGAACACGTGGGATCCTAATTACTCGGTAAATGTTGATTATATACCCGATGCGCCGGGTGCCGTGAACCAACCGGTGGCTGATTATGTCGGAATCCTGAACCACTGGTCCGCTTGGTGGATTTCACAGTTCACCCGTCGACCCTCGTTTCTCCTTCTCCATATCTCTCTATCTCTTTCCCTTTTCCTCCAATCGCAACGAATCGTCGGACCGGAAGTGACGAGTAGAAATGGCTACTGTGTACTGTCCGCATGGAAGGATTTTCCCCTCTCTTCCTCTCTTTTCATCCTCATCTATCTATATGGCGGAGCATTTCCGTATCGCCGTTGAATCATTCGAATCGTAGATAATTATTACCACTCTCTGTGACCAGTATGCGAAGTCAACGTTGTAACTGTATAGAATTCCATCCGTCATTCAGTTCGTATGATTGTTCATCCCTCGTGGAATACCAAACATTTATTATCAAGAAATTCCTCGGGTTTCATACGTCGAATTTGATATTTAGATACATGGAGAAAAATATATACACTGTAAAAAAAAACTGGAAATTTACTGTGCAACTGGACTGGAAATTTCCAGTGCTAGTACTGGAATATGGATATTCCAGTACATGTACAGAGATTTTGTTGTTACGTTACTGAAAATTTACCAAGCATAACTGAAAATTCAGTCATTGTACTGGAATTTTCAAGTTTGAGATGATGTACTGAAATTTTGCCATGATTTCGCGAAAATTTTACCGGCTCGTACTACAATTTTATAGTTCTTGTGCACCAAAAAAAAATATTCCCTCAAAAAGGACTTGAGAAAAAATTTGGAATTTAGAAAAAAAAACCTAATCGTTGGTATACTGGAATTATACAGGTTTTTAACTGCAATTCTCAGGTTTTGTGATGGAATTTTCCAGTTACTATGCAATTGAATTATACAGGTTTTGAACTGCAATTTTCAGGTCGTGTGATGGAATTTTCCAGTTGCTATGCAACGGAATTTAATCACTGTTGCACTGAAATTTTCCACTTCTATTGGACTTCGTCATTTCTGGCAGGAAAAATTTCAAGTCTTTATATTAAAAATTTCCTGATTGAGATTTTGAATAATAATTGTAATTGTAGCCAATGAAATTGATATATGAGGTTTTTCCAAGACTTATCCTCTTGTGTTCTAGATATGAAGCATATGTAGTAACCCAAGCTGGCCTTCCAACATGTCGCGCTATAGCTCATCGGTTAGGTCTTAGGTTTCAGTTGGTAGGCAGGTAGAAAAGTGTGGGTTCAAATCCTGTTAGGTAGACATGAGTTTCTGTCCATCCAAATGAACGATCAAAAGTTTCTCAATCATCTTGGAACACAAGGACCCTGCAAAATCACTTTGCGTGAGCAATTTTTTTTCAATTTTCATGGATATTTTCAGCATTAATTTTCCAGTACATGTCCTGGAAAAGTCCAGCTCGTGTACTGAAAAATTCCAGTACCGAGGCTCAGAAAATTTCCAGTTTTGATGCGGAAATTCCATAACGTTTGCACTGAATTTTTGCAGTACAAATGTGCTGAAATTTTCCGGTACATGTACAGGTTAATGACTTCCAGTACATGTACTGGAATTTTCCGGTGAAATTTTTTTACAGTGTAGTAAAACTTGTTAGATTTATAATAAACCCTCATTCAAAAATATGGTAAAAATAGGGACAGCGATCTGGCAGAAAAAGTGAATATTGATCTTGTTCATGTGCTCATAGTAATCAGTATTATTTCAGATCACTGTCCCTATTTTTACTATATTTTTGAATGAGGGTTATTATAAATCTAATAAGTTTGACTATACATTTTTCTCCGTGCATTTAAATATCAAATTTGACGTATAAAACCCGAGGAATTTCTCAATAACAAAGAGTAAATATTGATCTTGTTCATGTGCTTATAGTAATCAGTACAATGAAAAAAAAATTTATCCCAGTCAAATAAATATTTATTTGTCCTGCACCAAAGAAATATTTATTAGAATCAACAAAATATTCTCTGGAACCAAAATAATTTATTTGAATTAAATAGATGGACAGCAAGGAACGAAAACCGAAGAATAGGATAGGGAAAAGAAACAACATTCTTCGAGTCGGAGCGTGGAATGTTAGATCACTGAGGCAAGCGGGAAAATTAGAAAATTTGAAATTAGAAATGAATAGGTTGAATATAGACGTAATGGGGATTAGCGAAATGAGATGGCCACAAGAGGGCGATTTCTGGAGTGGGGATTATAGAATAATTCATACAGGATCAAAGAACGGTCAAGCAGGTGTAGGAATTGTGATGCATAAAAGAGTAGGAAATAGAATAGAAAATTATTTGCAACATAATGAACGTGTGATGATGGTTAGAATCAGAACAAAACCGGTAGACACAGTCATAGTCCAAGTATACATGCCCACATCTGCATATTCGGAGGAAGATATTGAAAAAACGTACGAAGAAATAGAAGGAGTGATAGAATATGTGAAGGGAGAAGAGAATTTGATAGTGATGGGGGATTGGAATGCGGTAGTAGGACAAGGAAAAGAGGACAACATTATAGGAGATTTCGCGGTAGGGAGGAGGAACGATAGAGGACAACGTTTAGTCGAATTTTGTGAAAATCATAAGATGGTTATCACAAACACTTTCTTCGAAAATCATCCAAGAAGAATCTACACTTGGAAAATGCCAGGAGATACAGCAAGATACCAAATTGATTACATATTAGTGAAACAAAGATTTAGAAACCAAGTGAAAAACTGTAAAACTTATCCAGGTGCAGATATAGATAGTGATCATAATATGTTGATGATGAAATGTTCTCTGAAATTCAAATCTCTGAAGAAGAAAAGGAAAATGCAGAAAAGATGGAATTTGAAGAACCTCAAGCAAAAACAAACTCATGAGGCATTCGAGAAAATGTTGGATGAAAAATTGGGAGATCAAAAAGAGAAAGACTTGGGAATAGAGAGGAGATGGACAAAGATGAAGGGGAATATAAGAGAATGTGCGGATAAGATTTTGAAGAATGATGGAGTAGAAGCTAAAAACCCATGGATAACGGGAGAAATTTTAGAATTGATAAATGAAAGAAGAAAATACAAGAATAATGATAGCCAAGAAGGCCAGCAACGATACAAATCATTGAGAAATAAAATAATAAGAGAATCAAGGAAAGCAAAAGAACAGTGGTTAGAAGAGAAATGTCAGGAAATAGAAATAAGATTGCATTTAGGAAAAATAGATGAAGCATATAGGATTATTAAAAGATTTTTCGGACAAATGAAATCTAGAAGCCATAAGATTAGAAACTCTCTAGGACGACAATTGATAAAAACGGAAGAGAAAATAGAACAGTGGATCAATCATTTGGAAGACTTGTATAGAGGAAACGATGATATAGCACTATTAGAGAAGGAGGAGGATGTAGATGAGGAAGAATTGGGAGATTCGATATTGAGATCAGAATTCGACAAGGCTTTGAAAGAATTGAAAAATAATAAAGCGCCAGGCATAGATGGCATAAGTGCGGACCTTATAAAAGCCTCCAGTGAAGGAACTCGCGACGCACTGTTTGAATTGATTAGAGATATGTACGAAAAAGGAGAAGTACCGGAAGATTTCCAAAAGAATAAAATTGTCGCTATCCCGAAAAACGAGGGGCAGACAAATGCGAGAACTACAGAACGATCAGTTTAACTTCACATGCTTCGAAAATACTGACCTAAATTTTATACAGGAGGATGGAAAATAAAATAGAGAGTAGATTGGCAGAGGATAAGTTTGGTTTTAGAAAAATAGGGGAACGCGAGAAGCAATCTTAGCACTCAGGGCAGTAATAGAGAAAAGGATAGCGCTGAAGAAATCTGTGTACATAGGTTTTGTAGATATACAAAAGGCTTTCGATAATGTGGACTGGGAGAAGATGTTTGCGATCCTGAAGAAGGTGGGAATAAATTATAAAGATAGAAGAATAATATACGAATTATATAGGAATCAAAGTGCAATAATAGACATAGAGAGTCAGGAAGGGAAGCACAAATAAGAAGAGGGGTGAGACAAGGATGCTCATTATCGCCACTGATGTTCAATTTATATATAGAAGAAGCAATGAACGAAGTGAAGGAGGAAATTCAATCGAAATTACAGATTCAGGGAGAAAATATAAGTATGTTGAGATTCGCGGATGACATAGCTATATTGGCCACGAGTAGTACTGAGTTAGAAAATATTCTCAACACCATGAGAACAATATTATTGGAAAACTATTGTATGAATATAAATAAAGACAAAACAAAATTCATGATGTGTACAGCAGCGAAAACAGCTAGAAGAACGAGAATCAAAATAGATACCGAGACAATTGAACAGGTGAAAGAATTCAAATATCTAGGAAGCATAATTACAGAGAACGGCAAAAGCGAAAGAGATATAAGAGCAAGAATAGCACAAGGGAAACAGGCTTTTTATCAAAAGAGACAGTTATTATACTCAAAAAATATAAGCTTGGAAGTAAGGAAGAAATTCTTGAAAAGTTACGTTTGGAGCACAGCATTATATGGTTGCGAAACTTGGACAATGGGGAAAACTGATCAACGAAGACTTGAAGCTTTTGAAATGTGGTGTTATAGGAGGATGCTCAGAATAAAATGGATAGACAAAGTCAAAAATGAAGAAGTACTCGAGCAGATAAATGAAGAAAGAAATCTTTTGAAACACATCGTGAAAAGGAGAAGCAATCTTATAGGACACACATTACGGCATGAGAGTTTATTGAAAACAATATTGGAAGGGAAAATGAATGGTAAAACTGGTAAAGGTAGACCTAGAGCAAGTTATATGAAGCAAATCGTACAAGACAAGGGATGTAGTAGATATGTAGAAATTAAGCGTTTGGCGGATAATAGACAGGGGTGGAGGGTTTCATCAAACCAGTCGTAAGACTGATTACTTCATGATGATGATGAAATAGATGGTTTTAATCGTTTATTTGCCTCCAATAAATTATTTTGGTTCCAAAGAATAGTTTGTTAATTTTAATAAATATTTCTTTGGTACAGGACAAATAAATATTTATTTGACTGGAATAAATTTTTTTTTTCAGTGTATTATAAGTTTCATTAGAAAATTCATTCAAATTAATTATACAACATAATACACAGTACATATCGTACATTGTTGTGTATCAGAACTATCTTATAAAGGGTATAATAATTTTGCTATGAAACTGTCAATACAAAATATGAAAAAAACCAAAATATAGAAACGGAAAAAATATTGCATTTAAAATGACTTTTGTAGTTTACTATTCACGCACCATATTGAAAATTACAGCAGGAATCACGGTATGTTCATTGAATTTGAGAGAAAACACCACAATTTTTATCATAATTTTCAACATGACTCGCAGATAGTGATGTACCAAAATTATTACTTTAATATTTTCTGCATACACCGTGAAAACGAATCTGCGCATAATTCAACAGAAGTCATACAAGCTGGATAGAGAATCATAGATGACTCCCATTTCTGATCACGTTTTTATTCATAAAAGCCAACCAAGACGAAAGATTGGATATTCACCGAGTTCCCACAGTTTCAAAATAAATGATGCAATCTGTACCGAACTTCGACGTTCTCGTCTCCTCACTGCGCCCAACATTTTGGAAGAGGAAATGCAAATCCATGCATGTTAACAAAAATGATCAATTAAAGATCAACAAACACATACACACACATACACACACACATTCTCACATCATTTCAGGGATCGAATTTTTTGACGTTTCAAAGTATTGTCCAGGACAAAACATTCTCTTTGCAATAATGGATTGTTAACCTTTCCACGATATTTGCAGTTTTTTTATAACACAGGTCTACATCCGATTACTCGAAAACACGTTGGAATATTGAAGAATTTCCATTACAATGAACGATAAGTGAATTGACAAATCCAACTCCCTACTGCGGAGTATACGATGCGTCTTATGAATTCTTCAAAGTTCGAAGTGTCATCAGCGCTACCTCTGACGCGTCTAGGAAGTTTTCATTAAATGATTTTATTGGGTGTATTAGAAATTTTATTACGGAAGTAGTTCTTTCTTTTATGAATCACATTAATGTATATTATATATTTCATTACAGGTTGCTATACATGTTTTCATTATAACTCATCATGATCAGAGTGTAAAGCTTATTATATTTTCTAGTAAATTTCAATATAATCGTTTCATCATAAAAATATATTAGGTTACATCAAATTGAGGTTTAGAACTGTCGATACATCGTATCAGAAAATTTTCACTATACGATTTTGATTATACACATTTCTCTCCGTGTAGATATCTACTGAGTGTCTTGAAATCTTTTCAATTCCGTTTTTATTATATTATTGGAAGCGATAGTGCAAATCATTGAACTATTGAGAATGTTCTCGAATTGTAGGGATTGATTTTCCTTCTTAGGTTTGTCAGAAATAGAAAGGGAGAAGTTCGATCTGAAGTTTGAATGACATGGAGCTAAAGCCTCTCGATGATCCTGGTTCATAACACATTACAGAATCAGCACAATAATCAACAAAATTGAGTAGCACACAGAAAAAAGATGTAGTTAATAAATTCCCATGATTTATCGAAGAACAACGCCAGCTGTCAGTTCCATAATGGATAGAATCATTAATGGAAATATAAGTCCACAAGTCCTGTAACTGAGTGTAGGAATATATTGAATTACGGCACTTTAGAAGCTCAAATCAAGTGAATAATTCTATCCGTCTCCAACTAGCGCTGATCTTCGTTGAACTATGGCACTTCTACAAACATCGGTTCTTTCTATGCATTCATGAACAGAATCTTTCCCTATTCTTTCTTAGATAGCAACGAAATTGCCCGTGAAAAAATCGTTCAGCTGATGCGTGTTCAAGCCAAATCATGGACATTTTTCGACAAAATTATTCGTGTTCAATACTAACTGCACGTAAGTGAGCCTGATTACACCTGGTCGTTCATTTTTGAGCTTTGTCATCACTTCAAGGGCTCCAATTTTGTACCCACGTGGAAACCCGTGATCAAGCTTAACCACCAGCGATTATGCCTGGCAAACCATTCTCGCTCGTGATCATGCAAAATCTCACCAACTGAAGAATATTCATACAAAATGACTCTGTGTTGATTTTTCTATCACAAATACACATGCTTGATCATGCTAAATCGGCCCCAAACGCAGGTGCGTACGCCTGATCACGCATGATCATGCCTGAAATCTGGAAACTGGAAAATAGGAGCTGCATAAGCACAATAAGTAGAAATGATTAACAATAAACTAGTGTTTGATAACATCATTATAGTTTCATTCCTTTACAAAAAACTTACTGATTTTTTATGAATTTCTCATGTGTAATGGAGCGTGATCAAGCGTGATTGGGCGTAATTGAGCATGATCAGTCCTCATCATGTGGTTACAAAATTGAGACCTGATCACGCCTGATCAGGCGTGAGCAAGCGTGGACAATTTTTTCACGGGTGGTTTGGGTTATGTGCTCCTTTAGGCTATGATGGCAAATGCCGTTTGAGGATTTTGGAACAAAATGGTCTTCTTTCGGGATCGAAGGATGCAGTGGGATTAGGTGGGGAAATTTATTCCCGTATAAATTGGGTTGAAATTCACAACACAGATAGGCAACTATAATACGAAATTATAGAGCGCCCTGTAAATTTTCACCTGAAATTAATTGATGTTTTCCGGAGCAGTAAAGCAAATTTTATGAAAAAATCAGGAACAAATTCTGATCACCGGAAATGTATCAAAGGAATGTTTCAATTTTTCGACAGTGTTTTTCAACAGAATTTTTTTGAGTGAGACTCTTTTCATATTTTCACCAAATCAATCCCCAATGCTTCACTTTCAAATAAATTTCCTGCGAATTAATGATAGCGATAGAACATAGATCTATCAATTTTTGACAAAAATAAACCTCAACTTTGTTTTTGATTTATCATAAATTTTTATTTAATCACTCTCAGCACTTCACTGAAAATTTGAGTGAGAGTAGAGGATTGAACAGTGTGTTGATGAAAATATAGGGGCTGTAACTTCAGATCCTGTTGGAGAAGATTATCGAAAAATCCAAACATTTCTTTGACGTATTTCTTATGGTTGGAATTTGTTCTATGCCCTATAAACATGTTTTTTTTGCAGCAGAAACAAAGGAGTCGTTTCCGAGAGGAACACTTTAAATATCTCCCTTTCCCTTTCATGGCTCTCGAATTTGTTTGAATTCGAGGTTAAGATTTACAAAAGCACTAATTTCGTAGTTACGCAACCGTTCCATTAACATCAGCCCAATTTGTGCGGGGGTAAATTCGCCTATATTATCCTGCTATACCCTTTGGCTATTCTCTAAACACTGTTGTTCTACACGGTCAGTTAATTTAACTATACAGATGCGCCAGATTTGAAACCTGACGATGTTCCAGTTCTTCTGAAGAATTTGCTCGACTCATACCCCATTTGTCACATTCTTCGATAAACACCCTTCCCTCGTATCAACCTCATTGTTTCGTAAACCGTTCCGCATTAACATACATTTTCTCCACATCAATTCTCCCATTAGAGCACACCAATAATTTTTCTCGGATTACCCCAACATTAACCTATTAACGAGATCGTATTCGCATATATCCATTCACACAACCCTCCTCACAATAACCGCTATTTTCGAAATATCGACCATCCATGCAATCAATAACCTCATTCAATTGTAATCGATGCAAAAATTCATCACAAAGAATTTTCACTCGAGTACGAATCAGGAAACAAATTTTTCATCTTTGAATTCCTTCTCATTCACTCACAAACAATAATTCTAGATCATTGTTCGACGAATAATAACAAAGTGGAATAACGATATTTATTTCATGCGTCGAAAAATGAAAGATGTGTATCTTCTGTGAGTATTCTTCGACTATTCTTGATAGCTCACGGGGAAAGGAGGAAAGGAGAAGAATAAAATTGTACCTCTGATTCTTTTACGTTGCGTCGTAAAAATAAAACAGCATGATGGTTTATGACCAATCAATAGGATACGAAAACAGTTGATGTGCACATGAAAATGATTCTTCGAAACGATGAACAAGGTATAAAACTTTATTGTGGAATCAGGAAAAAAAAATCTTGGAGGATTAATTTCTGTGAATAGGAGTACAATCTGAGAACCTATGGAATCGATAATTCAATTCTTCTGTCTTGATATCCATAGTATCGTTATTATGTGTGAGTTCGAACGTGAAATGAGAGAAGTAGAGAGAGAGAGAGAGAGAGAAACACATGAGTGCACATGTATATGTACGTAAACGTGAACAAGTAAATGCTGTAATCACGTAGCGTCCACGTGGTTCAATGTGCATGGGTACACATCTGCACACCCTATCGAAATTCTGCTGCGTGGTAAGAGAAGAACATGATTCTCATCACATGACAAAACTGAGCGAGTGTAAGCAGGTGATACTGTGTATTGGATGGAACGTCCAGCGAATGAACGCTGTGAATTATATACATCCTTCGAAAAGTTATGCTTCCTTGTTTCTTTCATCGTCAATACTCCCTACAAACATTACTATCAAATTTCTCTATCGCTTTAACAACGGGAACTCATTATCGTTGGGTGAAATATTGCGATTAGGTAATGTTCGTGCACGGAGCATGCTGTATGAATTGTATTGTATAAGTTGCATGTATGGAATACTGTAATGGAATCTAAAGATTAGCAAAGTCGCTGATCTCACATTACAGTCAGGAACTCTACTGTACTTCCATAAAGTAGGAGTTTGAGGAGGCCCTAGAGATTCGATGTACTTCTCTGAACTCTGGATAACCGACTACAACGTAGAATATTATGGAAAATTTTGAAATCCAAAAGTTAAAGTCCTAAACTGAAATGGAGAGGATGCAGATGATTCTCGGAAGGGCTCTATTGTCAATTGAATATTACTGATGCAATCTTATTTGCAGATAACAGGGAAAATTCAAGTAAATTCGATATATTTTGTAAAGAATTTTAGGAAAATAGAAAATACATTCCTGCTTTAGCGTGAGTAGAAGCTTTATCTCTCTAAATTTGCACTAACTTTTCAAACAACCCTTATAAATTTTCATGCGGGTACTGACAAGGCTGAACAAAATTAAATCTTGTCTGAGTCTTAGCACATGTTCCAGAAACATACTTTGGCTAATTGATTGTCCCGATGTTTCAAATGATCGCTCGGTCATGGGAAAAGTTTTAATCTCTCGAGAGTAGCCATTGCATTTGGCGCAAGTTTGGGAGGAATGTGAAAACAAGCGTTGACTTGGAACAATTGTGCCAACATTGTACATATAAGGGTCACAGTGTTGCGATTCAGTGACTTTCGAATTCGTAATGTGTAAAAACTTGTGCACAACGATTGGGCCAACACTCGGCTCTTTGAAATGTATTTCCAACAGCGTTACAAAGCAATTCACAATATTATTCCCGAACTTCCCCCATCAGCTGTCTCTTGTGTTACCTAAAATGCATCAATAATTAACTCTCCCACTCATTCTATATGAACAAATTCTATATTTTGTTGAGATTCAATTAAGATATACACAGAGTTCATTCTTGTATAAAACAAAGTATCTTTTATCCTTGTAATACAATTGAAACACAAGGAGTGATCCATGATTAATCATATCTCTGATTCCATCGTTTATCCAAATACTGTACATAGCAAGTTCAGAAGTGGATATATAAACAAAAGACTGGAGAAAATGGAGAATTAAGTGGAATTTTGAAGATAAATGAAGAACAAAATACAGTATCAAATCCTGCGATAATACAGTTATATATTCCTTAACGCTGTTGATACTCCAGATTACCAGAGGTAACGATCCTCGAAAATCCAGTGTTCTTCAGCTTTCATAAACATTATTGTATTCCATGTAAAAGAAATAGAACGAAAATATGGGGAGTGATCCATATTTAATTAAAAAACAGATCCCTATCTTTGAATAATAATTCTACTCTGCAGGGTAATTGCATTCTATAATAAGGTGAAATACAAAATGTAAAGAATACAATGCAAGGAGAAAAATCATAGGGGTGTAATAAAAAAACTTGATAGAATAACCTGATCTCATCCTCTCGAATTTCTTCCCTATTTTTATGTTTTCCACACGACGAAGAGTAAATCCCAGAAATAGCTCAGTGGACTGTGGGATAAAGAAAGTAGCTTAGCACCGTTGGACTGGAGCAATCCAGAGGATTGAAGAGGGAAAGGAAAAGATTATATAGGGTGAAAGGGGTCGTCTGTAAGTCAAAAAGGGAAAAAAATGTGTGGTTACCAAGGCACCTTGAGGAAGGTTGAAAACAGAGGTATTGTGACGGTAGGTGAGAGGTGAGCTCGTCCCACCTATAGATGGTACCTTCAACCGCATTGCAGAATTACCCGCGGCCAGGTTTCTGCCCAGAGAGCATAAAACAACCACTGCCGTGGCTGTTGGCCGAGCCAAATTTATGATGCGTTTATACAACTGGAGAATGGAGAAACACACCAGTTCTGCGAGTACATTACCGTCCCACCCATATCTCTTTTTCTCTTCCTCTTTTCATTTATTTTTGATGTATTTCTCAAAGTAGCCAGCAATTCTTTCTAAAATTCGACAATCTTGGTATAAATGATCCCCAATCGCAATCGTATGGTCGTTTATTATTAATATCCTGTACCTCGAATCATGAAACTATTAGGAAATTCATAAAACCTTGATACTGGCATTGTATATTATTCCACAGCACGTATCTATTATTCTATTTCTACATTTATACCGCATGTACACGTACATATATATATATATATATATATATATATATATATATATATTCTCAAAGGGTAGCGTTGTACAGCACAAATACTACAAACAAATTTCCATCCATCTAACCATCTATTCATCTATTTCGCCGAAAGCATAACGTGCCTGCGTTCATCCACATATACATTTGTTCTCAACAATTTCATGCTTCTGATTTGGCAGGTCACCCTAGTATCCTGATAAATGGATATCCATTTGATTTTTCTGGGTCAAAAGTCCAAGGTGAGACATAGGTGCATCCATGCACATATGAACCGATATGGAAAATATAGAACAAATATGATGCAGCATCGAGTGAGACGTAGATATATTTATGAAAATTGATGTGATTCAATGAGATTTTCGTTTCTCCGAAGGTCTACTCGTTCATTCGTTCTCGTGATCAAAAGTCAACATTGATCTCAAGAGAAATATTGAAACACGATATACTTCTGAGAGGAGAGGAGAAAATATGAACTGTTCTAATTACATTGAACTGGTTTTTTTTTTCAACAGAGGAAATGAATATTCGATCCAAACGAGTGATCAGAAAAGGTCTCGCGAAAAGGTGAGACGTTGCAATTTATGTACACAACGTATATTGTAGGATATTTATAATGCAGATAAACGAGTTGTATGTTGTTAAGTAAGTGTACCCAAGTGCCAAATTTCTTCTTTTTTCCTCACGAGATAAATCGTGGTTCTAAGTGAACCAATGGCGCGAAAAAGGGAAGATCGAAGGAATGGGAGAAAAAATCAACCGCGGAGATGGATACCACCCCTGGGGAAAATGGACGAATCTACATGAGGGTAGGAAGCAGTCACGATTTTCGAGTTATACCAGAGAGGGAGAACTGGCGTGGACTGTTAGTGGCTCTGACGACTGTCGCACCGTGAAGTCAAACTCGCAATAACGTTTATGCCCATTGCAAGAGAAGTAATTGCACGTGAAGCGAAGGAGGAATGACTCGACTCTTACTGGGTCTCCCTATGCTTCTAACAGGTTATCAAAGCCAGAAGCGAATAGCGAACCCGGGACGGTGGTTCTTGTCCAAGAGCAAACTTTCGTGTATACATGAGAAGCCAGACGACACGTTTACTCATAAACTCTCCTACTGTTTCATTGTTGTCGTTCTATGACACAACCAATATGCTCGTTTCTGTTTCGATGATATTCGTTTATTGGATGATCTCGCCGTCCCAAAGATATTCATCTTGAAATAAGCAAATCGTTCGAGCACTAGAGGTATTGAAATTGGAAACGCTTCTCAGTTATTCGTCCGTAGTTTGTGAATTAGATTGAGTGAGAATCCGTTTTTGAATGTATATTGGAAAACAATCCGCGTGGAGATCGGAGGTATTTTACGAATTGATGATGAATCGAATCGTATCAACATTTAGGAAATGGCACTATTCTTTTTTTTCCTCTGATTTTTATTCAATAACAAGAAGGAAAGAGAGTTCTTAGGATTTTCAGGGAAAGCTCGATCTGGTTCTGATTACCGGTTTCATTTTGTTGCGTATGTGGAGAAATGTTTACCCGAGATGAAACTATCAGGCCCCGATGAGGATCAATGGCAATTGATCACAATCAATATTTCATGTCAGGATTATTCATCAGATCCCGGTGAGGTATGGATCTTCTTACACGGTCGTAAACATCTTCAAGGCGAATATATAAGGACCTGATGTGGAGTTATTCTATCGGATTTTTATCAGGCCAACTCGAGAGTCAACCTCATCCGACCTGGACTCGTTCATGATTGGGCATGCCTCATTTTCGAATTCGATCTTCACGCTTGATTTCCGAGGTATCAGTCGTATCGACGCACGGTGTAAATTGTCCTACGAGGGGCAGCAACCCATTATTAGTCATCTGACTAGTCCGTGGAACTTCATCAACTGAATTGCCTCTATATCAAATTGATTTATCAGATGACTGAGGAGAAAGTTTCGATCTGTCGAATCAATCGCAGTATGAAAAACCAATTACTTTCAATAGTGACTAAGACAATGAGTTGAATTGATCACAGGAGTTGTCAATTTAAAATAATCAATCCGTTTTATTGATATTTTTTCTTTTATTCGTTTCAGCTTTTAAACGTCCGAGCACTTTATCAATTACTACGTATATTTTGACATTTCTTGCTCATTATGGAATATTACGTGTATTTTATATTGTTTGCTAGCACTTGAAATGAAACAAACACTCCTTTCCTATTATCTAACTCCGCTGTTACTTTAATTATTTTAATTCAATTTTCATCCATATGGTATACGATATATATATTTTATTAGATTTTATATTTATTTCAACCCAATTATTTTATTCCAATTGGTTATTGTGTTTTTCTTCAATTATCTGATTCATAAACCTACTCCTCGTTATGATGAAAGTTCCTTGTCATTCACTCATAGTAAAATCATGGTTATGAGTGCTTTCTATTGATATTTTGAAATTGTTCAGAATGTCTACATTTTTATTTCATTTGTTTTCATTAATTAAATTTTGCCTGCATAAAGTATTGATCAACACTTTTTATTCATTTTAATGTTTGTTGAATAATAACGAGACGCAATTCGCGAATCAATACATCAACAATTCCATAATAATTTTATGAATGAAGGAGTCCGAATTTTATTGATTATATCAGAATTTCTTCATTCGATGATTTTGAACTTATCCATTATCATCCTCGAGAGTTGAATTATACCTCCCTATCCTTTCGATACCTCATCATTTGATGCAATTATTTTACTCGGAAGAGGAATTTCTGTCTGGAGAATCCAAAGAACACTGAAGAACTTTTCAATACAATTCATAATTCATAATATTACATTAATTGTTTTAATAATTGGAAGGTACATTTTCTTCAATTGATGCAATGTATAGATCAATTTTTTCACAGCTACATAATTTTATGGGTACCATGTAATTATTGGAAGATTATTTTCGATTGATTATTCACTGCTTATTTAATTACTTCGATTTTTTAAATTTCATCACGTTGGCTACGAAGTAGTTACTTCACATTTTTTCATAATGTAATTTGATTATTTTTCTGTATAATAATATGTTGATGATGCTCATAATTGAAAAAGTATAAAAATCACATATAATCCCAAATTATAAAATCTATTCAATGATACTTCAAATTATATCCAGACTGTTAATTTGAAATTCAAAAAAAATATCGACTTGAGACGTGAGGAATTTTTTCTTTTTGAATGTGAATTAGCTTGTGATGTGAATATGATCATTTTTTCCTTTCAATTCTTTTATTATTACATCAATTTTTTTCCGCAATTCTTGATGTTGATATTTCACAATTATACATAACAATATGTTACTTAAATTATGCCCATGCTCATGCTATTTTTTCGATGAATTGAATACGACAGATTTTATGGGGGATTTTCGATTGGTTTGACACAGAAAAAGTCGAAAACAAATTCAAATCAATGCCATTTCATTTGAAATCAGTTTTTCGGAAAAATCCTACGATGTTCGCTAGATTTTGGGCTATATTTTGAGGAACTTTTCAGTTTTTTGTCCTACATTCAGAATTGTGACCTGTAGCGGCACGCCCATGTAAATTAAGGGGCTATACCACTGTAAACGCTCAAAACTCATGTGAGTTTTCGGAATTTTTTGAAAAAAAAGTATTCCATTGAATGTTCTGAAACTTCGAGGATATATTCACTTATACCTCAACTATATTATATAATTTTTTGGTACAAAAATATCGACATACGAGTAACTTATGCGCTGCCTTCGGAGGCGTAAAAAAAAAAGTTCTCCAACTGCTGCCACCATACCGGTCGCTTAAGTGGCTGAAATGAGAACCGGAGGGCTCCGTCCCCTGACTGCTTCGCTTCGCTCAGGAGTCCGACCCCCTTCAAAATTCGCTTCGCTCATTTTGAATAGATCGTAGCCCACATATGCTCGCTTCGCTCGCATTTTGAACAATTCAAATATCCGGGGATATGTAGAAAGGCACTCATCGGTTTTTCCCTCAATTGAGAAACTTTGTAAATGTAATGTTCAGAAAGCCTGGAACTTATTGCCTACCACCCAGATAACATGTAGGCTTGTCATAACCCTGTCACACTTGTCATTCGATTTTTTTGGCTTGTTATTGACAACCTTGTCAATGTAAGGTTGCTATAGCCCTGCTGCAAAGGTTTGTAAAGCTTGTACCCTTGTCGTGTGTCAACTAGAAGGCTTATATCAACCTTGTCACAAGCTTGCCTGACAACATTGCAGCAAGGTTAAATTGCTATCTGGGCATCCCTTATACCATCCCCAAATGATGCGAAAACATGTACCTACAGATCTGTAGAATTTCAATTGTCCTGGTGAAAATAAAGCCTGGAAGCGTGACGAAAACGTAAGCTGAAAGTAATTCACGAGGGGCAACTCCTCCAGACAACAGGTTTTTCAATGATTTTTCACAGAAAGTTGAGAGTATTTATCGTGCTCAAAGGAACAATTCATTATAATTGAAGTTTTAATTCATTCATATGAATTTTTTCATAACAAAAAAAAACAAAATGAGGGAGTTACAGCTGCTGAAACTTGGCTCCTTCATTTTGCGCCGGGGAATGCCCAGCCTCTTGTAGTCAACTGCAATCAATCCACCAAAATTTTCCCATTAGAATAAGTTATCCCGCTCAGCATATACCTACTTTTAACAAAAAAAAAAAATTGAAAATTTGGACACAAAAAGAACAAAATTGAACCTTTTTTTCTTTCATGAACAAATTGTTGTAAACAATATTTTTAGTTATAATTTATGCAAACTTTTAGGTATATGCTGAGGCCAATACGTTGAACAATATCTGTGGAAAATTTCAAGTTGATATCTCAAGTACTTTTTGAGTTATAGTCCCCGGCGCGGAAAAAAACATGTTTTGAGAAAAACGCCTCTAAAGTTCTTGTAAAGTAGAATTAAGAGCAATTTATAGTTACCCAAGCTTGATCCGCGATACCAGGATCATAAAGCAAACCTTCTACTTCGTGAAAATCATTCATTACGGCCGCATTCTTTTCTTTCTGTGCAGTTCTGGCCTCTTTTGTCCATGTTAACGAACGTCGCTCTTGTCTCCGTACTCGATTGCTATCGTACAAGTCTGCGAAAATCTTACATTCCAAGCCTATTGTTAAGCCCAGGTCACTCATATTGGGCTTAAAACATTGGGAATATATTCTTAAGGTTGTAATTGAATTTTTAAAGCAAAAAACCAAAAATGCAAAATTTGAAAGTTCTGGAGGAGCTCCCCCTCTTAAGCGTGATGAGCGTAGCGAAGGGTTATTTCCGCGTAATTTAGAAATGAATCCGAATATTCCCAGGCGTCATTTGTTTCAGTAGCTACTCCCTTCACTTTTGGATTCTCACTAGTGCGCAGTTGTGATAACGTCATCAGCTCTTGAAGAGTCTTCGGATGCAGCAAAGCTCACACGGGAAGATCGAAATTATTATTTTCTTTCAACATTGGAACCCAGAATTTGATCCAGCACCCTGGAAAATCCCTAAAACCCTTGTTCCATATAACAATATGATTTTGTTCATTAGAGCCGGAATGACTATATTCACGTGTGCCATATTGGATTCGCCATCTTGAATTCGTTTCGGACGTCAGATTTGGATCCAGCCCCCTCCGAAACCCCTAGAACCCATGTTTCATATAAATCTGTCCACAAATGCAAAATTGACTAAATTCACGTCCGCCATCTTGGATCCATTACCTTGGATTCGGGATTCGACTCCAGATTCGGATTCAGCACCCTCGGAAACCCCTAGGACCCATGTTTCATGATAATCCATCGATCCGAGGCAAGATAGCGAATTTTCAAAGACTGCGGAGAAAATGAGGTATATATATATATATACAGCGGAGAAAATTTCCTCCGAGATCACCTATTTTTTCAGAAAATAGAAGGACTAAAATGGTATACCTGGATTTATTTGATTCAACGAAAATTTGTTTGGTTCAACGAAAATTTGTTTGAATCAACTAAAATTTATTTGACTCAACTACAATGTCTATTTATATATGAACCTACTAGAGTTTTAGTTGGATCAAATGAACAATTTATTTCATCCGAATAAATTTTTATTCATTCCGAATAAAATTCACTCGAATCAAATAAAATTTTATTAGATACAATTAAATCTCTAGTAGGTTCATATTCAAGTAAACCATTTCTCTGGGTGTGAACCGGAATTTTTGAAAAATATCGAAATCTGACAAAATGGCAGTGTTTTGAAAAAAACTATGTTTTTTTGCCTACAAAATGGTCGTTTGTCCGATGTCAAATCGACAATTATTATCCAATCAAAAAGATCGTGGTTCACCGTAGGAGAAATACACCCGAGAACACTCAGTTAAAATTTCAAGTCAATCGGTTGACTGCTCTTCGAGTTATGATGGCAGCAAATTTTAAAATATCGATTCACACTTCGGGACACTTTCTATTAATATTCCGAACAAAATGTGGTGATTTCAACTATATTAGAGTACATTTGATGTCAATTGCAGTAAATTACACTCCAAAATTGTCTCTGTCACAAATCTCATTCCAAATTGTGGTAAGTACAAGTAATTTTTTTGCTTGTAAATTTGAGAGGCAACCATTTGCTCTTTAGCAGGCTGGCATTCTGATAATATTTGAAATATGGCCTTGGAATTTTGGAAGGATATTCTTGAGGGTACAAACTGTTGAAAAAGGTAAGAAATTCGATTTTTTCAAAGTGTCAAAGTGCCCCTTGAGGGCTATAGACTTATTTTGAATGTGCTGACATGCCGCCATTTTGTATTGTAAAAATATGATAAAATGTGTTTCTGGTACTCAAAGATTAGTGCTTCCATATGCACAAAACCTCATATTTCAAAAATGTTTCTATCGTTTGTGGTAAGTCTTAGAAAATGGCAAAAAATTTCGTGGACACAAGGTGATACCCTATTTTGAATAAGGTCCTGATCAGGTTAGAATCCGGAAGCCGTGAAAGAGGAAAATCTCATTAGGCTCTCACAAGGGACTGATCTGACTTCCCTAATAGGATTCAAATAAGGTTGTAAAGCAGGGGTATAATAGGGTTCGGATGAAATTTCCATAACATCGAGCAAAATAGGGGAAATCGTAACGAGACCTGATGAGGACCTGATAAGAAATCAGGCATGCCTTGCCAGGCCCTGGTATTTTCCCGTCCAAAATTTCTACTAGAGTATTATCCCTCAATGTACCTCTTCCCTAATGTATTTTATGCTAAGTTTTTGCATCACCTTACCATTCATGATAATAATTCCAATCATATCATATTTTCCAACAATTTTGATTATTGGAACATTAATTGAATGATTATGAGGCTCACACTGAATAAAATGGAAGATATCAATTTAATTAAATTACTTGTACATATAACTCCCAATTATACTTTCATATTGAGTTTTCCGATTAATACTTCCCTCTAGATATTTCAATTCTTCCAAATATCAATTCAGTATTTTATATAGATATCAACTTGAAACGTTAGACATTTTCTACCTTGGAATGTGGATTTGCTTTCACGACTTTTCCCTTATCACATTGAAATGGAAAAATTTCCCATTTAATTCAAATCATATTTTTCGAATTTAGGAAAGAATATATTTCTGTGTCAATTTGGAAACTCTTGGTTTTAATTTGATGAAACTTTTTTCCATTGAACTGAATTTTTGTCCATTCCCAATAAACACACACACGTTATTTCAACGTTGAAAGAACGTTAGACTGTCAAACGGACGTCAGTCGTTGATTTCATAACGTTGATTTTTAGTTGAAATTTGATAGGGAAATAGACGACCAGAAATTACGTTTTGATGACGTGTAATTTAAACTAATATTCAAAACTAACCATCAAACGACGACCTCAAAAAAACGTGTTTTGAACGGGTTTGAATCACGCGTTTAGAATGTGTTTATAACACCTTGTGTTTGTATGTATGTATGTATGTATGTATTTATTTCTTTTCGGCGCCTGTTCACAGAACTTACAGGCGCCTCCATCACATCTCCTTACACTCCTCTTCTTACATTTATCTTAGCCTAATACAACTTAACCTATCTCCTTAACCTAATCTCCTTAATCTACTTATCCTTAGCCACACATCATTCTTTAGAGAGAGAGAGAGATCATTTCATTCATCCTTCCATACATCCATGCATTCCCCTCCCCCCCCCCCCAAATCCTTCCTTCCTCTTTTTCTCCAACCTAACCATCCATTCCTCCCCATTCCCCTCCTCTCCCAATATTTCCCTGATCTGATCCCCTATTTGCCTGTCATCCGTTCCCATACACACCTCTAACACATGCTCCCAGTTTTCTTCCTCCAACCCACATACCCTACATTTCTTCTCCTCCTCCCCTATCTCCCAGTATCTTCCTCCTCTCATCTCATTTCCTAACCTAAACCTCGCTATTCTCCTTCCCCTTCCCATTCTCCCTCCCTCTTTCAAATACTTAGGTACCCCCTCCACCATCACCTCCTTATACCATCTATTATATCTCGATCCCACTATCTTTTCCCATCTCTCCATTGCTTGCATCTCCCTGTCCCTTTCCATCCATCCCATTTCTCCCACCCCCGTAACCCTCATATCCCCCGTCACCACCTCTAACAAGTTCACAGCTTCTAACCCTTCCCTTCTTTCTTGCTCCCACTTTGATGTACCCCTTTCTTTCATCATCTCCTTCCTACATCTCAGAGCCACCTCTCCCGCCCTACCCTCCCTTAATTTCCTCTCAAACTCTATTGCCCTTTTCTTTAACCTTATCCTCATTTTGTCCCTCTTCAACTCCTCCCTGACCATATATCCTGGTGTCTCCCTATTTAACTTTAGTAACCACCTCATATACCTTTCTTGCAACCTCTCCACCTCTTCCCGTTCTTTCCATCCCCAAATTTCCGCCCCATATTCAATTACACTCCCAACCAGTTTATCCCATAACCATATCCTTCTCCTCCAATCGCCCTTAAATATCCTCTCCCCTATTCCCCAAACTACCCTCATCACTTCTCCTGCCTTCCTAACCCTATCTTTTATCTGTGCCTCTTGCATACCATTGCTCTTAAATACGTACCCCAGATATCTGAACACCTTGTGTTTGAACTTCAATTAAAGATATTCTGCTACAAATGTCGAACGAAACCGAACAATGGTTAAATTTTCAACAAAGAGCAAGATAGTCAATAGTGTGGAATACTTTCCAAATTCTATAATACTCAGAAATACTATTGTTCTCGATATTGAATGAAAAGTTTTCAAAATAATTTGTTGGATTCAATTTACGTTCTAGAAGCATCATTAGGACACGTCAATATTTGACGTCTTTTAAACGATGTTCAAACCGTTGATATGACGTTATTTTATGGTTGAAAAACACGTGATCTGCCGCGACATTTTTACGTTGAATCAACGCAAGAATATTACTAATTCACAACGTGTGGTTTTTGACGTTTTTAAAACGTGCGTGTGTTTACTGGGTTGAAAGAAAGATTTATTAGAATGAGGGTAAAGAAAATTTTCTTTTAAGCTAAGAAATTGGGTTTTCATTGTAATTATAATTTTTACATTTTATGAGTTGTATAAAGTATTTTCACATTCAATTTCGATTTGAAAATCTAACTTAATTGAACCGATAATAAGTATCATGGGATTTTCAGTAGAGATAATTTTTCTCTTGTTTCAATGATTTGTTTCCCTCGGTGCACAGATATCTTCAAAAAATTTCGTGAATATCTTCCCCTCTTTTTTCTCTTTCAATTCGTTTCAGTTCTTTCAGAATAGTCCAAGAACAGGAATTACCATGGGGGTGTACGTGGATGAATTAACGGAAAAAGTAACTGCAAATCAGTTCATTCAATTACAAAGCATATTCAAGGTAAATCCCCGAGAGGTATCTTGCGATCCTCCTGTCATCCTGATGCCAAACGCATTATAATTGCACAAATCAAATATGCTGGATTTGTACGCGCGTGTACCCGCACATGTATATACATAGAGCGAACAGTGAGGGCAATAATCATGTATTGTATTGATTCACTTGGATACATTGATGGTAACTAATAACGTAACAATTAGCTCGAACACTCAATTACATCTTGATGTGAATCAATCGAATTTCCGGAACGTAACCATGTCATATACAATTCAACAAGAAAATCAATGAAATCAACCAACCCTTGTATATTTTATGAACATTCATTTATTTATTCTCCTTTGGAATCACGATGATCCGTTCAAGAATGAATGATGAATTCTATTTAACGATGACGATTCATACGACCACTCGATTCGATCTATAAATGTGTTTGTACGGAATGAAAATGACACGAAGGTGCTGATAGTAGAAACGTTGCTATTTGGATCGATTGTAATACCAATAACTCGCTCAATCGCCATTGGCGAACACGAGAGCTTTCGTTATGTTTAACTAACCGTCGCAAGTTATGGCTTATCCAATTGCGGTTACTAAATCGAGCTATCGTTGGACGAAATGTGAACCCCAAACAGTTTCAAGAATAGCTCAATTGAAAATAACCGGTTCCGAATGACATCGGTTACTGGTAAATTTATATCTTATTATTAGTGGTTGTAAATTAATTTTCGGATTGAAATCGGATGGATATGATTTCTTTTATCGAGTCGTCAAAGATAATCCGTCGGATCTCACCTGCTCCAATTAATCGTCGCAATGATCTTCGTAATTGCAAACTTTCTAGATATCTCCGTGATCGCTCGACTCGGCTCTTCCGAGGTAATGCGGATTGAGCAGAGGATGAAGCAATACCCCAACTGCAAGATGCTGCAGGTGCCCTTGCGAGCAATTTTGGGGCAAGTAACTTGGCGGTCGAGGGTGTATGTGTGCGTGCGTGTGTTTCATGGAAAAATATAAAGAAAAGAGAAAAATAGTAATGGAGCGCGGAAAGAAGGAAGAGAAGTAGCAAAGAGGAAACATCTGGCTCTGAAGAGACCGGAGGATGGAAAGAGAGAAGGGCCGATGAAAGAGCCAGACAGAGACCAAATGATAAGGGTAAATATATATTTTGCGCGATCCTTTGATGCGATCTCGAGTAATTATTCACGCCCAGTACCGCTAAAGCATCGACCCTCTTCTTCCTCTCTCGTAAACTTTTCATCCTGGATGCGCTTGTGTGCAAATAATGGAAAAAAAAGAAAGAGAGGAAGGGAGAAATAAAATAAGAGAGAAATAAAACAGATCGAGGTATTCGAGAGGAAAAGGAAGAAAAGTGGAAAAAAATATGAGGAAAGAGAAAAATCAGATGACACAACGCGCCTGCGGAAAAACGGTATAACGGCCAACGGACTTCGCCTATTTGCATTTTTGTTCTCGCATGTGTTCACTTTCATAGCAAGGAAATCTCTCATTTCTATTTCCATTCTCCATATTATATGCATATCCAATGGATCTGATGGTCGTATTAGGTACTGATGGTATCGTAACATTATAATCCCCATCTTCGTTCCTTTTGTTATTTCATTGTGAAAACCAACGTATCAGAGATCTATTATCACGTATTGTGTTTTCCCCGTGTTACATTCGCAAATTTGCATTCTTAATGCGTTATCTTGTATGCATTGTTATTTCATTCGTGACGTTTTATTATCGATATCATTAAGAAAATATCATGATACCAGGTTTTCAACACTTCCTTTTCACCGTTTCAGAATTTATCGATCAGTTTTTCTTCAACGTGAGAACGAATTATTGCTGGATTGCGTTGTTAGGGATTGATTTTTTCTTTTAATGGAATCCTGAAACTTTGTCCATTCTCATTTTCTAAGCTACAATTCCAGGACATGAATGAATAAATAAATCCTCCGTTTATTACGTTGAAAAAGCGGTGGAAATAACGGAAAACTTCTTCTGTTCAATCGTAAACAAAAAAAACCAGGTTCATTGAAAACTTTCAACTTCGGGAATTTGGGAGGACACCAAAATACTTCTGAATAAGAAAGATGGATTTAGCGTTGGTCAGTGACACAGTTAGATCTCTCGAGCATTTGAGAGTATAGTATGATTGTATGATTGACATACCTTTGGAACTTAAGCAGAAAAAAGTATTTCTTTGAATCAAAGAAATTGTTATTTGAATAGGTCCAAATAGATATTTCTTTCACAGAATTCAATATTTTGTCCATATAAAACAATTTATGATTTGGTTCATCATTCAAATAACAAATTTGTTTGTAACAAAAAAATATTCATTTTTATTGAAGAAATATTTATATAGACCTCTGCAAATAATAATTTCTTGGATTCAAAGAGCGTTGAACAATTCTCATTATTTTTGACGATTCAAACTATCAGGAAAATGACATTTGCACATGAAACCATAAAAGAAACCCATTATCACCGCTGTTCTTCGGGTTATCCATTGGAGGCGTTGGTTTTATGAATGAGAACATCGCGTAATCCATGACGTTTGCGCTGATTTCACGGGCGGTCGCGTAGTTTGTTTTGCTGACATTATCAGCCCTCTTGCGGTTCTTACGCAAGATACAGTCAGTGAGGTATTCACGATTCCCAGACATTTTTAACGAAGTTGCACTCACTGGTATGAGATTTCTATCGCATTCTGACTGATGCTCCAGATTTTTGATTATGTGTGTAATCTGGAAGTAAATGAGAAGTCTGGATAAAGTTAATCTTGTGACGGATACCCATCATTTAATGGAATAATAATCTGTAGCGACACCTTTGTGTCACACATTATTATTCACATGTGAAAGCGTACCCCATACCTAAGCCCAACACGTCAAGCGTGCAACACAGAACATCCACATTCGTAAGTCTGACCCTCATGGCAGTTACCACTTCATAACGCGAGGGGCGCTGTGGCGCGAGCCTCTTGCTCGTGAGAACAAAGAATTCAAGTAGAATATATTTGACTATATGAGCGTTCATGCTTATTAACATTCAGAGTTATAAAGCCTCACTTTTATATGGGATGTTTTTCCATTCGTGCCCCAGTCACACCGATTGCAGGCAAGATTGAATAATTTCAACCTTCATCAGATGCGCTGTAGTTGACAACTATATCATCTCAAACTTAACAAGGTCACCTCAACTTCTGTCGTATCCAACTTCATAAAAGATTCTCATCGTCGTTACATGGTTTTTTTACATGCATTCGATTGTTCAGAATCAGTTATTACCCTGCGTAACATTGGAAAGTTGTTAGCGTTGTATACTTTGATCCGCTTCGAAGTAAGAATCAGCTAATTTTCTCTTTCATTGAAGCTGATTGGAAGTTGTACGCTAGGACAGTGATACACACTTCGTATATGTATACAAATCACGAGGCGGATGCATGTATATGAGACGATACAAAACAAGGTTGCGAGACAGGAGACAGCCCTTGTAGCATACCTATCACGTGACGATATACTAAGATTAAAATTCATGAGGAGAGTCACTTTATAACACCCTATCTTGTATAAGGCCTATGTGTTATGTGTTTATAGACGCCTACAAATACGCGTACATATAAAGACGTTTATTTGTACGTTTGAGCATTATGTACACACATCCAGAAAAATCATTTGTCAGTGTAATAACGATAAATCAAGGGTGTTGTTGCAGCAGGACATAATCTGTCCATGCAGCTATGTCATTTGTATACCGTGACTGGAGTTGGGTTCAATAGCATTAAATAGGTCAGTCATTCTATGTTGTATCCCAGTGGACATTTTCCGATCAATAAACCTCATAATGAGGTAACCAGAATTTAAAAAAAATAGGATTCATTGTACTTCTTAGCATTGTTCCTGTACATTGAACCACTCAAAGTTCCACCCATCTTTCCCGGAGCAATGTCAAATAAAATACCCGAATTAATGGACATGTCTAAAGCTTCACAAAACAGAAGCTCATTGACGAATCAGGAATGAATAATTATTATTGAACTATCAATCCCGCTGGAGTTTGATATAATTCGAACGAAACACACATTTGGATTCAGAAAAAGGATGCTCCTTTACCACAGATGATAATGAACTCCCTCTTGATCTCTCATTTATTCATATCTTCAACTCCGGAATGATGGTTTATGTATGTAAAGTAAGTGAGAAGCGGTGGAAGGAATTTTTTCTTGCTCCTTCTCCTTCTGCTCTTCTTTTTCCAAGGGATAATCAAAACGGGAATCACGCTGACGTTGGTAATTCATATTCACAACGGTCGTTATTTCAACAATGATCACGTCGATGTTAACAGGGTGTTCCGAACGAGGAAGAAAAATTACAAGGGTCTTTTTCCACATAATAAAGAACCAAGGATAAATGCGCGAACCTCATTACACGACTGCCTTTACGAATATAAAAAGGAAATATTGAATGATGTATGTGTCTATTACGATACGAGAGAAGGCAAATAAATTATGCGGAAGAGAGTGGAGTGTCATTCGAACGCGATATGAATGTTTATTCAGATTCGAATTCGGTTATGGATTGTACTTAAATCGGATAATAAGCGAATATCGTATCTTCCTCCTTTGATGGATCGCAAATTTTTTGCATTATTTATTCCCTGTGTACGTTTACAAAGCGGACTCTGCTACGAAACCGGTATACGATCATCCTTTCATACACAATGATATATAATAGAACCATTTTTTATTTATTTTTTTTATATATATTTTCATTTTTCAAAAGAAGATCTGGACTGAGGCGGTAACGCGAGCGTCGAAAAAAGTTATGCAGAGCTCGCGTCGAAACGGTGCTGAATAATGTATGCGACTATGTGGACGGAGGAGAAAAGAAGAGGAGGGCTAGGGGTTCGTGTATGATTAATGACACTGACCTGCTTATTGTGGCCTCTTCAGAAAGCTGAAAACGCTTTTTCATTTGATTTTAGTTTTCGGAAAGCCTGCCGGGTTCCAACGATTATATACGAATCGTAACGAAAAGATGTACTTTCTCGACGACCCTCGGTGGTTTGTTTTCTAACTCACGCAGAATAGGAGGTATCAAATTCAAATCATCTGAAGCCACAATTTATGGTCTCTCAGGAGCTATAATTACCAGTGTTTCGTTGCTGTACAGTGGAATCAACAGAATGAAGTGAAATTCTTCAATTGTATCGAAGAAATTCAAACAATTAAATTCAAGATGGGTCGAGCCTGAGGTACCAGGCATGGCGCAATCCTGGAGTCTCAGCCCAATAATTTTGAAAATCAAGATCCGACACTGGAGGAAAAGTGGTAATAGTTGGCTTTTGCCATCAACGGTGAATCATACAAAAGTTTGTTGGGATGAATCGACGCTTTGGACGAATCATGTGGTGGGGTTGCGCCCATCTCATGCGAATGGTTACTTTTATTTTTCATTGTAGCTGAGAATGAAATCAAACACCCATTCTATAGTTTCGACACGAACGAAATGGATGTGGGAAAATTTCGAGAAGTTCGACATATAATTTTTCTGATCAGTTCAAACTAAGGAATGACGCAAATTCTGTGGTCCTGGCGTTGAAGTAAGCGCGTCCTGAAACAGAAGAAGAATTTTTCTTGTCATGGAATCATCAGAGAAGATCTATATATTCATTGAATGCTTGGTTCACCACTCGCAAGAAACAAGCACCACCCTGGTGAAAGCTATTTTAATTTCCCACTTGCTCAGTGCTTGGAACAGAGTCCCGCCATGCACTGGAGACTCTCGTCTGAAATCAGCGATTGTCCTTCAGGCAGTATTGGTTGAAGAATTGACCAGGTGTGGTGCGACCAACGAATTTGATTTACTGACCGCCCAGCTTTGTGCCAACCTATATTCCTATCGGCAGCATATTTCAACAGAGTCAGGGGATTTTAATATGGATTCCGGTTATTGCTTCTATCGGAATCAATTCATCAACTGATCAATGGATTGAAATATCAGAATAAGACAAACTTGAGATACTTCTCGATGGAATGATTGAGACAACTGCTCGACACCATTGAAAACCGACAAATAAGATGATGTGACGAGGTGGTGCGCAGCGAGGGCGACAATGATTTCAAAACTCGTGAGGGGCGTATAAAAAGCAAATGTGATAAGAAAAGGGCGATAGTGGAGTCTCATACATACGTTACGTTACGTTCTTCGTAATGTTCTTTTCAATATACTGACATATAAAATGAAGCAATGCGGTTTCCCGTTTTTCTTCATAGAAAGATTCATGATGCTTGGTATTGAGAATTCTGAAGATCTTTGAATACAGATGATAGTTTGATTTCTTCTGCTGTTGTATGTGATTTATGAGTGACACAAGGGCGACAGAGGAGTGACAGATTAGGGATACCGCTGATATCGAAGTATGTAAGATCTTTACTGTATCGAACACGAGTTCTCCCCTATTTCATTGTCTCCACTTTGACGCTCGGAGTTCTCGTGGATTATTCGAGCGACTCTATGATGAGACTGGAAAGTCCATTTCCTTCTTTCTTCTCAATTTCCTTTATAACTCGATGGTTGAGAGGATTTTGGTATGTACAATCCACCGTGTGTTGCCATCATATCTTCCAGGATATCGATCGTGGTCATTTCTTGTGTACATAGGAAATATAATATCACTGATAAATGAAACCATTGATGAACCAAAAGTAGCCGATCCAACAAAATACAGGTTGGTTGAAAAGTTTTTGCGCTCGAAATGAAAGAATACTGTTTTTGTTACGAAATATATTTTTTTATTCAATATAATCTCCTAGAAGCTCAATACACTCGTTCCAATGATCTTCCAATAATTTTATCCCATCCTTATAATGGTTTTCCGGAAGCTCTGCAAAATAACCGTCTACGGCTGCTATGGCCTCTTCATTCGACGAAAAATGCTTTCCACGAAGGAATTGTTTGAGATTTCTGAAGAGATAGTAGTCGCTAGGAGCCAAATCTGGTGAATACGGTGGATGTTCAAGCAATTCGTACTTGAGTTCTTTGAATTTAGCCATCGTCAAAACACTTTTGTGAGCAGGTGCATTATCTTGATGAAAAATGATTTTTTTCTTTTTTAAACCAGGTCTTTTCTCACGAATTTTTTCATCCAGCTGATCTAAAAGGCTGCAGTAATATTCGGAGTTGATTGTTTTACCTTTCTGAAGATAATCAATGAACAAAATTCCTTTTACATCCCAAAAAACTGATGCCATAACCTTCTTTGCTGATCGTTGTGACTTCACCTGCTTTGGAGCTGAACAACCAGCTTCAGTCCACTGTAAACGTTCTTGTTTCAATTTAGGATCATGGTGGTAGATCCAAGTCTCATCCATAGTTATAAAACGACGCGAGAAGTCGGTTTTATTCTGCTTAAAACGCTCCAAATTATGCTGAGAAATTTGTTTTCGATCCAGTTTTTGTTGAATTGTTAACGTGTGTGGCACTAACTTTCCAAACAGTTTTTTCATACGTAATTCTTCATGTAAAATATGGAGTACTCATTCGTCTGAGATGCCTATGGCATTAGCAATTTCACGCTTAGTCAAACTTGGATCTTCACTAACCATATTATGTACATGCTCAATGATTTCTGCTGTGGTTGCAGTTTTTGGTCGTCCTTCGCGTGGATCGTCTTCAAGGTTAGTACGACCACGTTTAAATTCACCAGCCCAAAATTCAACGGTGCGTTTTGAAGGTGAGGACTCCTTATACACTTCTAACAATTGTTCATAAATTTCCTTTGCTTTTAAACCCTTCAAAACAAAGAATCTAATGACTGCACGATATTCAATTTTTTCCATATTAAGAAAAATCAATGACACGTCAACTTCAAATGGCTTGTAAACAAAGAATGAATTGACAGAATGACTTGTAACTCTGCATGTGTTCTCAGGACAGATATACCAACTTGAGAAAAAAAAAGTTTTGAGCTAGCAGTGCTATCTCTTGGTGAGCGCAGGAACTTTTCAACCAACCTGTAAACATCCTACAGTTGAAGAAAAGGGGAACAAATTCCCTCAACGTCATGCAACTTCGATTCATAACGTATATAGTATTTTTGTTTCCCTACAAACACTCGTCATTTCTATGGTTGTATTGGCACGCACGTAGAAGCACTTAGCACCCTCGCGGCGCGAGAACACTCGACCGGCACGTACCAGATTCTTCAGACGCGTCGTTAAATTATCGCTCTGATACACACGCGCATCCACCTAGACAATACCTATTCACGTATGCGATATTACACGTGCACGTAATCCGCCATACAAACGCCCAGTCAGTCTTTTCCACCCCTGCTCACTTTTCTCTCTTCTTCCTCTTTTCCATTCATGGATTTTCCTCCTCGTCCCTTCTACGTTTCTCTCGTGCTATTTTTTTTATTGCTTTTTTCCATTCTCCCATCTTTCCTCATTCCATCATTTCAATTCTTTGCCGGAGCACAATCTGTACCGACAATTCATGGAACGAAAATGCAATTGCCTATACCTGGAATCCATAATTAGTTAATTATGTTCCACCGTTTGAATTAATTTACCTTCCTTCCTCTTTTATCCAAATTATTTATTCGAACAGGAACCTCAAATTCATACATGGAATATGTTCTCTTTTCCTCTGTTTGAGCTGGTAATGAGCTGTGAGTTTGTAAATATGATTGCGTATCACGAAAAAATATGAAACACAAATTCGTGTGGTGGAAATGAGATGCGGGGGGGAGTTCAGAGGGTTCGCGTTGCAGGAGAAATTTTCTTCACTTCACTTTTCGGGTAAATGTTCTGGGGTTTTTAGTATGGTGTTTAGAAAATTTAAGTGTGAAAATGAAATTGTCGAAGATTGTGTGATATTCAACTCGATTTTTAGAGAGAAGGATTTTCCTCCACAAGTTTTATATCATCTAGGAGGTGGAATCGGATGGAGAATTCTGCTGTATGGTCTGTGTAAGCGCAGAATTCAACCATTCAATAATCCCAAATTTCAGTTGACATTGATTTGTTCTCAGATCAAAAGATGTTCTGACAATTCCTCACGTTTCTCGACAATAACATCTTCTTCAGAGTGAATCAATAAGTGAAATAAACCTCTTTTTTTTATATTGTTCTTTCAACATATTGAAGTTCTCCGGATATGTTGCAGGTATATTCACGTATGGAACACGTGAAATTCAGAAGAAAATGCATTTACCTTCATACAATTGTGCTTCATATCAAATTTTGTATACCCTACGAGAAGTTTGTGATGCAATTCAAAATCATATTACATCTGCAAGCTTTCTATTGAATTGCTCACGTGAACTGTAGATTTGAGGTACAAGTGTTTGCGAAAACGACTTGGTAACCTTCAATGTAAAATTTCAATACAGATGCCTGCTTATTTTCATTTAAATTTTCATTGTATCACACTTGGAATTGTTCAGAGGTTTTCTTGTGAATTCAAAAGATCGTATTTTATCACGTAGAACAGATTTGTTCTTTCATTTCCCCAATATTCTCTTGATGCAAAAGTGAAAAATTTATTTCCCAATGATATATTGTGTGATATTCGAGCTGGGCTGGATTGAGCTCGATTTTTCATCAACTTTTGGTTCCGTTTGATAGTTCACTTCTGTAACAAATACACTGTCGAAAGAGAGAAAGGAATATTCCGGAATGGAAGAAGGATAATACTACTGATGCTCAGTTCGGAGGTGATTCCCACAGGATGATTCCATCATTCGAAATCACGCACGACCAAGATTGAACAACCCAGGATGAACATGATCAGTTTTGTACATTCTTCAAAAACATTGAAATTAATACAAAAATTTCTCACAGTGTGGGTATACCACTTGTGTAGCCTCTCATCCTGTCACATTCACTACTCCACGTTCCATGAATCTGCACTTTCAAAGTACATTTTTGTAATAAAAAAACGATTGTATAGCGGTTCCTAGGATTTTAAATTGCATTCTCATTGTTTAGAATTCAAAATTTACTTTGTAGAAGTCAATTGTCGATCCAATAATACATTAAACTCATATTCTGGCTCCTTGTTCAATAACACAGATTCGAATAAAAAAAATTCTAAACTGAAGAAAGAAATCTCTCGCTATTCCTTCGGTGTCAACGTTAGTGATCTAATATTATCATTTCCTCCGATTCCACACAATTCACCACGGAAAACATGAAAATCACTCCACTCGTGAGAGGTCCAGATTATTGTTTCGCTCCACCACATCGTTAAATTGTCATTCATAACAGCATTGATTATTAGCTTTATAACTATGACTCTATCCATCGTTTATTTTGTGTGAATTTCTCGGACTCATTGTTGTGTGAAATTGTAATTCACGGACTCTAATTTATCCGTTCGATTAATTCTATTGGTTTCAATGATGGAATTCATTTTGTCGGTCACTTCATCGAAGCACATCATCACGTTCAATATTCATAATTATGGGAAGCAAATGACCGGGATTACAGAGGAAAAGAATAACTGTTATATGATGTTTCGCGATATACCTCTTAGTCGTTACGAAGCCATATATGCATCCATGCACCGTATCCGGACAGTTTTATGAATGTTTGCGCGAAGACTGATTTGAGTATGAGTCAGTTTCAGAGGCTCAGTCCTTGGCAGGGTGCAGAAGCAGAGTCTTTGGTCAGAAGGGGAGGCGATAGAGAACGACAGAAAAATTCCAACTATTCTGTACAGCGTAGAGAATCGAAATTTCATGAAACTCTCAATTCTCTTTTCCTTCATCGGATATTGCACTTTGATTTTTGAAAATTCATAGCATCCAGACTTGAGTCGACTTTGAGAACTGAAAAAAACGGAGAGAGTAACCGATTGGATTTATAGAACTAACTCCTACTTTCTCATGGATGTCTCCAAAATATCAGTATATCAAAAGTTAATATTTCCAATGAATATTGGATCGGAGGAGCGGGAAATCAAATGCTATTCGATTCGATCTCCACTATCTCTCCTATTCTCCGTTAGCGAGGAATTGAACGATGATTCCTTCGTAGGGCACATGCATGGCGGAGCTACACATATATCCACATACAGACAATCGTTCTCGCAGCGAGAACACAGACGCGAGACTCCCGATATCTGTCGTTGACAGTCTCTCGTAGTTGGATCGTTTCTTCCTTTTCTCTTCGTCGTAACTTGAGTCCCCAGGGTAGTTTCTATCTAGGATGATTCTAAGACGAGGAACAAGCATCGAGAGGTCGTGGTACCAACATCGTCTATCTTCGAGAAACTGTTGTTCGATCGTGGACTGTGCAGGAAAACTATTTTGGAATCCTCGTTGGCAGACCTTGGAAACTCCTATACGGCACACACATATACATTCAATTAAATTCTTATGAAAATTTTATCCACATCTCGACACTGGGGATCGATCGATCGTACATCAAACCTATACACCAAATTGATTCTACGAATATATATCTTATATCGTAGGCTGCCGTATACGCTCCCCCCATCTTCATTCCGAATGAAGAATAATTCGAAATATCGAGTTCGATATCATGACTCGAGTTATTGTGAATTTCATCGGGAAAGTTTCCTCCTCCTTTTTGCAGTCCGATGATTCTGTATGCTCAACATTTTACGTCGAACTCATAAATAAATCGAGACTGGGTAGTATAAACGTGAATACCTGCATAGAAGGGAGAAAAAGAGGTGGGTTGTGGGAGAGAAAGAGAGGACAAGGTAGATTCATGGTCTCCTTGGCTGGAATCTTGTGGAGCGGACCATGGCGTATATACTCAGCATATATATAATACGTTCTACGTACACCTTGATGCTCGATAAAACCACACCACATTTCTTTCATCTCTTTACTCTTCAAGAGCAATAGCGAAACCATCATAGATAGTAGATTTTTTCACGTAATATGATATAGGAGAAGTGAAAAAGTCGAAACAAATTCAATGAAATTTGATTTACGGTTCGTACAAGGAAAGAAATATATCTATGTGTATATATATATATATATATATTTATAAATACCGAGTATCCCAGAAAACATGACAACGCTTTCAAGAGCTCAATTCCCTTTTGGAAAATAGCTGTAAAGTGCTAAATTTCAGAGCTGACTTCAATCAATCAAATAGGAGTTAAATGTGTAGACTCATCGATCGAAATTGTCAGATTTCATCTAGGCAGGAACAATTGTTTCTATTTAGGGTCGTTGCTTTCTTTCCAACCGACACTAACTGTCTCACACGGAGAAAAAAAATTTGTTGGAATAGCAAGAATTTCGCTGTCTTAACGAAACTCGCTTGTTATTATATGGACAGCAAGCAAGTCCGCTGAAGTGAACGGCGATTTGTTGTTTCAGCGAATCAAGCTTCGTAAAATTAGCGGAGGACTGATAATTATAACGAATCAGTTAGTGAATACAGCGAATTAGCTCATTAACACAGTGAAATGTCATCGTTAGGTTATTCAATCCGTTCAGCGAAGAAGGATTCGTTAAAATACCGAAATCTTTTTTCTCCGTGCACGGATGCAAAACAGTTTTATAACAATTATGTTTGAACAAGATTGGAAATTCAGTGTTCCACGAGAGTTTTTCCTGATGTAGAATAATGTTGTTGTTCTGACTCCAAAGCCAACTTCAAAGGTCTCCTTCGGTAACTCTGGATTAACCAGTACTGGCAACTCTTGTAACAATACTGAGCCACTATCGGCCCTTGTTTCCCTCTTCCCATGGGTATTACTTGGATTGTCAACTTATTTTGTTTATAACTCCACACCCAAGTATTTCCAAATATTGCTCTGAGAAAAAAGTGTTTGGTTTTTTTTGCTTCAGAAATCGACTCTTGAAAGCGGTGAAATTTCTCCTTCAACGCCCTATATATTGTTGATATTTATTCGATCCACCAACCGCAGAAAGAACCGTCATTTCAAAATCCAATACCACAACGATGTTTCAATTCTGATATGAATGTTTCATTAGGTTATCGTTAAATCGATATTTGATTCCTCATTATCGTCAAATATGAAATTGATTCTCCTCTGAAACCCAGTTTCGAGATGTTTAAACATGAATGTATACATTCATATATGATTTAAACTTCACACATCGTTTACCGAATCGTGTTATCATTTTTTGATGATTCGCTGAAGGAAAGTGTGAAGGAACACCCCATATTGTTTGAAAACTAATGATTTCAGAGGTGAAGAAGAGGTCAGCGATTTTATTGGAGTTGAATATTATTCATTTCATGGATCTGATGATTAGTCTCATTTATTAGCTCTTATTCTTTCTCTCTATTACTTTTTTCACTTTTCGCGAACTTTCCAAGAATATCCGACGTAGGACATTTTTTTCATTCTTTGGTGGAATGTAGGGGAAAAAATGTAGCGAATACTTCTCTCTAGTGTGCCCTCTTTCAGCGTTTCACGTGTAGAAAAGAACCGTCGTGGCGTATGCATCATTGACCCAAATAATTCTCGACTCAAGAATCTTCTGCGAATCTTTCCCTCGTACATCATTTCTAATCATTCCCATCTGTACGTGTCCGCAGGTAGATGCTTTCGAACCTCTAAAACGATTTTATTTCCTGGGAAGAATGGAATTTCGTAAAATTAGGTGGGATTTTCTCTGTATTGATCAACAGTTTTTATCGGGTTGTTAGATTTTCGTTCGATTAGTTATCAAAATATATTCCATTGAAGGTGCGTTTTCTAGCATTATTCTCGTGAAATTAAATGAAATGACGAAAAAGAACAATGTTAATTCAATCATGCAAAAATTGTGGGGAGTGGAATCGAAACCAGTGAGTCTCATGGTAAAATCATAGGATGCTGATTAGTAATTTCTTTGATGATTATTCATATTACGTTATGAAAAATTATATAGAAAGAAGCTCACAGTTGAATCATTTGATATGTAAAAAAAGGTATCCAGAAATTTGTCTCTAAACGAAATTTTATCGAAGCAACAAAACAAATTGAAACAGAAAAAATGAATTTTTACTATTATTGGAATTTAAGAAAACCTCCAGCAAGCTTTAGCCCAGACAGCACAGAAAGTTCTCTGAAGGTTTCGAAAACATGTACTTGGTTCTGCGTGTTTTGGTCATCGAGGAGTAAGTTTTCCAAATTTTTAGAGTACCTGCATTTTGGATGCCCCTGAATACGTTCTTAACTCGTTCTTTTCATCTACTACCGGCCGTTCTCATAATGTTTTCCCAACATACTTTCATGAAAACCAACCTTCAAAACCATGTGCGCAGCTTCGCACGACGTAATGGAAACCTTTCTTGAACACGTTTCTAGAACGTCGCACGGTGCACATGAATAGAACTAACCGGGACATTTGCACGTACCTGGGACATACATGTGACGTTTTTAGAACATCCCGAAACGTTATTTGCACGTTCTCTATGTAATCAAGCACGTTTTCTGAACGTTCGAAAGACCTCCCGGTGCTGTATGGGAGAGAATCTTTTTTGAGCTGATTTTTAGAGTGGACTATTGGAACATGAAAAACTAACATACAGTGGACTCTCGATTTAAGCACCATCCGTGTCCTTATTCTACTTGGGATGCAATTTCATGTGAGAAAAAGACAAAGATGGTGCTTAAATCGAGAGTCTACTGTATTTTCATCCCTGCTTGAAGAGTCTCAGAGAACCGATTGATTCTTTAAGCAGGGATACCAGCCCTGGAAAAAAATTAGTCGGCCCTGGTGAAAAAACAGCGGGCGATAAACGCCACAATAAAGTTAAAACAATGTGCAAACGACGTGATTTGCGCCAATTAACTCTTTCCAGTCAGGAGTGCAATGAGCTTCCATAGAACGTAGGTTCACGCTTTACACTGCACGTTCAACGCACGTTTCTGAGATTTTGTATTCACTTCTGCTTTCTTCGACTGGAAATGAACGTTTTCTGCACGGTTGAACAAAAATCCTATCTGTGTGACATTTATTTATAATGCAAGAAAATAGTATTTGAATTTGGTAATATTTTGACAGGATCCAAAAATTTATTCTACCCATAAGATTACTAATAATTTGAAAACAAATGAATTTAGGAGAACCACGATAAAAAAGGAGTTGTGTAAATCTAATCTAGTTATAACTCAATGTTTTCAGCATGAAAAAGTCAATCAATGCACATAAATATTGTATCATTTTGAACTCTGAAAGTAATATACCAACGTGATGAAAATGTATACAGGGTGGGGCATTTAAAGTGTCGCGGGCGTTTTTTCCAAAAATAAAATGAGATACGAGAAAATTTTTCGGACAAAAGTTGTAGGGTACCGAGGGGGACATCCGATGGTGGCCTTGGCTTTGACCTCAAATCTCATCTTCAAGGGCATTCTGAGGTCAACTCTTGTTTTTTAAATAGCATCTCATATTTTTTACTGCAGATTTGGATTCTAGGTCAAAAACCAAGAAACTTTTGTCTGAACCATTTTCCTGAAATCCGCAAAGATGGCGCTCTAATCGATATTGTTCCATACTGAATCTGACATTAGAATAACTCGAAAACGAAGGGTCTTGGAGGAGAATGTTTCGGACAAAAGTTGTCTGATTCCAAGGGGGACCCCTTGAACTGAAACGGAGGTGATGGGGTATAACAGACGAAACACAACACATTTCAATCGTCTACATCACTTGGATAATTTTAATGCAGTAGATGCTCAAAATGATGGCCTTCGACTTCAATACACATTTCAAAACGTTTTACAAAAGATTGCTGAACTCGTGCTAAAATATCTTCATTGATGCTCGCGCATGCATTGATGATTCGTTGACGCATATTCTCAGGTGTAGTCGGTGCTTGTTGATAAACTGTATCTTTTATGTATCCCCATAAAAAAAAATCTGGAGAAGTAAGATCCGGAGAACGGGCAGGCCAATGAACTGGTCCACGACGTCCTATCCATCGTCCAGGATAATCTCTGTCCAATATTTCTCGAACTGTGACTGCATAATGGGATGGACAACCATCGTGTTGATACCACATATTCAATCGTTCCTGAATAGGTATGTCTTCAAGTAATGTTGGAAGTACTTGATCTAAGAAATGTCTGTACTTCTCTCCATTTAGCGTATCTGCAATGAAGTACGGTCCAATTACTCGAGATCGAAAAATACCACACCAAACATTCACAGCCCATTGTCTTTGATGCTCTACTTGACGTAACCATCTTGGATTTTCTGTCGCCCAGTAATGCATATTATGTCGATTTACTTGACCATGATTGGTGAACGTCGACTCATCAGAAAATAATATGTTGATGAAGTTGTTATTGTGCATTTGCGCTAGACCCCATCGACAAAACTGTACACGATTTTCGAAATCATCACCGTGAAGGTCTTGATGCAAACAAATGTGATACGGATGGAATTTGTGACGTTTCAGTATTCGAAGAACACTTCTTCGAGAAATTCCTGAATGGAGTTCAATTTCACGAGAGCTCACGTGTGGATTATTGGCTACTGCAGCTAGTACATTAACTTCCGCATTTTCTCCGCTAACAGTTCTCATTCGATGTCGTTTTTCCCTTGTAACACTTCCCGTTTCTGAGAATAATTTTGTAATGCGTTGAAAATACCTAATGGATGGCGTTGTTCTTTCAGGAAATCGTTCTGCACACAAGTCATATGCTTGTCTGGGGTTCTTATGCACTTCACCGTAAATGTAGATCATATCGATCTTTTCAGAAACCGTGTATCGGATATCCATGATTTTCAATTTGTGATAAACCAAGTAATAATCAAATGTGACTGACAAACTGACTTTCAAAATCGTGAATTTTCACTGAACCCCGTCGTTTGTTTACATCGCGTGAGCTCTGAATGGTGGTAATGTAGACGATTGAAATGTGTTGTGTATTGACAACTTTTGTACGAAACATTCTTTTGCAAGACCCTTCGTTTTCGAGTTATTCGAATGTCAGATTCAAAATGGAACAATATCGATTAGAGCGCCATTTTTGCGGATTTCAGGAAAATGGTTCAGACAAAAGTTTCTTGGTTTTTGACCTAGAATCCAAATCTGCAGTAAAAAATATGAGATGCTATTTAAAAAACAAGAGTTGATCTCAGAATGCCCTTGAAGATGAGATTTGAGGTCAAAGCCAAGGCCACCATCGGATGTCCCCCTCGGTACCCTACAACTTTTGTCCGAAAAATTTTCTCGTATCTCACTTTATTTTTGGAAAAAACGCCCGCGACACTTTAAATGCCCCACCCTGTATATTATATATAATGAAAATTTTTCCAGAGCATGGATAGTAACATTTCTTCGATGTTTCAAGAGTAGAAAATAACATTTTTCATCCTTGAAAACTCTGAATCTTTTTATGAATTCAGTTTCAAATAATTTCGTTGCAACAAATATTCCAACAAATAAAAATATATGTACACTTGCATTCTCTTAAGGATATATTCATTGATCTCTTCCGTACAAAAAGAGAGAGTTGCGATTGGAGATTCTATGTGATATATATATATATTTCATCCGTTTGGAAAATTAATTCATCGAAATTTTGCCTTTCTCACATGTTTTAGTTGCATATTACATCAAATAGAATGGATGTGTTTTTGAACCACAACCATGGAATGAAAATTACAACCAAGAACAAGAATAAGAAATCTTTTGCACGCTTCTGATACGTTGAATGCGCGAAATTGAAAAAACTCTATGCACGCTCTTTACACGTTAGAAAATTTAGTCCCCTTCATTGCACGCTCTTATAACTCTCTAATGCACGCTCTGAAGCGCCAATTTACTCTTTTCACGCGCTGTTGTTACGTTTCATTTACTTTTTATCAACTTTCAATCAACTCCTTAGATACTCTTTTGGCACGCTCAACTACACGCTTTATTTTCACCAGGGGGGTCTCTTGCGCCACCCTAATGAAGAATATGAATATAAATTCTGAATTTACAGTGAAACCTCGTTTATTTCAACTCTCGGAAATGTGACAGTCTCGTTGATTTCAAGCCGAGAGGGGCTCCCACGATCAACATAAAGCTCAAAACGGGTTCACATAACTGTCTCTTGATTGGGCGACACTGATCGTTACTGAAAATGTGCCTTGGGACCGTTCAGATGTGGCGGAAAGAGGAGAAGGGGTAGGAGACGTCCAAATAAACGAGGTGGAACGAGGCGTTTGAGTTGAAATAAACGAGGTTTTACTGTAGATTATGAAGACAATAAATACATTTCAATACTAATGAGTCAAAACTAATCATCAAAGTGAATCATGAATTAAAAATCCATCATTCCATAAGATGAATGAATATTTGGGGGATGAAATAAATGAATAAGTATACGTGCAGGGAACCCGTGAGATATTCCATCACCTCACCTTTCATCAGTTGTGATCTCACAATTGACGTGAAATGAAATCCACCAATTGGTGATTTTTTATCACCAAACTGCTTGGCTTCAGATCTCTATTTTCACAGTGAAATAATATCAACGAGATTGGAGATTTATGTTCCCCGATGCTATGTTTTTTCATGCAGTCGAGATAAAAAATCATTTAATTGCGAGATGAAAAATCATGGCAAGGTTAGGTGATGTGATATCTCGCGGGGTCCCTGCGTATAAATATAAATATCAATTATGAATTTATTAGATCAATATCAAATTAACAATGATGAATAAAAAACCCAGATAAGATATTGAAAATGAAATAAATGTTTTCAACCAAATCTTCTGGAACAAAAGCTTTTCGAACATTCATCAACATTTGGAACATTAAGAATTTATTTGTATAACATCATATGAGCAACTGTAATGAAAATCATTTCAGAAGTTTTCTCAACGCCGAGGCGAAATTCCACACATTCTCCTGTCACTAACACGCGGAAGACATTGTGTAACGAATACAATAATTTCCTCCATGTACAGAATAACATTTTCATCACATGCAATCCATCAGTCCATTAAAATGATAGTATGATAATCTCAAAAAATCCAACGGGGGGAATCCTGGAACTTAATAAAAATAGATATGACGACAATTTAAGGTACAATCGATCATGTACGTGACTAACGTATTCATGAGATGTAACAAATCTATGGAAATGTCATCCCTGGAGAATATGTAATGTGAATTTCGATCCAAATGTAGCATGTGATATACGATAATTCACTTATTCTATATGATAATTGAATAATAATACGTATGGGATAGGTGAAATCGGTAATATTTTGCTTTGTCAGAAAAAATGAAAGATCAAATCATTGTATTTCGAATAATATTCTGCTCGGTTATACATTGCAAATTATGCCCTGCTATCGACTCGTCTAAAAAAAATTTTCATACTGAAAGAAAACCTAGGTTGTCTTGAATTCAGCTCATGTTTTGAGAATAAACTCTGGTTACGAATTATTGGGCCAATATTCCCCCATACTTGTCCCTTAATTTCCCGTTGTATTTGTCGCGAACTCAATCCTGAAAGCAATCCTCGGTTGAGGATCATTGAGTTCATACTGCCCAGGAAAAAATCATTAGATCTATTCAGATCTAAATAGATCTGAGTAGATCTGATTTTTGGTCAGATCTGGTTCAAAAGATCAGATTAGATCTGTTCAGATCTCAGTAGATCTGATCAGATCTTGGCACATCTGGTTAGATCTGAGTAGATCTGGTTAGATCTGAATTGAATATTAGATTAAATCTTAATGAGCAATTGGTGGTTCAATTGTCAGAAATTTTGTGATATCTGTCTGTATATGAATTCGATTTTGCACATATATTGTGACAAACACAAGCCAAAATTGCAGTTTTTCAGATCTTAATAGATCTGTTTAGATCTGACCAAGATTTAGATCTGGTCAGATCTGATCATTTTTTCCCGGGTGTACACACGAGTGGCAACAATTTTGGTACTCAAGGACTGAACTTCGAATTCAGCTCGGTTGAAGACTTGTTTATAATCATTGGAACAAAGCCAGTCCAAGCCCACCATAGAATCTTTCCAATGGATACAATTGGAACCGTGTTTGTGCATACTCTCTAGGGTAACACAATGAAAGCGACTATTTTTTTCTACGAGTCTCGTATGAAAATATGTTAGTTTTTATGTTTCAAAATCCTCCCAAGATCAGCTTGGAAGAAAATTTTCATTGCTTTTGATTTTTTTGAGTAAGAATACGAAAACTATAAGAAAAAAAAATTTAATTTATGGAATTAACTGATGAGTTTAATTAATGAATCACATTAAATTGTAATTGATATGATTCATTCAATTTTCTTGACTATTTTAATTAAGAGGACTCAAGCATGGGGAAGTGAGGGAAGGTAAAAGTCAGATTTTATGCGAAATTTTCTCAAAAAGTTAGGATTGCGCACTGCCGCACACTTTGAATCTCCCAATGATTTCTGAAGTCTAAAAAATAAAATTATAAAATTTGTTTCCATTTAGAGGTTAGAATTTTACAATTTTATTCTTTGGCTTTCAGAAATCATTAGGAAATTCAAAGTGCATAATCCAAAGGACGTAATTCATCATTATTCACTTTGAATTCCCGAGAACAAATGATTTAGATCTAAGTGGATCTAATTAGATCTCGTTAGATCTAAAAAATGGAAAATGTAGATCTATTTAG
Organism: Gonatopus flavifemur; assembly: GCA_018340375.1. Lineage (NCBI taxonomy): Eukaryota > Metazoa > Arthropoda > Insecta > Hymenoptera > Dryinidae > Gonatopus > Gonatopus flavifemur. Next base: position 847,629 of record JAFFJZ010000029.1, on the reverse strand, counting down.
ATCTAGACAGATCTGGTTAGATCTACATAGATCTAAATCACAAAAAATTTCATATTAATTAATCGAAATTTGCGTGCATCTACCACCCATTTTCTTCACTTTTAGATGGTTTTTAAGAACTACATATTTTCGAAAAAAATCAATTAGATCTCCGTAGATCTAAATAGATCTAAATCGGCCCACAGAGCATGAATTTTTCCATCTTTTAGATCTAATTAGATCTAGATCATTTTTTCTCGGGTTGAGAATAATTACGTACTTTTCAAAAAAAGTTCGCGCAAAATCCATTTTTTCCCTTTCCCGCTTCCCCATGCTCTAGTCCAGTGGTCTCAGATTGGACTCGCAAACGTTACGCACACAGATGCAACTGTACGTCAGTGTAAAGAGAGGGTATGGTTACGCGCGCAACCTAGCATGCTTTCTCCATTGTTCATCGGATAGTTGACGGGAGAGCAAAAGAGAAAGCATGCTGGGTTGCGCGCGCAACCATACCCTCTCTTCTTTCACACTGAAGTACAGTTGCATCTGTGTGCGTAACGTTTGCGAGTCCAATCTGAGACCACTGCTCTAGTCCCCTTAAGGGGTTATATACAGTTAAAAGGCCGAAAAAAAGCGAATTTTCCAGAATTTTTTCTGAGAAAACTTTCAAATTTATTGATTTAAAAATTTGCACACATATTATGGTATCTTTTAACTGTATTTTGAAACTTAGTATTAGTGAAAATATTCATTCGGAAAGGAGCTGCAGCTGATCTCCAGGAGCTCCTCTCAAAAAAGACGTTTTGCGGTGAACACTATACCTGTAAACTGGATCCTCTGAAATTAAAAAACCAAACAGATTCCGTTAAAGTAATGCTAAATCTAGTAATTAACCGAAGGAATAAGCAAAATAGATTTTTCTTGACAAAATGACGGTTTCTCAACAAAACAAATCGATTTTTGAACAAAATTTTGGCCTTAAATTGTTTATAAAAGGAAAAATATTTATCGGTGGGAAAAAATCTTCGATTAATTACTGGAAAATATATTTAAGAAGCTCGTGTTAAAATTTGAGACTAATCGGTTCAGCCATTTCCGAGTAATGTTGGTCACCGACTTTGAAAACATCATTTTGAGGAGAATGCGTTTAAAGTTTGAAAAGCACTTCACATAGGATGAAATTTTTTTTAACTTACATGGAGTCGTCTATTCTCACCGGAACGATATGAAATTTTCTGTGTGTATTCTAAAATATATATACATTAAGAAAAAAAAAAAAAATCGATTTTCTGAAAATTCTAACTGTATATCACCCGTTAACTTATCAGGGAAGTTTATATTCTTTTGATGTATTCAATTTCATCCCATCATCTCGTGGTGTCTTCTTGTCCATTAGGGTGCTAATTGAAAGTAATCGTACATAATGAACGTTAATAAGAATTTTGAACAGTCGCTCGAAAAAATTCAAGAATCAATATTTTAAACTGCAATTATGAGAGGATTACTATTATGAGAAAAGATTTATAAATAAGAAGAATGAATTTTGACTATTTTCAGAATTTGAAAAACTTTTGAGCGATCACTAAATCATTTTTTCCAATCTAATATTGGACCCAAGTAGCACAAGAACTTTCCAAGCATTCTGCGTTCGTTTTGTAATCATGCATGGAATGTGCGGGTGAGACTGTTTCGGATAAATCCGAAAAATACATTTCAAGAATGTGCGTAGAACATACTTATTCGAAACAGTCTCATTCGAAAATTCTAAGAATGATCATAAAACATGCTCAGAACTCCCAAGAACCTTCTCAGCATTTCTAACCTGTTGTGTTACTTGGGGAAGAGGACTCTTCCTAGACAAAAATTTCCGGGTGGGCGGGATTCCCAAATTCGCATGTGGACTCAGGTCCCTGGCCGTGACTCGCCAGGTCCTGGCCAGGTCCTGCTCGAGATCACCCAGGTCCTGCTCGGGACCTGTCAGGTTCCCGCCCGGGACCCGGCAGCTGGGTCAGGTTCCCGCTCGAGTCACCACCTGACCGGCCCCGAGCGGGAACCAGAGGGGTTCCAGGCAGGACCTGGCTCGTCCTGGGCAGAACCTGAGTCCACATGCGAATTTGGAAATCCCACCTACCCGGGAATTTTCGTCTGGGTTACAACATGAAAAACTATTCTCATGTGAGATACGAAGGAACAAAATAGTCAGTTTTCTACGCGGTCCTAATCTTCTCCTACATGAATATTCATGTACGCTGAAAATGAGAGCGGTGGTTTGAAATAGTGGGGTAACCCCAACATTATTCTCATCAATTTAGTATTCCAAAAATAAAGCGCTCGCAACAACTCTAAAACTGAATTAGATCATGATATAATCCAGTGTGAGAATTCTTTAATACTTCATTGTTGAAATATTTTGAATGTTTCAAAATTCAAACTGGTTCGAATAAAGTTGAAGTTATCTTGCCATATCAGACCGCCAACTTCAGTCCGCACGAATAAGGTTCAAATTTTATTCGATTGGATTTGCACGTTCCTGAGAAAACTAATTGGGAAGGTTCCAATAGCGACAAGTGTCATTGGCCGATTCAAGTCATCCAAGTAGAAAAGGACGTGGCGAACAGCCTCAACGCGTGGGTCTGCCCTCAAAGCATAATTGCTATATCATAACGCTAGGCGTCGCGCGTTGCTCCCGTCTGTTCTTGTAGTGTTAATAAGTTTCTTATGGTACAAGAAGAGATTCCGCAGCATAGAACGGTAACTGCATTCATCTCATCGATGCAGTACATCGATTTTGGTGAGGCAATTAGGCTTAATTCACAAACATCCAAATTTTTATGGAATGGAATAGAATTGTCAGAAGAGTTTCAGCTTTCGTTCAATGGGATGTGTGGGAACCGTTTCGTTCCCCAAGCAATCCCATTGTACAACCAACTGTTTTCGTTTGTTCATCTTGAGATTTAACGGAATTTTTCAAATACGTGTTCCTCACGTGAGTTTCATCTTTCATTATCAACGATTACACATGGGTTTGATATTGAATTCATGGAAAATTATGAACGAATAGGTAACACTGTTCTAAGATGGAAACAGATTATCTTTGATAATATTGTATGGAAAAGTTCGATTGATATTTTATTTGAAAATTGAATGAACAGGAAAAATTTCCACCACTATCGGAACTTTTGATCTAATCAGGCATATTTTTTTTTGTTGCAGGGAAGCGTGTCACGATTCTTGGACCCAGTTACGATTATCTCCAATGTTCGGATGTATCTGTCCGAAAAATAACATGAAGAAACGTTGCGATCGAATATTCTCATTGGTTAATTACAATCCATGCGTTGGTAAGTATAATATTAACAAATATCACAAAGATAATATTGAAAGATGGGAATAAACGATTGCTTTCATAGAGGTCTGTTTATGAATATAATTTTCATGAAAATGAAGGTGTATGACGAAGATCGGTGAATCATACATCAGCTCACTCACCTCCTTTCCGTTAATATGATTTATTCAAATACGAGCTGATTGTATACGATTCCATAAATTGTGGTATATTGAATGTGAAATTTTTCTCCGAGGATGATGTAATTTATTCAATAAAAGTGATGTGATGTTCAATTTGAAACTTTTATTATTATTATTTCAGTACATAACGTTATCGATCTTCACTGTACTTCTTCACTCCACCCTGAGTTCATACATCATTTCTACTTTCGGCTGTTTTGAAAATGAAAAATGCATAATTCAAAACTAGAATAAATACAAAATGTATTTTAAACACCCCAGCCAGCAGATTTAAGATACAAGTTATCTTGTTGATCTTGTCAGAATATAGTTCTCAGTCCACAAATATTCTCTGCAAGAAAAAAAGTATATTCATCAATTCATGTAACGTATAAAAACTGGTATTGACAGGTATTTGAAATTCCATACGCAGTCCAAATCGAAATCCAATCAATGACACAATTATATATCGACAATAGTACCTACATCACGTGAAATTTTTCTGATGAAAAACAGTACTGTTCACCAGAGACGATCACTACCCTGCCGATAAACCCTATCGGTATATATCCACGTTACGAACCTTCATCACACATTTACACGTACATGCGATGAATAAAATGTATGCCAATACTCTGAGTAAATAATTTTTGTGACAGCCGCTCGTCGATGTTACGTAATTTTATTTGACGAGTTTTCATCTCTCGTCGTTTAGCGTTGACGAGGGTATACTATCCTGTGTCTCCTTCTGTCTGTATCTGTACTAAGTTGACAACCTTTTCTTTTATCCTTCATTCTTTAGTCGATGTATACGTATAATCTATCACATCCACACCATACTACGAGCCATATATACTCGCTTACAGATGATGTGTATTCACTTACGCGTTTAGCCACGGAGAAGCGTCTCGATCGATCGATCTTGGTGGAAGGAGAAGAATCCGACAATAAAAGATGAGAAAAGCAAAATCTTTTCGAGCCAAGTTTCTGCAAACTTTTTAATTACGAGATTAAGTTCCGGTAAAAGCGAGCTCGTTTCAACGGGGAAATGGGTAGAGGGTTGCCAGAATATCTCTACAAATGACATGTAAGATGATTCTCCTTTCTCGTTCAGACTGTTTGTAACATCTGCCCTTTGGACTTGGATTTTAATTGAATATGCATGTACGATCGGGAATAAAATAATCTCCATTCTAAATCAATTGTTCTATTATTTTCCCTGTGTTTATTCGATTATTATGAGTATACATTGTACGCGAAATAGGATACGTTGCTCATTAGGAAGGAGATCATAGGTGAACAACCACTGAGAGAGGTACAGAAAAGAGAGAGAGAGAGGGAGGGAGAGAGAGAGAGAGGGAGAGAGAGAGAGAGTGGAGATAGAAGGTCGTTCGGAAGGGGTAGAGGCTGTGGCAATTACTTTCAGCGATACGTTGGTGTTTAGAGCACGCTGTACGGAAACAATAGCCTCCTTTGGATGAGTTCCTTTTTCCTTAATGAACCGCCGGACGGGGTATGCTATCGGGATATAGATTATCTTGATAGATATAATCACAGCGGCAGCTCTAGCCCTTATTTAACTCGACCTCGTCGTTCCTTTTCGTCGGGAACGACATCTAAAAACTACTCCTTGAGCTCATTCTTTGTTCCTCTTGCAATCAGTCGAATCATTCTCCACCTGATTCAATCTTATTTGAAATACGATTGACCGATACACGCAATTCGTTGAATTATTTATATAATATTCCTAGTAAGTGCTTAAACAGTTCCGAAGAAGTATGGAAAACTTCCCACAGACTTCTGCGAGATTTTTAAAAATTCTACATTACTCCTCAAATTGAAAATTCGGGAGAATCGGATGTGAGGCACTTTCAAGCGGATTTTAATCGACTCTTAACGTAGTTCTGTGTTTCGGAAGTATATTGGAACTTGAGATTCCTGGTGGCCCTTCGGGACACTTTTGTTGGACTTCTAGAAATATTACGTAATCCGCAAAGCCATTAGAAGTCTAAAAGACGTCAAATACGTGACATGCCTGGTGTATTTTTTGAGACTTTTCGAGGGATTTATGACTGACTTTTGAGAATATTAAGTACTTGACAGCACATGAGGAGTCATGCAGGGTTTTCATGAACTTTTTTTGGTATTACATAACAATTTCTACGGTAATTGCGTGTAGCGTTCAGTAGTGGAACTTGCCGATTTCGTGCTCAAGCACAAAAGTGACGTTACGTTTTTCTGTCTCAAGGTTTAAGCAAACCAATTGTGTATTCCAAGTACCTTTTAGAATAAGAATACAAGTCGAGAAATTTCGAATTTCGTCTAATTTGAACTCGAATTTGACAAAAAATTAAATTTTCTCTGCTCTTCCCATTCACCACCCTTTTGAGGGACCCAATCCAATTCTATCCTGAGATATTGGACTGGAGAGAAAATCTTGTAATATGAAGTCTGAGTGCGAAAGCCCGTTACTACTGAACTTTCGCTGGGTTCTAGGAACTGTATCTACTTCGATATCGTACACTCGTGGACGTAATTGAATAAAAGAAACAGACAAGATTTTTCAGATGGAGGTTATTTGATTTGCGTTATGATAATTGCGTTTAAATATTAATTGGCTTCATCATTGTTGAAAGAAACAAATCAACAAATTCCCAAAAACTTTGTTCAATATCTATTTTTGGATCATCCCGATCGCAGGCAATCCTCCACGAGATATCATATGACGAATGAATCCGTATAATCTCCTGTATTCATTCAAGATTGAAATCGAGGCGCTTTTCCATTATATTTATGTCGAGGTGTGATCACCAATGAGTGGCATGCCAGCTACACACATGGCAATCATTTCCACATTTCCGCGTAAATATACCGATGTTTAGACGCATATGTAGATCATACATCAATACGTTGTTTCTTTTTTATGATTTATTTGAGAATGAGAAACTCAATGAGAACTTGAACAATTATTCTTCGTCCCGTTTTGAAAGATGGGAGGATACGAGGTCTTACGAATCATCGATAGCTTCTACTTTGCGTCATGATTAATTAATCATTTCTTGAGGTATTTTGTAGTTCGTTATATGTTGTGACGTTTCAGATGTTGGGGATTCGAGACGAATATTCTGTATCACATCGCCTTTGGATTCTTATTTTTCATAAAATAACGAAAAGAAGAAGCTATTGAATTATAATTTCATGAATAATTCTTCATGTTAAATCCAATCTTCCATTCATATATATGTACAATGAATGTAAAAATGATAAATATCAAAACTGTTCTCTCATTTTTCACATCATCGTTATTACACTATGAAACATCACATCACAAGCAGCATGTGCGATCTATAATTGTGGAGTGTGTTTTTTTACGTACTTGTTGAAGTTACATTGTGGATTTTTCTTTTGAATTGCTTAAGAGAGTGAGAGTGAGAGCGAGAGAGAGAGAGAGAGGAAGAAAGGGAGAAAAAGAGAAGAGTGCAGGGACAGGAAGTCCTTTCATCGTATTCAAAAAGACATTTAACAGCGAAGCGTACGATTTGAATATATATTGTTCAAGTAGTTTACATCAATATCGAAAACTTTACGCTCAGCCAACTTTTACACTTCATTCTCGTCGTTGTGAAAAGAATGATCACGGGAAGGGAATTGAAGTTTTCGAGGTGGAGTGGAATACGATAAACGTCACTTCATCTCGAAATCTCGAATTTATGCATTCAAAATGTACCGTGGAAAAACGGAACTACACAGGCTTGAAATCTCATTAATAACCATGATAAATTCATAGTCTGTGGATGTGGAATGGTATGTCACCATACGTAAATGGTACGTTAGACATTGAATTCTTGAAATTGCAAAAGAGAATTACACGAATAAAAGAAATCACATACGTTCGACACGAAGGACAGATGGGGACCCCGAAGAAGTCTTCCGTTGAGGATTCTTGAACGCAAAAGGGAATGTCTGCACGTAATATGCACCATAAAGCACTCCCTCGATACGTACTACGTCCAAATCTATCGCTCTTACTACAAAAAGAGGAAAAGAAAAAATCGTTGGTTGTGAACCGATGAATCAGCGGTTACTAATTTTCACGTGAATGCAATAAGGGAAAAAAATACACGGCATATACCGTCCCAGCAGTAAGCACCTTTATGGATCAATTAATTCAAAGTCGTTGAACTTTAATTGATTTGGAAATGAATTCAAAGTTTTTCCATTTCACTGATTGCTTGAAAATATCCGTCAACGTTCCGCTCATTATAAATACCAAAGACTTTGATGAATCCAACATAGAGTTTGACAAAGTTTGTTCTTTCATCTTGATGTATTCCGGTATTTCATTGAACACAATTTATTCGTTAATGAATTCACGGTGAATAGGAGAGAAATAGAAGAAGTAATAATCAATGCGGATGATTTTGGATCAAAGTGCGATTATAATATAAAAAGATAAACCAGAGAGAGAGAGAGAGAGAGAGAGAGAGAGAGAGAGAGAGAGAGAGAGAGAAAGAGAGCAGTGGAAGTATATAATTTTTGCTGTGAGAAAAGAAAAGAGGAAGGTAACCGATGTGACCGACGACCGATCTCTGTCTGGATTATCTTAACGCATGTGAAGCATGAGATGAAATGAAATTCTTTTTGCATGAAAAAGAAATGTTCTCTCTCTCTTCCTCTTTCGATGCCAGCCGTTGATCAAGGTTGTAACCAAGTACGTATTCAGCCCAAGCCTTGTCACTTCTGTTTTCATTTTATTCTGTATTTTTTCAAATAGAAAGAATAAAGGGAGGAAAAGCATGTGAGAATCAATCGTCTATTTGTGTATTATGCATTCTCCGAGGGAAAAAAAATATTCCTTTTTTCATTTCGTTGTGGTAGGAATTTGATTGAATATGGGCGCTTCGGTGTTTTATTCAGAAATGGAATGGTAAAGAATTCGATTGTTTTATCCGCGCATTGATATAAAAAGGACCCTGCGTTGATATTTTACACGTAGCCACTGCACTGTAAAAAATATTTCATGAAATTTACCGAAATTTGTCGGTAAGCAACTAATCTGATCATTAATATTCCGATAATTTTCTCGAGCTTTCTTTGAATAAATTGCTACATGAATTGCCGAAGAATTTCCCATCGGTAAATTGAACGATTTTTTCACAGTGTGAAAAGATCCTCTGTAATATTCATGAATGACGTTTTTATCTGCTGCATAAATTTATCGGGTTGTTCCACTGTAACAGTCGTATCAATTTTGAACTGCGAAATTATTCCCCGTCATATCATATTAATAATGAACTATATGCAGATATTCTATTGTTTCTATGCTGAGGGACTCTAGTTTGTCCTGAAATATTTTTGTTAATATAAACCGCAATATTTACTGGCAAATCCTTCGTCTTCGTTTCAAATACCAACCCGTCTTGATCTTGGTCTTCGCTTTTGTCACAATGCTAGAGTTCCTGAAGAGAATATCAATGTGTTTAGACATGGAACATTTCTAGGAGCAAGATTTCAGAAATTCTCTTCCATCAATTATAATCTAGCGATCGTTTCAGAACGTAGGCTGTTCCTCATGAGACCCATAATACACGCGAAGGGTTGAAAACTTCTAGTAATATATCATGTTAGTATCCCAGCATTTGATATTGTCACATTTTTTTTTGTTCTGTTTCATCAGATATTTTCTTGGCTGCTATTGCATCGATCATGGCAATAGTGATGCTACAATATATATTCAATCACATACTTTTTGAGAAATTTAGTTGTAGGAATTGATCACTTATCTTTATTCAGCATGTAACTATAGCATGTCATACAACTACACATTTTTGCTCTTATACTTCATGCTCCTAACGATGTCTAACCCATGAGAGCACTCAATATTGGACAACCGAGCGTAGAAAAAGAATTCTTAGCTCCGATATGAGGTTGAAAGGAAGGAGAAGACTTGCGTGGAATAGGAATACAGTGAGATACAAGCTGGTATCTGGAATAATCGACTAATATCTCATCTATGAATATACGGAAATATCAATATTAAATATCAAGGTTTGGTCATCTCTCAATTCTTGATAAGAAATAAATGAATCCGAACTTCGTAAATGTCTGAATAATTGCGTTGTTGTGAGCTCAGAATTTTCGGTTGTAGTTCTAAATCTATGATTCACAATTCTGAAATTTTCACATTGAAATATTCTCTCTAAAATCTTTGGAGTGAAATTTCACTCTTTAGCCAGCCAGAAGTCAGCCAGTCGAATTTTCGAGGGAAATTTCCACTCTTTTAGAGTGAGAGTCTAAGGTTTGAGGTTAGAAACTCACAACCACTCCGACGCTAGAGTGAATTTTTCACTCTAAAACAGTGAGAGGTCACTCGAAACGAGTGAAAATTCCACTCAAAGCGGACAGGCTCACTTCTGACACTTAGTGGAGTGAAACGTGCGATTTTTCACTCTTCCAGATTTAGAGAGTTAATGAGCAACATGTTCAACACGTCATTGGAATATCGATGCGCCATAAAGTTCCCCCCTAACACATAATATTACAGTAATATCACGATAATATTATGAGCATATTAAAATATTGCAGCAATATTACTGCGATATTTGTGCTGAGCAGGATGTAACCAACAACCAACTTGAAGATGCATCAGAAGCCGGTACAGCTCAATTAGCATGAAGAAGTGATACTTGGTCGGTAATCATGTGCTCTTTTTGTGCTCATTCATCGTTCTATTTGCGATTTGTATGCTCTAGTCGTTTACGAAAAAATGGAGACGGTGTCAGATTCTAGTGAAACTAGCACAATTTTGGGAAAGTCGGTACCTGAAGGAATAGGGTTTGTGGCCTAATTTTGTGCTGATTGTGCTGTATCATCCATGGTTTTATCATTCAGTTCTTCACAAGAAAACATAGGCTGTGTTAGATCCCCATGGAGCTAACGCAATTTTGGGGATCAAGGTACTCTCCTTCTTGAATCAAGTCAACCCAACAGGTCATTTTATCCACCACCGGTCAAAAGTATTTTACCACCTTTCGAAGAAATTCGGAATCTTTGGATTTCATATTTCGGCCGGAAATGGTCGTAGAACCAGGATTGAAACACCGATTGGAGGATCAAATATGCTCTTCGCAGGAATCTTGGCCTCATTCACCTGGCATAGGTTCCTTATTAGCTGTGTTTAGTCGAATGACGGATATTTTTCGTTTCTTCTCCGACGATTCAAGCTTTTGCATGTTTTTGGGTGATTCTTTCCTGAAAAAAAAGAGATCATATATTCGATAGAGCATAGATTGAGCTTCGAAATGCTTTTTTGGGTTCTTCTCTACAATCATTCCTTCTACAGTGATGTCATTTTTTATGGAAGAAGATTGACTGATTATTTTGAGACTGCAAGACTCCATCAAAGATGGAAAAAGTGGGGAAAATTAAATGTGCCTCATCAATTCCCAAAATTTGTGGGCATGTAGAAAATATTGGAACGGGTCAATCCATGTGAAATCATCCAAAGTAGGTCGCTCAATATTTTTTAAATTTTTCATAAGTTGTCAGTTGATTTGCCAGTATATCAAGAGTCAAAATGAATGGTTAAAAAATTTTTAAACTTCTGGACTTTTTGTTCACGTACATTTTTTGAAGCCCTTACGAGCATGTTCTAATCAAAATAGTGCTTCACGAAAAACCTCACAACTTTCTACGTTTTGAAGATATCAAAATGATTCAAAATCCATTTTATTCGGGAAGAAACGAAGTGAAATCCTGGTAGGAATAATTTTTTTCTAATTAGTAAAAAATTGTTCAAAATTGACTTCACAAACTATACTTTATCTTACGAAAATTTCCATTTTTGACCTCAAAATTTCAGTAGAACGGAATAAGACTCAGATCTGTAATTTTTACCGTGAAGAGATATCTTGTAGAACAGATCTGAGTCTTATTCTGTTCTACTGAAATTTTGAGGTAAAAAATGGAGATTTTCGTAAGATAAAGTGTAGTTTTTGGAATCAATTTTGCACAATTTTTCACTAATTAGGGAAAAATTATTCCTACCAGGATTTCACTTCGTTTCTTCCAGAATGAAATGGATTCTGAATCATTTTGATATCTTCGAAACTTAGAAAGTTATGAGGTTTTTCGTGAATCACTATTTTGATTAAAATATGCTCGCAAGGGCTTCAAAAAATGCGCGTAAAGAAAAAGTCCAGAAGTATAAAAATTTTCGAACCATTCATTTTGACTCTCGATATACTGGCAAATCAACTGACAATTTATGAAAAATTTTAAAAATATTGAGCAACATTTTTTTTTGTTTTCTGGACGATTCCACGTGGATTAACCCGCATGTTTACATTGAAGAAATGTTGGGCATTTCTCAGCTCACATTGGCAAATTTCCAGAATTTTTGGCTGATAAGATGAATGAAATATGCCGACACAGTCTGATTTTCATTGCGAAAATTCATGTGGATAAACGTGATTTTCGAGCCAATTTTCAGGCCGGAAGATCTTCAAAGCCGTTTCGATATCATTAATCAAATTTATACCATAAGTTTCTACTTATAAGAGGATTATTCTGTGAAAATTTCGTAATTTTTCACTCAGTCCCTTCTGAGTCATTTAGCATCAAATTTTGCAGTTTTACATTCAGTTGTCATGTTTGGTGGATTGCATGAAAAAAGGACGGATTTCTGAGATTTGATACTGCGACTGAAAGTAGTTCTACAAGATATCTATTCACGGTAAAAATTACAGATCTGAGTCTTATTCCGGTCTACTGAAATTTTGAGGTCAAAAATGGAAATTTTCGTAAGATAAAGTGTAGTTTTTGGAGTCAATTTTGAACAATTTTTTACTAATTAGGAAAAAATTATTCCTACCAGGATTTCACTTCGTTTCTTCCCGAATAGAATGGATTTCGAATCATTTGGATATCTTCAAAACGTAGAAAGTTGTGAGGTTTTTCGTGAAGCACTATTTTGATTAACACATGCTCGCAAGGGCTTCAAAAAATGCGCGTGAACAAAAAGTCCAGAAATTTAAAAATTTTTTAACCATTCATTTTGACTCTTGATATACTGGCAAATCAACTGAGAATTTATGAAAAATATTCAGCAATTTTTTTTTTCTGGACGATTCCACGTGGATTGAGTCGAACGCAACTTTTTTCCTTTCAACAGTTCTCGATTGGACAGTACCCTGTCTGGAAACTCACTTCTTCCACAAAAAAATGACACACTCCGGAAAGAAGGATCGTACAGGAGGAAACAATACAGCATTTCAAAGCTTACTCCATCCTCTATGGAAAATATGATCTCATTTTTCCAGGAAAAAATCACCTGAAAACATGCAAAAGTTTGCTTGGTCGAAAAAGAAACGAAAAATATCGTGCGCTTGACTAAACACAGCTGATAACGAACCTCAGTCAGGTGACTAAGGCCAAGATTCCTGTAAACGACACATTTTTCCCTCCGAAGCGATTGTTCAGTGTTGGCTCTACGACCATTCCCGGCCGAGATATGAAACTTCGAAGGTTTTGAGTTCCTTCGAGACGTGTGAAAATAATTTTGACCAGTAGTGTAGGCGTCATGTTCCAAAAGTTCAAAACAAGCACGCCTTAATACTCCCTTTCTTAAAATTTTCCCCTGCTGTCTCATAATCAGAATTTTTCAGGAAAATTAGGAATCTTTCTGTTATTTCTCCTCTTTCGCCAGGTGGAAAAATTTCACTGGAAATCTCTAGAAACTTCAGAAATCCTCAGTGCAGAATTTTTCAGAATTCTTCAGAGAAATTCGTATCTCATGAGCAAGATTTTTTCATAGATTCCCGGTTTTTCAGAGTCTTTCAATGAAATTCAGAGGGATTTTTTTCACTAGCGTTAGTATCATTTCCCCACAGCAGGTCCCTAACAGCACAAAGTTCTTTGGACGTTTTTGAGAAGTCCTGAGGATGTTTCAAACATGTTCGAACGTTCTGAGATCATTTTAAGAACCTTCGCGTGCTGGTCGACGTCACACTATTGCCTTTCTCGTGCCTAGGGGCTCCCAAAAATGATTCTTATCAAGACACATACTCTTCGGGAGGATATAAATATGTGGAAGATTATAGAACATATTCAATTCACGAATCACATAATGTCTCTTCTAATTAAAACTTCAAAGAAGTTCTCCTGAACAGTGTTGTGTAGAAGACAACGAGTCATTTTCCCAAACCCATTGTGATACACTGAGAGAAAGGCATCTAGCTGCGATAACTCAAATTCAGTTGTCCCAGCTGAATTTTAGTTGAAGTAAATGAAAGTCTGCTTGTCTGAAATAACAGTTCATTCAGTGTACCTAAAACATTTAGCTACGACAAGTGAGATTTATTTATATAAATTTTCTAGTTGTCTAATATTCAACTGAACTCTTTTTCTCAGTGTGCAATATTCAGCAATGCAATCATTCACACACATGGCATACCCTGGTGAAAATGAGAGCGTAAGAAGGGTATGAGGCGACGCGGGGGAGTAAATGAAAAAGTATCTAAGCGCGAAAGGAGCGGAAATTGAAACATTTTTACGCTTCATTTGTTTCAAAGTTCGCTTCCAGCGGGCGGAAATTCTCACCAGGGTATTTGTGGCACGCGATAAAAACTAAATCCAATTCCACATTTCGCGAACTGATGAATATTTCAGTACGAACGGGACTTCAATGAAAAACTCATAATGATTCCATCATATTAGAGTCCTGTTGAAAACCTTTCTAATGGAGAAATTCATCAAGTACGATTTGTAAAAATCATTAATATCGACAAATTTTACTGACCTCGTTTCGTATTTCCACATCGAAGATGGATCAAAAAATGAAATTAAAGAACGGAATTAATGGAGTAGAGAAAAGAGAACGTATTTCGAGATTGGTTATCAAATAATAATTGATCTGATTCGATTATCGAATGTGCTATAGGAAGAAAATGAAGGACTTTCTCACTCGATTGATCAATCCATCTATGAAATTGACAATTCATTCTCTTTCTTCACGAGATTCAATAATATTCTGATAAATTTATTATTGATGACACTTTTCTTGAGAAGATATAAACTTAGCTAATGAGGTCTCAATATCGAGAATCCTCTGATATACAGACATATACAGATTCTGAAACATTCCATTCACCAGCTTGTTGTACCTCTCTTCCTTTCACGTGAGCATTTCGTTTACTCGTAACACACGTTGTCTAACTCGGAGTGCTCGTCTATATGGTTTCGTGTCGATCAATGATGGTCTTTCGAACCAAAGGGGAAGATAGTAAGGATCCATGGAGCGGTATAAGAAACGTTAGGTTGTGTGTATGATCAAACGTATTATCGAGGGAACAAATATCTTCATCGAACACAAACATTATACTCACACGATTCTCAAGTATATTATGTAATATATTTTTTCCAACCAAAGTTTCATCACTAACAGGAATAAGAGGATTGATTTCTGATTAAAGCTCATTTGAAATAAAATATAATAATAAGTAATAAGTTCGATGTAAATTACGAGATTGGCTGAGTTCATGAATTACTGGGATATAATTGAATTATCAAACTTCGGAAGCGTGATTGATGAATTTAACCAGATTCGTGAATGATGAGTCGAATGAAAATTTGGAGGATATTTTGATGTCTTGAAAACAAAATTCTCAATGTTATTTTCAAGTTCATGTCTCGACATCACGCAAGGAGAATTCAGTTTTCGAAAGAATATTTCAACTGATGCGTTATGTAGGTACACATATATTTCAGACCTCTCCAGTCGTGCCATCGGCTACACAACGTTGTCCTCTTTTTTCTTATATACTATTCCATTTGAATGAGTAAGACAACGCTTGACTCGACTGTTTGAAATCTTCAATACACAAGAAGAGAGCATAGCTGGAAGCTACACGTCCCTACCATCGTTTCGCATAAACTTGTTTCACAGTTGCAACCGTCGTAGCAGGCATAGCACCAGCACCGAAGATACACAGTAATATCAATATTTTCCCTCGCGCGTTTACCGCTTCTAGCTTTGTCGCAGAAGATTGCGAATGAAAACATCAGACGAATCGGTTAAACGAACCAAATCGCAATCGAAATTCACAGTAGATTCCAAACATCGGCTTCTCCTCTCCTCTCCTTTGGTTAGTTACAGGGCCAAACATTTTTTCCTTCCTCAAAGAAGAGGAGAGTGGAGGAAGAAAACTCAGACAATCTCCAAAACAATGCTCATATGAACAACCAATGTTTTATAAATTTTCGTTTCCTCCATGTTATTCGTTCCAAAATGAAAATATTTGAAATTCTAAGATCGATCTTTTTGCACATTGCGTTAGCTTAAACATAACAAACACAGTTTGTGAGGCTATAGATTCGCTAAAGCACGCACACCCACTCACCCCGTCTCGTCCGCGTCTCTGCTTCTGTGTTACAGAGTTTCTACCCTCCTACACGTCCGTAGATCTGTCCGGCACGGACTCGGCCCTTTATCCATTCGACCCGCAGGAACAGGAGAATTACCAGGAGATCTGGTTGCCACCGACCAGTATGTACCCCTATTTTCTCTTCCCCGGCACCGCGCGCACCTCGTACGACGCACACGACTTAGAGAACCATCACAACCAAGTGCCTAGCCCTTATGTGAACGGGAACGAGGGGAATGATCATCAAGGTCATCGTCTCGAGAACGCTCACCAGCACCACCGTCATCAGCACCAAAACCGTCAGCACCAACAACAGCACCACCAGTATCAAGGCCGGCAACGGCAGGAGGCGCCCGAATTGCCGGGCAGGCCCGCCGTCGGTGTGCTCGTCGTTGAGGCGTACGACCCGCGTCCGGGTGAAGGATATGACCGGTACGCGGATCGTACGACGATCGACGCCAACGACGATGTTTAGAGATAGTTATAATAACGACGACGACGACGACTGAAAATTCATAAATTTTCGATAAAAAACAGCAATTCGTTTCAATTGAATATATGAAGCTTATTTTGCAATCCCCATACAATTGATGAAAATTAATAATGACGCCCCAATTCGGTCGAAATCTTGAATCACGCTCCGACAGCACAACGTTTAGAAAATATAAGAAAAGTTTTCCGAACGTCCAGAAAATGTCCTACAATAATATTTTGCTGTTAGAGCGAGCCTCAAGAAATTTTCAATTATATTCCAAACGATTTTCTAAATTTGCAACTGAGCATCAAATCACTCAAGTCACGACAATATGCGTAAAATATTCTGATATTCCAACGTCCTCCAAACATTTGGACTATATTTGACCAACGTTTCGTGCTACTAGGGCATCTACAAATAGATCAATTAAGATTTTTCCCTTCAAAATGTCAAACACTCTTTATTTTCTGTTCCTGATACTACGGAATTTTTGTTCTTGGGAAATTCGAAAAAAAAAACATTGCTAACGCGACTGGAAATTAAAACTTTCCAAGTAATGCGTTGAGTCCACACGGAGAGAAAAAATTTGCTGACGCAGCAAATCGAGGTATTATATATAGAATGGCAAATTTTTTTGCTGACCTAGCTAAAAATTTGCTATAACAGCAATCGTGTTAGCTACGACAGCAATTTTTTTGCTGCCACAGCTAAAAATTCGCTGTCGTAGCTAACAAGATTGCTGGAACAGCAAATAGTTTGCTGTCACAGCAAAAAATTTGCTGCTCTGGCAAAAGGAACCCAGCAAAAGTAGATTTCGCTGTCACAGCGAATTCCTTTTTCTCCGTGCATGAATGCCAAGATGACTCAATTGATGTCCGCCATTTTGGATTTGCTATCTTGAAATGATCCGTCATCCTCATAAACAAGTTTACATAACAATGGCACACAGTAGCCACATGCTACTGTCTTCCGTGGCAGGGTATGATTTATGCACGTAAGAATCATACACGTATTGATTGTACACAAAAAATGAAACCCAAAAGTATTTACACTAATAATTTTTTCTTTAATACCCCATATTTAACACATAAGCTTTGGCGCACGTGAAATTATTTGATAAGAAAATTGTACACTAAATATTTTTCATACTTGAAAAGAGAAGTGATTCACAAAAATCGTACACATGTTTTCATGCACGGTCAAAAAATGTAATTAATTAGTGTATAACACAGGTCTACAATGATTTTGGTGCCGCTAAAACTAAAGCAGATTTTGAGTATATTCGATACCCTGACTCTGGAAATATACTTATTTTTTTAATGCTACGTGTAGTTTTCAAGAAATCGCAGGTGTAAAATAAAATGAAAATGCACGATTTTGAAACGTTTTATTCAATTATTCCACACGTTAACAACATTTTATCAAATTATTCTTCAAATTATCTCAAAATATGAGTCATTCTCTTCCAAATGCGATTAGGTTTGTTCAAATATCTTTTTTTTTCTCTGAGATACGACAGTTTGAAAATTGTGTGTCACAAATTTCAAATTGTCGTGTCACAGTAAAAAAAAGATATTCGAGCAAACTCAACGGCATTCGGAAGGGGATGGATTATATTTTGAGGTGCATCTACTAGTTTCATGAGAAAAAATTACATTCTGACGTCACGTAATCTCAAATATGTCGAAAAACGGTGTTTTTCACACTTTGACGTTAAAATATCTCAAAAACCACACGTAATAATGCAATTTTGAAGCCAGATTCGGATTCAGCGCGCCAAAATACTTCGGAAAAGTATGATACAGTTGTTGCACCAAACAAAAAGTTCAATTTTGTAGGCCTGTGTAATGATTGTACACCTAATGAAATTCATATGAGAATTTTTTTTCGTTTTATTGAATAATTACTATGAATTCGATTAGGAGTACAATAATGATACACTGATTAGTTTTATTGTCTGATCGTGCATGAAAAATATGTGTACAATTTTTGTTGATTACATTTTTAAAGCTTGTAAAATATTTCCTGTACAATTTCTATGTCAATCAATTAAACGTGCACAAATAATCATTGCATAAAATAATTTGTGTTAGACAAAAATTATTAGTGTAAATACTTTTGGGTTTTATTTTTTGTGTACAATCAATACGTGTATGATTCTTACGTGCATAAATCATATCCTGTCTTTTCCGTCTTTGTTTGTTAAATCTAGTAACAGATTCATAATCTTCGATCGCCAAAACTCTTGAATTACTCTGAACTTTTGATCATGGTTTTGAAAATACAGCTGACTTGTAATCCTTGTTTACCACATTTCACTGGAATCACATACTTGCCACACTTGGGTGACCTCCACCCCAACAACAAAGATTGTTATAACGAATAAACTATTGAATATTGTTGCTTGCCAATTTTTTTAGAACTTATTCAAAGTTCACTTTGAAAAATTTTATAGATTATACAGCCGAAAATCAAATTCAAGTATACTAAAAAAATGAAGTGTAAAAAGAAAAATGGATCAGCCACTTCTCTCACAATAAAATTCATAATTTCATTATTTTCAAATATCTCGAGCTGGAAATTGGACATCATACTTTTGGAATGTTACTCTTTGAGAAAGAACCCATGCAGGTATTGCCAAAACTGAAAAAAAACCTAAGCTTGTCCCACAAGGTTGACACATGTGTCAGAAACAAACCTCTGTGAAGAACAATTGGCCCAATATTGTTCCATGATTGTCCCGTTGTTCCCAATGGATAGTCAGTCATGGTAAATTTGTTAATATTTTCGAAATGGTGACTACATTTGGTACAAGCTTGGCACAAGTGTACAAATCGAGCATTCGTTGAGAACAATTGTGCCACTATTGCCCACATGAGTGGCGCAATGTTTATAGATATTCACTGAATTTTGAATTAACAATGGCTGAGAACTTGAGGATAACCATCGGGCCAGGGCTGGCCCGATCTTCCTGCCATAATTAATCTTGCACACTGAAGATAAACCATTAGTTTTTCGGGCGACTCGAGCGATTCCAATGTTGAATTTCGTACGGGATCAGATCATTATAAGATTTATGTTACTGGGCCAAAAAGTAGTGGCATTCTCTGGTTATCGACAGATGTTACTATATGGACCCCGTGGCTTTAGATGAAAACAGTGTCGGACTGGCCCACCCGGCTACCCGGCGATCGCCGGGGGCCCTTCGCTCTTGGGGGTCCGTGGCAAAATGATGAATTTCAGAAAATATTTTACAGAGAAAGGGATAAATTTTCAATAATTACAGATTTTCAATAATCACAAATTGTGCAAACTTTAATACTATGATAGTATGATGTCCTTTAGCTTCGGATTGAGTTTGCAAAATCTGCATCAATCTCGGTAGTGAACACAATTCAATAATATCTTCTATAAGTTCCTTACAATTTTACACTTCACTATGGTATGTATTTATGTAATTATACATGATGAATGATTTGGAGCCAAGGGAATAGTTCCTGTGAATCATTACAATCGTAGGGATATTACGAAAATTTATACAAAAATCGGTATTGAATTTTGTAACAAACAGTACCACTAAATTTCATAGAGGCAAAAAAATTACTTGTCATATTTACCACAATTTGCAATGAAATTTGGGATTGGGACAATTTTGGAGTATACTTTACTGCAATTGCTATCAAATCTACTCCAATTGAGTTGGAATTACCACAATTCGTTCTGAAAGATAACACAATTTTGTTCCTGTCCCAGAATTTTTTTCCGTGTGGTTAGAAAGATACTGAATGTTTTGTTGCATCGCACAAAAAGAAAATGATTAGTCATTATTTGGTTAACTAACAATTAGCAATCTAGGCTACTTTTCAGCTGTCACGGCTACTCACTTAGCGTTAAAAGCAAGGAATGTAGCTTCCACAGCAAAAATTTCATATCTATCAGATTCATGTCACAGCTACGATTTTTTACTGTGATAACTAAGAAATAGCTGTAGGTGTAATTATTTTAGCTATAGCAATGAAAACAAGATAGCTGAAAAAGTGAGTAGCTGCCACAGCCATTTAATTTCTTTGCGTTCGTTTTTGCGAATACATTTCCATAAGTGACTTTGAATTCAAAAGTTTCCAATAGAATTAAAATTTCAGATAGAATAACACTTTTTGGGATTAAAATAACATGATGAAAAATTGCTGGGATTTCCCATCAATTTGTAATCTCATGTCTAATATATCCCCCATTTGATCACAAAAATCAGTCATTCTTGCTGATAAATTTCTCTCAGTGTATGCAACACAATGAGAACGATCTGAAAACTATGTTATTCTTGAATGAAACCGTTGTTCCTTAAGTGTGCTGATTGCGTTACATAAGACATGTTTTAGAAATCTATCAGGTATTTTTGAAAAAGTCTTACTTGCAAGACACCCGGGTGAAAATGGTGTGTTTAGAACGACACGCAAGGGTAACCAAAACAGTGTTCGAGTGTGAAAAGAGCGGTAATTGAAACGTTTTAATGCCTCATTTGTTCCAACATGCGTAAAAAAAATCGAAATTTTGGTAACTGCAAAGTTACTTGGAAGCGCCTGGTGAGGCTCAGAGAATGCTAGAGCTTAGGCCATTCTCATAGATCGACCTTTTTCGTTGGAAAAATTTTTGAATTTCATACACAAAATTGAAAAGCAATTGTTACACGCATTTGCATATCATGACAAATTTCATCAGAATTTGGATCAAATTTAATGTAAAAATCATTCCAAAGTGATAATCATGGAATCTATGACCAGGATTAAACTTTAGATAAAGGCCCAGACAACACACGAAGAATTCTTTTTCCAGAACAGGAATAGAATTCTTCAAAAATTCTTTTCGAGCTAATGAATTCATATAAGGTTCAGCAAGAATTCAATGTTTTGGACATTAAAGAGTTCTTTGAGAGTACTGGAATAATACTTTCGGTATTCTCAAAGAACTCGTTAATGTCCTAAACATTGAACTCTTCTAGAACTCCGTAGGAATTCATTAGCTCGAAAAGCGTTCTTGAAAAATTCTATTTCTGTTCTTGAAAAAGAATTATTCGTGTGCTATCTGGGAGTTTCAGTCGTTTATTGATTCCCTGGTGGGTATAAGAAGATGTGAAAAGTAATAACCTCTAACTGACGAAAATTCTTTACAATTTCGTTCCTCAACATCTAAAAACCATGAGGTACCCCACATTGATGTTTAGAGCACAATCTTATACAAAAAAAATGAGTAATTGGTTGGAACAAGTGAACAAAATAGATACATATGCGCTTGTCAAAAATAATTATCATTTCAACCAACTGGTTAGTTGTTTAAACTGTGCATGTTGTTTTTCTGACCCACTTATGAGTCAAAACAACTATCCAGTTAGTTGGAATAATAATTCACCTCATATACTGAGGACCCAATTTCTTAGACTGACAGAAAATTTTCTTCGCCTTCATTGTAATAAATCGTTTTTTCAATGGAAAAAAACTTCAGTTCAATGGAAAAAATTATAACAAATATATTCTCCCTTGAATTCGAATTCAATGGAATGAATCATCGAGTTAAAATGAATCACAGGGATTTGTAATCAGTATGATTCTCTCCCTTTTTTTTTTTTTTTTGAAAGTCAACAAATATTACATCCCCTTTATAGGGGCCCCGGTACGGTCGTCCGCCGGGGGCCCTGGAATGAGCCAGTCCGACACTGGATGAAAACACTCGAAAATGAGATAGAATGGGACTAGGGTGGATTTCACCCCAGTGTGGTAAACGAGGGTTAAAATCCTATGTCCATCATTTTGAGCTCACTATAAGTGACTCAGAATTAGTCACTCTCAGAATTCTGGCGTATTATTTCGATTGAAAATTCATCATAAAATGTTCAGAACTCCATCTATAGTTATGACATGAAATTTTCGGCTTCAAGACACCATATTGAATGCGCCATCTTGAATTTCAAGAAGATAATCTATGAATTCTGAAGTTGAGACACCTTGGATGCGAAAAATTCACTGGCTGGAGCTATTTCTTTAGGATCTTGTTTACTAAGAGGATCCATTGTTTTGTTAAATGAGTGAACATAACTCTTCAACTCTGCAGTTGCATGAAATTTTGATCACAGATTTCAAGAGTCCATACATTGTTATGTAGGGAAACGTTTGGGTCAAATTTTGTGAAGTTCGAAGTCTGCCTGATCGTTGATGGTTTGAAAACCTCTTTCACTACCGGCAGTATCCCGCTATGCGCTAAAAACCCTCGTGAGAAATTAGTCTTCCTTCTCTAGGCAATATCGTTTGAATGATGCTCCAGATGTGGCGCAGCCTAAGACCAGTGATGCATCAACGTAGGTGATTCATTGACCACCCATATTGGTACGATATTCAGACCATTGTCAACCATCTTTGCCTTGATATAGGTTTTCCAGCATTGGTGGACCCCGAAGATTTTTATATGAGATTATTTTGATGTTGTGTTGATGTTATTGAATCAGTGTTTATTCTTAGGAGAACTCCAACACCTTCCGAACTAGATGTTTAGAAACTATCTCGAACTGGTGTATTCGGTTATATCAAGATACTTCAATATGTTTGAGAGTGCCCACAGGAGGGGATTTCTCAAATTTCCAGATCTTCATTGACCCCATGTTCTAGAAAACCACAAAGTTGGTGAAATTCAGGTCATTAAATTCTGTACTAATCTGTAATGCATCACGTGGAATCACCTTGGAGCTGCAAATTGTTTCATCCTACTCCTATTCTTGAAGCAAGAGAAGAAAATACGTTGATGAATGTAACAAAGAATGATTTTCTTTCTTATTATCCCTCTTGTATATAAAACCAAGGACACGTGCACAGAAATTTTTCATTGTTCTTCTCCACTTTAACAAAATAGCTCTCAAGAATTTTTGAGAGGACAGAATTTACACAACAGTTTGAGGGAAGTGACTTGGCTCCAAACAAAAGAGACCTACCATATCGATTGAATACTTCCCACAATTTTGTTCAGCCGTATTTTTTATTTTCGTAACAAAGAAGGTAGGGAGAAGTAGTCTTCTTTCTGAACACGAAACGCTTGGGTAGGTATTTTGATACCCTTGTCCTCAATTGATACATCCTCCCAAAGAAAATTATTTCGGTAGATGACTATAAACTCTGATTCAGGAAACACTGAACAGAGTTGAATGAAGAACACGAAATTATCAACACCATAATTACAATTATCAACTCTCTTGGAAAGTCGTTGTCGTCGTCATTATCGTACATCATTTTTCCCATTTGTCTTTCCGGGTTTCTCTTTTCACTTTTCTGCTCATTATTATTTTTCTCTCACAACTATTTTATCTACTACACTACTTGAACTTGAACCAAATCCAAGCATGATCGTGCCTCCAGCACAGTGCACCTGCAGCCACGGTACCCCCAGCACCAAAGTGAGCATGATAACGATCCGCACCATCATCAGCATCATCCTGCACCACCACAACCACCGATCACCCTTACTACGTCGTCGACGTCGTCGTCGTCTTCGTCGTCGACACCTCTTCTACGACCTACGCCCACCGTAAACGACGATACGGCTGAGCCCGCGAAGCCGGAAAGAACCCCGAAGAAGTTTGCCCCGAGGCCAACGTACGAACACCGGGCTTTCTTCGATCGCGCCGACGACGACCTCGACGACCTTGAGTTCAAGATCGGCGCGCCCCCGATCGATCGGCTCTTCGATCTCCGTGAGACCTTCGAAGGGTTCGTCGATCAAGGTTCGTATTGCAAAAACAAAGAGAAACAAAAAAGAAAGAGATAGGAACGAGGAAGTCCCGTCGAACGTTTATTCTGAGTTTTTTCACCCTCTCGTTGGCAAGTTGAAGAATCGTCCAGGGATTCGTTGAGGTGAAATGATAAATCACATGAATCTATTTGATCTATCGATTCTTAGAATTTATATTCATCGTGACGAATCTATGGAATCAGTTTTGGATAATATTATTCGAGAGTTCGAAATTTCTTCTTATGAAACATTAATCAGAAAATGCGATCTGTTCTTATGGTAAGTTACATTTTTATATCCAGATGTATATGCATTTTCAGGATGATTTGATCAATTTTCAGAGTTCCTCTCCCGAGAACAAGGAAGAAAAAACGGATATCGATCAGTGGGATTGTGTGATAGTTTCAGTAACAAATTTGTCATGTGATTTTCACCGCACATTTGTCATTTTTGCTTCAAAGTATTCATTTCAGAGGCTGCAGGTTGGAGTTAGAGGTTGTTGTTATCGACTCAATTGAACTTTGAACAATCAGAAAACGTAGTCTATGAACTGTGATTCCACGTCACACGGCTCCATCAATAGAATTGAGAAATCACCCCAGGCACAAGACTGCCTTCACTGCACTGAGAGAAACGGTCTATTCAAATATTCGACAGCTAGTAAATTTAGTCACTGTAAATAAAAATTTAGTTGTGCCAGCTAAATTTTATTTGTCACAACTATATTTTTTATTTCCACTGAATAAACCATTTTATTTATATTCCAGACAGCTAGCCTTTTATTTACCCCAACTAAAGCCTAGCTAGTGTAAATAAAAATCTAGCTGCGGTAACTAACATTTAGTTGTCCCAACTAGGTACTTTTCTCTCAGTGTGTGCGTTTTTGTGGTCGCTGAATCCGTATCTGGGTCCACTTAACCCAGAACATGTGAGCTCAAAAACCTTCCCAGACAGCACATGAAGTTCCCTGTACGTTTCGGAAAAGTACTCTTGGTTTTGCGTGTTTTAGTCCTTGTAGAATGGATTTTCCAAACGTTCGAAGTACACGGAGAGAAAGGAATAGTTGTAGCAACTACTTAAATAGTCGGTTTTCAACCACCTACTTGAATAGTTGCTGCAACTACTTAGTAGTCAGGACAAGTACCACGTTAGTTGCCTCAGCTAACCCGATAGTTGCACTGATTAACGAGAATACTTCGTAAGTTGCCAGGTATTTACGTTAGTCAGTGCAACGAGCGAGTTAGTTGAGGCAGCTGACGTGATACTTGCCCTAACTACTAAATAGTTGCTGCAACTATTCGAGTAGATGTTCGAAAATCGACTATTCAAGGGGTTGCTGCAACTATTCCTTTTTCTCCGTGTATCTTCTCTTCTGATACTTCTGAATACGTTCTAAGCACGTCGTTTTGATGGGATTAACCTTCAAAAACACAAAGTCACACCATAGACATGAATGAAACTGAATGGGACATTTGTATCTGCCTAGAACATACATATCACCTTCTTAAAACATCCTGAGTGTCATTTGCACGTTTTCTGTGAAACCAAGCACGTTTTCTGAATATTCAAGGAACCTCCTCGTGCTGTATGGGTCATAACTTCTAAAATCCCTAATTCTTGTTTCCCTGAATTCAAACAACCTCATAACCCCACAATCATATGACCCTCAACCTCACAGGAAGAAGATTTCATATCTTTCTGATTCCTATTTGACAGGGTTTAATGAACTCTCTCAGTGAACAATTCCTCCGCCAATATTGGAAACTGTCATAATGTCATACAGAAGATGTAAAATGATCTTGATGTCTTCTCAAGAATTCTCAACATTATCTAAAAGTTATCCGTGATATGTTATAGATAGTATTTAGAACTCTTGAGGAGCTATCAAAAAGGTGGCAGAAATCGATGCATTAGAGATCATTTCGACATCTTTCAGATAACATCATGGGGTTTTCGAATGACTGTTTACTGGGCTATGACTTTATAACCTCAAACCCTGTAATCCCATGAGTCTTCAACCCAGCGTTGCCAGCGGACGAACTTCTCAAGATTCCTTTTTCAGATTGCGAAGACTGGAAAAAACATTACCCACTGAGAAATATATTGGAACTCAAAATTCACTCGATATCCGTGGGTTGAACGTGGGAAAAATAACCGCTTTTCCTAACAGCGAGTGTTTCGGGAAGTTGACTCACAACCCCATGAAGTTAGTTATTGATGGCAATGGTCTGTGCGAAGAAAACTGCCAGTCAGTCAACTATTAACTAATCTCCCCAGTAAAAATCACTCTAGTCATTCTCTAGGCGATTACAAAGCCTTACGATGCCTCGCAAGTCCCTCACAAGGGCCTGGTGAGGCCTCGCAAGGTCTACAGAATTACCAGTGTGATTTCTGCTAGGGCTGATGGTGTCAATGCTCATCCCCACGAAACGTCGCTATCAGAGGAAATAATGTTCCTTGATTGGATTCTTCCCTACCCAATCAGAAGAATTCGAATTGTGCCAATGTTGACAACAGGTGCAGTACAATGCCAGTATTGGGTCTTGAACACTTGGCCAATACGTACGGGATCAGTACTGGACACATAGAAATACAGTATTATGCCTGTATTGATACAGTACTGAGAGCTTAATGCCGGCCAGGTACTGATCCAGTCCCCGCTCTGCACTGATTGCGAATAATAGTATTACTACCAAATCCCCAGTACAGAAAAGCGTTATTATTCCAAAAACATGTCAGTACCCTGCTAGTCTTGGCCAGTACTGGTGCAGTAATGCGCCTGTTGGTAATTTCTGGTTAGCTATCCACTCTGAACAAATACGCACAGTCTTATGAGTTGATAGGATGCATAAAACCCTGCCAAACAGTCCGTCCAACTTAATTCCTCAAAATTACAGGCAAATACATCTTTTTCCTGTCAGATTGAGGGAGTTATAGGTTTGGAGGTATAATAAATTATAAGGCTATGGGGTTTCTGAAGCTGGAGGGTACAAGGTCCAATTATTTTAGGAACTATAGAATCACTGGGCCTATGTTTCCAAATTGTAAAAAATGCTGATGTGATGAAAGGTTAATGGACTTCGGATTTGGGCCCGGATACCTCAAAAACTCAAGACAAAAGTGTTCTGGTTCATGGAAGGATTTTTTTTCATCCTTTTGTAGAACTATGTGATAACATCAACTGCTTCTCAAACAGTGAAGGAGCATAAGTAGAGGTTTTGACTGTGACTTGAGGCTTTGTTGGAATAGTCACAGTTTGGTATTGTGAAGGAAATTTCCAGATCAACAACTGTGGAATATTGTCATTGAAAACTGCCAATAATAGTGCTAGTATAAAACTAGCAAGCACTAGAAAACTATGCCCATACATTCTGAATAATCTCGAAACTGTTATAGATCTTTGTGTGAACTTATGCTGGCATTTCAGAAAATATTCAGGTCTCATGGAGATCCTCGTGGAGATCAAGTTAGTTACAATTGGAATGTTGTCAACTCCACTGGAGGATGAGTTTAACAAATTATCTGTGATTTTGAAGACTCAGTGTTGCATATTTAGCCTATACCCATAATCCCAGAAATGGCTTAAAACGATGACACTCCATCTGTACACGGAGAGAAGAATATGAGATTGATGACCATTGGCTCTAGTTTCCATCACGACCTTAGAATAGGAATTGAGTGACGATTCGCGATTGAGGGTGTTTACGGCAAATGATCGGTTCAGGTTTATCCCTAGACAGTGGTACTCAATTACGAAAATTTCTAGAATTGATCGGATCAGTTATCCTGTCCTGTCTTACAAGGCGGTGTTAACGTATCTTTATGAAATAAAGCGGGAAACTGGAGGTGAAAGATAATTAGGTGGCATTAATTAATATTTATAAAATTTGGAGGTACAAATTATCATCTTCATGCTGAAAAGTAATTCCAAATTGTTTTGTTAAACCAATATTGATGAAAATACTTGATTATTTATTATGAAAGGAGTTCTAACCTTCAATTCACAAAATAAATTAAGATAATTTTTATGTATTGCTTTTGTGGCAATAAAGTGAATTACTACTAAATAAATAAGATCAATGTTTCAAAGTGACAAATTATTCCCAATATTATTTTATATTAATGTTCACAAAGCTTGAGAAAATCAAATTTTCATCCGTAGAATGCCATTGAACACGTTCACGTTATAGCCAGCAATGACTTGTAAGACAGGACGGATCACTTATCCCATCAATTCTAGAAATTTTCGTAATTGAGTACCACTGTCTAGGGATAAACCTGAATCGATCATTTGCCGTAAACACCCTGAGTGATCATTACGTACTGATCTCTATACTAACTGGATAGAATATCACTATAAATATCCTATAGCAAACTTTGGAAAATTGAAGGCTCACCCAGCGCCTTGAAATGTCTTCTCAGGTACTAAAAGCTACATCAATGCGCTCGCGCGATCATAATCGACACGGTTGATTGGATAATCATTCCCGCTTCATATATATTACCACGCACTCGCAAAGAGGGCCAGGCATGCGCATGAACGATGCATTTAGTACCTTAGAAGACATTCCGAGGCGCTGGATGAGCCTTCGATTTACTACCAACATGGCGTCGGTATATTCTATCTAGTTGGTATCAGGGTACCCAAGGTCCCATATAATAAAAAAATACTAAATTCACTGGCACCATCTGAAACTTGGGCGAAACTAAGGATCACACATAACCAACTGAGCATTTCCGTTAAAACCTCGTATTAATATTGCAGCAATATTGATGCGATCTTGGAAGTACCTGTTTTTCAATTTACAAATGCAATATTACAAAAGTAACTCACAGAAATATCGTTGGAATATCACTTGACAACGTAACATCGCTGTAATTTACTTGTAATTGAATTCTGTAATATGACTGTTGTAATTCTCATGACAGGTACTTTCAAGATCGCATCAATATCACTGCAATATTAATGCAAGGTTCTAACAGAAATGCTCAGTGGGAAGTATCCGTGTATATGGATATGACTGCATGTTCGTGCTAGTAGGGGCGAACTATCGCCACCTACATCTCGGGCGGTTTTCCACTGTAAACTAATTTCTCAATTAGGACCTTGGGTACCCTGGTTACCCAGCCAACCATAGATTGGTTCCAATCATTGGTCAATTTGATTGATTCCAATGACATTTGCTAATAATTGGTCAATCATTTGGGAATTATGTAGGATCTTTATGCGCATATCCATTCATTGGATGATGATTGATCGGAAATTGATCATTTTTGAAGGGCAAACTGTTGGTCGCTGATGCGGACATAGAACAGGACAATTATTGATCAATCTCGTGGTCGTTAGAATTGACCAAAAATTGATCATTCAACATACGTCGATAATCGAAAATCTGGAAATGTAAAACATCACTTATTTTTCATCGGTAATATGGAATTTTGCATTGGTCATGTCATGTTAATAAGATAGAATTATTTATTATGTATTGTTTATCACAAAAAATTTTTGTGGTTTATCGATTCATTCATCTCCGTCGTATCAGTGATCGCAACTTATTCGGATTTTATATTATTTGTGGCGCGGTAAAATTGTCGCGATGAATTGAAGTTATTCATGACCTCAATTTCAGAGCATGGATGCAAATTCCAATTATCATTATAACTGAGTGAACCGATCGAACTCCATCCCAATCAAAAAGTGTGGTTCCGGGTTATAATTTCTATTTGAATTAGTAATACGCAAATTGCGGATAATTATATATTATAATGTTAAATGAACGGATTCAGTTTCACAGAGCCGTCATCACAGTTTTGAAATGAAAAAATTCAAAACAAAGGGTCAACAAATTGGAACAAAATTCTTTTACACTGAAGTTATTATATTAGTATTTTGGAGTGATTCAAAGTTTTATAATATATATCAATCAATAACGAGTCATTGGTCAATTTTCGATCATTCTCAAACCAAAATAATTGTCCAATAATCGCCAAATTATGCCTCACATTATTCCATAGCTGATGGCAGCACCTATGCCCATGCCATTGACCAAAGATTGTCGTGCAATTGGGAAATCCAATGGTCCACTGAAATTAATCAATTATTGGTCGCCAACGCGGACACAAAAGTGGACAAGTATTGATCAATCCCACCCAATCT
This sequence comes from Gonatopus flavifemur, assembly GCA_018340375.1. NCBI lineage: Eukaryota > Metazoa > Arthropoda > Insecta > Hymenoptera > Dryinidae > Gonatopus > Gonatopus flavifemur. The sequence goes on along the minus strand of JAFFJZ010000029.1, from coordinate 817,319 downwards.
CATTGGGTAATAATTGACCAGTTATTCATCAGCTTTGGTAAGCTGGGTAGTATAGAGATCAGTGTCACTACGATGTTGACCTATCGTTTCCATGGTAACGTAAACAGTTACAGATATCACTCCGATATCTGTCATCATATTACTATTTTCCATAGTAATCTTTATCGTATACTTTTTTCCGTGTAAAGTTCCTCATTCGGCGCAGAATATCTCAGTAATTTCCTAGTGATATTCTGAAATATCCTACAGACAAGAGTGCTGTGTGAGTATGGACTAGTATCCCATTGATGCAAAAAGAAACAACACTGCACGAATGGTTCAGAACTTGGTGCTTCAATATTTTCAATAATATCGATAATAATCATTAACTAAAAACTAAGTTTATACTATATCATGATATCAAAGAACCATTCTTATTCCATCCCTCTTTTCCCCACACTGAAAGAATTTTGTTGGAAAAATTATCATAAAATTCCAGTAATCAAAGAATAAGTAAAAGTTTTTCAAAAAATTACTGTGCAGCCTGTATAAATGAATGGATTTTTAAACAGTTCAGATAAATATTTTCTACAAATTGTGCAGAATGCACAATAATTTTTTGAGAAACTCTTGAAAATGAGAATCCTTCCAGTGCAAGCACAATTATTTCTTCAATCGGTCCCGATAGTTTGACAAACATACCTCAGCTTATTTTCGTTCCAGATAAAAGCGAGTATCCGAATTTTACCATATACGGCAAACGCTCTTTCAAATCCCATATAATATCTCATACCAGTTAAGTTACTGCATCGTATTCATTTCTCTCAATGTTTCCTTTTTCAAAGTGAAACACGCCTCTCATCGGCAATCGATACAGTTGAAATATTTCATGAGCATATCCTCTCAATCGCACTAGAGATCTCAAAATAATTTTCTCTTGTTTCTTTATTGTTTTGATTTACCCTGACGATACTTTTTCCTCGAAATTCTAAAAGCGTTCTCTCGAATAAACGTCGAGACGTTGCCCCGGCTTTGAAACGAAACAAAAAACAAAGAGAAACGAAGGAAAACAACGAAAAGGAAAAAGGTACAACAGAATCGTTCATTCTCATATATTTGCAAACAACGGACGAAGAAACTACTACGAAATGGATCCGCTACTTTAGGTCGACTAGTATATACATTGTACACGATAAATCTCTATGTTTTGTTACCAAGGATTCTTTGTACAGTGAAGGTCATCTCGCATCCAGACAACTCGACGAGCTACGAGATCGTCGAGTCCCAATTACAAAACCCTTTGATCGATCCGGATCATCAGGATCTTCATGCTCTGAAACAACTACCAATCCCGAGCGGTCATCATCATCGGAGTCATCATAAAAGGAATCAATCGTCGGACGACCATGAGCGTGAGTATATGTATTTTCTACCAAATGAATTATCATCGCTTATTATATCTCTCAGATGGATTTGGAAAAGATACCATATTAGATTTGAGTATCCTGATGTCGTTGTACGTAAAACTTCTTGCAATTGAGAAAATCTTGGAGAGCACGTAGGTATCAAGCGAGAGAATCAAAGAACCGACCGATCGCGTTATGTCGCGCGATATCATCGTCGTTTACGTCGTCTGCCGCAGTTCAAACTGAGATTTATCGTTGCGAAAGTTTAATTTAATTTCGACTCGGCAAGTCGTCTCATTTCCTGCCTCGGTTCCCCCGTCATCCGTATCTCCGCATATTATTTCTCGAACCGCCGGGTTTCGAACTTCAATCCGCCATATTGCGGCTGAGTTGACCCGAGTGGCTGCACCGAGTCGTCAAACGTTCGATATTTGATGATCGAGAACAACCGGGACCGATGATAAATTCTTTTTGAATATTTAGAGAAAGAAAGGCTATCCATCGATCGATGAGTAGAGTTAGGTAGAGAGAAAAGGGAAGGTATACATGTGAATTGAACATTCATACATTCAATTTGAACAGTTCTGTACGCGTTATGGGTTGGTTAGTTACCTAGCGAATAGGGCAGAACGATGAATCAGAATCGAAGGACCGGATTTCAAGTGTAGACAGCAATGCCGAACAAATGTTGAGAATTTGCTCGTAGAAATTGCTTCCTGTACGGAAGACCCTGGCGGGACGTCAGTTTATTGCTCTCTCTCCTGCTTTGTTGACCATTTTCCATAGGAATGGTCTGTAATACTTCATGCCGTCTCCTATATACATTTATATTGATTTTGAATACGTGTTGAATGGTATCGAAGTCGGTTTGAATTCGGTTCTTGTGGAGCCTGGAGGAAAAATATATTTTCAATCATCGAGCGGAAGAAATTTGGGAAACGAAATGATGATAATGAATTTTGATTTTGTAATTTCATTGCTGTTCTCATGCAAGTATTGACAAGGCTGAACAAAACCTGAGCTTGTCCCAGTCTTGGCACGTTCAATTCATCGTTTTAACATGATTCTTGAAATGACTCTTTTCATCAATATCTGTGATGGAAGAAGCATTGGTTGATGCTTGGGAAATCATTTGGACCAGGCTTGGAAAGACCATTGGCCCAAGCTTGCCCTGATCCAATCATTCCCAAGCCTGGTTCAAGTTTGGTGACTTGTTCAAGGCAAATCTCCGCAGGTCTCGTGCCAGGCTTGGTCCATACACACATGGATCGTTAATGGATACGTGTTCAGGGGAGGATTCAGGGATGTATTCTCATATTTGCATGGGGATTACAGCAAACACGTGCTGTATTCAGAGATCTCCAAGTAAACAACTCCTCCGGCCAACATTAGAAACTATCATAATGTGATCTCAAAGATATCGAAATGATCTCTAATCCGTCAATTTTTGCCATCTTTCTGATGTCTTTTCGAGAGTTCTAAATGCTATCTATGAGTTATTTGTGATATCTTGTAGATAGTACTTAGAACTTTTCAGGATAAAATCACAAAAATGACAGAAATCGATGCATCAGAAATCATTTCAACATCTTTCAGATCACATTATAAAAGTTTTGAATGAAAATCTCGAAATTTTCACTGGGATACCCAGCCAACAAAGCGCTTCTGAATCAGCGTCACAAGCACTGCTTGTGACCATAGCATATATAAAATTCTACCTATAACGTACACAGTAAAAAGTAAATCTCAATTCCATGATCGACTGATTTTCAGATGAGGCTTGAAATCAGCCATGTTACGATTTCAGCCGTAATACGGGATAAAAAAGAGTTATGGCAGTATTAAATTGGATTGAATCGGGCAATGTGCTGATTATCAGCAATGCATATCTTATAGTCAGTCAGATAGAGTTTGATGAATAATTCAGTCAAAAATATCTGAAAATAAGATTAGAATTCTTTCATTTTCGGTATTACAATTGGTTATACATACACACATATCGACGCTCTAATTAGCAAATTGTCTAACTCCATTTTTGTAAATTTTACAGGAGAGCCGAAAAACGTTTTGATATTGGAAGAATGATATAAGAATTCATAAAAAAACTCGAATATTGTTAAAAATGTGTTGATTATTGGGTAAATATATGAACATATCTCAACGTACTGGAAGTGTACCAGCTAAGGAGCTCTTTTGGAGTTAGACAATTTTCATCCTGAAATTCTAAAAGTATTTGAGGAGTTAGGCAATTTGCATTCTGAAATTAGAATGTAGATAGGTGTTGAAGTGATCAATTGAATCGATTAGAATATTTTATATTCATTGAATTAAAATTCTTCAACAGTGCAACCTATTATTAACAGGTGAATTTATGAACATTAGTAACGTTAACTATAATTAAATGATATCCCACATTAATTATTTAACACTGAACGAAATGTAGCCCACACGAGACTATAAACCTTTGGTTTAATATTTGCCAAAATAAATTTGTAATATTTAGTTAAATTAGCTTTAACATCATGTTATATTTGCGATTTCATGTTAAATCATCTGGTTGTAATCTCAATAATGTGTAAAGGAAACAATTCACCGTTTCACTTCTCATAAGGAAGATTATCATCAAACTGATGATAGTCAACAGGCAATGTTTTCTTCAATTCTAACGAATGTTCATATTTTCTTTCCTTTATTTTGAGTCTGGCGCGATACAGTCCGGGTAATTGTTGAAAAGTCAAACAGGATTTTACTTGATTTTTTCTTTGAGGTAGTAAAGTCCATTCATTTGAAACATCTAATTTGTAGTAAATATCACCATCAGGCGTATATTCCAATCCTCTTATATTAGTACCAACTGGATCACCTGTTCTGTTTCCAGGGCGGATTGAAGAATAAAATTTTATCTTATTAAATGATTTGAAATTTTTGGAATTTAAGTACTCGACTGTATATGCATTCTTCATCGCATTCTTACATATATCAACATAGACTGCTGGAACATTGATGATTTTATTTTTCAATTTTCTTTCTATCGCTGCATGCATAGAATCAGCTTCCATTTGGGTATGCCATTTTTCTAAATACTTTTGCTCAATTGTTATATCAAATAATATCGCAGCATTAAGAAGAGCATTACTTTGAAGACAATTGCGGTTTTGATATGTACATCCATCCGAGTAAAATACGATCTTTTTATTTGACTTTGGTAAACTAGGCACGACATGTACTGAGATGAATTTAAAAATAATTGAAGGAAATTCTTCAGAGTTTAGACCTCCCTCTGTTTCATTCCATACCAGGTGTGTAAGTATGAAACCGGAATTTGCCCATAGGTGGCGCTAGATGTCGACGCAGTTACCGACACATCACGTCAGCGTTGTCTTGTTATTGTATTTATGTCCGACAAAGATTTCCAACTCATAATAACACAAGGTTCATTCAGTAGCATTAGTTTATTAGAGATAAACATGTCGAGTTTCGTGCCAACAAATTACGATTTGCAGACAGCACTACTTTTCTGTTTTCATCTGAAGAAAATCGCAGCCGAATCGCATCGAATGCTTGTGGAGGCGTTTGGTGAGCATGCTCTCGGTAAAACACAGTGTTTCGAGTGGTTCAAACGGTTCAAAAGAGGCGATTTTGACGTCAGGAACGAAGAACGTGGAAGACCACTGAAAAAGTTTGAAGACGCTGACCTGCAAGCCCTGTTGGACGAAGACGACGCTCAAACACAACAACTGGCGGATCAGTTAAAGGTGACCCGAGAAGCCATCTCCCTTCGTTTGAAAGCCATGGGAAAGATACAAAAGGTGGGAAAATGGGTTCCACATGAACTCAACGAAAGACAGCAGGAAAACCGCAAACCATCATGCGAAATGCTGCTCACCAGGTTCCAAAGAAAGTCATTTCTCCATCGAATTGTGACTGGCGATGAAAAGTGGATATATTTCGAGAATCCTGAGCGCAAAAAGTCATGGGTTACTCCGAATGAACCATCAACATCGACGGCAAGATCAAACTGCTACGGACGAAAGACAATGCTGTGTGTTTGGTGGGATCAGGAGGGCGTAATCTATTACGAGCTGCTGAAACCTGGGGAAACTGTCAATACTCAATGCTACCGACAACAAATGATCGATTTGGATCGAGTTTTGCGTGAAAAACGACCAGAATACCAACAAACACAACACAAGGTGATTTTGCTGCATGACAATGCACCAGCACACAAAGCAAAACAGGTCCAGGAAACGATAGAGTCGTTCCGTTGGGAGATTCTTCAGCACGCGCCTTACTCACCGGACCTTGCCCCATCCGATTACTACTTGTTTGCATCGATGGGACACGCACTTGCTGAGCAGCGCTTTACTCTTCACGAAGATGTACGAAAATGACTCGATGACTGGTTTGCCTCAAAAGAGCAACAGTTCTTTTGGGGCGGAATCCACAAATTGCCAGAAAGATGGAAAAAATGTATAGATAGCGATGGACAATACTTTGAATAAGTTACTTTGTATCATATCATTACAATAAATGTGTTTTTTCTGTAAAAAAATTCCGGTTTCATACTTACACACCTGGTATGTAACACCACCCCCTGGAAGTTTTCAAATTAAACAAACAAAAATTATGAACTGAAAGTTTCGTTTTATAATACAGTGAGGACACTTGAGATTTCGGTGATAAAAGTACCGACTACAAACCCATTGTAAAAACTGAATCTTCATTCAACTTATCCAAGTCTTCTTCGTTCCCAGCATCTTGTTCATCTTTCATGTGTATTTGATAGTCATTCTCATTAAAATTCCCTACTCTATAACGAACACAAATCTCACGGTGATCTTTCTCCGGTGCATACAACTCAATATTTTTTTCGTCCATGAGTTGATAAAAAATAGAGACAAAGCTTCAATATTATGATCTTTATACCAATTTTGTACATAAAATTCATACAAAGTTTTTTTCGACTGCCACTCTGGCTGCAAATATAATTTTGATTACGAAGCTCTACAATAATGCGACTCCATTTTCGGTTAGGATCCAAAAAACAATCCCAACTCTTCATATTTCTTCTTTCGCCGATGACTTGGTTTTGTCTTTTCTTTCGGAGTAGTATTATTCACGTTCGAAGTTGATTTAGTTGCACCGACTGATTCTTCCCAATTTCGAATAGTTGTTGGTCCAATGCATAGAGTATTACAGTACATACACTGTAGAAAGAAAGACTTACATTCATTGATGTCTTATTTCCAGAAGTGTTTTGAATTAAGCTATCATATTGATTCAATCTCAAGACAAGGATTAAATTCAGGAGAATGTATCTGAAATGTTATTCAGTTTGATGTTACTTATGTTAGTTCATAAAGTAGACTCGTTTTCAGTCGGTATGGTTTGAAAAAGTATCAAACCTATTCAAATAGTTATTAGGCTGAAAATGAGACTATATATCATTATGAATTCCAAGATGAAGAAATCAATTATAAACAGAATCAAAAAATACTTGTATCGAATGAATATTTTGTTTCACCAATACAACAAATATTGCTTCCGTTCAACTGTAGCGAGTGTCTCAAATTAATATATATTGAATTAATATATGTATATTAATGATATATATCTTGATAATTATCAATCAAACACTCATTCATAACCAACACAATTTGTATCTGACATGAAAGATCTTGTTCATTGGTTATGTATTTTTATTTCATCAGTTCAATATATTGTGAAAAATAATTAATGCATATTCACATGCGAATTATAGCCACTCTATTGAAACCTTCAACTTCCAATTGAATTCTTCACAAATTGTTTCTGAACTTGTGTGGTATATGAGTGCAAGTTGATATACGCCAAAAATGTCTGACTACGCAATCAACCTTCAATGGCTGGAGTGATAGAGCGTCGGCATCTGAATCTGAAGACCCACGTTCAATTCTCGTGTAGATGATTTTTTTTCACCTTGTCTCTAACAGATTGTGAGTTTTGAAAAACATGAATTTCAAGCCAGTACTAGATCCCATCTAAACAGTTCTCATTCATGCTGAATTTCAGATTAATGGGTCTACTTTTGGCTGCGTCTTGAATTCAGTCATCAAATCAATATGATATTAAGTCTTCCATTTTACAGTGTAGTTTTGCAAACTTTTTGTTTTTCATTTGATAGAGGTAAACTGTATTTAAAAGTTGAATTACGTCGCGAATTATCACTTTTCTGATCACGTTCACGTTTAACACAACCACTTTCCACTGTATTTTTACGTACTGTATTACGTCCACTGTATTAAGTAATTTTTTTTCACTACAACTCATTTTCCAAACCTTTTTGAAAATATCAGTCAAACATTTGAGATGATTTTTTTCACTTAGAGCACAATGACAGATTGGCTTAAATTTTCTTGCTTTTTCAGTGACGTCATAATTCCAACCTTGGTCATCTTTTTTTCTACCTGCATAGTTTCGCCCATGTTGCCTGTTGAGTTTATTTTTATTACTTTTCCAATTCATTTTATTCACAGCACGCTTTTTACATCTTTTCCTGTGACTGTTGACTGTTGTTTTCTTCAAAATCCGAAGTTTCTGAAAGTGAATACGGTACAAGTCCCGGTGCATCAGAATCATCAATGTGACAACTTTTTGCAGCGGCTGAATTGTCGTGTTTGTTCGAAGACTCCACAAATTCGCTTGTTCGTATATCATTAAAATTGTTTTGTTGATCTGAAATAGAGCCTACTTGCATTTCATTGTCTTCATCTGTAAAAGACAATCCTCTCAGTTGTTTTGTTAATTCCATCTGTTCACAAACAATAACATTTGTCTTAACCTATAACTTGAGACACATAATAATAAAATAGCATGAAGAATCAAATTATCAAATATGATAACAAAAATCTACCTTTTATTAGGATGAATCACAAATCACAAATTTTTTAGTTATAATATTAGTAACAAAGCCTTAAACTTGATGAATAAAATCCAAGAATTTTAACTAACAGAGCTTGACACACTTCACGGGACTTAGGTGATTTTCTTAATGTGAAGATTTGAGCGCCGCAGTTGGACAATTTTCGTGTGACACTTTTTCGAACTAAAAAATTTGAATTCCGCGCTTATCAAGTTCAGGGCATGTGGAGAATGATATTTTTCGACAAAAAATACAAAAAAACGATTTTCGCGAAAAAGTGGAGTTGGACACTTTTCTACTAAGAGCGTCGATATCAATATGTGCATATAATTATTTACAGTTTCAATTCAATCAAATTATTCCAGGTTTTTTATCATTTATTCAAAGTGCCTAACAAATTCAGTAACAATTTGTAATACCAAATTCGTAAAAGCTTGTTATTGGATTTCACGCACTGTTAATGGATTCTCTATTTCGACACTTTTACTTCAACATTACAACACGAATTGGAATTAATTCAAACTTTCGGGGTATTCATATTTCCACTAATTTTTAGTTCCCGTAGAATTTTTTCCAAATTTATCTTTGACTCCACACTACACATACTATCAAACTATATTATTATGAAATGATTTATCACGTCCATCGATTGAAACGGTACCATGGCGGAGTGGTTGAACGCAAAGGACTAGGACAGGTCATTACAGTAACAACGTGGGTTCGAATCTCCCGATAAGAGTTGGAGATGTTCAATCTTCAAAAACTACGATCACGTTATAATTGAACAGTCAACAAGTGAAGTGAAGAAATTCCCACAACATAGAAATTTTTTTTTGTATCCTGCGCATAAGCACAAACATATTTCTCATCGTCGATAGATAACGCCATGTTGAGTACAACAAAGACAAAAAAATGGACGATTCAACAACAATTCGCTTTGAGTTCCAGTTCAGAATTCAGTTCAGACGAACCCATTCATCAGCAACAATTCACTTTGAATTTGAATTCAAAATCGGTTTTAATTTCAGTTGAATAGAGATTAATGTAAGCTATATTCTTGTTTGAGTTTGAGAAGGTTTTCCAGTGGCTGACTTTAAGTCAACCGAGTCTTCTTTTGGTTGCATCTTGAATTCAGCTCATATTCTAACTGAAATGGAGTTTTTCTTTTTACCGTATATCCTGTCATAACACTACAAGTATTACCGAGGATTTATTATTTATTATTATTTATTAATTAGTGCTCCTGGCTTTCAGACGTTTTGGTCTGGATATCTTTCACCAGTTGCACAGTAAAAAGTAAAACTTACTTCCATCTAGAATATTAGTTTATTTTAAGATGCAGCCAAAACTAGCCCTGTTTCAACTGAAAGTAAGTACCAAAAACAAATGCCGACACAATGGAAAGGGCTGGATTTCAGTCAAGTTTTCAAGTAAGATGCAGCCACATTCAGTCAGACTTTTTACAGTGTGCTAGTTATGTTGTACGCGCCCTTACAGGACAGATCTTATCTATGAATGGAATGAGAAATGAATTTTAAATATTTCACAAGTAAAAATGATACTGATAAATGAGAGCCAATTCACCAACCATTCATGAACCATTACTCCAAGCTCTCCCCGCATCAGGTATTCTCCTTTACGTAGCGTAGGTGTGAATGATTCAAGGATATCCATTACAGATCTTGGAAGGTCTAATATCGATGATAGCAATTAAGTCGTTCGTCTTCACAAAATGTGTCGGAATCAGGTTCAGACCTAGCCTGACCGATAGCCAGTTATCCCATGGGTTAGCCTTTACCAAGTTCCATACTCTCAAGAACTTGCTTACGTTCCTTTTTTTTCTCCCTTCACCCTCGCAAGTCGAATGATTAGTCTTAACATTCAGAGGTCTCCGTCTTCCCGCTCATTAAGCGAAACGAGCGCCCATTGTCTTAGGTAAGGTTTGATCGACATTCTCCTTTCCATTCCAAACCTATTCTGTTCTTCCAAACGAATATCTCTCAAAAACTCGTAACGTATCAAGTATCACTTTTGTATCGTACAAATTGAAACTACATTTTCTCAATCGCCGTGAATCCTTGAGGAATCTACGTATCTCATCCACCCTATCGGATACTCGATGAAATTCAATACATAAGCTCTGTATTCGCATCCCTCGCCGTCTTCAATAATAATCATAATAATGATAGTAAGAAATTGAGAATATCTTTTGCGATAAAAGATATCTTTGAAAGAAAAAAATAGATCTGCATGGTTCATCGAACTCATCGAAGGTTCAACATTCCCCTCCTCGTTGGAAGTACGTGCTGGATGTACACAAGGAATGAAGAATTTAAGAATATTGAGGAACTCATCGTTGAAAGGAGGTCACGTTTTGGTGGTTTGCTTGGGAAGCAAGACATCAAGGGACGTACGAATTCATTTTAAAGAAAGAAAAAGTCTCCCCTGCGTGGAAGGTGGAAAACAAAAAGAGAAGTGGATGAGTATCTCTCCCGTTCTATTGATATTCTTGTAGCCTTGCTATGAAAATAAAAGAAGAATAAAGGACCACCGCCGCTATCCTCTGGTGAAGGAGGGAACACGGTGCAGTCGTTTGGAAGGGATATACGATGCCGGGATGTCGATGGATGGATACCTCCGTTCATCCTCTCTAAATAGAGTCGTCGTCTCGCGTAGATTGACCTAACTCGTGATTCTTTCGAGGGATACTGCTGCCCCTCGGTTCTGGAATAGGGAAATTCTCCAACATAAAACCAGTCCCTCACCCTTGAAAGAAACGAATATGAGGAAAATTGTATATAACGAGAAGGGTATCCTCAATTAAAAGAGGAGGCTTGTATTCATTCTACAGAGATATACTTCTTATTTTTTCTTCTTTTTTTTTCATCATACACGATCCTGTAAGTCATCCAAAACAAGAGTTTATTTATTACTGGAACCATCCTGTTTTTGCTGACATGTAATCCTTTCATCTCATATCTTGAATGGATATTCTTACGCCATGATGAAGAGTATGTAAGCGGTATTGATAAAATATCGCTGACCTAGATACACATGAACGACGAGCGAAATGGTAATATACCTGAGTTAGCTGCAAGGTTGCAGTCAGGAAAAAGGGTGTATTCCTTTGAAAATTGGATATCGCCATCAGGTGGAATTCATATTCCGATACAGCCCTTGATTTCATCCTGAAGATATAATGTGCTATTTACATGGAAATTTAATGCAAAATTCAACAATGAGTATCAAATGACGGTTCTTAAAATTGAGAGAGAATAAATTTATGGTCTTCGTCGATAAACGAATACCTATCAGCAGATTATTGAATCTTGCGATTCTTAGCGACATTCGATGCAATAGATTAATTGAGACTTGACGCGGTGGAAAGAGTCAGTTCCAATGGAAAAGAAAAAACAACTGAACTTTACGGTTTCTGTATTTCGAGTAAATCTATCGAATTATTTCAAGTCCATCGTTTTCATCTTTATTGTTGAATAAAACATACCATTTTGATATGGACAGCAAATAGTCGCCAACAATATACCCACACTTTGTAGTGAAGCACTCCTCCTTAGCAAGCGTTATATTGGCACTTAGCAGGCCATTCCAAATTCCTCATTAGCTTCTGGTAAGGTTCTTGCGAAGGCCCAGTTTGTTCATGATGTTACATGGGAATCGGTTGAAGAGGACATAATTCGCACAGTGACAGACAGACTTTAAATGCGGCTTTTGAATATTTCCATGAATGTCTATCTGAATTTCTGAATAAGATAACTTTTGATGGAATTGTTTTGTCAACTATTCAAGCAGCTAAACATGATAGTCGAGAGCCACTCTATCAATTTCTACTGCTGGCTCATGGCTGCAGTTACACTCCCATCCCTGCTGGGGTAGGGACAAATCTACAAACTGAGGTTATCATATTCCATCATGAGAATTACAGTATTTTTTTTAGTAAAAAATCGTTATCGATTATTCCATGACTTCACGGTGTAAATTTGTCCCCACTCCCCTGTAAAGTGTAGTATAGTAATTTCGAAGGCAACTTTTTCCAACGTTCACGAAAGTTTATTTTTCATCATCGTACCACCGATTCATCCCCCACTAGTCTGAGTCAATAGGAATAACTTTGATCATTCGACACTTTAACGACCCACGTAAGTTTCCAAGTTCGAACATCTGCGTTCTCTTTATGGATGGAAGATACCGCAAAGTCATCTATCCCAGCACTTGTGATTCACCTGTCTCAAAATACAAATACGAGTAATCATTGGGTAAATAAATAGATTCCAACTCGAAGTGAAAATGACGATTTCATGCATCGGAAAAGAAGAAGCAATAACATTCTTGTCAAAGCATCGAACAGTAATAAACCCGGGGTCGAATCGAATACCGTACGTAGGAGAGTTTCGGATGGTTCACATCGATCTTTTTAAGTCGGGCTGACTCGAGTTCCAATTACCACTGGTAGAAATTGGCTGTGTTCCTCTGATACGTCCAAGCCAACTCGAGGAATATCTTTTCGGTGAGAAGTGCGAGATGGCCAGCAAACTGAAACTCAGAGCTCCCTTTCGAAGAGAAGAACTTACCATAGGATTGATATTCCTCGACTATCGGAGGGTTCCTTCTCCGCTCTTTCTATCCGTCTTTGTTCTTAGGTATCTAGTCCTCTGAGGATTGAGGACGGATAATGCGCTTTGTTAAAGAAACGGAATTTCCACTTCGATTCGCAAACTGGATAAAGGATTGCCCACGATGGAGTATAATTATCCAAGATAGGAAGCTCGATTGATTTAAACAAAAACCGTTGTACGAAGAATCGTGAAATATACTCGTGGAAGGGATGGGATAAAAATCCGCGGTGAATAATCGGAGGATCGAGGAGGGAAGGTAGGAGAGAAAACTCGATACTCTACAGTCTCAATTTTTCCCCCTCTTCTCCTTTTGTTTCAGAGGATTTGAATTATAAGAATACGCTACTCGCGATACTTAACCCACATCGTCCGATCGTTTAACCATAATTCCTCGGTGGCTGTTGAAAAGAGTTTTCGGATTCGGTTCAAAAATTACTTCGTTTTCCATTTTATATTGTTCTGTTTTTTCACTTTTTATTGTTCCGTACCTATCTATCCACTTAGGATCGGTCCACATGACACGTCCAGAATATAGTCAATCATCGGGGACGATTTATCACTTGTTTGTATTTTCTTGTGCAGAAAAGTAGGTCTCGCTCGACAATGCAAACAGTCGACGCTCACGTAGAGTATGGCTCTCTCATTCTGGAATATTGAACTTTGCTGATGGCAATCTTCTTCCAGGCAGATCCAGAAAAAGGGAAAAAATGGTAAAAGCGCGCACTGTTTCGTTGGGAAAACTGTATATGCAGGAGAGGAGGTAACGGAGAAATGCGCGACCAATGTTGGACGTGGTTTTCATTTATCATTCGCAAGTAGATTTTTGGCTTGATCTCGAGAGAAAAGGCATTTCATCGAGGAGAATATTTCATTGCAAGAGGAAATAATTTTTCATCGCGTTATCGACATACCGATAAATGCACGATCATGGCACGCGTCTTCGCTGCACTGGAAGTTCAATCTGGCATATAGAAACAAGGAACACATCGAGAATGACTCTTAAATTCAGTTGGAACAGCGGTGATTGATAGAAATTTTAACAGTGTTCGTATGGCAATTTTCTTCGAATTTTGAAAAGAACAAGACACACCATTTGAGCCGTCATTTCCCATGGTCAAAAGATATCTCTGAATTTCTCGGAAAATCTCATGTCTCAGGGAAATTCAGGCAGATTTCGAGGAATTTCGAAAAATTCACCAAGATTCAGGGGGATTCGGAAAAATCCAGAGACAGGTCCATTGGAAAAAATTGTAAACTGAATTTCTCAGAGGAGTTCAGAAAGGAGGAAATTGAGTTGAATTTTTGGTTCACAATTCTGAAGAAATTCAAGGAATTTCAGAGAGATTCAGAAAAATTTAGGAACCGGTGAATCCAGAAAAGCTCTGGGGTCATATTTTTTAGAGGAATAAAGAAAAATTGAGACAAATTTATAGTTCCGTATTTCAGAGGCTACCCTGGTGAGAATGAAGCGTTGAAGCGCAACGAAAACGCAAGCGAAGAGTCATCTAAGCGTAACAAAGAGTCACCTAAGCGTAATTTGGGAGGGAGTTGGAACATTTTCACGTTTCATTTGTTTCAATATCCGCTTCTTCCACTTTCGGATTTTCACTAGGGTATCAGGGAGTTTCAGAGAGTTTCAGACAGACTCAGAATAATTCAGAGGTTGGTCAATTGAGGAAATTCGTACGTTGAACTCCCCTGAAAGATTGAGAGGAATTCAAGCAAAACTCAGGGAGGAGTGAATTCAGAAAAACTGTTGGTCCGAGATTTTAAATGCATTCAGGAAGTTCAAGGAGGTTCAGATAAATTCAGGGACCGGTGGATTGGGGGAAATTGTGAATCAAACTCCATTCCAGTGAGAGAAAGGTCTTTGAATGTGTACGAAAATTCCATGTTCCAGATAAGTTCAGACACATTCATAAACATCCAAAAAAATCCACAGAAATTCAGAAGAATTGAGCAAGATTCGGAGATATTGAAAGAAATCCAGAGACATGTGGATTCAGAACATTTTTGCATTGAATTTTTCAGTAAATCGAAGAGATTCAAGAAAATTCAGAAAAGAGAGAACTAAACAAAATTCTTACAGAAATTCAGACAGTTTCACAGGAATTCCGAGGGATTTAAAGGCGAATAAATTCGAGGAAATCGTGCGTTGAACTTTTCAGAGAGATGCAGAGAGATCAGAATGAATTCAGAAAAATTCAGAGACAAGAGTGTCGAAACAAATTCCTGGCAAACAATCTCAGAGAAATTTTACGAGGGAAAAAGAAAATGGAGGAATTTACTTTGTAGGATAACAATGCGTTGCTTTGAGTCTTTGAATAGAGATTTTCACAAAATATATTGTCAAATAATTCACATGATAAGAGGAACGTTCATTTTTGTCTTATAATGTGAATTATTGGACAATATATTTTGTCAAAATTCCCATTTGAAGACTCGAGGCGACGCATTGTCATCCTATACTCATACAAGATGAATTCTTCCATCTTCTTTTTTCCGTGTATAAACACGGGAATCAAGAAACAGTTTCACATTGAGCCTTCCCAGAGAGAATCAGAGGAATTCAGGGAGATTCAAGGAAATCAAGGAAATTCAGGGAGAAATGAATTCAGGCCTCCAGGTTTCTGGACCAAACTTTCAAAGCAATACAGACCCATGAGAATTAGAAGAAACGGTCCATTGAAGTTTTCAGAGGAATTCAGAAGGTTTCACAAGGATTCGGAGAGATTCAGGAACAGATAAATTGAGAACAATTATGCCCCGAACTTCTTTGAGGAATTCAGAGGAATTCACAGAAAGTTTTCTCTCTCCAGTTTGGAAAATGAATCTTCAAATTCAGACAAATTGACATGAAGTTTTGAAACGTGAATATATAAATGAAGTTGTGAGAGACTCATGGAGACTGAGGGAAGTTCAGAGGAATCAAGAAAAATTCAGAAAAGTTCAGAGAAAGTTTGAAATTTAGTACGAATTGAATTCTGAGAAATTCAGTGGAATTCCGTGGAAGCTTTGAAATCCAATCTCAAAAATTCTCAAGGTGAGATATCACCCTCCAGTTAGCCACAAAGAGCTTGTCAAATTTTCAATTTAAATTTCCATTCTTTTAGAGTGATAATCCGAGGTTTGAGGTTAGGAACTCACAAACACTCTAATTCTAGGGTGAATTTTCCAATCTCAGAAAGTAAGAGTTCACTTTGGATGAGTGAAAATCCCACTCGAAGCGGACTAACTCACTCCCGAAACTCAGCGGAGTGGAACATGTGACTCTTCATAGTGAATGATTGAATCGCAATGAATTCAGAGACTTCCAGAGAGATCCAGAGGAATTCAGAAAGATTCAAGCGAATTCAAAGAAAATTTTGAAATCTAAATCAAACAATTCCGGAAGTATTTAGAATGATATAAGAAAATTCAAAGGCATTCCGTAAACAAGTTTTTAAATCTCAGTTGGGAAAATTCTGAGGGATTCAGAAAAATTCAGTCAGAATTGACGAAAGTTGGAGAGATTTGAAATTCCTGACCATCTGAAGTCTTGACACCGTACAAAAGAATTCCTCCTGAACATCCTGAGAATGTGACTATAATTTTTTACAGCTACTTCTTTCTGAATTTTCAGGAAAATTTTGTCAAATCTTAGTATAAAACTCACCTGAATTTCCTGAATACGTTCTGAAAGTCAATTCGAATTTCTTTGAATTCAGTAAAAGTTATCTGGAATTCCAGAAGGAAAGTGGCTATGAAAAATTACAGTCCCATTTTCTGAGTTTTTAGAACGAATTATTTCACAGCGTAACTTCCTCAAGATTATTCCGAATCTCTCAGAAAAATGTCCCAAAACATGGAGAAATTCTGAGAGATTCAAAAAGATTCTTCTTCCACCAGGATTTTTTTTCAGCACGAAGATTCAATTGTTATCTGCAAAATAAGAAAAAATGGATCTTCGTTCATGGGATTTCGTTTCGCTGTCTGACCTTTTCATATAATTTCGATGGCTAGTCCTTAATCAACAGTTTGTTTTATTCAGGCTGTCTCAATTGATCTTAATTCTCTGTATGTGGGATGGTCCAAGCTTTTGAGATGAAAAAAGTATTTTGAATGACAGAACTAATACTACGGGATAATCACAAAATTTAATCATAGGAATATGCGCAAGTAACTTTCAAGGAATTCTGATGCGTACGAGATTATTTTGAACTTTAATTATTTTTCCGTACTGTGTAGACATGAAACAACGATGAGCAATGCCGTGTATGCGTGACTCACGTTGAGAATCTGATAGTAGTCAACAAGTATTTAATTCACTGCGCATTAATAAACATAGATGATAATCGTATTTGAACACTTTTGGTGTTTGTTCAATACAAACGTCCCATAATGTGGAACCATTGTGTCTTTTATTGATCCGTACTAGCATTTTTATTATAAACAAACAACATTATTTCAACGTTAATGAGATTGGAATTGAGATTTCAATTTGAAATGAAAAAATTTTTATTTCAGGGGCACAAGAGGGTATTGAAAAATTTGAATACACTGAAAGAAATTCTCAGAAAATGTTGTCGACATAGCATACACATGTATCAATAATTAATTGCCCATCCAATGATTAGAATTCTCGAATTCAAGAAGTCGAAGGAAAAAATCTGATTATTCTTCACAGTGAGGGGGAAACTTTGTAAGAATACTCAACTCAACAACTCAATGCTCAAGACAACTCTCATCAAGTCTTGTGCCAGGTTTGGTCCATGATTGAACTCATGCACTCAGAGGAAGAAATTTGCTGAAACAGCAAACCTTGAAAATTTGCCTTGCTGCACGGAGAGAGAACAAAATAGTACTGGCTACTATACCGGATAGTACTCAGTAACATCTGAAGTAAAAAAAATTTCAGATAGCAGCCACTACGATCCAAATAACATCCAGTACAATCTACGTTATACTCAGTAACATCTGACATAGCATTGAATATAACGTGGATTGTATTGGATACTATTTGGATAGTAGGGGATGCTATCTGAAATTTTTTTCACTTCAGATGTCACTGAGTACTATCTGGCGTAGTACACAGTACTATTTTGTTCTTTCCGTGTAATAAGGCAAAACTTGTTGCTGAATTAGCAAAAAATTTGCTATTACAACAAACATCTTGCCCTTTCATCAAGCGCTTGCCATTCAGCAATCCGGAATTGTAGATATAGAAAGATGTAGACGGCTAGAAAATTTTGCTGGATTAGGAAATATCTTGCTAAAATAGCAATATTTTTGCTGTAACAGCAACCGTTCTGCTAATTTAGCAAAGCAGATTATTCGGAATCGCTTTTTCAGCAAGAATTTTTCTCCGCGTGTGGTTCATATACATACAGGGCAACGTTCTAAATGAATTGTTCATATCAATTTGATGAATACAATTACTGGGTGAAAAGGATGTTCTGAAATCAACCCATCCCTGGAGCGTGGCACGACTTTAAACTTCCAAAGTAGGAATTCGTGTATAATAGTAAAATCCATGATATATAATCTCATTGAATTCACCAACCCAGTTGCCATTGGAAAAGATTCAAAGTCAACCAGAAGGGACAACGTGCACTAGAGCAGCGGAATACTTCCCTTCGAGATACCGAGGCGATGTTCAATCGTCTCGTTGTTGGAATTCTAACCGATCCCTAATGGTATTATCCAAGCCTGTTGGAATCGTTTATCACGAAGGGAATCTTCAAATGTACATCAAAAGAACCATCAGTTCACAGATCTTTGTTGTTTTTGAGATAGTCAAATTGAGATATCGTACGGTTAGATGGAAAAAAAAGGAATATTCACATACTGGGCTTGGGGAAGACAAGTCATTAAGATTTCGAATTCAGGCTTCGATTTTTCGGAACTATCCCAGGTGAAAATTGACGATTGGCCCTAGGATGGCGCAACACTGACAAAGATTGGTCAAGCCTTGGCGGTTAGCAAGGTGCAAGCTTAAAATGATAACATCGTTACAGGCTCCATTGATGTATTCTGCCAATTACGGACCAGCACTGGTACGATTATGGCAGTCAAATCAGCCATCATTGGCAACCCATGAAGAAATTTGACGCTCGATCTAAATCCAAGATTGGATCCTGCTTGTACACGGAGAAAAACATCTATTAGGAACTAGTGCATGAGCACCGATCACGTATCAGTCGCAAGAAGTTTCACCGGTTTATTCCGTGGAACTCCTTGGAATAAGAGTATGAACCTATGCACTTATCGCGTTGTCTCATCGGGATTAGCGGATAAGTTCATGCTTTTATTTCAAGAATGTCTTCTTGCGATTGATACGTGATTGGTGCTCACGCGCTAGTTCCTAGATTTTTTCCTCCGTGTACTCATTACAAATCAAGACTGATAGACGGATTTTTTTATGGTTTGCCAATGGTCAGATGCTTTATGCATTTGAAGGAGGTACCATCATTTATTACACATAAATGATGATGACTGCTACATTTGAGTCAATCCTATAATAGTACAAAGCCAATATTCAGCCAAAATTGATTCAACGTTGCGTCAATCTCGCGCCAACGTTGAGTCAATGTTGCGACGATGTTGCGATGTGTTATATGTATGTTAATTAATCGTTCAAACGATTGCAAAAATATAATACAAATTCAGAGTCATATATTTCCGACATTGGTCGCTTCCCCTTCACACATGTTAAGACCAGGGTCAGAGAATACCTGTGTACATTGAAACGAAGAAACTCATTTGATCAATTCAATACAATATGTGTTTATAAGTTTAATATAACCGAATGATTACTGGTCACCTTACAAATCACTTACATCAATTATAATTCAAATTCTGATGTCTGCGAGTTGATGGGTCTGCACAGCTGAAATCTCTCCTTCGATGAAAGACCTGTGATGGAGACAACAATTTTCAAATCAGAAGGTTATATGATGCTTATTATATATCAACCGCATAGTTTGTTGAGCGCTCGCGAGAAACAAACTGAGCGTTGGGAACAATACTGAAGGGTGGCACTTTGACATTGGACGCGGGAATCCTTGTATAGAAACGTAT
Source organism: Gonatopus flavifemur (assembly GCA_018340375.1). Classification (NCBI taxonomy): domain Eukaryota; kingdom Metazoa; phylum Arthropoda; class Insecta; order Hymenoptera; family Dryinidae; genus Gonatopus; species Gonatopus flavifemur. The sequence goes on along the minus strand of JAFFJZ010000029.1, from coordinate 797,340 downwards.
AATTGAGGATCGTGGCTAGCCTGAGCCAAACTCTGACCAGGCTTGGCACAACAGTGGGTACTTATTAGAGATGTGTGAATCACGTTTTTAGACCCTCGAATCGAATCGACCCAGATAGCACAAGCAGTTCAGAAAGAATCCATGATGAATTTTTTTTATATCACAATGAATGTCTTATGAATGTCTTATGAATGCCTGAACTCATCCAAATCAATTCAAAAAGAGTTCTTAAACTCGTCCCGTTATGACAGTTCAGAATGATGTGCCGAGGGACATCTTTTTTTCATCCAAAAGAGTTCATTAAGGATTCAAAAATGAATTTAAAAAGAGTATAAAATGACATGAATTGGGAGTCCCAAAAGGTTCATAAAAACCTCCAGAAAAACTAATAAACAATGCAAAATGACACAATTCAACCGTTTGAAAAAAAAATAGTGTCAACAGCTTTTTTTGAGATTTTCAAATATCATATCCCTATAAAAGGAATACAGTCAGACCTCTCTATATCGAACTGCTCGGGACCGAATTCTCTCTCTATATCGAACTTTCGTCTCATTCATATCAAGAGGAATAAAAGAGGAGGAACAGAGAGAAGTTGCATGTAAAGAGGTTGCATATAGAGAGGTTCGACTGTTTTAACATTTATGTAAAAGCTGATTTCATAGTTTCGTTTATCTCAATAAGATAATTTATAAGATTATTGTGAAATAATTAATAATTTTTTTTTTATGTGCATAATAAATGAGTGCACAATTCTTATGTGCATGATCCATCTCATGTCCAAAAGAGGATGGAAAAATTTTTTAAATGTTGAAGTTATCGCGTCCTGTAATGACATCTAAATGACCTCATAAAGAGTTCATCGATTGAGTTCATTGAGAATTCTTTAGGTCTAATAAAAGAATTCCTCCAGTCATGCGTTCTGAACTGACATAACGGAAATACATTTGTTATCCTTAATAGATCCAAATTTAGTACTTTATGAAGTCCTATATGAGTTCTTAGAAAATTCATAAAGAATACTTCGGGGATCGAATGTATTCTTCAAGAATCCATTATGAATTCATAAAATTGTCTTCTTAATGAATTCATTTAAGTGAATTCATTCTGACGAGTCAGAGGACTTCTGTGCTATCTGGGGAATCTTTGACAATTTTATCGAATCCGAATCGAATCGAATTGTGAAAAATCACATCGAATCGAATCGAATTAAGAATTTCGAATCAAATCACAACATAAAATCAATACTGGATATAATAATAATCATTTGAATGGAATTTAAACATTGCATACGTATTGTATTAGTGTTGATGTACCATTCAGAGGCTTTTTAAGCCTTCTTAGCCCATTGAATTCGTCTTAATTTTTCATATTTTAAACATAAAAAGTTAAGTCCTCATATTCGCTATTTTATATTCGTGAGGAATTCATATTTATTAGCTTGATTTGTTAATTCACAATCATCGATCAAAATGAGATGAAAAATCTTTGATAAACTTTGAAAAAACTTTGCCCCAATTACATCATATTTTTCATCGAAATTTTAGAGTTGATCAGACTTTTTCGGATTTGTTCAAAAAGAAGTCCGAGTTTTTTTTCTAGAAATTATAGAGAAATTTTCAAACATTTCTTCTTATTGAATTCGCAACCCAGATAGCACAAGAGTTCTGAAAGAGGTCATAAAGAATATGAAGTATTCTTATAGAACTCTTTTGGAATTATTGTGCCATCTGGGAAATTTTGCAGAAATGTCGGAAGCACCCACTGTCGGGTTGTTATAACCAAACTTCGGGTTGTTGTACCTATTTTTTTTCAGTGCCTATAGCGCTCAAGTGTTTTGTTATCCGGTCACCGATTTGTTTTAATAAATGATTCAAATTTCAGTAACATTGAATTTTTGTTAAAATAACGTTTCTTCGACTAATGTGTTCTACTTGAATATAACTGCGGTAATACTTCTTGATACACCGTGGAAGTTCAAATGAAGTTCAAAAGAATTCATAAAGAATTTCCAAATTTTATCAAGAATCCTTTGGAATAGTTGTGTACTATGAGTCGCACAGCCAGTAACATTTAACAATCTTTTGATGATGAATATCGAATAGAATTATTTTGCGAACAATATTTTGTACACATTCTCAAATCAGGTACACTGAATAAAAATGTATTTGACTCGAATGAAGTTTTTTTTTTTCAGTGTAACATTGATTCGGAATCAAATCATTGCGATTCGAACATTTCGAATAATTCGATTTTAGATTTTTTTAATTCGATTCGATTTCAAACTATTCGCACATCTCTAGTACCTATTTCGTCTAAACGTTGTCAACGTTTGGATAAATATTCACCCGTGCTATGAAATTGTTCGTATGAAGTTAATTTATTTTGTCCAAACGATATTGAGACAACGATGAACCATGATTGGCACAATCTTAAGCCAATGATGGGTTGATCACCCTTGTAAAAATGAATCATATATGCGGCATATATGACGACACATGGTACATATATGATTTCACAGATTCATATATGACCCCTATATAATTCATATATGGGCCATATATGATTTCAGACATTCATATATGGGCCATATACATTTCATATATGGTGTTATGTTCCCTATATGGGTCATGCTTGGTCCTGATATGGATTGAACAATCGTATATGAATTTTATATGGTCATATATGCCACATATATGAATCACATATGATTTATATATGACCATATATGATTCGTACCAAGTCCATATATGAATCAAATACAGTTTATATATGGGCCATATATGAATCATTTTTACAAGGGCAATGGAAATTATGATTGCCAACATTGGTACAGCATTGTGCCACTTGTCAGTCAACGTTGACTCGATATAGATTTCCAAGCCTTGGATGGCAGCATTGCGCCTATCTATTTTTCATCGTCCGCAAGCAAGAAATTTTCACGTGGGATGACAGTTTAAATTATATCCATCGAGATTTTTCTCAAAAGAAAGGAGTGATTTTTTACTACGATTTTTATAAAGATAGTTTTAAGAGTTAAATGATGACCCTACAAACAATGATTACTGGCGTTTCAATGGGTCGCTGATGTTCCGCCAATCTTGTTGAAGAGCCGTCACTGGCCCTTTGAAATGCCAGCAGTTGTGTTTGCCGGGTGTATTCTATCGTAAACTTCATTCAGAACAATGCACACCACACCCTGTTGAAGGTTCATGAAGGATGTTCATCTGATAAAAATTACTCATTCGCGTTAATCATGGTCCATTTGGAAGAGACGGATATTCCAATAGGGCTGATATATACCTTCCGTAAGAAAAGCAAATCAAGAATATAATATAATACAATACAATAATATCCTAATACTTCTGAAGTAATAAAACATACGAAATTGATTTTTCGATCTCTATTTCATTCCATCCATTCGAAGTATTTGATATTTTTGAATTATGAAATGCTCGCGGAAGGAATCGCATAGAAATCTTTATCGCAAAGATTCTACAATGTTAGAATAACAGCATAGTTGAAGATTTTGATTACCAGAAAATTGATAAATTACGAGAACAAAAATTTGGTCCCCTCGACCCAAATGCTGAAATAAATTCTCTGACTTCGACCGGTTCATCTTGTCATCGCAATCACATTTTCTGATGATCAGAACCAGATATCAAGTCATTCCTATCGTCAATGTTTCAAGCAAGTCGACTTTCTGCCAGGGTATCATGAGATCCTTTCCCGCTGAATAATTGGATAGATTCAATCCACATATATTGACCCTCTTTATATTTTGTTTTGATAGAAGGCTCAGGAGTGTCCGAAATCGATAAATCAATCCCACAACAACCAGTGAAGCTGATCCTTTCGAGTACGTGTCATCACGCGTACACCGCTTGCAAGTGAGTGGAAGGATTATTATAAAAATGAAAATTATGTATAGAATATTAGAAAGGTTTAACTGTCGTGATTTGATGTTACAGGGCCGATGCGGAATGTAGAAACCTACTGCAGCCAGTTTTGAATCATTGCGATTTGACTGCGTGCGCTAGGAACGAATGTATGGAAGCGCTACAACATTTCTACAAAACAGCTGATCACAAGCACTCCATGGAAATAGCTTTCTGTTTGTGCAGGTAAATGATGTAGTACTAAGAGCCCCTATCTACCCCTATCCCTCATACCGTATTGTAGCATATTTCTCTTTGGCTACTCGGGTGAAACAAATTTAGAATGAAAGTAGAAAACAATGAAAGAAACATCACAAAAACCACAGAAATTCTGATGGATGACCGAATCCATCGTCCAATCAAATTCACCAACTTACCGTAACATATCGATCGAATCAACCCTATCTGGCGTTGTATTATATATGTGAACAATGTGGTGCTCGCCCGTTTTCGATGCAACATGATATTATTGGCGGGACATACGTTCTACCGCAGTGACTACAGTAAATATAACGGTTATGGTCACTGCACCGATTGTGGTTGATTTTGTTTTCAAACCAATGCGCGTGGTAAGTCAACTCTTCCTCGTTAATCAATCTTTCCAAACTTTTTCAATTCAATTTGGTTACCGGGAGTTCGACTGAATAACACAATCAATATTTAGATTGCGTGTTGATAATATTATTTCGGTTGTTATTTTCATATTTGCCGCTTCTCCTCTGAGGAATTTTTATATTATATTCCATAATCCAGTTTGACACTTCACTGCATAATTTCACACGGTTCAATCATTTTTGTGGAAAAATGTGTGCTTTTTCTGCAGTTTGTGGAAAATGGGCGTCATCGAAGTTATATCCACTCGCCGATTAAATACTGAAAGTATTCGGATGTTGATTTCAATGATTTTATCGTTGGCAATAATTCATGTTCATGGAATCATTCGAAAAGTCGTATGAAATATTAAATCGTACCGACAGTTTGAAATTGGGGATATTGAAATGGAAAGATTATTATAAAATATAGTGAATGCTATTGAGTTTTTTTTTACACTCTGTGATATAACGGCGAATGGATTTCATCGAAATTCTTCTCATGAAGGTCAATTTTTGTAATGAAATGCTTCGAGGAGATTTTTCATATCTTTTTTCAGAAAAACAATCCGAAGCATCAAGGTACAGATACATCTCCAATTTATTTGAAATGTCGAGGTGACGTGGATCCAATGTGATGTCAAATCCTAGATTTCATCACATGAATTCTCCTCACGCTTCAAAATTCACTAGATTGTTCTCATTTTATTTGTTTTTCCAATCGACGTTCTAGAAATGAAAAGTTTCTCTTTGAAAAATTTGTACACAGAATATAACATCTAACGAATAGAATTTTCAGGTATTGTTTTACATAGTCGACGCCGCAGTTATAGCTTGGCTCAGTACCGTGAAATTAGCTTGTTTGATGGATTTTTAAATTCATGAGATTATAAAAGCCAGATTACTGAAAATAATCTGAGTTGTGATACGAATCTTTTGATGATTCATTTTTATATTATATTATGCACACACCGTTCAAAATTCTGTGTTAGTAACAGTCCACTCAAAATTCTTGTTAAAAATCAGTGCCAAATTGACAGATTTTCAATGTCGATTTCATACTTCTGTGTTAATTTCTTTTTGTGTTGACACAAATTTTGAGTTGACCGTTTGGGAAATGTCATAAATCCACAAAATTTCCTACTGTGCACTAAGAAGAATGTTTAATAATTTTATAATGAAACTCATTAGATATATTATCCCCCAACAGCAGAAGTTGCAGTGAAACTATTGCTCCAGTTTTGCTGCACCAGTATGTGTTTTGTTGTGGGATTGTTTGATTCCACGCGTGATAGCTGGATGTATCCAAAGATCTGCACAGCATCATGACAACAACTTTGAAGTTTGCTGCATGTTGCTGCGCTTTTAGTGACGCAACCTCCCAGCAACTTTCCAACAATAGTTGCTCCGTGATGTGGGTTTGATGAAATTCACACGGAGAAAACGATCTGCTAAGGAGCCTCATAATTCATAGCGTTCGAGCATTAATCTTCTTCAAATTGAACAATCACATGGAAATACTTCTAAAAGTACCATACTTGATGTTCTTTGATGAAATAAAAGATCAGGAACAACTTTAGCTTATAGATGAATTTATGAAAAATTTTTCGGTTCCGGGTGGTATGGCCCATCATCCAAAAACCGGGAAATCAAAACGACAACATATTTTTTAACACAAAATTATTCGTTTCGAACATTGAATACGGTTTTTTCAACTCTCACTTAGACTGTGGACTGGATAATTTACATCTATCGCAATAATAATGCATATAATTTGTCATCATCATATGGTCATATTTGGTCACATATCATATTTGTCACCATCCAAATCCAACCCATTACGGCCCATGGTGAAACCATAGGGGATATGGTCGCCCATGAAATCTTGGTAAAGCATCGAGAAACGAATTTTCATGTAAAATGCATGCATGAAAACATTGTTTATAAATAAATTGTTTGAACAATTTTTTTAAAAATAAGTCTCTGGTAAACTGATCTCACCGCTGGATTCCGAGAAAAAAAGATACATAGCAAACATGTACCCTGAATCGACATTGTGATTGTTATGAAAAAAAAAACACGTATTGGTCTGTTATTTTTTTTTTTTTATATCAATGGACGATGGCAATGTGGATGTGGAAAAGTTTCCGACCAATTTATTTAAAAACAATTTTTTTACACACGTTTCTCACTTCACTTGGCATAGCATGGGTTTGCCAAGATTCCATCGGCGACCAAGACCATATCCCCCATTATTTCAACATGACCTCTAATGGGTCAATGTGGGCCCTACCGCCCGATCGAGATTTTTGATGAAAAAATTAGTTCATAACCAAACAAACAAACATTACCGCTTCAAACTCATGAGACGTGTTCTATATATAGAGGAGGGAGGGGGGTAATACTAGTATGACACATTATTTTATGATCTGACCTACTCCAGTACAGGACGCCTCAAAGTTTCGCCGACACAGTGCACCAAGAACAAGTAAATATTTTTATTCCTTCTCAAGTTAGATTTCTCTTAACACACTGTATTGACAACAATGAAGTTTCCGCATATGATAGATAGAAACAATCTCTCCATGACCAAAAGTGTGTAGTGCTGCCACCTAGGCGTCAAATCCTGGACCGTCGGGCCATACCACCTGCCGTTTCCCTACTTTTGTAGATATTTTCACGTAAATAATTTGATGGGGACTAGAATAAAGCTCGAGCACCTAGAGCATGGTACTTTCTAGCAGATCTTTTTTCTCCGTGCACAGAGGTAATGTAGAAGTTATCTGATTCTCAGGATTAAACCAAGAATCCATCAAAAGTGACTCCAAAGTTTGTTAGAAGAGAGCTCGTCAGGAGTCCTTCGTTAGTTTCTCAGAATTCCCTCAAAACTGCCTCTAAATATCCCACACGTTTGACTTCTTCTGAACTTTTCCTTGACATTTGAGTTGGGTGATGTTTCAAGGAGATCATGAAAAATCTTTTAAAAGTCCGCCAGGAATTCTCCCCACTTGACTCTCTTTGCTCTGCCAAAGAGAACTGTCATGCTTCAAACGGTCTTTGTGCCTGAAAATCCGGTTAAAAACTAACAGCAAATCTTGGGAGGGTTCTGTTTGAAATTCATGGAAAGCGATATCCTATCGAGAATCGATGAAAAGTTCCCTGCCTGGTCCTGAAGAGATGTTTCAATTAAGTGCTTCCAGACAAAATCAGGAAAAAAGTTTCTTATCGTCCAACCAGATTCCCAAAGACGAACACCATTCAAAGCCTGACAACTATTTTTGCCTGATTCTGGCGGAGCATTTTCAGCAGGATGAATGACTCATGAATTCGATAAAGTTCACCAGCAATCTCTGATGCTCAACTTCTCTAGAACTTCCCATGTGCTGCGTAATATTTCCCAAACCTCCTTCATAAATCTGCTGAGAATCCATAAAAAGATTTCTCCACTTTTTGACTCTCCTCGTAATTTTGAGTCACATAAACATGCATCAGGAACCCCTCAATTCTGACTTCATATGAACTTTCAATGTGCTGTCTTGAGTTCTTTGAGAGCAACATAAATATGATACTGGACTTTTATACGATCGCTAACAATCCATGTAATTTCATGTGAAAGATTTGCCCCGTACAAACATACCAAACATAGATTTGAAAAAGAACCATATAAAGTTCTGATCATTCAACAATCGCATGAATGATATCGATCCTGTCCAACGTATTACCAATCTCCAGTAACAATTGAAGAAGGGAGGCAGTCTTCAGAAATTCTCAAAACATCGCATTATCATATCAATCGCAAGACACAAATGAGAAACAGTCAGAACTGTGTGAAAGTGTCGAACGAAAGCGTCACCGACAGTACTGTCGAATACAGGAATTTCAGATAATTTGTTCCGAAGGTGGTACGATTGTATACGAAGCATCAAAATCGAAGAACTTGAATGGAAGATGGGATTCTCTGGAAGCAATTACATCAGTTATCGAATGAGCAGATTCTTTCGCCTGCCAAAGGATGGTTTGACTGACGAAGGAATCAGTATTATAAATTTTCAGCGGGGGAAAGATCTTTTGTGAAGTCCTTCCCTGTCTTAAGAGGAAGAATAATGCGGAAAGAGGAAGAATGGAAGAAAAAAATTCTCCTTCGCTTTTTTCCCCTTCTGTCTCGCCTTGTATCTAATAGATATAAGTAAGAACGGGAGTACGCTATGAAACTCCTCTTCAAGTATCGACCGTCGAGGACTATAGAGTTACTTTCTAGGATAATAAAGACTCATCAAGTTATGTACTCGCTTTTATCAATATTTTTCTTCGCACGTGGGGTAAACGATGATGTCAAATTTATAATTATGAGCCATCATCTCTAACACGCTGAATATTGACTTGAAAAATATCAAAACAGTATCTAATTGTCGTTCCTCATTTGATTGTTCGATTATCATAGTTTGATACAATTTCATCTGAACTCAAAAAATATTCCCATCAATGATGAAGAAAAATTGAAAAGAGAAAAGGCAGAACCAGACTCGGAATATCTCAAGCTTCTTGCATTTTCAATCCCTTCTCCAACAAACAGCTTTACTTTTTGCTCTTCTCCGTAGATGGGGCTCGCGTCTTTTTTAACGGAGCTCCCTTAACTTTTAAGTGGCTTTCGTTCGCGAAACAATGCGAAAACTTTCTTTCTTCCTCTCCTTCCATCTTCTCATTCAAGTGTATCCATGTATGAGTACGTACGTGTGTTGGTTCTCTCATTCGTTTGGTCGAATTTTTTTCCTTTCTCCTTTTCTTTTCTTTATTCAACCGTTGTCAGTTCTTTTTGTTCGTGTCTTCCCGCACCTGGTCGTCACCCTATAGCTATAACGTCAAATGAAATAAAAGTCGAAAGACGAGTTATATGAGAAGATGGGAAAGACGAGTAAAGGAGGGAGTTCGTCTGTATGTACGCGTTTCCTCCTATCGTAGATACCGCTGAATAAAATACGTACCCGCTCGTTTAATGCTCGTTGAACAATACCCACCTCTCTCACTCTCCATTCGAGAAATCGTTCCTAAGGATCCGTGGATTCTCCTAGATAGTACGAAGAGGGAGAACAGAGAGGGAAGAGAAAGAGGAAAGAGACGATGCGAAGTGGAGGATCGAGGATGGAAAACGCATCTCGAAACGTGCTTTCTCGTGCGGCAAATTGGCGCGTCTGCACGATTCGTTTCTGCTCCGTGTCGCTTTTACATATAGTTATGTCAAACTATATATTAGCAAGGATATACAATATACCTATCATTATCAAATAAAGCGAACTGAAACAAACTTTTACGGTGATGTTGGGGGAATAGTCTGTGGAGCTAGGTTGGGATTTGTTATACTAACGATTCACCTGTAATTTCTTTTTTCACAAATTTTGATCAAAGTATGGAGGGAAGAGATGTTTTTCCGCTGGAAAAGTGATTGATGTTCTGTAATATTCGTGAACTGTACATGTATTCATTTTGTGATGAAAATCTCTTCATCTATTTGTTCACAGGAAAAGTGAAAGCCGGAAAGATGAATGTATAGTGGCGCAAGAGAAGATGCATCCAGCGTGCGCTCAGAGGATAGAAGGGGTTGAAATGCCAACGTGCCATAGTCTGGCGGAAAATTGTAAAGGAGATGCAAATTGCAGGTGAGTTTTAATTGGAAAATCTTTAGTAAATAAATTTGCACAACGATATTGCCGTGATTTGATATACTGAGCCTCTTAAATACCTGTATGATTAGAGAAAGGGACGATCTGCTTGATTGAAATTCATTGAAATAACATCTCTTGGAAGAACGTACCCCAATTATCCCGCCAGATCGGTCTGATTGTCTGTGTTTGTTAATTCATCTGTGAATCACTGATTTATAACTTGATTTTCCTGAGATCAGACCACTATTTTTCCGATTTTCATCACAACACTTTCATTATATGCTTCATCGGGGGAGAAAGGCGTGAAATAATCCCTTCAGGAATATGAAATCATCTCAATCCGACTAAAAATGTCGTATGACATTCTCTAAACCTTATCAAGGCAGAGGGGTTGTTTAGGACCTAATGAGGTCTTTTCAGGGCGCGTCAGACTCTGGTCAGGCTCCGAAAGAACGCTAAGAAATGCGATGAATTATTTCTACCCGGATTGAAATCATTCTTTCACTTCCTCCCCTAATTGTGAAATTCAGAATTAAGATACGTTGTAAAACGAACTCTTCTTGTGCAAGTTTGACCATTGTTGTCCACTGAGAATAATAATTACTGTCATCAACAAGACATGTTTTTGTTCGGAAAAATACATCCATCCAAGAATGTTTATCCTTGATACAAGAAAATTTTTCTGAAACTAAGAATAGATTTCTTGAATTGAGAAAATTGTTTTCTGACGCAAGAAAATTTCTTTTGAGCCCACAAAATCCAACATATGTATTCTCAAAAATATTCAAGAATATACTTCCTTGGTATTAGTAATTATTTCTCTCAGTCTATTCCAAAGAGTCTTATTCAATAATCTGCAATCCGCGTTTCCCTACTCTCAAACCCTAGAACCGGCGAGCAAAAGGCATTGCTCGTTATTGCTTCATAGCATGGGAAGAGCTATATTTAGAGGTAATAAAATTCACCAACTAATAATCTCAAGGAACAGAAACTCGTACACAGAATAGTATGGTAGCATACTATTACTGATATAGTTCACTAATTTAGTATGGTTCTTATACAAAAGAACGTTGAGAAAACGTAGTTTTTGTGAAATTCTTATTTCAGCTGTAGTTTTGAATGAGCTATTATTCAACAAAAATTGTTGTGGAATTGTATTTTTTTAGGAAAAAGTGTAAGCCTCTAGTATCACTCTTTTCCCTTCCAATCTTTCTCAACGTCTTTCGAAAGAGCTATCCCTGAAATAGTGAGAATACTGATTTTATATATGACATTCACTCGTTGAATACCGAATACAGGGCTTCCAAGTTGACAGGAAAAAATCTGTGCATCCTAGACATCCAAGGGTCATCATATCGAAGTAGACCGCTGCTTTTGGAGTTCCTAAGATCACTTAACTTCAAAGACGATGATGATAAAAGTAGGTTTTTTTGTCCTACGGTTTGATGTATGATTTTCCGATTCATTATGTGCCAAAATTTAGAAAAAATACCAATATTTCGTTCAAAGTTTGCTCCTGCAGAAGTTATCATAATAATACATATTTTCGAGTTTTTATAGAAATATCAGAAAATTTCAATATATTTAAATTTACCACGAAAAAAGAGAGGGGTTGTTATTAGCGATTAGTGTTGCTGCGAGCCGCAAAACGAGCTGTAACGAGCTTTTGACTTTAACTGGATTCAGTTAGGACTATAAGAAGTGAAAATTCTCACAATACTCGGTTGGATGGTCCTGTAGTTCAGTTCGGAGGTTCATATTATCGCACAGTTCCGTGGATTTGGATTTTCAACCGGTTCATACATCAAATAGCACAGATTCAGCTCGAAACGTTGGCTCGAAACCGGCTCGAGTATAAATTCATTTGGAACCCGTTTCCATAAAGGTATATTCCAATTTGAACTTTCAAATTCAGTTGCGAGTTGATTGAACTGAATTTCAAATCAATTTGATTGACTGAAAAGGAGTTCATTTTCAATCCAGATAATCTAGAACCTAGAATTCTTTATGGCTCGTTTCGCGGCTCGCGGCTCGCGGCAACACTATTAGCGATGCCGGTTCTCAAACAGAATTGATTGTTTTGTATAGGAAAAGTATTTATAGTATGGCATAGCAGAATATGAAATTTATCAATATTGTCTCTCTGATTTGTATTATATGATGCTTGGCCCTGTATCACAAGCAAATGATCAATTTATCTATCTTTCTGTCCTCCTCCCTAGCAGAAATCACTCTAGTATTTCTCTAGGTAATTACGAGGCCTCACAAGTCCTTGCAAGTTACTTGCGAGGCCTTGCGAGGCCTAGAGAACGACTAGAGTGATTTCTACTAGGGCTTGGAATCGGGAAATGAAAGTTGCTCACTTCCCAATGAACAAAAATGTTTCAAAGATACATTCAAGATATCTTCAAGATGTGTCATAAACGTATCTTGAAGATAACTTTCAGGAATCAAATTAGGATGTCGAATCTGAGATGGATACAAAATATCTTGGAAGCATCGTAATCGAGATATCTGCGGGATACATCTCAAAGATCTCTTTCAGAAATCTCAAAGTTATAAAATGAAGATATCTTCCGCGAGATCCCTGAAAAATGCAGTGGTTGCATATCTTCACAAAGATATCTTCAAGAGGGATCGTAAAGATTCCTTTAAGATAACTCTGAGAATTGAAATTAGGATGCCGAATTCAAGATGGATACAAGATGTCTTTGAAACATCTTAATTGAGATATCTTTGGGGTAAATCTCAAAGATCTCTTCCAGATATCTTAAAATTATGAAGTGAAGATATTTTCCATTAGAATATTTGGAGGAAATTCTTTTCTGGAATTCGGGTTTTGTACGGCATTAGATGAAATATTGGATTAATTCCTCGAAAATCCCAGACCTTTTTATGAAATACATTGTAAGGAGTTTTACGCAAACGAAAAAATTTCACTCAAGCTGTTAGCTCAAGCTGTTAAGACCGGGGTATTTATGTAGATGATAGGTTGGGTAGGCTGGTTCGAATCTCTCCCAATGAATAAAAATTTCTGAGACAGCAAAAGCATACCTCAAATACCAACCGACAGGGAGGACAGTAAAATTCTGAAAAGAATTCGTTTTTATGTTGATTGAAAATGATTGTTTTTGTATTAATATTTTTCACAGCATCTTGGATATACCGTGAAAGGATCATAAACGTATCTTAGAGATATCTGAGAGATATAAGACAACTTTTAGATATCTTGGAGATAACTTTAAGGTATCATAAAAATATCTTAGAGATAACTTTTAGAAATTTTGAAGATACCTTTAAGATATTCGGAGATGTCTAAAATGAGCCTGTACGATGATCTTCATTCTATCCTGCAAAATATTCTTAAAAGATATCTCAAAAGACATCTCTAAGTTATCCGATAATGTTGCATAAGACATCTTTTATGTATCTCAAAGATAATTTCACGAAAAAATCTCAAGATATCTCAAAATCCATTTAGATATATTCTCGCTTATTGGGTTTTCCTCCCTAGGGGGGAAGAAATCGTACTTGTCTCTTGCTCTATAGGCCTGGGAAGTAGCATTTCCCACGCGAGTGTTATGAAAAAGTACTTTCTTTCCGCTTTGACACATTCGCTTGAAATTCATCACTTCCTAAAAATAGGTCAGAGAACATCAACTTTCGATTCGAAAGTGATCACCTAGAAAGTATGAGTTCAGGCAAAATTCCACATCAAGATCTATACCACATTTATCTATCCTTTGATTTCTCTCTGCGTTCCATTCGCAATTCCCGCAGTCCTATTTAGTTTCGAACGAACGGAAAATCCAAGATGTGAGCAGGGAGTGTCGGTGGACTTTTGAAGAATTTTGAAAAGACTCTTGGTGAACTTTTGCAAAAGACAAATCATCCGAAAATGCAGGGAGAGTTCGTGGAACGTCTGGATAGGGAATCTGGATAGACTTTTACTAGTATTTTGACGGACTTTTCCAAACATTACGTGATCCAGAAGTATGTAAAAATTCCGGGAAAAGTTCGAAACCAGGGAGCTTTGGTAAACTTTCTACAAATTGTCTCCCTAATGAAGGAGACTGGGTACGATTGAAACAGGAGGATCGGTTGAAACATCGCGCATAACTGACAATTGGCTGATAAAATGGCATAAATGACTGGTTAACAAGTTTCTACATGCGAGTTCTTCACTCCCTTTGAGTGATGTAATCTGTTGCGAGCTAATCATTAGTAGTTCGCAATGTTCCAACCGTACCCAGCCTCCCCTACTACGTGACCTCGGAGGATATGAGGACTTTTGGTACATTTTTGACAGGCTTCCGATGGATGTTTCACTGACCCCTGATGAATTTCTCCAAATATAATACTATGAAACAGCGGTATCAAAATGATGTCGGAATCAACACCACGTGGACTGTAGAACCCCAAATAGTTTTAGAATGACCCTCTAAGGTGGAAGAATGATACAGAGATGGACAGCCTCAATTACTTTTCTTACTTAGAGCACTTTTTCTTGTCAAATACTCCCAAATTTGGCTTCCAAAACCTCTAATCCATGTGAATCAAAAAGTAATTAACAGGAAAAAGTACTTGAAGCACAAAAAGTAATTGAGGTTCCCCATCCCTGGAATCATATCAAGCGATCTTTGAATAACAATATTTGGTGTGAACTTTCAACTCCGCTGACTTTTCACACTGTGAAAATCTGTCTACAATTCCGACAAAAGTTTTTCCGATAGTCCTTCAAAAGTCCTCTAAAGGTTCAATAAACTCCCTACATTTCCGATTTACTCCAAGTTTTATTTCTAGTATGACAAATAAAACATATACAGAAATCGAAGTATAGATTCAGTGAATGTCTCGATATAGGATCTCACTTCAAACCATACTTTCTAGACGATCGTTCGTAGATCGCTTCGATATATTTCTATTTTTACTGGGGAGAAGAGATATTGTACGAGATGAACAACTGGGCCAATTTCCGCAACGATTCAGGAGTTATGTGGAGAAAATTGAAAAGAGAGTCATCAAAACTAGACAATGGGTCATCCGCTGAGCAATATAAAAAGGAAATCATAGAGAAAGTGCAGACAGAATAGTTATCTAACAAAGTGCTAAAGTGCAACTTTCCCTGAGAATTGAATTGTAAGCTGATTTTGACAATTCCATTCCTCATTGATTCCTCCATCAAAACACTCCTCCTCAGAGAATATCAATCTCACTTCCCGAAGTGTGTATAGAACAAAAGTCCGCTTCTCATGAAGAATGATATCCACTCGGAGCGTTGAAGTCAAAACTCCGAGTCTTATTCTGAAACCATAAACTTCAAGTTACGTAGTTTATTGTTATACTCATATTATCACTCGTGCATAAAATTTCGTTTCTCCGCGTGACAGTTTATTCTTTATCCCTATTGCTTGATGCGAAGAATAATATTAATTCATACTCTTATATTTCCTCGTAAGATGTTTCACGTATGAACTCTCCTTAACGTTCCTGGTACACGGGTATGTTGAGAAACTCACTTGAATACATTGCAGTTACGTGTACAGCATAATAATTACCGAAGAAACGAAAATCTTTTGAAGTACTATTTTTCCTCGACAACTGGGGATTTTTGCTCTTGAGATTAATCGATACTGGGATTCTATTTGATTATAAAAATGAAAACAACATCATCTTGTTCCTGATTTTGCAAAACTTGAACTATCATGAGAATATGAATATATATCAAGCAATCAAATAACACGGATGAGATCATACATCATTTTTCATACAACAACATCCTACCACTCTGCAACATTGAAATGGTCCTAAATTCTGAATACAAAAGAACGTTTCTTATTCAGGAGCGCTGGAAACACAGCAGACATACATTTTATCTGCCTCTCTATTTCCCCGGAATATACATCTTTGAATTATATCCATGCTTACGTATATCCTTGTATATAGATATATATTTGTATATACGTATACCTTTACACCGACCAAAGCGTGACCTCTTTTCACGCGGAAATGTATTTTAAATTATACAATTAGGAGGTAACGACGGTGAAGCCGAAGAACGATAACTCTCGATGGCATTTCCTACCCCTCTCCCATTGTGTTTTCTTTTTCTTGCGTTTCCCTCCTTCTCCATAAGTGAAGCACAATCGTCCTGCAGAGCGAGATTTTCCTAATCCTCCGGTTCTTATTAAATCATGTACGACGTCAGAAACACTCGCGCAATACTAAAAATGACTCGTTAAATCACCCAGAAAACGGAAGGAAAAGAGGGCGAGCGTGTCTCTAGTGACACTCGAAATAACCCCTCCTCCTTTAGGATTAAATTTAATACCTCACTGCAGAAATACGAATCTTTGTGAATATATATCAGCAGACGTGCATATACATGTATATACATATTGGACTCACATCGTCTATACTTGAGCTTTCAATTCGTTTGATTTATTGAATTTGATTTCGAGTGAATTTAAGATCAATCAAGTGCTATTCTTTCCTTCGAGAACTATATGAAATACGTGCTAGATGGTCGAATTTTTCTTCAATGGTACTCGATACGCTCGTGTCACATTTCTTCTTCTTGATATTTCGTTATCAGGATGAAGTTGGAGTACTATGAACAGAACTGCGCGGTGGACAGTGTGACGAAAAAATGTGCTGGACCACCAGGGGAATGCAGGAAAGCGATGCTGGGCATTCTAGGAACGGAACTACGATCCAACTGTGCCTGTAAAGGTACAGATCTGTCACAATTGTACGACTGTTTAGGTTGGCAGAGGCTACTCTGGGTCAATTCCTGCGTTGGTGAGTACAATTTTGAATTGCTTTTGTTTTTATTAATCATGGACACATCCCAATCGATTCACTGCGAACAGTATATCTTTTTATGGAGAAATCCCTTTGCTCCAAGCGATGAAGATGAGTCAAGAATGGTACAACCGTTGTACCTTATCTCATTATAATCTCAAGTACATCCCTCAAGCATTCAACCCAAGTACTGTATTATTTGATCATCTTTATCATATTCTTTTCTCTAGATATCCTCAAGGGCATCCCTATTCAATATCCTATGATTCACAAATTCTCCTCTGAATCAAGCACCGTATAGCATTAAAGAATTGTGTGAACTCTGATTTTTCAAACTCTTCCCTACAGAAAAAGAACAATTCTCCTCGTCGTCGTTTTGTTCTCTCACATCTTCCGTTAGAGGATAAGCTCGCACAGTTTCGCATCTCGCAATAAGAAAACATACGCGTTCCTTGAGAGAAGGGAAAAAGTACAGTCGATGCGTTGGATGTTTATTGATTATTGCGAGGGAATATATTCGGTCAATATTTAATTGTTCTCTGATAAATATTTATCTGGCCAAATGATTTTATCGGGAAGGAACACAGAGGAATTTGTGGGAAAAATATATATGTACATATACATCATCAGAACATTTGGTCGAGTTCTGATTGCAAGGATTGCAACAACGTTTAGCAATTTAGATCCTCAATGCGTTTGATTGAGAACAACGATGACAGCAAATAAAATCTCGCGTTTGAATTTTGAATGAGGAACAACAGAGTTTTTTTGGTTCACTCGAAATTCGGTTTGAAAAAGCATAATGAATGATGGTGATTAGTCTTATACGGTGGTGGACTTGTTTTCGACTGCTCGGAGTGTTGAAGCTCAATTATAAGTCCAACCCACCTGGTTGATGCGATATCAAGAGAACAACCTTATTACATTTTCCCTTTTTCTTTCACCTCTCTTCTTCTTAACGACAGAATCATAGTCCATGAAACGTGTGTGCTTATTAAAGACTTATTAAAACTTTACTTCACCGCACTCACAATAAGAACAAAAAATATACATCCAAGAGAAAAGGTTGTTCGAGTCTATGTTTACCTTTGCATTTTGTTTAAGGAAGAGAGCGATAAATATTGAAATGTTAAGAGCCAATATTCAAAGAAGTTAATGGATTTTCAGCGAGTACATCGTGAATAGTATAAAGCAGGGCACCATCGATGCAGGTATTATTCTGCTCGCAACATTGTATCGAAGTCGGAATTCAAATCTTGAAAGCGATATTTGTTTCATCCCTGGGTCTCTCCTTCCATTGAGTCAACCAGTGATTTTTCCAAGATATCTCTTTGAGATATTCTTGTTCGGTGTACCCTAACGAACCTCCACTTCGATGATTACTGGAGCATTGAGAAAAATCTCTCTTCCGTGTCAATCCACCATTTTACCTTTCTACTCCATCGAATTTTACTGTTGGATATATAGAGAGAAAGAGAACTCGAGATTCACGACCTATTTCACCTAGAGTTAAGAGTTGATATCGTAATTGTAATGTTACCCTTGACGGAAGAGCAGCCTAGATCTGATCGTACAATCGACAATTCGATACAATCGGGTGGCGGAGATCCACCTCGCGTTCAGCTTTCAAGCTCATCGCCAAAGTTCGATAACAGAACAAACCACTTTGGTAAATTGACATCTCTTCTTCTTCTTCTTCTTCTTCTTCTTCTTCTTGTCGGTGTTGTTCGTTCAACAATTGCGGTCGATTTTACCAGAGCAACTTTGTATATCGTAATTACGCCGGAAGAGCCAAGTAAAGTAAAATCGAATCGAATCGAGTCGAGTTGAGTCTCGAGTCGAAGGAAGGATTTTTATCGATCCCCTGATGAGGGCCGATGAGTTGTAAAGCAGGACTCTGCAGCTAGTTTCCTCTCTTCGCGTCTCCTCTATCTTTTTTGTACGAATGGCCGGCATTCACCCATTAGATAAGTCATTTAGATACGAAGGAATTGCATCTGCTACTCGAGGACGGTAGAAGTGCGCTGATAACTACCCCCGATGTACGAAGTGCATCAGTTTCTCTCTTTTTCTCTTCTCTCTCGAGTCCTCGTTTCCACGATCGATATCATCGAACAGCCGCAATGAAGTCAAATGGAGGAAGTAAACGCAACCGGTATAATTTCACATACGTTCAATAATTTTCACGTGATATTTGGATTCTATGCGGTACTTGGGCCGAATTAATAACGATTCTTCGATTGTTTATTTTGATTTCTGAACAAAATGAACGGTTGTTTGTTTTCCTTGTGATGAATTCTCGTTTCGAATATCGATCAGAATGAATCTGGGCCAATACTGACTGTGTACTGTTACCAGAATTGCTGGTACTAACAAATCCAAAGTCACCAGAGCTACCAAAGCCGGCAAGGAATCAAAATGAGCCAATATAACATGTACAACCGTGTCAATATTGCTTGTTCGAAGAGTATCTATTCACACAAACCAATAATTAGTACCTGTTGAAGAACAGTAAAAACTTTAAAGATGTCTACTCTCTGGAAATTCTAACGGAATCGATCAACCACAAATTTGCGTTGAATAGAATGATCAATGAGAAGCATAGAATTTCCAGGCGATAGACACCCTGACTTTGAATAGAAACAATTGTTTTTTTGCTGAAATCCAACAGATAAAACGTTTTTTCCAAAAATATTGTAAATGAATCATGATTCATACGAAATTCATCACGACTAATAACGTTTGTGATTGTACCGTTCTCAATAACACTAACAAAACATTATTACTCGAGCTCCGATAACGAAGAGGAGGAATTTGTCAACGATAATTAAGGATGAGTATTCACAGTGCTGTTGTCTAATCAAAGTTTATTCTCTCTTTCTCCTTCCTCGATTCGCCCGTATCATGTGTAACCTCAGTGGAGTCGCAAAAGGACTATCACGCTCGTAGAAAGCATCATCATCATCCAAGGACGACAACGACGTCGATCTCATCGACGACAACGACCACGACGTCGACAACGACGACAACGACAACAACATCGACAAGAACGGTTGCCGCTCCAACGACGGTCGCATCGTCTGAACAAGTGGAGGATAATCAAATACCGGAAGTGACGCGGTGGCCTACCACTGAATCCACGGAAACTTGGGAAACCACTGTTACCAGTACGACAATCACCACTCCAAGTACCACCACAACGACCACCGTACCTCCGCGTGAGTAATTTTATGACCTTTATCTTCACCATTGACACTGCGGAATAGTTGGGAAAAAGCAAAAGACCGGAATAACGAGTTTCCAAAATACTATGTTTTCTTAAGAATTCAATTTCATAACACGTCAGAAGAAAAGCTAAAATCCTTGATAAAGAAATCAACTGTTTGATCTTGGAAAACGAAAACAGAATTTCATCCTTTGTCTTTAGTAGCTGGAGTATACAATTTCGTTATTGCTGTTGTTATTGTTGGTGTCGAGACACCTTTGGACATTCGGTTCAAGTACACAAAAGGAAACGAATAAGCGTGAAGGCGGGGGAAGTGTGTCGAATGTACGAACGTACACACTTCTAAACACTGAACACGAGGGCTTGAAAATGCTACCAGGAAATGCACACGTGTTTCTTTCGTTTTCGTTTTACAGGATTCTGCGACGTTCAAAGGCCGAAACATACTCACCATTACATACGAGAGGGTAAAGGAAAGAGGGTGAGTAGCAGTTGTTACACGTAAAGTCTCTTTCATTTTGAGCCACCGTAGAATAACCAGTCTCAGACACAAAACTGTAAACGTAAGCGGGAGAAGAAATTGATATTTTCCGTTTTCTCTTACGTGCGGATGGAGGTTGAGTGGAAGTGGACCAAGGATATGTATACTGTGTTCCAAAACTTGCGACTACGACTTTTTAGAATAGAAAGAAGTCTCTTTTCAAGACAAGATGATATTTAGTTATAGACTATGGAATTACTGTGCTATGGAATATGCTCATCATGTATAGAATATACGCGATATATTTCTTCATTCGCAACAATCTCGTTGTCAATGATCTCACATTCATGGAAAATTTATTTGTGGGTTACATTGTGGTTTCAGTTTGGGAAGAGAGAATGATAAACAGCTCTTTGAACTCCACCTTCATTACATTCAGTGATATATTTCATAAGAATAGTGAGAAACCACAAAATTTTCAGGAATAAACCATATGTGCATTATTTGGAACAACGAATTGAGTTTACCCATTAACCTCGGTAGGTTTTGCATCCAGTATGAGCTCATGAATTTTCCTTCACATTACAAATTTTCCAAAATTCATAACTGAAAATCCAAGTTTTGCTAAGTGTCCGGTTACGTGTATCATATTTCTCGTCCTACTTACATAAAAAGTATGTCTTTTTGGACGAAAAGCACTTTTTCGTCCTCTTTGCTATTACCTAACAATGATAACCCATTTTGCGCCCGCTTCACCTGCGAAGAAGGCAAACTTTCCACAGATTTGACAGAAATATCAAGGACGAAGAAAAGCGAGTGATTCTGGTGTGAGATGCGGTTGAGCGTCGAAGTCCATCAGCATCCTCTAAACGTACTTTTCGCCCTTGAGAGACAATATACTATTTGAATAAATCACTATAAGAAAAATTTTTGGCTCATAGTAGATACAACACCTGCCGAAATCTTCTTGTGAATTTCTTCCTTCATTTCACACTGAGAGAGAAGATGTTTTGAGAATATAGCATTGGTTACTAGGAATTATAGTGAATTAATGAGTAGTGGTTCCTTACTTTGGTATACTAAATGGTATCTTAGTATATCAGAATAGGAGCCATCAGTTTTTTCTGGTCAGAACTGTGTAAAGAAATCCTCAGATGAACCAACCATGTGTGTACAAAGATTGCGCCCACTTCAGCCCTCTCCTGCCGCAAAATCGATCAACATGTGGCAAGGATAGGCTGAAATTGGCTCAATGTTAATACATACATGGACATTTAGGGGGTACCTATCCAGAATCTGCATCTGAGGAATTTCCAAATAGAGTGCTATCAATTTAATATCATTCACAACAACCATTCCATGATTCTTCTCCCTCGATCCTCTTTGATGAACATGAATAATGATCTCATATAAATATGTTTTATGATATTGTTGACAGTTGTACAGAGAAAACGAACCTGAGTGTTCGGAGTTGTGTCAATGTGGGGAAGGTGAACGTCTCACGTGTCATACTATATGCGTTGAATCATCACCTTGCAAAACAGACTTCGCCTTTTACAATCACGAAGCGCCGGCTTATCAAGCGCATCGTGGTCCTTGCCTTTGTTACAGCGGTCGTTTTATATGCATGCGACCTTCACCAGGTATGAAAATTTTGAATATTTACTATGCAACTTCATGATACAAGAAATCGATTCAACATATTAACTATCAATATCAATATAATAGACACCTGATTTGAAAAGATTTTATTCTGATAGCGAAATGCTGTTTGAATGATTGAAGCGATTTTTGATCAGCGAAATATGGCATTCTTTGGCAGAAAGTGTCTCTGTAAACTCACTTGTAGAAAAATTGAAGGACAGAATATAGGAGTTGAATTGATTGGAAATGGAATGTGAGAACTCATGGGGAAAGGAAGCACAAGCCGATGGTGACTTGATACTGTTACCAGAGTTGCCAATATTGGCGAATCTAAAGCCACCAAAGCTAACAGAAGTGGCAAAAAGTCAAAATTATAATACTACTGTGTCCAAAAAGTAAAGTGACATTTGAATTTAAACTCTGTGCGCAAATGTATTTGGGGAAGGGCTCTTATTTTTAGGTTTGTAAGACTGTCTTTGATATCCGTCCCAAGGGTCACATCAAAATATTCATTAGTGTTTGAGGTACGCTTCGTTTTGTAAGCTGCTGAAAGTGAATTTTTCGATTTTTATAATGTCTGTATTTGTTGAGCAAAGAATTTGTATTAGATTTTGTTTGCGGAATGAGGTTTCTGCTGCTGATTCGTCGAGGATGGTGCAGAAACCCTTTTGTGATGAGGCTATGTCGAAAAAAAAGGTTTACAAGTGGTATAAAGAGTTCCGAGAAGGTCGAGAACGTGTCGAAGACGAAAAGCGTTCCGGTCGACCATCAACTTCAATTCACGAAGTTCACGTCCAAAAAATCGAAGATTTTGTGCTCGTAAATCGTCGATTAACAATCAGAGTTCTTACTGATGATGTTGGCATTTCAGAAGCATCAGTCAATACCATTTTGAAGGATGTTTTGGGCCTCAGACGCGTCAAATCTCGATTGGTACCGAAAACATTGAATTTTCTAGAAAAACATACACACTATCACGGGAGATGAGACGTGGATATATGCTTAAGACCCGGAAACAACCCATCAATCAAGTGAATATCGCGCCGAAGGCGAGGCAAAACCAAAAAAACCACGCCCAAGTCACTCAAAAATCAAGATTATGTTGACTGATTCCTTCGATTATCGTGGTGTTGTGCATTTCGAGTTCTTTCCGCCGGGTCAAACTGTCAACAAAGAACATCATTTGAGTGTTATGCGTCGTTTACGTGAAGCTATTCGCCTAAAGAGAACGAAATTGTGGCACGACAATTCTTGGTCACGACAATGCACCGGTCCACACTGCATTGATTCTTCGTGACTATTTCGCAAAAAACTCGACCCATATCGCTCCACGACCACCGTATTCACCTGATTTGGCACCGTGTGACTTCTGGCTATTCAGCAAACTCAAAAGACCGCTCCGAGGACACCGTTTTGAGTCGATAGAGGAGATCCAAGCCGAATCGAATAAACAGCTGAAGGCCATCCTGGAACCCGGCTTTAACAACTATTTCGAAGATTGGAAAATGCGTTGGCATAAGTACATTGTATCTGGGGGAGGGGGGGGTTACTTTGAAGGCGATGAACTTGATTTGGGAGAGTAAATAAAGATTCTTTAAAATAAATGCTATGTCACTTCATTTTTTGGACACTGTAGTATCAGTCAACATAAGGGCCAGTTTGACATTCACAATCGTGTCAATACTATTCGTTTATGTGCGCATACTATGGTAGAGCTCAGGCATTTCAAACTTGTCCAAACAGTATTGTTTCTGTAGACACAGGCTTAAGACTGTCTGTTCACTCAAACCCGTACAGTTTGAAATCCATCGAACTGTTATTGTCAGTTAAAAAATGTTGCCGAAGTTTGAATCGTTTATTGAAACAGATCAATAATCGAATAACAAAATACTCTACTATTAAAGACCCAAAATTTTGCAGGACTTTTTTGAAGTGATGTTCTGATTTCCGAAGAATTAATTTGAAAAGTTAAATAACGATCATCCATCAGAATTCGTGGGTTTGAATTTTCGTTTCGTTTCTGTAAAGGATTGAAACTTCAGCAACATGTTAAAAAATGGTAATGACCCTGTAACGCGTGAATGAATTATCCATCTTGTGACGAACAAATGTGCTGCAACTTAAACACAGGTGGGCCAGGTTTTCATCATGTTCTGTATTGCAAAAATAGTTTTGGGTCGCCTGCATGTTACTTGGACTATACTCGTGTTGAACTTGGCATGGCTTGCAATGGATCCATTCCGCCATATTGGATCCACAATTCTGAATTTTGAGAACAATATTTCAAATTCTACATAAAAACGATTGGCAAGTGCGTTACTCCTTCGGTCTCTGATGAAGCTTAAATACTCACTCCAGTAGTATATTTTCTAAGCTCTCCCTCATTTCATCCCTTATTGGATGATTGATCAAATCCCTTTATTTGTCAAGAGATTATTAGTTTATCGTGAAAGATACAGAGGTGATATCATTCTTCGATTTCAGCATTCGGATTCTATGTTCTGATCTTACTGTATCATTTTTGGCAGAATATTACTTTGAGGCTTTTCCCTACTCTTTTTTTCTCCTCTTGGATCCGACCTGATCACACAGGTATCCCACTCAGGAATTTGAATAGATATATCATCGAATCAAGAATTTCCATTCCTGCATAAAGTAAGCTTTTAAAATCTCGTAATCATTACATGAAGCCGTAGGAGTTCAAAAAGCATTCAAGCATCAAGAGAAGCGAACCAAATGTTGCGCCAACTCTTTCCACAAATTATACGTTGACCGGAAATTTACACCATCGAGGAGAGTGCCGGTTGATAAATCTTGTCCCTTTTCCGCGTGGAAAAATGCAGAGATTCTACTCCCCCCCAACTCATGTTGAAAGATCAAATGAAAACTAGTCATAGTTGTAACCGGTTTGGTATTTTTATTGGCAATAAAATAGGTCAGTTTGGGAAATAAGTGCAGAAAATTGTAAAAGTGAGATTTAATGGTACTAATAAAATATGAATTGAATTTTGGTTCAAGCGAGGTGTACTAATCGTCTTTGGTTTTGTTCCCTGGCAATGAATGAACTCGACCACGATATTCTTGCAATTTTATTATCAACGCAAAGTTCCAGCCAGCTCATCTTATAAATGTTCCACACAAGCTGATGAAATGTCTTCTTTTTCATCATTGGGAATTAATCCCACATCACACTGCTCTTCCCGTGTGGGAATCAATCCTGGGCATCCTAAAGTATGTCCGGGCCCCGTAAGGGTATAACTTGGGCATCCAATATAAGAGTTTCCCACCCACGGCTCATGTGGGCCCCAGTTGGAGTTGCTAGTGTACTCCCCGAATATTTTAATCTAGGGATGCCCATCCAAAGCCCACATAGGCTCTGGGCAAGCCACTATTGGCTCGCCCAGGTATTGTAATTTGAGCATGCCCAGTCACACCCCATAGAGGTCCTGGGCGGGCCACCATTGTCTAGCCCAGGTATTGTGATTTGAGCATGTCCAGTCACACCCTATAGAGGCCCTGGGTTGGCTATCATTGTTTCCCCCATTGAAAATATCCGACAGGTTTGTCTGATATTGTTTGGTTTGCACATCAGTTTGAACACTCATGGAACTGCCAGACAGAGCCAAACAGAACCTGTCAGATTCAGGCCAAAATCCTATCTGATTTGAATTTCATTTCATTATTTTGTGTATCAACATTTTTTTTTCGTTCAGTTTTCTTTAAACATTAGGAGGAGGTTTTGAAAAAATAATAATTTGTTTTGGGTGTTATTAACCTATATACATGCAACAACGGAATACTTCATATTAACGTTGATAGAATTGTCTATAGAGTATTTCAAAATAGTCAACAGGATTTTCACCAAATACTTCGAATTGTAATTCTAATATCCTCTGAAGTGAAAATCAAAGCCGACGTACATTCGGGGCATGCTCAATGTTGTTAGGTCAGAATTCCATTGTCTTTTATTCCTACTAGGGAAATGTCTGACACTGAATGAATTGAAACGTATTTTGATTTCCATGTTTTTGAAAGTGATTCTTCCAATGCCCTTAGTTTCCAGGTTATAACAATTGAAACTAATTTCAAACCACCTATGAGCTCGAAATCAAAATTCCAAGAACTTGATACGCCTTTGGCTGACTGGAAAAAATATTTTGATTACCTTTCTAAAAATTTACATACAAAAGCGGATGGGAATCACAATTTATTTTTGATTTGATGGTAATTTTACATAAAGCATAGATCTATCAAAAGCTAACCCTCAAAGAACATTTTGCTGGAGCAAATTCATTTGCCTTTTATCTGAGGAATATCACCCAAATATCCAGGGGCCCAGCGCAGGATGAAATTTTTAAATTCATATGGGCTAAAATGAATCCCCCAAGTTGGCCCAAGTTGAATTCTTGATGTGGGCCAAGTTTGGAAACCATTACGGGGCCTAGATTGAAAAGCGTAACACCCCAAGTTAGGGCCAATTCTGGTGCCCTTATCAGGGCCACATTTTAAGTAGGGATTACAAACCTGGCCCAGGTCTGAGCCTGGAAAAATTTCCACACGGGTTCATAACAAGCATTTTTCGCTCCAAATTATTTCAATTCCTCGATATGGAAATTCAAAGTCCCTTGTCCAACTCCTTGAACCCTCTTTGTAATAAAAGCAGATTTGATCATATGTTGAAATATTCTATTCTAATTCAACGCACAATTCACCTTCTATTGCCTTAATTTATAACAGACAGAGAAATATTATTCCTCCAATCGTGTTAATGAATCACCGGGAATGATTTCTCCTATGAAATTCGAGGAGAACTATTCTTCCAAATAAGCAGTAAACCAAACGTTGAGAACCGATTCAACAGAGATGAACTATTTTCTGATATCAAAACAAATCCCAAATGAAATGCTGTACGTGAAATACCAAACCGTTGAGTTATTCTATACGGAATTTCTTGATAAATTGTGGTCAAGTTTACGCATCCCATAACGAATTCATTACAAGCAAAACATATACAATTCGAGAATCCTTAACATTGCATCATCAATTCACTGACACTGAGTTTCAACTCGCGCATATAATGTATGAGGTTCGAGAATGAACGCAACACCCCTATGATTTGTGATACAACAGTTCGTATATTTTTATACACACTCGCCCTATCGTACGCGTGTGAATGAGATTATGTACACGGAAAGAGTATGTATCAAAGCACTATGTATCAGAAAGCACTCCATTGCATTTGTGTTGAGAGGATTTGATCATAGAAGGATACTCGTAGGGATCAAGAGCATTATATACTGTCTCACAAGTACTGTTCCTACAAGTGCATCCATATACGAGGTTTCTAAAACAGTTCTCGAGATGATGATGATGATGATGATGATATACTCCCAAGAACATTCTTGGTTACACGTATACGAGTAGAATTTCCTACAACTACTTAAGAAATCTTCTACTTCTAAAACAGAAAGGAAAAAAAGAGAAGTGTTGAAATAATAAAAAAAAAATAGCACTTACTTTTGCATTAGACATCTTGGAGAATTTACAACAAAAAAAGATTCGAACTCATCACTTCGATGTTTTCATATTCGAAATAAATATTTTGCTCCTCCACGTGATTCATTCTTTGATGGACACACAAAAGTGAATTTCGATTGATTGTAATCATTTTGTCGTCACCTTCAAGACAGGATTGATTGGTTCAATTGATCGATCCATCGATCTCAATCCATCAGAAGATTTAAATATTCATATAAACTCTCATCCCCTGTTTTCACCCAAATTTATTTGTTTTTCTCTTGTTTCAGATTCGTATAGTATACCGCACGGGGTTTTCATGTTCCTTGGATACAGTGAGAAGGACGAGACTTTATTAAAGCCGTACAATAATCTCACCGTGTTAGACGCAGTCTCGTCTCTCGACAGTTTCATGAGGGAAGAAGTTAATAATCAGGTAAAATTCTGCTTCCGCGTATAGGATAGGCGTTATGTTCTATGTGTATATAGGTTGAAAGTTGACTTTTATGCATAAAAGTGAGACAGAATTTTTATCGTTAAAATAATGAAGCTACACCATGACAATAACGTCTGAAGATTTCACATTATATTTTTGTTGTATCTACTTATTTTCATGTTGTTTTGTTTGTTTCTTTCTCTCGCCCTCTTCCTCAATCCTCACATCTTTTCTTATTTTTCTTTTACAGACCGTATGTACGCTCTTCCTTTACAACGTTACCCGAGAAAACGTAATTGCAGTCGCGCGACTCGGTGGTACGGACAATCCACCCTTGAATAGCAGTCAAGCTCAGAGTTTGCAGCACTTGTTACGAGTCAAGGTAAGCGCATGTGTACTTATATCTCAGATTTTCTCACCTTACAGAAAATTCCAACATTTTTGTCTCCTTAACGAGATACTATTTCTCCTCACGATGATACAGTTATTTTCATCCATGATCGACGGCAAATTGATAAATCCTCGATCAGAAAATAAGGAAAAATCATTCAGTGAAGAGGAATTCAATGATAATTACATGCATCGCTAATGATGGCGATTCAATTTATACAGATATGTTTTACATGTAAAACTCGCGTATCGACTCTCATTATCAGTTCACGCAAGAACTTCGGTCGAGGGGAGATGAATGGACACGTGGTTGAATATTCACAGATTCAAGTGTGTTTCACGTAGATTGAATAACAACTGTGCTTGTTCAGTTACATGATTAATTTCATACCTTCGAATAACAGGAGAAAAGTTTGAAGAATCCAAACCTGAAACGCAAATCCGATTATATAGTTCAATGATATTATTAATACACATGGATGAGGCATTCTTTATAACAGACTGTGACTGAGTTCCCACTCGTTGTTGGCTCATACATCCCCCATTGGGACTTTCAATTTGCGATTACGCGGCATGGACAATTTGCAATTTGATGGAGGCATTCAATGAGAGTCTCATACGTGCGAGCTTGTATTTTCTTCTTTTTTCCATCGTCCCCTTCCCCATTTTATCTCATTTTCTATGTTTGCTCTCTGTCGATTCACACTGATCGATTCTCCTGTTTATTGTTGATACATGTTAAAGAGGAAAAAATTGCGCACGTGCACACATATTCTCCACGATGCGAAAGAACATTTTCATCGAGAGTCACGAAATTGATTGCGCGTTATCATCGATAACGAATTGTGACGCGAGGTTTTAATTGAAAATACAATACGTCATTGAGAGAGTGAAGGGAGTTCATTTCTTCCCGTTTGGTCTTCCCTTAATTTCATCTAGAATATTTTGTGCGAACTCGACGTGGTGTACTGATTTGAAAATTCATTGACGTAACTCCTTCAACAGCGAGGGGATGAAAAAAACATTCCGTCGTGTACGTGGGTAGCGTGGGTTCTCATTTTTTGATGTTTTTCTCCCGTATTCCTCGAATTTAGTTTCCGTGAAAAGAACGGAAGTTGGAAAGAAATATACTGAAAATCTGTCTTCTGGGGAAGACGAAATGTGTATTCGTAAAGGAAAAAAGAAGTG
Source organism: Gonatopus flavifemur (assembly GCA_018340375.1). Lineage (NCBI taxonomy): Eukaryota > Metazoa > Arthropoda > Insecta > Hymenoptera > Dryinidae > Gonatopus > Gonatopus flavifemur. Next base: position 767,463 of record JAFFJZ010000029.1, on the reverse strand, counting down.
AATGATTGTTGAGACTAAGGTTCTACTCATTTGCTGGATATTTTGGTCTCAATTATCAAATATTTTATTCTGCACCTTGAAGGTGCCGCCAAATTCGAAAGGATGGTGAAATGAGGAGGGAGATACTCCCATCTTCATGTAATTGAATGAGTTTTTTTGCCATCTCCGAATGAGATCTCCAAGATGCTTATGTGTGGAATTTCATTCCTTCAGATCCCATTCAAGAATTCTCATAAAGAATGGAAATTTGTCGTGAAAGATCTCTTCGAGAAGTTTCTTAACAATGTTTCAGACTGAGAAAGTTTTGATTCGCCTAAGATAGGTGAAGTTTGCCATTAAAAATGAAGTACTTCGACAAATTGATCACGCTCCGACTGTTATACTCCTCCTCTCGCTCGAGCCAATTATTGATGCAATGAATATCGATTCTAAAATTACTATATCGATGGTTTCTGTTTCCACACTTCATATAGTAAAACAACTGTCTTTGCTATGAAGTGTTTGAAAACAACACATCAAATCAATCACCTTGATCGTTAAGATGATTTCAAGATATGTTGTGGAATGTTTTATATCAGAAGAATTCGCTATGGATCATGGAAGAATTCCAAGGTTGAACGTCTTGGAATTGTTTGATACGTTTAATCTGTATCTACTGCAGATCTGTCGATTCGTTCAGGAAAGTAGTAACATATTTGATGCACAGACTTGATGTGAACAATATAAAAATTATTATTCCCTCTGTTTTCTCCTCTTGCGTTTCAATCGAGCATAAATCGATGAAAAGTGTACCTTTTGAATGCAATCCAGATGCACACCATCCTGTAAGTTATATGCGCTTCTGGCAACTGAAAAGTGATTCAGGGAGAGGGAAAGAGTGAGAGTTAGGAAGAGATGGAGAGAAGAGAGGAAGGAGCAAGAGGACCAGCAGCAGCCATTTACGCGAGACCTGCAAATGAGTTCCTAATAAAGCAATTACGCGATGTACTGAAATTATGGCGGTCGTCGTATGCAATGTACAACGTAAAGCCTACTATCTCCTCGTAAAGCACGTATTTCGTCCTCCTCGTAAATCGATTTTCATCTGTAAGTCGGTCTACCGGCTCCCAGCTCTCTCTCTCTCTCTCTCTCTCTCTCTCTCTCTCTGTCTTACTCTCGAGTACTCAAACCCTTAGAGAAGTACACTAGACTTTCTCTTCCCTGCGGCTGTACTTCAGCTTCGGTTGACATTATAAGGAATATCATCTTAATCAATCTCATAGAATTATTGGCGTTTATCGAACATTACGACGAATCGATGAAAAAGATTCAAACATTTGGATGTTCTTCCACTTCATGCTGTAATGAATACGATACGTTATTCATATCGAAGGATTGAATATTCATTCGTGCGAAAGAAGAAGGAATTCTCACTGTTCGAATATTATCGATATTTCATTTTCTCAATAATTATTTGTTATAAATTCGTTGTAATTTGAAAAATAAATTACAAGAAGTAATTGATACTTCGTTTTTGAATAAATATGCAAACACCGTCACTCGGTAGAACTTTGTGAACGATATTTCGAAATTCAAGTAATTTGATACAGAACTTTTGATATACTTCATTGAACGATGGAGTATTCTCCACACTCTGATCAAGAGATGATAGGGAATCGTGATGTATTCAACGTGTATTTCTATTCAAAAGCAACAATCGATGTATCGTACAGATATAAAATCAAATAAATCGATATGCACTTTTGAATGAATGAGCTCTACATAATATAACAATGAAAGAACATCGAATATCGAATTCTGAGATTCTATCATCAATGTGATGTAAAGAATGATTGTGTAACGTGGCAACAATAACGTGAAGAAATACGTAACGTTGAGGAGAAGAATTCAAAAATAAAATAAAGGAAATAAAATTAACATTGAAATATTAGATGAACATGAAGTACTTGAAATGGTTTGAATCATTCCTTTTCTTCCTTTGTTCTGACGGCAAACGAGGAAGTCCAGAAAATTCGATGGAAGCCATTTAAAGGAACTGCTTTCGTGGAATGGAAAGTATAGAGCTCCCTTTTCACCTATAATAACAGGCATCTCGAGGTCAGTAAGTCCTCTCAATTCCCCGAACTCAACTTGCTCTGAACGTTCTTCAATTCCTCACTCCCCCTTCAACCCTCATTCATTCTCAACTTATTCTATCTATTTATCAGTATCTATATTTCACGCATCTTGATCAGTGACCTCTCCAATACTCGATAAACAACTATAGACGGGTCTTATGTGCGAGTCCAAGAAAAATGACAAAACAATAACGTAATTTTATTTTCACGATGACAGAAACTTCCAAATACAAATCCAAGTTTGGAATTCTCCGAATTTTCATTGCCCGAATGGTTTCAGATGTACTTTGGTAAAAATATAATACAAATAGAGAGCACCAAATATAGGATTTTGTTCCGTCTGGAATGAAGTCTGACTGTAGTCACGTTATTCTACTGATTTTCATAAATCGAATCTTCATACCCTCTTCAAAGTATTCTTTATATTTCGATAAATGGAACGAATTTCAATCATCCAAAAGGATGTACAACCCCTCCTATGAATAATATGAACCATTTCAAGCATTATTTGCGAAGAAGCATATATAAACTCCATTAAGCACGTTCCATTACAAACAGATATCTTGTAACTTTTGTCACTCGTGAGAATTCGATCACCCTGTACCTATGGGAAAGGATTATGCATTTACGTTGTCAATCGAAGGAACCAAGTTGGACCATCCCAGCAGTTGATAAGTCCTTCGTAGAGTGGCTATCCACTCCTCAAGTTACAAACATGGAATATTCTCTGGCCATTGTAAGCCATTTCCAAAAGTGCCTTGGATCGAATTTTGATTTCTACGTACGAATAAGAGAGGATGTAAAGAATCATCCATATGAATAACTTGAGAAATTTCATGCATGATAAAATATAACTGGATACTATTCCCGGAACATCATGTAATTTGATTTGCGAATCCATAGTTGAAATGGAATTCAATAAGCTTCGAAGATGAATAAGATACGGTGATGGATAACAGTGGAAAATCAACGATTGTTATTTTCCATTTACTGGAGTAGAGTGAAATTGAACTGAATGGAAATAATCAACTGACGTAACGTTCTTCAGGCATTAATTCTACACTCATCTTTTACACGATGACAATTCAATTCGATGAAAATTCAGAATGATTCTATGCAACTGGGAATTTGTATCCTGGATCTGATAATATGACAACTTTATTTACGTCAGAATGATGTCAGAACTTTATCATTTTGATATCAATTTGTCAGAACTGTTCTTATTGGGTTTCTTTTGAATGTGGTATTCATGATATGTTGTCTTCGTAAGTGTTACTTTTGTATTCATTATTCACTTTGGTATGTCACTTTCTGTGTGTCAATTTTCCAACATTTAGAGGTATCACCTTTTATTCAAAATTTAAAAGAGAATTGAAACAAATTTCGAAATCAACAGTTTGTTTATCAGGCAACGAACATTCTTTCAATACAGTTTTCCGCTGATTTGATGATGGGAACTACATCACCCTGGTGAAAAAGGAAACTGAAATGAAGCGCAGACGAAAAGTGTGGTGGAGCGTAACAGAAACGTTAATGAAAAGTAAACAAAGAGTGAATGGAACGGTTTCAAAGAGTACTTGAAGCGAAGTTTGGAACAAAGAAAGCGTATAGAAAACAACGCTCCATGAAGAGTATGAATAATATAAGAGGATAAAAATTTTAACCACTTGGCGAGATTCGAACCCATCATTTTCATCATTGCAATCTACTGTCTTACGGTAGAGGGTCTTTTAGCCGAAAATGTTTTTGGCCGAATTTTCTGCATTGGAGAATCACTAGTATTTCTTGGGAATGTGTAGTTACTTCTATCAAATCTGCCAATGAACAAATTTTTGGCCAAAAACATTTCCGGCGAAATGACCCCCTACCCTGTCTTACCTATTCAGCTATGAAATGCCATGATTCCTGACAGTTTAAAACCAATACTCAAAGTCTGTATGAAATGATTCGCATTGTCTTTCATGAAACGTAACAGTACTCTTCCCAAAACGGCATTGAACATTTATGAAGCGTATTGATAACGTATAATTTCAGTACTCTACAACAAGCAATTATTATACGCTTCGGCAAGAGAAGATTGGAACCTTCACTGTAAAAAATTTTCTGAAAATTCAGATACTGGAGTGTCTGAATGTTCAGACTCGAGTTTCTAAAAGGCAAATTTAGATAAGGTTTTCTGAAAATTCAGATTTGATATCTGGAATATTATATTTAGATACCGAGTTTCTAAAAAATTAGAGAAAGTTTCTTCATGTTCATCACTAATACTTTGAAAATTAAGAATCTGAATAATTTAAGGAACTTACACTGGAAACATGCACATAATCGGTGCGCAGTGAATCGGCTTGCATTATTTTGTATGACGGTCAATGAACGGTAAGTAAAGGTGAGTTGCAAAATCAAATTCAATATCATTTATTTTAATGAACAAATACTTACTGCACCAACAGTAATTACATGTTGTGCAATGTAATTTGAGCCAAATTAATTTATAATGTGACATGAAATGTATTGTGGGATTCGGTAAGAAAAATGTTAAAAATGTGAAGTTAACCTCTTTGCCATTGGAACAAAAATCGTCTCTGAATATGACAATCAGAAAATCTCATGACGGTGGTATGAATAAATGATTAAAGGAAGGATGATACATTGAGATTTTTGAATTGAAAATGATGAAAAAAACATCCAATTTCTGAACCAGATGTTCTGATTCTTCGTGGATCATAAAATCAATTTCAAGCAGATTTATATTCACTGAACCACATGAACATGTAGTGATTACTGCGATTAGTTTGAAACTCAGAGAATGTGGTTTAAAAAACTACGTCATTTCCATTTACTTTGTCTTCAACTATTTGTAATGAAAGAGATAGAACTGTGTCCTATGGGATCCAGTCTAATTAGGACAAGGAACAAGCGATGAGTATGTGAAACATACAAACATGTAATAAGTGCTCCAATGAAAAGTTTCACAAAGTATAAGATTGAGTGATTTAACATGGAATAACTGATATAATTTCTACCAGATCCAATTGATGCCATTAATTTCTGTATTATGTTATAGTTCAGTGAAAATCAGTGTTTGTGAGATTGATATTCTGATTTATCAAAAACCAAAAAATAAATCATTTTCAAGAGATTGATTTTTACTGAATTATAACAAAATACACAAATTAATTCCATCAGTTTGATTTGGTAAGAATTATATAGGCAGGGTTGTATATTGCATCATGTAGGGTTACGCTTTGTGAAATGTTTCATCGATACCCTCAGTACCAGTCTTACATACTTATCGCTTGATTCTTTCATCAATTGAACTTTTTGTTTCAGAAGACAAAACCATCTCTTCCATCACAAATAGTTGAAAAAAAGTACATGAAAAGGATAACATATTATAGTTTCATAACACTTTGAAACAATATTTTCTGGTAGCCAAGGAATCAAAAATCAATCTCAATAATATTGATTCTCACTAAAGCATAAGAAAATACAGTAATTACTGCCATTAGTTTTATTTGGTAAAAATTATATAGGCAGAGTTGTATATTGCATCATGTAGGGTTACGCTTTGTGAAATGTTTCATCGATACCCTCATTACAAGTCTTACATACTTTTCGCTGGACTCTTACACCAATTGAATGTACATCGTAGAAGACATAACCATCTCTCTCATCACAAATAGTTGAAAAAAAGTACATGAAAAGAATATCGTTTCTATAGTTTTATGTACTTTCATTCAACTATTTGTGATGAGAGAGATAGTTTTGTCTTCTACGGTGTACATTTAATTGGTGTAAGAGTCCAGCGATAAGTATGTAAGACTTGTACTGAGGGTATCGATGAAACATTTCACAAAGCGTAACCCTACATGATGCAATATACGACCCTGCCTATATAATTTTTACCAAATAAAACTAATGGAAGTAATTACTGTATTTTCTTATGCTTTAGTGAGAATCAATAATATTGAGATTGATTTTTGATTCCTTGAATACCAGAAAATATTGTTTCAAAGTGTTATGAAACTATAATATGTTATCCTTTTCATGTACTTTTTTTCAACTATTTGTGATGAAAGATATGGTTTTGTCTTCTGAAACAAAAAGTTCAATTGATGAAAGAACCAAGCGATAAGTATGTAAGACTGGTACTGAAGGTATCGATGAAACATTTCACAAAGTGTAACCCTACATGATGCAATATACAACCCTGCCTATATAATTTTTACCAAATCAAACTGATGGCATTAATTTCTGTATTTTGTTATAATTCAGTGAAAATCAATCTCTTGGAAATGATTTATTTTTTGGTTTTTAATAAATCAGAATATCAATCTCAAAAACATTGATTTTTACTAAACTATAACGTAATACAGAAATTAATGGCATCAGTTGGATCTGGTAGAAATTAAATAAGTTTCCATGTTGAATCACTCAATGTTATTCTTTGTGGAACTTTTCATTGGAGCATTTAGTACATGTTTCACATACTCATCGCTTGATTCTTGCATACTTGCATTAGACTTGGTCCCATAAGACACAATTCTATCTCTCTTATCACAAATAATTGAAGGAAAATTAAATGGAATTAAAATAGTTTTTCAAACCACATTCTTGAATTATTCTTTATACATTCTTATAATTTTATACGTGCTAATTTGATTTCTCTTTTACCCAAATTTACGTTTCATTTTTTGGAGATATATGTTCTATGTATTCAAAAAATTGTAATGCTGCTTACCATAATTCTTCAATACACTGTTTTGGTAATAATGAAATAGATAGATTTTGTGTGTTTCCATACCTTCATCATACAAGATCAAGTTATAAAGATGCATAAAATCCTATATAAAATAAATGTCTTCAATTTTTTTCATCTGGGAAGTGTATAATTTCCAGATACATTCCACTTGGGTTTTCAAGACTTCATCTACGTCACTATTCTTGGAAAAAAAATCGGTAATGATATGGTATGCGGTCTACTACCCACTACCGTAGACCGCATATTATACGTTTACCAAAGAATCTCCGGAATTAAAAATTCTGGCTCTTCAGTGACATAGATAAAATCTCGAAGAACCATCCCTGAAATTTTGGATTTTTTTCATGAAATCAGTTTCCAGTAATTTGGTAGAAAAAACGTGCTCGCGCATGGTAACTATCGCATCCTCTTAGAATTCAATGCGCATCTCTCAAAATTGAGAAAAATTTTCCTTACAGTTCAGAAAAATGTTTCTTACAATTGAGAGAAAATATCTTTGAATTCAGAAGACTATTTCTTACAATTCAAACAAATATTTTCGACAATTCAGAAAAATGTTTCTTACGATTGAGAGAAAATATCCCGAAATTCAGGAGACTATTTCTTACAATTCACACGAATATTTTCGACAATTCAGAAAAATGTTTCTTACGATTGAGAGAAAACATCTTGAAATTCAGAAGACTATTTCTTACAATTTAAACAAATATTTTCGGCAATTCAGAAAAATGTTTCTCATAACTCAGAACAGCATGTCTAAAAATTAAGAAACATGAATCTTGCATTTAATGTGAATATGTTTGATGACTCACAAACATGCGTTTGAAAATCCAGAAATAAGTATCTTAAAATTCAGAACAGAAATGTTTCTGAATATTCAGACTCAGTGACTGTAAAAAATTACAGTCACTTTTCTCTTAATTTTCAGTCAAAATTTTCTTACAGTGTTCTTACGTTTCGTCTCAGCTTCGAATGCGCTTACTACGAGCGTATATTTTCACCAGGGCAAAAGCATATCTCAGTTAACAAATTCCATTCATCCCTCCCACTCTCATCGTTCAATTTTCATCCACTGTGGAAAAAAGAACTCCCAAAACAGTCTGAAAGTTTTTATATCGAAATGGTACCATCGTCGAATTTCGTAAATGATTTCACTGAATTCCCAAATAATTTTCATCGATAGACAAACGTTGTTTGATAATTCCGAGGAATCAGTTGAAGATTGATAGGAAACTTTACATGAACATTCAAAACGTCTGAAAATTCGCAAATTTATGGGGCACGTGTGAAATACAATGATGAATTTTGAAACATCCTGTACGGAGGAATATCGTATTATTTGGTGAGACACCTTCTTTGTACGGATCGATGTATATACGGGACTGTAAATCATGATTAATCACAACCGTATCATATTCTGCGGCGAACAATTTATTAGAGACTAATCCGTGTACATCGAGTTGTTGTGGTGATCGATACTAACGATGAAAAACGACAATCTGAAAACACTTTGAGACGTTGGTCGAAGCTGCTACCTATATACGAAGAAAGTTCTATAGAGAATCATCTGGTAATTTATTTTTCTTTGTATTTTCTTTTTTCTGTAATATAAGATTAAAAATTCGATTATATCAATCCATGCATTCAATTTATTGGTAAGAAGAGAAAATAATTGAATTAAATGTTATCGTAAGAGGAATCATAAAGAGTACAGTCAAGTACATTGTATGGTGAAGTAGAATTCAAAACGGCACGCGATGTTATATGCATATAAACGATGTTGTAGAAGTAATACAAAATGAGAGAACAGAGCGAAAAACGTCAAATAACGTGTGCACCTAATCCGAAAGAGAATAAATGATTGTAATATGATCCTTTCAAATTCTAAAATTCTAGAAACAGCATGATTTCACTTTGAAAAATATTAAGATTCCGTGAGGAGGTTTCAAAATGGAGAACGCTAAAGGAACATCAATATTCATAAGCCATATTCCACGAAAAATGAGAGGAATGAGGTCTATTCAAAGTAATTTTATTTACAAATATAATAATTAGGAAATCCCAAAATATCCATGTATATTCTGATGGATCTCCCTCATCTCTACTCGGCGGTGCTCTAATGGAGCAGAAGAATGTGTTGGATACGTCACGCTTCAAGAATTCTTGGAGGAGGAAGGAGGAAACCAAGATAGAGAGTCACAGCTTTGAAGATCATTCGACTCTCGACTCATAGGATGAGAACTTTTGATATTAGTCGATGTAAGCGAAAGGAAGTTACTATTGATAACATCCATGTGTCCAAACTCATCAACGATAATGGACATGGAAATTCAAATTTAGTCCCCACAAGGCAGTTTTGCCTCCGAATGAATTCAATGAAATTGTAAAGATAACTTAACCATGTGATGTACCAACAAACGCTGAATTGCCTCGTAACTAAACTAACTCAACTCAAGTCAGCGAGCTCAGATCCTAACAACACTGTTTCAAAGAGTGAATCCAGTTGAGGTCCAAGTTAATTAATTTCCCGTCATTTCAGCACGTTTCAATGAACTCCAGTTAATTCGGAATTTAACGGACAACGGTTGAAGATAAAAAGAAAATTTCATTCCCAGTTGATCCTTGTTCGTTCCTGTTTTCCAATCTTACATTACAGATCATGCTTTTCTTCTTGATTCTCATATCCTAAGATGAAAGCAGCTCGATTGGATATTTCCGCTTTGAAATTCGCCGATCTTGATCTAAAGTGTTACCGAATTCCACTGATCGAAATATGACTCTTCTTCTCGTTACAATCTCGATGATGGGAGAATGCATTGGAGTGAGTTCCGATATCAGCGATTCTACATCCCGATCGTTACAAACGGAATCGAATGATTTCAAATCTCATTACTCGAAAGAACAACAGATTATGGAAAGAGGAAATGCCGTTGAATTCTTAGATATTTTCTTATCCCTCGACCCACGAATCCTTCACCTTTTGCATTTATCAATAGATATCAAATGAACAGGAGAGAAATACAAAAGAAGGGCAGAAGATCTTGGCGGGGAGAAAGAAAAGTGCATCCCCTTAAGTGGCGCATGGAAATTCAATGAAAAGTCACGAGAGAACTCCTGAGATCGATACCTACTACTTGGGATATGAGCGAGAACGCGGAGAGAAGGGGTTGTGCGGATAGAAAGAAGAGAGAAACGGAATGGCGATGCAGAGGCGCGAGTAGAAGGTGAGGTGATGAAGTGGAGGAGAGGCAAAACGGGTTGTAGTTGTAGTCGAAGGCATAGGGTGCCTTTATTGGCCCTATGCCAATGCTTGCTATCTATATGGAACACCTGCGGGTGTTCGACGTTCCTCACTTCGAACTACGGCATCTTCTCTTACGAGGACACAAACCTTCGACAAAGCTAAAACTGTAACCCGATTGTAATTGATGGAAACTTGTAATATTCGTATAATATATCTCTATTTCCAAACTCCATTCCATCTCCCGAACACCGTACTTCCTGAAACAAAAATAAAACGTGACTCGCGCGCTTACAGTCAGAAACGAAACTCTTCTCTCTTTTCTTCTATATCCTCCGGAGAATCCTCAGAATAGGTAAAAATTCGCATTACGAATTTTCACCGATCCTCTACGCTGACCGTGTACGAGCGCAACTCATACTAGAGATCCACCTTTCTACCTTTTTATCGCAGATCGGATCATTCTTTCTGATCGTACATTACCCGTACACACTCCGGGAGGTTCTTTGTGAGATAAAGGATGGAGAATCAACGAAATACCCCAGAGAGGTTTATCCTTCTCGCAAGACGAAGATACGAATATTTCTCCAGGTACCGGTTGGATAAAAGATCGACCTCCCTCTTTCTTGTATATCCGAATTGAGCACCCGAGTCATTTCGGATATCAGCCACGTGCGGAGGATGAAGAAGCGACGGAGAATGAAAATATATGCATATATTGAGAAGGAAAGAGGAACCAAAAATGCACATGAAAGAAGATCGGTACGATGGGGCTGATGGTATCGTCATGCTCGAACCTTTCGACTTGAAGTTCTCTTCGAATCCAAGAGATATCAATTCTCAGAGTGGAGAGTATGAGTTGTGTGGATGTAACGTGAACGAGAATCTTGTGTAGGTCGGGGAAGTGTTATGAAATATTTTCGAATTGTTTCGATTTGTCATCCTCTGTGTTCAGCATATCAGACTGAATCTGTCTTTTTGAATCGAATCTCCGGATTTTGGGTCAATGCTAATGATATACGAGTTACAGAAAAATGTGAAAAAGGTTTTCCACACGACTAGATCCAGTCAAATTAGGTGAAGTCAGGTGAGGTTGCGAAATTGGGTGGCTCCTAGTACTTGGGAAGATCCTTGATACCCTTGAGAAGCGGGGCTGTCCTGAGAGAAGCTATTCAAGAACAGAACCATCTACATCTATTTCTTCTCTATCGACCATAGACAGTTCTTGGACACTCATCATCCCCCTTAGATCTAATGATGTCAAGGAACTCAATGGGAAGCCTCCAGATGCCTGTTCAGCAACTTTTCAAAAGATATCATATCCCGATAATGCTTCTCCATTGCTTCTCCTCACAACTTCTCGAGCGTTCACGCCAACTTGAGATCCTTTTCCCGCAGAAGTCTTGGGGGTTGGTGACATTAATCCTGTCGAAAGAGTGTTTCCCTGGCCACAATCAACTCCCGAACCGCATGACTGTATTTTCCGTCGTTTGATAGAGATCGAGTGATCCCACCACTGTCGCCAACTACTTTCGATTCTCCATTCTGTAGTTGAGGGAGCAGTGAACGAGCAATGGTTGATAATTATGGGACGTTTTCAGCGGTTTCTCGGTTGAGAGCATATAGTTTTGTAACCCACGAGTTCAAAATATTCTCCAACGTGAGACCAAGCCCAACATCTGTGGATTTTTAATTAACCTCAGCTTTATCAATCATTCCATCATTTTCCGAATCAACTCCAGACCGTTCCTCGCCATTGCTCATCCTTCTCATTATCCGAATGCTGGTACATACAATCATCTATCACATCGAACACATCCTCTGCCCCCCTCCATCCACATGGCACTTCAACGTTCAAAATATCCCTCAAGATTTATGAAATATCACTTTCTTGTGAACCAAGTGTCGGAAACCAGGTTTGTCTGCGGTGGGAATTTCCGATAAGTGCGGTTCTTTCGGTTTGAACGAAAATGAAAAAAAGAAGGAAGAGTGAAATATTGAGATGCAAAGGTGAGGAATGAAAAGGGGAAAGTAAAAAGAAGTGGAAGCGATACTTCACTTCTCTTCTGAGAGTCTCGTTCCGTGTCTCCTTCTAGGCTTTGAGGAAAGGGAACGGAAAGCTATGCGTTGACTTGGCACCATAGAGATCTGGTGGAACCCCAGCGCTCTCTCTTATATTAGTAAAGTTTTATGACATATGTAACCACCGCGACGTGTCGGAAGGTAGACCAACAGAGAAGCAAGCACTGAGAGAAAAATGCGAGTCCTCCCTGTGTTTCTGCTCTCCCTGCATTATTGCCGTAGTTGTCGTTCCGATGCTCATGGGAATAAATTTGCAGACGGTAAAAACCGATGCAGGAATACAGCATACATATCCTATTAAAGTAAAGAAAAATACAACAACAATTATATTTGAATGATAAATTTCGTATTGCCTGCTTCTTATTCTAACTCGTATAAAAATTCGAGCTCTGGAATGGGGAATTCAAGGTGAATTGTGATTCGTTGATTTTTTGACTCCCCCGTCCGACGATAGCTCATTTGCATTGCGTGACAAAGCATTTTCCGCGATGGCAACTCTTTACGTGTTACGAACCGACGTAAGCTTGGCATGCGTTGCATGTCACTGTTCGCCCCTCCCCCTTTTTTTTACCTCCACGCGATTTTTATTCTCCTTCTCCTCCTTCTCTTCTGATCTTGCAATCCTTTCCTCCGCCTACTCTCTACTTTCACCTCATACTTCATTCAACCATGCCTGACCACCTTCACGTGAGTTAAATTCTTCCTCATAGCTCTCGACTACAAAAGTCGCACAACTACGACGTCGTCGTCGTCGTTGTCGTCGTCGTCACCGTCTGTATTGATCAAGTCCACTCGCAAAAATCTTCATGAAACGAATTTGTATTGGGATCCCGTTCAGTTGTCTATCACCATAAAATCGCAACTACCGAAGACGGAAAGGTCCTCCTTAGCCGTTTCATAGGATGAAACCAGATCCATGCACGGATCCAGAATTGAACCACATGTGAACAAAAAAATACACACCTCGCTACAATTATTACGAAGTAATTTGATCTCATCATTGGAATTTGCACGATGTTCCCTTCTCATAAAATTTTAATGAATAAATGTTTCATACTTGTTGATATTGTCGATTGTGATTCAGATCATATTTCAGTTATGCGTGACACGCGTCGGGAATGGAAGAATGGTTTGAAAACCTTTATCGTTATTGGTGTATGAATAGCATTTCCTCGGAAGGAAAATCTTCAACTCCGTGATTAATGGTTACACGACTCGGTTCCATCTTTTTCTCCTCCCGCTTTTTATATTATTTCCCTTCACGTTGTTGGGACTGTGCGTTTTAATACCCCTAAGACTGAGTTCCTGAGTTCTTCTTTGCTCTCTTCTCTCCTCCTCTTCACCACGCAAGTTACGAGATGGGAAAAGAAAAAAAAGAAATGAAGAGGAATAAAACTCGGTAGTTGGGAAGAAGAAATTCTCATACAGTGGTCGATCTTCGACGCGTGGTGGACGGAGTCGCTCGACCATCGTACTCGCGTGAGTTGAATAAAGAAATTCACACGTAGTCAGGGTTCGTATGTATATATGTAGATGAATATACCACGAGAGAGTCATTTCTTACTGGCTTAAAGAATTATCTTGACTATCGTTGACACTGTGGACGGAGAGAGGAGAAAAGATGTGACTGATTTCATCATTATCGTTTGGAGTCATCATCTTGAGTCTCCTCAGAACTGTCCATGGATTGTTTCATGAAGTGTTCCATGAGAATCTTGAATACATTCAACAATTATAATCAAAATGAGCTGATACAAGGAAGAACCGCAACTTTGTTCTGTGACATTATTCAATCTCAAATCTGATGAATCCTTCCTCGCACTGAGGTAGTCATACTTTCATACAAATTGTGGGAGAGGAATATACGATTTTTTTTTACGTAAAAAACGTTCTATCCAGATAGCGGAAGTTCTAAAAACTGGATCTCTATGGAGTCTTTCGGGAAAATTCCAATAAACATTTTGTGTCTGTCAGACATCTCTCACCCCAAAAAAAAAGTAATCCGGAAATTAGAGGAAAAATCCCTCTCAATTAGAAGAGATATTTCACTTTTGTTTTTTTCTTCAATTGAGGATATCCCTCTACGATTTCGAACAAATGAATAACGAATAAATGAAAATTCTCCCACACAAAGACTAATCCTCTGAAATGGAGAGGAATACTTTGGATACCATATATTAGAGGAGAAGTCGCATCAAAATAAGAGGAATACTCTTATTTTGATATTGATTTTTTTGGGTGTTTAGATACAAAATGATCATTGGGATTTTACTGGATCCCATGTAAGGAAATCGAACATAGCTTGGTCAAAACTGGACATTCATTGTGTATGGAAATGGGTATGAAAAACTGTAGGGGAGCGAGGGACTAGTTGTAACAGGGGTAAGTAGTAACACGCGCATTATTCGATAGATTTCAAGTATTGCCGCTGAATTTTGAATTGAATCTCCCATCTATGGCGTGCTTCATCAACTACACACTATCGGTATCTCGCGAGACAGTGCTGTGAGTGTCTAGAAACATAGAATCAATTTGAGTCAGAAAATGAAAAAAACATCGTTTTGCAAACATTCATTTCAGCCCTATTAATCGATCCTCTCCAAATATGTAAGTGACGATTTATTTTGTCTTCGTATTGAGCTTTGAAATGCTTGAGTAACTTTTTCATTAATTCTGTATAGTTTTTTAATAGTCAACGAATATATCCGAAATCATACGATGGGGCAAGTTGTAACAAACTTTCGGGACATATCGTAACATGTTTCGGTTCGTGCTTGTAGCGATGCAACATTTTATTCGTTGGTAATCAACATTGGAGGTTTATCGATTGCCAAGCCTTGCTTGTCAACGTTGCGCCAAGCATTATTGTGAGCACTGGGGTGGCCCAATAATTTTTAAATGGGACGTTACTAAACCTCATTTTTGCCAAACTCTCTTATCCTTTCCATGAAATTTAAGAAACTTCTGAAGATCATAGAGAAGAAATGTGAACATCTACCTGAGAGGAGGTTGCATTTATCATTTTGATGATGAAATAACGATAACAGATTCAAGTTAGAGAAGAACTGTCCCCAGTTGAACTCTCCATTGTTTTTTCACGTTTTCCCTATTTCCTCTAATTTGTCCGAGGATGCGTATTTTATCTGGGTCACATTGAACTGTACACAATGAGAGCTAGGGCCGTTTTGAAACTCCTCTGACCCCCAGCGAATTTCGTATCTGACGCTTTTAGGATTGTGATCCACGTGTGAAAATCCGCCGCTGATGACAATTCCAAGTAAACCATCGAATATTTTCCACTGAATAACAGTTGGTTACTCAGTTCTATGGGACTAAGAATGCTTCTCAAAGACTGAAGATAAAAATCTTTACTTCTAGCAAAGGAAAAGATAATTAGAGAAGACTTCTTGAAAAAAAATTCCAATACATTTCATTTGAATTGTTTACGAATTCAGCGTCAAGACATCGATCGACTTGTTAAATGAGACGCACGGTACACAAGAGGTCGATGTTATATCTTCGTCTTTGTCATGATAAGATTCCAATACCATAATGGCCTTGCCAGGCTATCAGACGTAGCAGCCCTAACCAACAGCTCGACATCGAGTTGCATTGTCCATATTACCTATCGAAGACGTACATGAATGTTTCTATACATATATGCATATACATATGTGAATATATATCTGTATATATTCATACGTACGTGTGGATATGTACATACAGATACAGTTCCTCTTGCCATTTCTCGACATTCGATTCTGATAAAAGATATCTGGATGTTCCTTTCATTGTTATATGAAATGTCGTTTCTGAAGCTACCTATCTTAGAAGACGTACGTTCTATTCCGGCCTCTCTGCCTCAAATTCTGTCTCAAACATCGTGTGATGTGTTATAGTAAAATCCTGTAACACACTGAAAGAAAAACTATCATCGATCAATCTTATGGGCCTTCAAAATCTAATTGCAAAAAATTCAAGATCCTTGAACTCCTCCAGTGTAGAATTTTCCATTCTTAACAGACTTCTTTGGAAACTTTTCGGTTTGGAATCCGAGAAATCAAAATCAGAATTTATTTCAATCTGGTTCATCGATGATTTTTTAGTAGAAATTATCGAATTTCAGAGATTCTTCATTCAGAAACAGCAGCATGAATCTATTCCTGTGCTGTTCTTCAAAATATTCTAGAAAATGGTTTATTCTCAAGTTTTTCGGAGTTTTTTTTGGAGAGAAATGAGTGGTTAAACTCAATCGATTTTCCTGAAAGGTGGTCGATATTTTTATGTGAATCAAATCAGAAGCTGGAGACATTATTTCTTAAATAGTCAATTCAATATGTTGCACGATGGGAAATGACGAACTCGGGTTCCGATATGAATTCAATTATAAACGTAGTTAACATTAATTACTGTTAAAACGAGCAAATCAAATGCATTTAGATTTGAATTTAACGAGCTTTATCATTGAATGCGTTAACATTCGTAATCGATATGTTGATTGTCGGGCAATGTATTGATGTTTCATTAAATAGCGACGCTTTCATACCTCGAGTTTCAAAGGATCGACAAATGTTCTGACCCTTCAGTATTCTATTGATTATTTATTAGCAACTTTTGACTCAACACAGAATCTGAAACGAATAAAATAGCGATAAAATTCAAAATGAACTAAAATGGATTCATTTGACACTTCAGTGAACAAAATATCGTTCTTACCATATGAAAATTACTGGGGGGTACTCAACCAGCCGGTACTGGTCGCGGGTACATTCATCCGCCAGATTCTATCAGGAAAAAATAGGCTGTCAATGCTCAAAGTGTGTACAAAAGTGTAACAGTGCCTGGGCCAAAATTTCCACCTCTGGGGCAAATTGGAGCCTGACTCGGTGATTTTGCTCATCAGAGTTGGTGCCGTTTGTCTGAAGAATGTGAAATAACATTGGATCTTGAAAATCGTCAGATCTATGCAGATATTATAATATGTTCGAAAAACTGCTGCCATTTTATTAAAATATTTCATTTCCAACACTTCAGTGAAACTTCGTGGTGCCTGAGTAGGTGTATTAATATTTCATAGTACAAAGTCAAGTATTGAAATGCATGTTGGATAACCCTGAAACTCTACCTGGCGTACCATAAAAAAGCCTTACATAAGTTCCCAACACAGTCATATCCAGTCACTTCACTACTGGGCCGTAGATGAAATATTTATATCTTTCCGATTCCGGGTGAATATCGTACTTTAGCAGCTTTCGGAGTCACTTTGACAGAGCCCCAAAATGCGGTTTGAAATCAGGTTACTTCCCTTCGCACATGTTCAAACCGTACTTTGGCGCTCTATCAAAGTGGTCCTAAGGGCTGCAAAAGTTACCATTGAAGATAAAATAAGCGCGTTCTACGATAGTCTTTTGAATCATCCAGCGCCGAGAACTGCGGCAACAATACTGCGTCAGTATAATTCTCTCCATCCCTCTTTTCTCGACTTTCTGTTCCACGATTGACAGTTACGATTTAGAAATTAATGATCCATCTACGATTCGCAATAGCTATCCGTGTCCATGGTTATTCTACCTCTCGATCCACGAACGAGTGTGTGAGTGAACAACGACAGGTGCAGGACGATGCTAACTGCATCCAGGTGCAATTGAGAACAGCTGGACAGGTACCATTATCCTTAGTCGGGGGAGAATCCCTTATTAATGGTTGGCTAATTGGATTTCTCGACTGAGAAACGATTACGACATCCTGCCCATCGTCTCTTTCTGTCTATGATAGTGAGATAGACAAATGAAGGTAGATATTAAAAGGACAAAGAACCAAGTGCAAGGGAAGATACGGTGCAGAGGTTCAGAAAGAGAGTAGAGTAAAACGACGTGAATTTCCATTGGTTCTCTTCCGTTTTCACCCTTTCCGTCTTCCCATTCACATTTCCACCCTCTCGACACTCGAAATCCATTCGATATCAGAACCAATTGTTCTGTTCCGTTGTTACCTCTTATCCTGCCGTCAAAGATGATCTCCGTCGTGCGCTATCAGCTAATAGGAGTGATGGGCCAACACTATGACAAACGATAACGTTGATAATTGAGAAAAATCAATCTCCCTAATTCGAATCTAACATTCAAATAACTCCACTCTTGATCTCAGTTGACAGAATATTCCCAATTAAATTTCGAATAAAATGGTGCCAATTTTATCTTCTCTTCTCGAAAGTCAAAATTAACGTACATCCTCATGATGAATATATACATGAAAATTGTGAATTATCCATAGAGACTCGTTACCACATTAGCCGCTGACGGCGGCAAACATCTGTTTATTATCGTTTGAAGAGTAAGAGACAAGAGTATAAGAGGAAAGAAACAGAAGGAACAAAGATCACAATTCATAAAGAAGATCCCTAGCGTTACAGTTCCATCCCCATTCCAGGGGGAAACTTTGAAATGATGTGAAATTACGTGGTGCCACGTACCAAGCGACTCTCTCTATCTCTCTCCCCCCGACCGAGCGGGATTTTCTGTGAGAATCGTAGAAAATCACTAAACGTCACTCTCTTCTTTCCCTCTTTCCATTCTTCTCTTCCGCCGGAAATTAAAGATTCAATGAGCCACGGGAATTTTGGCGACGACGAGGAACAAGGAGGAATAACGATAGAGGCTCAAGGGGGATGTGAAAAAGGGAAAAGATGAGAATGGAAATCGATATGCGCGTTTTCTCACGTTAAGGACGAGAGTTATGTAAGAAACGTTAGATTGCTTGAGAATTTGGATTTCGTACCCTTAAAGAGGCATGAATTTTATATACGAAAGAGAATAAACAACGTTTCTTTCACTGAAATGGGAGTTCACTCTATAGTTTTCTCATTGTTCTCTGTGAGGGAATGTCTTCGATGCACTTTCGGTTCCTTCATTCATGCCTCTATTCTCCCATAAACCGATCAATATGAATTGCTGTATACGTGACACGCGACCACCGACAAACGCGACGGAATATCCGTGAAAATATCGACGCATACGTGTAAACGCATCCGTGTGTGGATCTCTTTACATGTGTAGACGGGATTGTGTATAAACAGAGAGTAATTTACCTGGCTCTGCGCGATGTGCGAGAAACTCGAGACTGGTTACAATTAGCCAGTCGCGAGAATATACACGTAAAATGAATTATTGCCTGGGGCTTTTGTCGGTCCACATAGGTTATTATTAGCCGTTGTCAACTCAATTTAATTACGTTCAAAAACGTTCAGACCAATCCAATTGCGTCATCGCACAAACTTCGAATCGAATCTCGATTCATTCTAATACTCCAAGTGATATTCGTCTTCAAGTACTTTGAAATTTTCTGAGATTGATGAATATTTTTAGCCAATGATCCAAACAGGAATGGAACTCGACTCAATGCTCGATCTGGAAATCCCTCATCACCCCTCCCGGGCTCATTCTAGGCCCAAGTTGCGGTGGTCTGAGCTAAGAGAGTCCAATTTTGGATCAGGCAAATTTATACCTGGATACCTTGGTAGAGATCTCATTAGGCACAATTCCCTGAGTCATATCAGGGTCTCAGGGATACGCCTAGTCTACCTCGATAGCGCCAGGTAAGGGGCGAAGGAGGGTCTAGAATGATATCTACTGGGGTACTCACTGAAAGAACACACTGAAAAAAAAACCACGCGGTGAGGCTTGAATAAGGCGGACCTCACCGTGTGGTAGAGTCAACTCAATATGGATTGAGATAAACTCACATTCAATCATTTCAATTGATATTCAGTTGATTGAACCACGCGGTGAAGTTATGTCGCTGAAGTTTGAATCGTTTATTGAAACGAATTAATAAACGAGTAACAAAATACTCAGATCCAACCACAGTAACAACCCAGAATCTTGCAGCATGTTCTTAGAACGATGCTTCCAATTCCAAGCAGTGATTTCTTGAAGATAAATAACAATGATTTATCAGATTTTGTAAGTTGGAATTTTCGTTTCGTTTTTATAAATGATTCAAACTTGTACAACATGTAAGGTTCGCCGTATTCAACCTCGCCGCGTGGTTAACTTCCCCAGTTTTTTTTCTGTGCACCAGGTTTGCCTGAATCCTTGAAGAGTTTGCCGCGCAGTTGAGGCAACTGGATATCAATAGAAGTTATTGAGCGGGAATTTACCTCCATCGATATTCAGTTGACTCAACCGTGCGGTGAGGTTTACCTTATCCAAACGCATACGGGGTTGGCTCCACCATTTTTCTTTCTGAGTACTCTTGAATGTCATGAGGCACAAATATCACTTCACAGGATTTCAAAATACCTTATCTCACTTTTGAGATCGTTGTCGCATAAATTTTGGTTAAGGCATAGTATATTTCGAGTACCCACCAACGTTGCCAGCCTCTTGCTTTTTACCGATGGATCAGCGTACCCCGTACGACTGTTGAATGGAACGGCCGATAACGGAAGTTGAAAAAGCAGGAGACTGGCATTCTTGGTACCCACGCATCTTTTATGACACATTATTATTCCGAATATTATTCACAAAAATTCATTCCACACGGAAAAAAAAGTTTGCTGTCGCAGCAAATCGAAGTATCATTAGGAATTGGAATTAATTCGTAGCGTTTTTTTAATGGAAAAAAATCATTTATTTCGAATAAAAATCAAAGAATACCACGATCAAAGTATTGTCCATCGCTTTCGACTACTTTCGACCATCTTTCGGGCAAGAAATGAATACCGTGTCGGGAGAACGTATCATCTTTGGATGCAATCCACGAATCGACCCATTTTTGGAAACCTTCGTAAGAAGTGGATTTTTGCTCAGACAAGCTATGAGCCATCGAACGGAACGAATTGGTAATCAGATGGCAATATCTGGAGAATACGGCGGGTTGGGTAGAACTTCCCATTTGAATGTTTCGAGGTATGTTTTCACCGGTTTTGCGACGTGCGAACGAGCATTGTCGTGCAGCAAAATGACTTTGTCATGTCTTTTGGAGTATTCCGGTCGTTTTTCTTTCAATGCACGGCTTAAACGCATCACTTGTAGTCGGTAACGATCCCCAGTTATGATTTCATTCGGTTTCAACAGTTCATAATGAATCACACCCATCTGATCCCACCAAATACAGAGCAGGCGCTTAGACCCATGGATATTTGGCTTTGCCACTGATTGTGATGGTTGGCCGGGCTTAACCCATGACTTTCCGCGGTTTGGATTGTCGTAATGGATCCATTTCTCATCGCCAGTGACAATTCTATGCAAGAAACCTTTTCTTTTCTGCCGTTGAAGCGGCAGTTCACACGTCAAAAAACGCCTCTTAATGTCCCTTGGTTTCAAATCATATGGGATCCAACGTCCTTCCTTCTGGATCATGCCCGAACTTTTCAGACGTTTCCCTACCGTTGATGAGTCAACTCTCAATGATGTCGACAATTCTTGAAGGATTTGACATGAGTCTTCATTGAGCAACGTCTCCAAATCAGTATTCTCAAATTTTTTTGGGCTAACCAGGTCGCTCCTTATCATCCAAGTCAAAATCACCAGCTTTGAAACGTGCAAACCGTTTTCGACACGTTTGTTCAGCTAGATCATGTTCACCAAACACTTCCACTGGAATACGATGGGCTTCAGCAGCACTTTTGTTCATATTGAAGTAATGGAGTAAGACTCCCCGCAAAAACACTTTATTCGGTATAAATGTGACATGTTCAATAAGTTATGAAGTGTTGTTATTTATGATTCAAAAAAAAGGTTATGTAAAACAAATTACGTCCAATAATAGCCGTTTCACGGTGAATAGATTATTGTAGGTAACAACGGAATACTGTACTACCTACGTCAGCTTTTGCATAACGCTACGAATTAATTCCAACACCTGATATATATATGTAGAATAGCGAATCTTTCCGCTAACCTAGCTCAAAACTCGCTGCCACTGCTGATTGCATTGCTGACAGAGCAACATGATTAACTGAATGAGCAAAATTTTCAGTATTGTAGGGGAACGGCGGGTGTTATGGCCCACCACGTGTTTTCAGAACCCGACGCTAGGTGGCAGCACCACACTCTTTTGGTCACGGAGAGATTGTACTGTCTATCATGTGCGGAAACTTCATTGTTGTCGATACAGTGTGTTAGGGGAAATCTAACTTTTTCTATTTACTTGTTCTTGGTGTACTGTGTCGGCGAAACTTTGAGACGTTCTCTACTGAAGTAGGTCAGATCATAAAATAATTTGTCAAACCAGTATGAACCCCCCCCCCCCTCCTATATATAGAACACGTCTCATTCTGACTGAGTTTCAAGCGGTAATGTTTGTTTGGTTGATTGTGAACTAATTTTTCCGTCAAAAATCTCGATCGGGTGGTATGGCCCACATTGAGCCATTAGAGATAATGCTGAAATAATGAGGGATATGGTCTCGGTCGCCGATGGAATCTTGGCAACCTCATGCTATGCCAAATGTAGTGAGAAACGTGTGTAAAAAAATTGTTTATAAATAAGATGGCAAAAACTTTTCCACGTCCACATTTTCATCGTTCATTGTTATTAAAAAAGAAAATAAGAACCAATACGTGTTCTATTTTTTTTATAACAAATAGTCGCAATATCGATCAAGGGTACATGTTTTCTATGTATTTTTATCTTCCTAGAATCGGTTGGTAGGATCAATTTTATCGAAGACTTATTTTTAAAAAAATTATTCAAACAATTCATCTATAGACAATGTTTTTATGCATGCGTTTCACATGAAAATTCGCTTCTCGATGCTATACCAAGATTTCATCGGCGACCATGTCCCTTATGGTTTCAATGCCAT
Organism: Gonatopus flavifemur; assembly: GCA_018340375.1. NCBI lineage: Eukaryota > Metazoa > Arthropoda > Insecta > Hymenoptera > Dryinidae > Gonatopus > Gonatopus flavifemur. The sequence goes on along the minus strand of JAFFJZ010000029.1, from coordinate 744,452 downwards.
ACCTGTGGAGGATGGACACATGAACTCTGTGCGGGTATTACAGACAAATTATATTATTATTGCGATAGATGTGAATTATCCAGTCCACAGTCTAAGTGAAAGTTGAAAAAATCAAATTCAATGCTTAAAACAAATAATTTTGTGTTAAAAAATATGTTCTCGTTTTGATTTCCCGTGTTTTGGATATTGGGCCATACCACCCGACACCGACAAATTTCTCATAAATTCATCTATAAACCAATATTGTTCCTGATCTTTTATCCCACTAATGAAAATTTTTCCTTCAGGATGTATGTGAGGAAAGATACTCCAAAAAGTTTGATCCCACACCGTAGTGACATTATTTTACTCTGGAGTGATTTCATCTCAGCTTTCTCTTGAGAAGGCCATACCACCCGCCGTTCCCATATACAGGATAGCAAATAATTTTCGCTGGAGGAGCGAATATTTTTCTTTTCTGTTTCAGCTAGAGAATCGTTTTGATAGCTAAACAATTGATGTCATAGCAAAAAATTTGCTACTGCAGTAAAAGATATCCAGCAAAATTGGGTTTTGCTGTTATAGCCAATTCTTTTCTCTCCGTGTATTGTATATATATTCAGAACAATATCATGGACATATCTGACGAATCAACTGGTCCTGAATGATTTTCCCAATATTCTCATTGATCTTGATATTCCATATTGATCTTAAAATTGTGAAGCATGTGATAATTTGAGACGTATATATAAAGAAAGGACGAGTCACCATCAGTTTTGAAGGTAACCCTTTGGAGGCTTAATACATTTGTTCCATTCTTCCGAAATGATTCCTTCACGGTATTCTGAATGAAACAACTCATAAACTGAAATATGACTCAATTATTAGAGTATTAATCACGATACCTGCGATCAGAAGTCACACCAGTTCTGGGGAAATGATTGGTCTAAGCGTAGTGAAATTGGTTAGACAAAGTACTGGGAGGTCTTGTGTTCATGATTGGATCAATGGTTTACTTGTACGCAAAGTGCTATCAGGGCCAGCCTAGTCGTCCTAGAATCGTGTAGGAAGAAGCAAGATCATCCCATTCTGTATAGAAATAAGTTGGTTGATTTGACTATAGAATTAATATAAATTCATCAAGAAACCAGCAATTATTTAAAAAACGAAAGAAAATTGGTTCTAGTATAAGACTATTAGTATTTATACCTTTCCACTAACTTGAATCTCTATTTCACAGGAAAACTGTGTGTCCATGCTACAAGACCTGAGCGACAAAATTAATAAGAAACATCAGAAGGTGCATACACATCCACTCCTGTCGATCTTCAAAATGGCTGAAGTCGAAGTCAAGTTACCTTATACCGATGGAGTCGCCGAGCGGAATATCAATAAATGTTTATCCTATTGTCTTCTATTCCTCAGTTTGATGACGAGTAGATATTTCGTCATCAACGTGTCAATGTACCCCACCTTGTCCTCGTGACAGACATGAAATTGATTCCCAACCAAAAATATCCGAATACTGAATATAAAATTATTACCGCTCGTTGGTAAAATGAAAACAAGAAAAAGAGTTTAGATGATTCGAAGTATTGGAATTAGAGTAAACGATGTTTCTCTACATTTTCATATGACTATCTCGTATTTCCTTTTTCAAGATCGAAGATTGACTCGACGTAATTCCCTTCTTCTAAAAATATACTGACATGGATTCAATTTTCATTACGTCAATTCAATATATCCTTTCAGCCGAGTCAAAAAAAATTAGTTGGAATCGCAACTCAAGATAATACTTTGGACTGATTAAAGAGGGAACGTGATTCAAAAAATTCGATCAAGTTCCGATGCTTGTTGTAACTATTGATTTCTCACCATACTTGAGTCCATTTTATAGACACTTATGTAGATCATTGGAAAGCTAGAAGGCTCAGCTCACTCTTTGCTGAAGTAACTACATTGATTACGTTGAGTAGAAAAATTTTATAGCCATTTTTGTGGAACATCGATTTTTGCACAGAAAAAAATTTGTACGGTAGTGAGGGACACTCTAAAAACTCCACCAAAATTGGCAAAATATGAAGTAAAAATACCAAAAATGTAAAGAAAATCAAATTGCATTCATTTAAAAAACCTTCAATGGCAAAAACAACAACAAAAAATGGCATTTGAACCATCTTATTCGTCGTCTTCTTCATCACTGTCAGAAGCGCAATGTTTACATGTAAAGTAGCTGATAGTCATGGCAGCGCACTTTAAATGTACTTCATTTATATACTTACTTCTTTTGGAGCGTCATTTACTGGGGGAGGCAATTAACGAGACGGACAGTTCACTTTTAAACCACTTCTATTGAATAAAACACAATCGATTAATATTACAATGGTGTCCCACACTACCGTAAAAACGGTGTCCCGCACCAGGGAATGACAGCCATTTTTAACATTACAGAAAAAAATTGAGGTGTGCATATTTTGGCTTGAATTAGTATTTCATCATAAAATATAATGAAAACACTTCCCATACATGCATTACATTTACCTTTCTCACTAGATTTCATTGAAATTATAGCACTAACAAGGACTTGGAAAAAAACTTTTTTCCTAATTTTCACACACGATGTTTGGACGCAATAAAATCAATGCGACTATTCGCTTCAGTGTTAGCTCAAAAACTAGCTCATGTCATAAGAGGAGTTTGACAGTAGTCGGTGTCGCCATATTTGCACTCTGTCAAAAAAAACGGGTGTCCCGCACTACCGTACGTCCCACACTACTGTACACTCCCTTATTATTTCCATTATTGTATTGAATTGAGTGGATATAAAACGTGATGATATCCTCAACATTACAAGATCCTGGAACACAAAAATTGGGCTTGGATCCAAACGTGTTCCACATTTCCATTGCTGTAAGCAGAAAACTGCAATAATAGCATACGATATTCTCGAGGCGGTGAAGATAATTGTGTGACACCAGAGGAAGAAAGCCGTATCTTTAAATTCACATATCACCCGAAAAAATGCAATCCTCCTGCTGTGAATTGCTATTCCTTCCGGATGAAAAATTCCATCTCAAACTCGTTGGTCTTGCAAACTGTTGGGGAACTTGATCGAATGACAAAATTAAACATCATATTCATGAATATAAAACGAAACTGAAATCTCACAGCATTTCGTCTCTGTGAATTGAACGTTCCGTTGAAAAAAAAAATCTGAAAACGTGAGATATCAATTAACTGTCGACTTGATCTTTGATCGTCACGATCACCTGAATGTATAATCTTCAGAAGTAGATTCAAAATAATAGTTTGCATGAGTGTTTCTTCATTGAATCATCTGAAAGCCTCGACATATTTTCAACCATTCATTGAGAAACATTCCCATGTAAATAATCATCATAACAATCTGTAAATCGTGTACACATTGTATCACGCAACGAAAATCATCAATTTTCCATTGCTCATGCAATGTGAAGTAGGAAACATAACGATATGCATTATTTTTGTTATCCTCATCAAGAGTAAACAAAATGTTTCTATATGTTTCTAAACATAATAATATTTCGAAGCATAAATCGCTCCATAATGGACCATTAAGTGTTTGTTAAAGTTGAACTTAAGGTGCGTATGAGGTTGGAAAATCATCGAGAGCCTCTAAATTCATATATGTATACACATCATTCCAAATCCGTTTGATACGCTGAATATCAGGATAAAAGAGAGGTTGTGTGAGAAGGCAGAAGAACGATTACAAAAAAAAAAATAAGAGAGTAAAAGAGAACTATATAATTTGACGTTTTCGAGAGAGAAAGATACAGAAAAATGTGTTGAATAAGAAAATAAAAATAATGTTGAACGTGTTACAAGCTTTAGATTTAATCTGACAGAGCTCCGAGCCTAAGTTGAGCGAAGATTGATCTATGCTCATGGAATAAAAATGCGTTAGACAATGTAGACAAAGAAACGATATAAAAAAAATAGTGTCCTTCTGTAATGCATAATGTATTATGTATATAAATATACATAAATATATATATATATATATATATATAAATATATAAATATATGAATGAACATAATATAGTTGTTGAAGCATGAAACAAAACAATAATGAACAAAACGAATATAAAGAAGAAAAAGAATCGTTGTACGAGTTGATAAACCATGAAAACGAGAGCGTGGGAGTAATGAAACCAACCTCCGATCGGATAATAACTCAAGAGTGTGTGTATAGAATTATCAGACTATCACCTGGATTGGTCGATTGTACATAATAGATAATCCTACATATGAAATTCATAGTCTGGATACATTTCTCTCTTCCTTTCATTCTCATTATTCTCCTTTTCCCTTGGTTTTGAGGACAAATGTTTAGACACCAAAAGCAGCGAAATAAATTATAAAATATAGTTTTCTCATAAAAGCTTGAGCAAAACAAAACCCTAGTTAAGAAAGAAAAAAAAGAAAAAAAGAAAAAAATAGACGGAACAAAACAAAAACCCATCTGAATGCTTGAAATATTTGTATACATTAATCCTCGAAGCTTGTGATGTAATCGAATTGCTTTATAAGAATGGGAAATACGTGAGGTGAATATAACGTAAGCTGAATATTATGTGTGACGTGACTATCGAAAAAGCAATAATGTATAAAGTTTATGATCCACTGGCACGTCGCTCAAAAGATGCTAATTAAAAGAAAACACGAAACTATTGTTAAGTCTTATTTTAAATACATACGCACTATTATACATCGCAAGTTGATCATTTGTGTAAATAATACATATATATTTTCGAGAATATTCTTTAAAAAGTTAGATTGATTGACTTCTTTTCAAATATATATGCAAGGACAGAAAGGATTCATTCATTCGTGACAAGAATAAAAGGTGAACGAAAAAACAAACTACATTCTTCATGTTATTACGTGGATTTGTATGTCGTATACATTGACTTAATAGAAAGAAAGAATGAAATTATTTGTTAAGTTGAAAATTTACAGAAGTCTGTCGTGTCGGGAAACTCATATCATTCGTATGTTATCGATCAAATACAGAGAAATGACATTTTAAATATCTTTCTCTCTAATTTTATCATATCAAACATTTGATACGCAATGGTTATTATTAGTTAGAATCAAATGATGCCAATGAAAATTTGTTGATTCACGAAGCACGGGGAAGATCATCTGGACTGTGATATTGAGAGTTTTCAATGTTCCGTAATTTCATAGAAATCAATTATTATTTTAATGTAGTAGACGTTCCATGAATGAAATTTAAGAAGGAACTAACAAGACATTTTACCCAGTAACATTCCAGAAAAATCCAAGAAAATTGGAACAAATAATCTCGATTACGTTAAAGTTGATTGACTAAACAATTATTCCTAATAATATCACTCTTGTGTTCATTTTATATCAAATCAATTCGGATTTGTGAATGTTTTGCATTTTGAATGATTCCCAAGTTGTTTTAATAGGGAGTACTTCAAGTGTAGTTTCTTATGCAGCATTTTTCGACAATTTTCGAACGTTGTGTTTTTCAAAGTTCAAATTCTGATAACTCAAAAATTCAAAACCTGATACAGCACAAACATATTCTATGAATATTTCATCTATGTCCGTAAGATGTCATATAAAAATGTTTCAGCCCTTTCGTGAACAGGCATAGAATGTGTCACTAGATGAGAAAGGTTTTTCGGATATTCTATTACTATCTGAAAAAGTCTCATTTGAATGTTCCTTCAACGTTTCTGTCTCATATCTCATCAAAATATTCTCAGAATATTAGATTCTATAAAAGTGAAATGTGACTCCTAGGGAACCGAATATCAGCAGTAGAGTGAATACGCAAAAACAGGGGAATCAGTAGAATAAGGCAGAAATGATCAGACACTGACATAATTCTGATCCTCGACGTGAGAGGTGACGGAGAAAAACCAAGATGATCAGCGATCACAGTCTGAGACTTTATTCTTTGGTCATTTGATTTATTGTACAAAGTTCTAAAAAATTCTCAAACTATTCGAAAATAATACGAAAAATTGAAAATCAATCACGCAATCAATGTTTCAATGTTCAAGTAACAACCTAAAGTATAAATTGAACTGATATAATTGATTCAATATCCATATAAGAGTAAATAAAATATGCCCGTGTCGATGGAATGAGATTCTTCGATCACTTCAACTGTCGCTATCAACATTTTCTTCATTGAATCTTCAATAACGCACCTTATGGGATGAAAACCAAATGAAAACGATTCGTAAGAACTGGAATTGAACAAAACGCAACGTGATTCGGTAGAATAAAAAACGTAATCTGCAATCAGATTTCCCCATTTCATGTATCGAATGAGAATAAAATGAAGAATTAAATTTTCTGTTGCTAACTTGATCAAATTAAATTTCTAAACCACGATCACTTGTTGAAATGTTTATTCAACGTGAATGGCCTAATCGCACTCGTTAATTGATAACATCCTAGGATAGTTATTATGTCACCCTAATGATTGTACTTGAAATTGATCCTCAGGTGAATAAAAGGAACGAATTTGTTGGATTTATATGTAATTTCGTACAATTATATTGTCCACTTCTCGATTCCGTGCTTCGAAAAATCAAAAATCCCTGAATTTAAAAAGGGAGAAAATTAATGAAAGAACATACAAATTGTTGATTAATATTTATACATGGAACTTCTGTTTAGTAATTCGACAAGAGCACAAAAAACAGGTCTTCGTGATGTTATCACTGTAAGCATTGTTGTAACAATATTTCAGGAATCAAACATTCTTTATTGTACTTTATTCTTTTGATCGATGAAATATCGTAGGGATAGAAAATGATTAATTTCTATGAAGCCAAGTTCCACATATCTTATAACCATCTCTAAAATTTTCATATCAATCGAAAGAGTTCGAATATATCAATATTCCGTCGATTAAACTCACTGGAATATCATTTCAATACACAATTGGTGTTGTACTTGGAATATGAAAATTGCTGAATTCAGTTTCGAAAGCTTTGACTAACCGATCTCAAATGACACTTGCATCCCAAATAATTCATCCCTTTTCATATGAAAAAATACGGAGTACAAAACCATTGAAACAACTACAAAAAAATATTCTATTCTACTTTACCGAACAGTTACACGCTTAATACGAACTTAAGAAATTCAACTAATATCTATAAGAATCCTTACAATCTTTACCTTTACCTAAAACTTTTCCTCGACGTAGTTGGAGAATTTATCACTGATATCATTACAATCGTATCGATTGTACTATATCGTTCTTGTTAAACATATTTCAATCTAAAGATCAAAGAAATTCTGAAGACCTGATGAAAAAAGTGATGAAAGATTAGTACCGACAGGCATTATGTTTTCAACGAGAAGTTTTCTGATACAGAAACTTCTCAGAGAGAAAAACAACAAATCATACACATATCTACTTTGTAAAAACAAAAGGAATTGGATGAAATTTGAATGGCACGTCCAATATCTTTTGATTGGATATTTTTTACAAGGTCCATATACTAATCATAAGTACGCGTACGATGGTTCCAATTGAACATATCAAGACCTCATTGAAAAGGTCAGCCAATACTTTACTCTTGTTTTATGTAGATTCAGTTTTTAATCAACTTTTTTCGAAGGATGTAGTGCGAGGATGTGCGATTAATTGAATCAAATTATAGTAAGTTATGATACGAATGTGATTTTACGAATGACGAGTATGCGAAGGAATACTTCCCTTTCGCTATCCTCAGAGCGTGGGGTGAGAGCGTTTGAGTCCTCGATCAGTCGCACGATCCTACAACTTAGGTTAAAAAATGGAAAAAGAAATACTCGCAATGAGGTGTTCGCACATATGATGGTATCGTGATGATTTTACAGATTCGTTCACTCGATCATCTTTAATTTGAAACGCTAAGCATTCCAAGAAAATTGAAAACACTCGAAAGAGAAAATATGTGAATTTCATAATAATGTCATATCGTTGCGAACATATCACAACGATATATTGTAAAAAATACGTGAAATTGATACCAACCTCAGGGCAGGGGTCAGAAATCAGTTTCAAATGGAGACAAAATATTGTATCTTCTCTTTTCATACATTTTTCGGAGTATTGAATTCCACTCTTGACTCGTTCCTACCCTATCGACCGAGACGGGATTCGGTAAATTACCGAAGTGGAAGCGCAAGTATCAAGCATAAATCCATCGATACGAGAAAGATTTCGAGTTATTGGCTTACCAACGGACGAACTTGATGTAAACTCGGTAACAATGTTCCCTATGAACCCACAATTTTCTTAGATAAAAATATCAGGTCGTTCAAATTTTTTATAAATCTCCATTGAATTTTGGATGTTATGTAATAAAATGAAAAAAAAGAGAGCGATGTCAGTGAACAAAATGGTTTCAAAATTGAGCAGTGCTCTGCATTATCCATGAACGATGAGTATGGTTTATAAAATGTTCTTCTACAATATGTTTAGAACATGATTATTGTGTATTATATTCTTGAATAGCATATTAAAATTCTAACTGAAATTAAATTCTTCAGAAAGATCGATTTTTGTGGAATACGTGTGGTTACTGTTCGTGTGCTACCATCCGTTGATAAAACCCACAAGCTTTCCCGTTCTTGAATTCTCATTCTCCGATAAAGCCACTGATAATCATTGAATGATTTTTCTCTCCCCAAAAACCAACGTGCGTTGAGTTGATGTAAAGTTCCATTTGACTGGAAGAACGATCAGTATCTTTTCGACTGGATTACTTCAAGATGAATGAAAAACAATGACCTAAAATCACTGAAACATAACGATGCGTGATGCATAAAGAACATGATTTTTTGAATCCCTCATGATCCTACATAACAACCCTTCTGTTGATTAATGTCAGAAACAATGGTAGATAAGAAAAGAGATAACTTTAGTTGATAAGTTGGAATAAACGAAGCTCAATCTATTCAGGATACAATAAACCTAACAGGAAGGGAAAAAAAAAACCGCACATTGGTGCGTTTATACTACTTTATACGATATGCTATTACTCTTAAAAATATGCGTAGCGATAATGATATACATTCGTACGTACAATACATATACACATATATATTTTATTACTTAAAAGATATTCTGACCCTTGCCACGCACGTGAAATAGATGTTAAGACTCCGTAATCTACTTTTAAGATGTAGCGTTCCGCATCTTTGACACAACAATGCTTAATTATTCTTCCTCTAAACAATTCCAATAATAATTTCTCCAAATGAATTCCTCCTACCATCTTTCTATCCGAAGAAAACATTGATGTATGTTTTATGTATGTTGTGGGGAAAAACTGGGGAAGTGTTGTTACGTTTTATGTAAAATAATACCCATACTGTGTATTGATATCCGATTTTAGAGATGTTCGTATCCAAGGTGCTGAGATTTTCGGACATTCTTTGGTTTGCTGTGAGGGAATGAAAGCTCGATATATGATCTTGTGTGCGTGTGTGAATACGTGGATCGACAATACGAGGAAAAGAAACTACAAAGAGATATAATGGGATGATGAAGACATTTCTGCATTATTGTTTCTTATGATGTTCCCTCTTCTTCTTCCTCTTGTTCTATTGGCGTGAAATGGCGAGCAAATGCCACATCCTATTGAAATGTGAGCAATTCCAACCAATAGTTCAGGATATGAAGAATTTTATCTCCTTCAATTTTTGTACAAACGTTACACAAAATATTGGATATCGATGTACGCTTACAATTATACAACATCCCAGCGAACACAGGAAACATGCAAATGTTACATGACAAAGAAATCACAAATTATACCTCTTTATCGCATTGTGAATCAATCATATAGAATGTGATATCATATGGGATTGATCAATCCAGTCAACTGTAAGCTCATCCCTCACATTGGAACATAAATTAACGGAAAATTGTGGGCTACGTTGTTGTTGTAAAAAATACAGAATACAGATTTTGCAGCGATTCTTCTTCTGATGCTATTTGGATCCTATCCGGGTTGTGAGATCAGATATCGTTTGGCACCACGAATGAAACCCGAATGAGGGACCGAATGAGTTCTATCCGAATTTTATATGAGATCTCGGAAAAAAGCATCAAGAAAGAATCGCCAGAAAACCGGTATTTGCGTTTGGATAACCCCGGATATGGTACATCCGGTTTCTTTACCAGGGATGTAACTTTCGGGTTTTAGAACTTGTTATTTCACGTTACGGAATATAGATGTAACATTTATGCAACAATGTTCACTGGGATATTCTCCAATTGATTTTTCTTCCCATCCAAAAATCCATTAATCTGAAAATCAGAAGGGAACACCTTCTATTCTCGTATCCTTTATTCCAGGAATTCCAAGCGTGTCCCCACGGACGGTATGGATAACATGATGTAAAGTGTAAATAAATATACATACGTTAGTATAATGAAATAAATATAATTGATCACCAAATGTATCATATCAGACTTTTTATTAAAACCCCTCAGACAAAAAATAAAAGAACTCCGCCTCCTTCAAAATTTACTTCACTCTTGTTAGAGATTATGACGTCCATTGTATTTTGGAACTATGATACACAATTCAGATACACGGGGATGTATAAAGAGGCACTTGCTGATTCTTCAGATACCTACAAAATTTTTCAAACAAGATTTGAACAGTTTGAAACGCAAATTTCCACTATTGAGGCAATTCTCAAATAATTCCCAAACAATAATTATGACACCGAATAGGAAGATTTCGTCGGTATATGTCCAACCAAAATTTTTTGTTGGCGTAACCAAAAATTGATTGGGTTCCACGAAAATTTGGTTATGCCAATCGAAAAGATCCAACCAAATTACTTCTAATTCAGAGGAGCAAACATGATTTGATAAGATAATTTATTTAGCAGAGCCAAAATTTTATGACACCTACCAAATTTTTAGTTATGCCAACAAAAAATTTTGGTTGTTTTCTTAGTTGATATGATAACACAGTTTGGGAGTATAGGGTCTGAAATCAATAGCACTCATACGTCGAACATTCCACTCCCGACAAATCACGATCCTTGAGGAATCTTCAAATAGATTTTGGAAACAGCTTTCGAAATTTGCAATCGAATATCGAAGCATTGCGAATAAATTGAGGATGATAAAATCATAGAACCTTACTGCCGACTCTTTAAATTCCAAATTATAACATTGAACTTCGAATTTTCACGGAAAATTAGAAATGAATAAACACAGCATGTTGGAAAACGTTTCCTGCCATCTTATTCTTTGAAATTTTCAAATTTTGGTTTAGGTTCCACAAAATTCCTCATTGATGTTCCAATGGGTTATTGAATTCATTTTATAATACTCAACAAGTGATTTTTCGAAGATTTTGTCTCGGAAGTGAAACCCCGAAACCACTTCTCGGGTTCAGTCAGACAGCCCAGGCAAAACACATTTCTGAGATTGATTTGTTCATGTTCATCAATAAGATCGAAAATATGACATGCTGAAGTTGTGTCATTGACATTAAACGTTTATCTTGGAAATACATCAGAATTTGACTCTTCGGAGTCCCATAGGAGCTCAGTCAGAGATCTTTTTGATGAAACCTTCTGGTATCAGAATCAGAACACTTTCCTCCTTATGAAATCTTGTAGAGTTCTCTGTGTTGTGTGGGGAACGTAGGATAATCATTGTAAAGTTAGAGACAGCCCGCTGATATGCTGCTGCTGCTGCTCTCCGATAAAATCTAACGTCGTTGTCAGCGAGTCTGAAATTGGTCTCGGAACAGTCATGGGATAGGCTTGAAATGGCCTCCTAAAGGCAACTCATTAATTTTGAAGTAACTGAAACAATGTTCCAATAGTGCTCCATAATGTGTGGATTTGCCGAAATGGAATCTGAACATTTTTCAGGCAATCTACACGAAGAAAAATGGATATTAGTGGCTATAAAAACCATTATACGGGGTATAAGAGAGCAAGCATCTAGATTATACTCTTCAGATATGAGTTTTCACTGTAAAAAAATTCCTTCTGAAAATTAAGAAAATGTAACTAATATTTTACAGCCATTTCCCAATCAGAAAAATCCGAATTATGCCAATGTTGATGACAGGTGCCGTGCAGTGCCAGTATTGGGTCTTCAACATTTGGCCAACACGTATGGGATCAGTACTGGATACTTAGAAATACAGTACTATGCCTGTACTGCACGGAGAAAAAAGTATTGCTGGCATAACAAACAGGTTTGTTACCATAGCGGCTACAAGGAAAATTAGCTGGAAGAGCAAGAAAAATGATCGACACAGCTGCATTTTTCTGCTAACACAAAAAAACTTATTGACAGAACTAACGTCTTAGCTGCTGGAGTGAATATTTTTGCAAGGACAACAAATTTCTTTGTAGGCGCTATAGTAGCAAACCGTTTTTTCTCCGTGTAATGAACCAGTACTGAGAGCCTAATACCGGCCAGGTACTGATCCAGTAAAGGCACTGCACTGATTGCGAATAATAGTATTAGTACTGAAACCGCAGTACAGAAAAGCGTTATCATCCCAGACAAACGCCAGTACCGTGCCAGTCTTGGCCAGTACTGGTGCAGTACTGCGTCTGTTGTGAATTTCTGGCTGGGTTATTTTTAAATTTTCAGTTCATTTTTCTGAGTTTTAAGAAATTTCCACTAAATTTCTGAGAATGTTCTGAGAATTCAGTTAATTTTCTTGAGTTTCAGCGAAATTTTCCTGAAAATAAAAAAAAAAGTGGCTGTCAAAAATTACAGTCACATTTTTTAAATTTTCAGAAGTAATTCTTTGACCGTATTTGATAACTAATAATGCGTATTAACTTTTCATTACTCATTATTATAATAAGATATATTCCACTCATTTGTATGATTCAGAAGCTTGTCCTCAAATGCTTGTCATTGATATCTATCTTCCTCCGTGTAGAAATAGAAACGTTCCAGGATGGCTTGGGAATAGAATCATCACAAAATTAGCGTGTATGAATTCCGGCCCCACTTGAACCCATATTGGCAGAATGGGAACCATGCTGGACCAGTGCCGGCTCAATTATACATACATGCTGTGGTACCCGTACAATGAGTGAATCATATCAAGAAAGTTTTGAAGAATCATCTTGAAACAATTCAGAGATATGATGCGGTATTACCGTCGAAACAGATCTCCTATCTAATCGAACTAGTCTTGAAATAATCTTCAAACAGTCCTCGAAAAGACAAATATTCGACTCAAATACCATTCATCGTATTCAGCACCCAGTTGGATTCAGATCAAATTCAAATTTTGATGCAAATCAGTACATGAATTTCAGAATCGTCCGAACAGCATTTGTGAATTTTTTTAAGAATCCAAATAACTCAACAATATTGTGTGCTACAAACTTCAACTTAACACCATCAACTAAGTTGGAAAACGGCGAATCTCAGAGAAAAAATTATTGGGAGTACAAATTAGTTCGGTCCCGTTTGAACAGATGACACTCGCTCTCATGAATGTTTCATAGTCACAACCGATTTCAATTGTTTCAGAGAGGTTAGACACCTGTGAATAATATTCAGTTGATATCACTCCAAGTTCCTTCTAGAATCCCGATTTTTGCTCAGTGAAGTATGTCAAATTTCGTTTTAACTAAGCAGCATTTGCGGGAGGTGCTAGTTTTCTGTTTTAATTGGAAAAAAGTGCAGTTGAAGACCATTGAATGCTTGTGGAAGTTTATGGTGTCAATGCTCCAACTGATGAATCACGTAGGGAATGGTTTCGACGTTTTAAGAATGGCGATTTCAGTGTCGAAGACATGCCTCGCTCAGGACAACCATAAAAATTCGAAAATAAGGAATTGGAGGCTTTACTCGACGAAGATCCGAGTCAAACGCAACAGGAGCTTGCGGAATCATTAGGAGTTACGCAACAAGCAATTTCCGTACGATTACAATCCATGGGCATGATTTGAAAGCGAGGCAATTGGGTGCCTTATGACTTGAAGCCTAGAGACATTGAACGGCGATTTTTCACTTGCGAGCAGCTGATTCAAAGACAACGAAGAAAGCGGTTCTTACATCGGATTGTGATAGGAGATGAGAAATGGATATTCTACGATAACCCCAAGAAAAGAAAATACTATGCTATGCCCGGTCAATCGTTGCCATCAACTTCAACATCAAGACCAAAGAGGTGTCATATATTATAGGTAAATATTCATGGTTCAAAGAACATGCTGTGTATCTGGTGGGACCAAAAGGGTGTTATACAGGGTGATCCATTTGAAGTGATATAGTCAAATATTTCGGAAAGTAGTGGAGATGGGAAAAAATGTTCCATATGAAAAGCTTAGGGTTCCAAGGGGGAAGTATGATGCTGACCTTAGAAAATCCCTCAGAGGTCATTTTAAAGGTCATTTAGGGGTCAAGATGGTTTTTTTGAATGAGACTCCCATTTTTTTATCATGGCATGGGAAAGCTGGTTTCAAACCCTTTACGAAACACTGGTCATGGACCCCTTTCCGCTCATTGGGGTGCAAGGTATGGACCGTCGAAGTTATTGATGAACTACTCTTAGCGCTACCCAGGAACAACGACGTGGACGTGGTTGTTCTCTGTTCCCTCCGGAGTGCTTGATTATCGTGAGTCCCCTTGCCTCTCACATGACGGGTGCTTGATGCTGTTACAATAATTGCTCGAAGTTACCCCCCTCTGCCTGGATACATAATCCTGGTATGTTGGCACAAACAGTGCGGATGCGATCGATCATGTCCTTCCTCATTTACAAAAAAAACTTCCAAATTTTTTTGGTAAATCTGCAAAGAAATTTTTTACAGTGTAACTCTCTTTGGTGAATTCTCTGGAAGCTCGAAGGATTTTTGTATCCGTTCGAATATGCATCCTAATCGACGTTATATGGTATGGTCAATACTTCCAATGTTTCTAGCAACCTTCCAACAATTTTTGAGAGTGGATACTCATTTATAACCCTCATTGAATCAAATGGAATAATTTATGCGATTTGAAACGCAATAATCGTAATAAATCGTACACATTACTGCCAACCATAATAAGCAGAGACTCAGTGTTCCCGTTTGTTTATGTTCACGTTTTTTCTTCCAATGAAATTAACTCTAATCTGCATTGAAATCAGTCCCGATCTTCGGAGAAAAGCGATGAACAAGAATACATAAACAAACAGAAACATCGAATTTCTGTTTCTTATGGTTGTTTATGTGGATGATTATGGAAATACTTGATTATTTAAACACTGGTTCTAGACTGAAACCATCACAATCGTTCTTCTCCTTTGCATATTCAATCATCTACATTTATCAATTTATTCCATTCGATTCAATCTAAGAAATGAATCACTATCCACCCTCTGAAATTATTGATATGATGCTTGTGCTTGGCTCATGTCACAATAATTACAACGAAGCCGCAAGAGTTTACCGGGATCGGTATCCCGATCGCCGCATCGCACACCCCACGACCATCCGTCGACTCGAATTGAGGGCTCGACGAGGAGTATTGCAGCGAGATCTAAGACATCACCGGTACGATGAGAATGATATCCGTGCACTCACCATATTGGGACTTATCCACTTGGACCATCATGTTAGTAGCAGATCGTTGGCACGAATAACTGGTATCCCCCGGACTACCGTTTTGAGAATCCTGAAGCATGTCAAATATCGACCATACCACACTACGTCAACTCAAGCTCTCACTCCAAACGACATGAGACTTCGAATTAGATTCTGCAACTGGGCACGAGCAAGGCTGATTGACGATCCTCAATTCTTCGACTATGTAATGTTCTCCGACGAAACATCTTTTCAGAGCACTGTGCATTTGAAGGGACACAACTCTCATTACTGGTCGGATGTCAATCCGCATTGGTATCGAGCAATCGACAACCAACATCGTTGGAGCGTAAATGTGTGGTGCGGGATCGTCAATGGCTATTTAGTCGGTCCACATTTCTTCAACGGCACTTTGAACGGCCCCATGTTTCTGGAATTCCTAGCGGATCATTTACCAGGCTTGCTTGAGGATCTGGATTTACAAACAAGGCAGAGGATGTGGGTTCAACCAGATGGAGCGCCACCCCATTACGCATTGATCGTGAGAGAATACCTTTATCATCATTTCCCGGGGAGGTCGATTGGACGAGGTGGGCCAGTTACGTGGCCTCCACGTTCACCCGACTTGACATCTCCCGACTTTTTCTTGTGGGGATTTCTGAAAGACGAAGTATTCAAGGCCCAACCAACAACGAGGGAGGACATGATCGATCTCATCCGCACTTTTTGGGCCAACATACCGCGATCAGTGTCTCTGAAGACGGTTACAAATTTTCGGCGGAGACTGGGATTATGTATCCAGGCAGAGGGGGGTCACTTCGAACAATTATTGTAACAGCATCAAGCACCCCTCATGTGAGAGGCAAGGGGACTCACAATAATCAAGCAACCCACATGTGAGAGGCAAGGGGACTCACGATAATCAAGCACTCCGAAGGGAACAGAGAACTACCACGTCCACGTTGTTGTTCCTGGATAGCGCTAAGAGTAGTTCATCAATAACTTCGACGGTCCATACCTTGCACCCCAATGGGCGGAAAGGGGTCCATGACCAGTGTTTCGTGAAGGGTTTGAAACCAGCTTTCCCATGCCATAATAAAAAAATGGGAGTCTCATTTAAAAAAACCATTTTGACCCCTAAATGACCTCTAAATAAACCCTAAACTTTTTATCCGAAACATTTTTTTCCATTTCCACTAGTCTCCGAAATATTTGACTATATCACTTCAAATGGACCACCCTGTATACTATAGTTGCTAAAACCTGGTGATTTTATTACGGGTGGTCGGTATAGGTTACAATTGATTCGTTTGAGTCGTGCGTTACGAGAAAAACGTCCGGAATACAAGGAAACACATGACAAAGCTATTCTTTCACACGATAACGCTCGGCCTCATGTCGCAAAAGTAGTGAAAAATCATCTGGAAACGTTGAAGTGGGATATTCTACCTGACCCGCCGTACTCGCCGGACATTGCTTCTCCCGATTACTGGTTATTCCGACAGATGCAGCACGATTTGGCAGGCCACCGGTTCACTTCGTTCGAAGAAATCGGAAATTGGCTCCTAACTTGGATCACCTCGAAGGACGAGACGTTTTTCCGTAACGGGATTCAAAAATTACCCGACAGATGGGAAAAAGTGATAGCCAGCGATGGACAATACTTTGATTGATTTGATAATTCATGTTCTTCTGAAATAAACGCATCTTTAACTGTAAAAAAACGGACCGAATGGATTTGTACTCCCAATAACTATCCTGTCATTCTTCTTTTCGGAACTCAAGTAATCTGAAGTTGCTGATCTCTGATTAGCTGAAGCCAAAAAATTTCAAATTGCTATAACTTTGAATTGAGGAATGATAGGATGCTTCAGCTTTTTTTCCAGGGATCCACCGTTTTCCAACTTAGCCAATCGTGTTCAGCTGAAGTTTATAGCGTACAATGCTGTCGAGTTATTCGAATTTCAAAAGAAATCCAAAAATGCTGATATTTCAAAAATTAAGGCATAAAAAAAATCTGTTCAATACGGGAGATTATTCAATTTTGACCGCAGAATACACCCTAGTAACATCAGAATCTTGTATATATACTATGCACGTTCATAGTACATATACAACGTTCGGTTGCTACTTGGGCACCTGTGAAATCCAGTCCGCAAATTCTGGGACATCCTGTATAATACAAAAGATTTTTCTTCATCGAAAAATTTGCTGTATCCATCAATCATGTTGCTCTCTTAGCAACCCAGTTAGCTGCGGCAGCAAACTCTTCTCCTTCGTGCAGAACTTTTCATTTCTTGGTTGCGTAAAAATGGATTTAGTATTCGAATATTCATCCTTTTTATGGCAGCATTGGATTGAATTGATCATATTTTTGTTCCAAACCTAAGAGTATGATAACTCAGACATCAAAGTATATCGTATTTCAGATCAGGGTTGCTATCAGAGAAGATGAGGATCGACGCCCGTGTTATCTGTTAGTGTTTGAATTCGATATGCGAAGACTACATTGTCCATATAATACACGTACAGATAAATTACTCGAACACGAGATAGAGAGGATTGCCTTAGGGGTCTGGGATCGTTTCACTAGACAATTTAATATTAAAATCACATCCCCTGGAGAACACAAAACTTCTAGAATGTCTAAGAACATTGTTGAATATTCCTGAAAATCTATATTCCTACGAAGAACTCAATTTGAAAACAACAGATACAAATAATTGGTTGTTTGTTGTTATTAATTGTACACGTACTCATCACATATACACGATACGTCGTACATTAGGGTGATTCAAAAGAACACTTTTCTGGAAAATCCAACCGGACCACCCTGCATTATGAAGTTTAAGTCAAAACTGAAAGGTTGAGCCAAAGAAATCAAAAATCGAACAATATTCAGAGGTTACTACCAGCGAATTTCGTGTGTTCACACTTCCGAGTTACGGAATAGGCATTGCGTAGAATTGTGGATAACTTTGCGATTTCTCAATCAAAATTATTGAAAATTTCAGGGATACATTGTCTCATGATACACTTTGAGATAGTGTATCATAATTACCTGGAAAAAATTTTGTTGGGTAAAAAAAATGTATTTGTTTATAAAAAGCATTATCTCATAAAATGAGCAGCAGTTTGAATCCAGCTACGAGCAGAACGGGAAAAAACTTCATAAATAACACAAAAATAACCTACCATACGCAAAACCTGCCGAAAGGAATAATGTCCTGGGGATATTCATTTCAACGCTCAATATAACATGAAAATAAGAGAATAATCCGATTTTTCGTCATTTCCAGATGATTTTATGAATAATTCACACCCGTCAATTGTTTGCAGCAATTTTACCATACATTTTATCCACTGTATTAGCGGATGAAATAATTTTTTCGTGGATGAATTAGATGCTCTACCAACTTATCATCTATATTGATAATAAGCGTTCTCGGAGAGTTGTTTGCTTTCAATGGAATTCTTTCAGTCTCACTTCAGATACACTTTGAGATAGTGTATCGTAATTACCTGGAAAAAATTTTGTTGGTTGAAACAAAAATTATTTGTTCATAAAAAGCATTATCCCATTAAATGAACAGCAGTTTGAATTCAGCTACGAGCATAACGGGAAAAAACTTCATAAATAACACAGAAAACAACCTACCATACGCAAAACCTAACGGAAGAAATATTGTGCTGGGGATATTCATTTTAACGCTCAATATAACATGAAAATAGGAGAATAATCCGATTTTTCGTCATCTCCAGATGATTTCATGAATAATTAACGCCCGTCAATTGTTTGCAGCAACTTTACCCATATAATAGTACCCATGTCTCTGTCTCTTCCCACACCATACTCTTGCCACAATTTCTGAGTTGATATGTTACACGTTTGTCACAATGTCGTTCACATAACTGATGATGATTCAACCATGAGATTATCAGTTCCATATGCACGGTCGGCTTCGATTTCCATGATGTCGAAATCGTCAAACAAAATCATGTGCGAAGCGAGAAAAAAAAGGAAACGCACTTCAGAAGTCCGATTCGAATACATAGATACAATTGACCCATTATCAGCCATTCCATTAGTCGGATGAAAACACAAAATTTTGTTATTTTTTACAGATTTCTGTGGAATTTTGCATATAGGTCGCTGGGAATTGGGCTTGTACGAAAGTCACAGTGGTAGGGGAAGGCCGGATAAAACCGGGTACTATAACTTCAATCGGTCAGAGAGAAGTTCCTATTAGCAATAGAGTAACCAACCAGAGCTTCTCAGTTTCCTTATTCATTCATCAACAACATACTATTCTTATATTACTGTGAAATTGATACAATTTTTTTTATATTCGTTCTAGTCGAAAGATACAAAAACCCGGTTCCACTCCATGGGTAGGTTCAAACCGGGTACTCGTTTAAATCAATGCTAAACACTTCTGAATCGTGAAATTTTTAGCACCAGCTGTTAAATTCGATAAAAATTCCGAAAATAGACATGAGTCATGTTTGAAAATTGATATATTTTGATCAACTCTAAACAACATTTTTCAGAGAAAGAATTTTTTTGCGGCTAACTCAGTTGAGAACAAAAGTCGCAAGCACACTCAAAAGGATCTTCAAGAATGAACATGTTTTGATGACTATTTTAGAATGAAAACACAAATTTTGTCAAATTTCATAAATTGGAAGATGAAATCTCAGGTACCCGGTTTGACCCCACAGTAACTTATTAAGGTGAATATGGCTTAGATAGATTATGCGTTACTCTCGGCGAATGATTAAAAAATGAAAATACGCAGGAAAACATGCTCAATTGAAGTATGTAAGTGCCTCTTTTTTGAGAGACTGGTAGAGTAATTGAAACTCACTACACAAATGCAACAACTTTGATATTTTTTCCGCAGAAAACTTCAAACAACGTTCTATAAGTGAGAAAGAGCGTTGCATTGATGCTGTTGTTCTCTCCAACTGCTAAAAATATCTACCGCTATCAGTCCAAGCGTTTGCTGTCAGAAAGAAGCGCTGATCAGGGAGATATTGAGGTACCCGGTTTAACCCACCTACCCGGTTTCATCCGACTCTCCCCTACCTCTAACGATATCTGAAGAAACTGAAAGAATTCCATTGAAAGCAAACAACTCTGAGAGAACGCTTATTATCAATATAAATGATAAGTTGGTAGAGCATCTAATTCATCCACGAAAAAATTATTTCATCCGCCAATACAATGGATAAAATGTATGGTAGAATTGCTGCAAACAATTGACGGGTGTTAATTATTCATGAAATCATCTGGAAATGACGAAAAATCGGATTATTCTCTTATTTTCATGTTATATTGAGCGTTGAAATGAATATCCCCAGGATATTATTCCTTTCGGCAGGTTTTGCGTATGGTAGGTTATTTTTGTGTTGTTTATGAAGTTTTTTCCCGTTCTGCTCGTAGCTGGATTCAAACTGCTGCTCATTTTATGAGATAATGCTTTTCATAAACGAATACATTTTTTTTTACCCAACAAAATTTTTTCCAGGTAATTATGATACACTATCTCAAAGTGTATCATGAGACAATGTATCCCTGAAATTTTCAATAATTTTGATTAAGAAATCGCAAAGTCATCCACAATTCTACGCAATGCCTATTTCGTAACTCGGAAGTGTAAGAACACGAAATTCGCTGGTAGCGACCTCTAAATATCGTTCGATTTTGGATTTCTTCGGCTCAAATTTTTAGTTTTGACTTAAACTTCATAATTTTTTTGAACCACCCTATTGTACATATCAAAACGACTCGATTCGGAACACGAACAATCCCTTACTTGAGATGGTATAGTTTTTGGAAATTCAATATTACCCTTTAAGACTGGGAAAATTTTCCCATAGCCTCAGATTTCTCATATTCTCTCAAGATCTCTGAAAACTTGAAATATAAAACCCAAGTGGACTTTTTCCTATCTCACGAAAATCCTCCATCACGAAAATACAAACGTTTCCAAATTTGGAATAGTTGAGCGATAATATCGAATGTATTAATTCTGATTTTGATTCAATTCATACTCATCAATTTGAACACCTGAAGAGCAGACGCTATAACACGATTAGGTCACTTTCAAATCATCATTATCATGACAATGTTGTAACTGAGAAATCAATATAGATTACACTGCCCTCTTGCTTAGCGACACTCAATCAGGAGAGAAGGATTTTATCCCACGTCGAATAGTTAGGAATTCCATCCACGCACAACGCTGTCACGAGTTATCGAATCGTTGGCAAACGAACTGAATCGAGGTACCAAAGCTTCGAACCGCAAGCACGACATTTTTTTCTACAATCTATTCGTTAGATGTTTTTTCTCTGAAATTCTGGACTCTGGATCGACGTTTCGAAGAATGCAATCTAGAACTCTGGTATAGTTAGGGTTCCCATTAAAATAACCGCAGTGGGTTATGTTATTAGAATTACATAAAACATTGACCGCGAGAGGAGTAGTAGTCAACTCGATGGTTGACTAATGTTCCATGCCACGTATATGTATAACTTACGTATCTTATACACATACCCCCACTCGTATACGTATATATTATATGTACACGTATACAAAGTTACAAGTATAAAAGAATAACTTTCCTCCTACGATCGTGTTTGACATGACCTAACGACCACGCCAGCTTAACCCCACTTACCCCGTGACTGCACGAGGGTAGGATTTAAAAGAGGTATTCCAGACTTCGAACCTAGCCTGCAGGCGGGAGAAACAGGTAGATTGGTACCTCTTATTATTCAACTACCACCACCTGTCAAAACATCTGTTATGAAATAATTGGATTTGAAAAGAATAGTCGCGTGATATAGAATTATAAAAGAGGACGATGATTTCTTTTCCGTCGCTCTTAGCCAGTCCAAGTTGGTTTCCATTACTTCATTGAAGTTTTAATCGGAAGGTGTGCTGTCTATGAGAAAAAGTAGGGGAATTTTGTTTGGCGATTGTCGTCAAATTCCTCTATTCGTGTTAAATGAAAAAAGAGAGAGAGACGAAATTCGAAGAATCAATGGGTCAACTTCATCAGATATTCATCTACGTTTTTTGTAGGAACAAAACCTCCCTCTTATTACAAATATCACAATTTTTCGCTCACCAATTTTTAATGGAAATTGTGCGTTTGAATGCACATGGATCTGGTATTTCAAGCTTCATTTCCGCCAGGTTCAAAACCAGTGCAAAATGTTGGGGATTTTCCAAATCCACCGGACGGTTATCTATCCATAATTCCCATTCGTCAAAACTTATGAGATAAATTACGTTCAAATTTTAAATATGCGATCCTACATAGCACACTATTTCAGAAATAGTTCACAAAAAATTCAATTGAGAATTGCAAAATTCATCATGTATTCCCGAGAACTCTTTTTGAATTTCTGTGCCGTGTGAGATGGATTCAACTGAATCGAAAAGAAATTCGGAATGACAGGATGAAAATATGAATTAACAGAATCAGTTCTCGCGAGAATTAAGTTGGAGTGAATCGATGTTTCAGAATCCAGATCTAACTCAACTTTCTAACTAATCAAAAGATTATCACGAAGAGAAATTTGTAGTTAAACTCACTATGTTATTATTGTTCCCGAGGAACAGACTGAACTATGACGGGTTCCCCCATAAAACATAGTAAATATGATCAGCATTCTATTGTTGTACTATAGTAAAAATATGCCCTTCATAGTAAAATCCGACAGAATTCAGTCTGTTCCTCGGGAACAATAATAACATAGTGAATTTAACTACAAATTTCTCTCCGTGATGAAATTAGTTTGTAATTTTCTGATAGATTGAAATGTTGACTCAGAGAGCATTTCTACTAAAGAACGACTCGATAAACCTAGTCAGTGTATACTCTTTTCAAAATCAGTCTGCATCTTCAATCAAAAACATCTCAAATACACTGTTAGAAATTTGACCTCTTATAACCACTTTTTGATGTGTATATGCATCCATCAATTCTGTGTTAAAATTTAATTTTCGATTTGTGTTGTATTTTGGAAATTAACATCGATTGGAATATAATCTCTACACAATCTCGATGTGTATACACTGTACAAAATGCGGTGTCGAAGCAGTGTCAGAATTAACACAGAATTAACACCACACGGATTCTATACATGTCCACCCCAAAATCGGTGTCAAAATAACACCAAACGGTGTTGGAATAAAAACGAATAAAACTTGACGGTGTGACACCACAAATTTTGTACAGTGTATAAGTCCATCAATTCGGTGTTAAGCTTTTGTAACATTGGATCAATTTTGTAGAATTCACCTGGAACATTCTAAACCATATCATGAAGAATTCTAAGAGATGTCTGATGGAGTATTTGAAGATATTTTTAAGAATTCTAATAGATAACCTCAGGAAATCTTGAGAAATTTAACATGAAGACTTCAAAATGATCCAAAATTGTCATGTGGGGTGTTGATATTTGTATAGAATAGGTCATCAAAACTATTGAAAATATAACTTAAAAAAATAGATCAACACCACCAGGATATTGCTACACTGGGAAAAATAATTACCAATACCAAGAAAATGTATTCTTGAATATTTTTGAGAATATATATTCTTCAGTGCAGCTGATATGTTGTGAAGCCAAAAGAAATTTTCTTGAATCAATAAAAGTATTTTCTCAATTCAAGGAATCTATGCTTGGTTCCAGGGAAATTTTTTTGCATCAAGAGTAACATTCTTGGAGGAATGAATTTCTTGTTGATGATAGTACACGGAGGAAAATTTGTAGCCGGGATCCCCATAATAATAGCAGTTTTGTGACACATGAGCGTTTATGAGCATTACTCCTTCAATTTGTAGTAATGTTTTTCAAAGCTTATAGTACTATGTGTCAGATGCAGAGTTATCTTCACCAAAATAAGGTATAGGTTGCCATAATTGAAGGAGAAGTGCCCATGTATCCCAAGACTGCCGTTATTATGGGAAACCGTGCTACACATTTCCCATATGTTTTTCTCAGTGTAATTATTTCCACATTGGAATTGATTTAAAATATTTTCATCACAATTCAATGCGCTTTTCACAGCAAAAAACTTCGACCCCAGCCTCATTTGAAAAATTTTTGATGCGTTTGAGTTCGGTATTCGCAACGAAATACGTTGAAGACTTGGACGTCTTCGTTAAAGGTGCATTGCGGGAATTTTTTACTCCAGCACATATCCTAATTTCCAATTTCTTGCTCATCATGCTAGAAATTTTCCAGAACATACAATTTTTCTCTGCGGAAGGGGCGAGGCAAAGATAAATGATTTTTTTGTTCGAGTTTCAAAATTCAAGCCGCTGAATATTCACGAGAAAAACGTTTTCATCGAAAGTTCCTCTACAATATAATTCTTGGGTGAATGTTTTTTATTCGATCCTCTAATGAGAATCTACCCACATAGCACAAAATATTCCAGCAATATCTCCAGAATATTACATTTGGAATCTGCAATATTTTGGAGATCATCTCAGAAATATTGTCAGAATATCTCCACAATGTCTCATGTCACCTACTTTGCAATATTCTAGAGATATTCTGGAATATTGCTAAAATCATTGTGGTGACATTCTGGAGACATTCTGATATATTGCTGAGATCATTTCAGCGATATTCTGTATCGAAAAAAATTCAAAAATTACGTATATTAACAAATTCACAAAATAATACTTTTAGTCGGAAAAAAATTTCTTCAGAGTTTACCTCTACCTCTACAAATGTTGAGTGAGCTTGACCAGGACAACTTTTTGTAGAAGCAACCCTACCTATGTGTGTATGAACCAATGGTCCAATGATGGACCAAGCCTGGCACAAGACCTCCCGAGACTTGTCTTGAACAATTTACCAAACTTGGCCCAGGCTTGGGAATGATAAGATCAGGACAAGCTTGGGCCAGTGGTTTCGCCACGCCCGGTTCAATTCATTTACCAAGCATCAACCAACGCTTCTTTGATCGCAGATATGGATAAAAAAAGTTATTGATTCATATTTCAGTTCATGACTCTTTCCCTCCGAATACCGTACATGAATTATCTTAAAACGATAGAAAAAATGTTACAAGGTTGGGACAAGCTTGTATGATCATTGGAAACTTTGCGTTCTTTGATATTTCAATCAATTTTGATTCTATTGTTGAATTATGCTCAAACTCAACTATAGTATGTAGGATTAATTATGGCAGAAAGATCGGGCCAGCCCTGGCCCGATGGTTATCCCCAAGTCTTGAGCCATTGTGAATTCAAAATCCAGTCAATATTTATAAACATTATGCCACTCATGTGGGCAATATTGGCACAATTGTTCTCAACGAATGCTCGATTTTTACACTTGTGCCAAGCTTGTACCAAATGTAGTGACCATTTCAAAAATATTAACAAATATATCATGACGGACTATTCATTGGGAACAACGGGACAATCATGGAACAATATTGGGCCAATTGTTCTTGACGGAGGTTTGTTTCTGACACATGTGCCAACATTGGGACAAGCTTGGGTTTTTTCAGTCTTGGCAATACCTGCATGGGTACATTGAAAGTCGATTTATGAGAAAGTCCCCCCAGTGGGAATTGAACCCGGGTCCTGCGAGTGAGAGTAGAAGCCTCTATCACGTCAGCGAATCTCCTCGATAACGTCAATCTTCTCAAAGTGCCATTTATTGTAATCATCGTGATGAAAGTTTGAAAAATTCGTTTCTGTGAGATATAGATCAATCGGTTTAGAATCTTCTGAAATGAAAAATGAGTAAGGCATCAAGAAAGGTTGTTTTTCGACTTCAATTTGTAAATTTCACGAAGTGTTGGGTCAGATCGATGAGAATTTTTGAAAAATTCATTTCCGTAAGATATAGATCAATCAGTTCAGAATCTTTCGAAACGAAGAATGAATCAGGTCGTAAGAGACAGTGTGTGATGAATAATTATTGATCGCAAGCATTTCCATACATTTCAAATAATATTCTGAATTAAAATCGTGAGTTCCTTCAAATCATTGTAAACTAAATGACTAAGAATTTTCTGAGATGAAAACAAATGGGTCGTTGAAGTAACGTCTTTTTCCGTAGTCAACCTATGAAGTTTATCAAATACCGGTGCGGGTTACTGAACAATTTTTGGGAAATCCATTTCTGCGCAATATAAACTAATAGATTGAGAATCTTTTGAAACCACATTTTTGAAATTACGTTTTTTCTTGACTTTTATGTTTCTTAACTCATTAATGCCCATAGCGAAACTGCTTAGCCTACGGGAATGTAACTATTGGAAAAAGGATATCTAGTTGGAGGATAAACATTCACAGGAAAAAAATGTTTACAATTCGCTTGAACAATTATTGTTCAAACAATTTGTTGGAAATACCAATTTACGTAAATGAAAACCCCGGAATCGTATTCTGCGGGAAATTTCAAGCGAGAAACGGTGGGTCGGAAAATTTTTGGCCATCGCAATTGTTATACATAAAAAATTAGATTGAGCCCTTTTTTCACTGAAAATTTTTATTCTCAACACAATCGCTCATATTTTGATCTTCTCGTATCATATGATATTTCCTCCTTCAATCAATTCCACCATCCAGTAAAATATCCTGATTCAACTAGTTACTTTTCCCATGAACTGAGAACTTCCGTTGTGGGCGCAAACAGTGATGAAGGATTCGAAATGGTTTATACTTTTTATTCGCAACAATCGCGATGGCCAAGAATCTTCCGAACCACTGTCTTTCATGAAATTTTTCGTAGAATATGATTCCGGGATTTTCATCAACGTGGATTGATATTGTCCACATATTGTTTGAAAAATAATTGTTGAAACAAAGTGTAGGAAAAATTGTTTCCTGCGGATGATTATCTTTCAACTAGATATCCTATTTCCAATAATCACTTCTCCCGTGAGCCGAGCAGTTTCGCCATGGGCACCAACGTGTATAAAGAATTCAAAATTGTTTATAATTTTTATTTACAACAATTGCGATGGCTAAAAATTTTCCGAACCATCGTTTCTTGTATGAAATTTTCTTTAGAATACGATTCCGGGGTCATCCTTCAACTAGATATCCTATTTCAAATAGTTACTTTTTCCGTAGGCTAAGCAGTTTCGCAATGGACATTAATGGGTTAAATAAAAGATATTACCAATAAAGGAAAAGTATTTGCACTCTTCGTAGATTTCAAATCAGCCTTTCCATCAGTGGATCATTGCTTGCTGTGGCAGAAATTGATAAATTAGGAATAAGTGTGAAGATTATAAATGTTCTATCAGACTTATACTCAAAAGCAAAAAATGTCAATACAAATATCGAATGGGAGGACCGATAAAGTTAAAAACTCAAGGGCAGTTTTGCAAGGCGAAACCCTTAGCCCTATACTATCCACACTTTTCATTGCTGATATAGAGCCATATCTGAAGAGTATGGGTATAAGAGGAATATCAGTCAATTCACGGATTGAGATCTTGATGCTGGCATATGCAGACGATCTGGTGCTATTGGCTGACTCCTATATAGGAATGAAAAAATTGCTTACTGCCTTGAGTACGTATTGTGAAAAGAATAACCTGCTAATTAACACAAATAAGACTAAAATTGTAATTTTTAGATAGGGAGGTCACGGTCACAACAAAAAATACATATTCAAATCAAACAATAATGATATAGATGTATCGAAGGATTACGTGTACCTAGGCATTCTCTTCTCACAATCTGCTACGTTTTTGCAAGCATCAAATCATATAGTTTCGAAATCCAATCTAGCTTCAAGCAGGCTAGTATCACTCATAAATAAAATGAAGCCCAATTCGCTTGAAACTATTAATGAACTATTTAACAGCTTGGTACGATCTGTTTTGATATAAGGTGCTCAAGTATGGAGTATAAGATATCTCGCTGATATTGAAAAAATTCAAACCTCTTTCTTTGAAAAAGTACTGTGGCTTGCGCAAAGTGTACCGAATTACGCAGTAAGAGTGGAAATAGGTCGAGTCCGTCTAGCTGTTGAGGTCTTGAAAATAAGTCTAAATCTGATAGGAAGGATACCGTCTATGTCTGATGATAGGTATCCCAAAATTTGCTATTCAAATTTGAAAGAACTGAGTCTTAGATATCCCAATTCGGACAAATTCAATTTGTTGACTCAAATGAGGAAAGTGTTTTTGGAGCCTATTGGACAGCAGTTTATATGGGACTCTCTTGACTTGGAGTTCTTACAAAACAACAAGAATAATGTAATACACGCGTATACCAAATTTCTCCATCAGCAGGACTCACATAGTTGCTACACATCTACCACCTTGATCGTTTATCCACTTTTAACTATACAACAACCTGGACCAAAATACCTATACTCAGGCATATCATTAAATACTATGCAGACCATGTCGCAAGTGAGATTAGTTTCGAACATATGTCCCAGATTATTGTTCAGAAACATACTATATAGGTTTGATGAAAAAAGCTACTGTTATTGTTGCAATTGTAACCTAGAAATTTGCCACATGCTATTTGACTGTGTTGAACTCGAAGCAGATAGGAATGTTGTAACTGGATTGGTCTTAGACGAAACCCCTCCAGAACAAAAGATATTTAGTTTGATCAATGATCCGACATTTGTTGATCCGAAAGTATTCATTAATTTTTTGAATATCATTCTGGCTAAATACGATCAAGAAAAATGATCCATCGTTGCGAAATTATTTAATATACCGACATAAATTAATACTACGATATAGATCAGTAATTCAACAATAATCGAATATGGTCGTTAATACCCATCATCACCGATGTGATAGTAAATTGTAAATTATTCTCCTTCTAATTGATCTCACTAAAGCTGAAGACTGTACGTTAATAATAATGTGAACATTTCTGTATTTTATGTAACTCTTTTGTATGGCCAATTGGTCGAAACAAATAAATGCGATAATAATATACGACTTGGTTGAGAGGTAACGATGAAAATATATTCAAGACAAACATAAAATTGTGCACATTGAATGAAAGAATTAGGATTTGAATCACAGGAATTTTTGTAGAAACGAATGAAACTCGTCAAATTCGTTTGCTAAACTCATTCAAGGTTTGTTAATCAATCAGTAATTGAGATTGATTTTCTATGTTTGTGAATTCAAGAAAAACTGCATCGAAGAAGGGTTTGTAGAAGAATGTATATCACTTGGATATCATTTTTAACTGTCTCCTGAAGTGGATCAAAATGAAAGATATTACTATTAAAATATTCCCACAATATTCCATTTGCGACGAATTTGACACATTTCTCATCGTACATTCTGAGAACATTGCAAAATATCAAATATAAAATGTTTCAATTGGAAGATTGTCAGAATATGTTATACGAAATATTGTACACACAATATTCATAATATCGTAGAAATATTTCAAACAGAATATTCCAAATGAGACATTTGTAATATTCTGGGAATATCGCTCAGACATTGTGTGCTATGTGGGTAAGATTAACTCGTCTGGGTAGTTAGGGTTCGCGTGAATTGTGAAACAATCACTTGAAAGATTGAGCGGTTGTAGATTGCCAAATAGGATATAAAGAAGATTACAAAATCATATCAATTGTGGGGTTTTGTTACCTTCTACTCTGGAATTCATGGCCTCAATTCATAAATTGAAAGAAACTTAGGGGGGAACTGATTTAATTCAACGAATCATTTCATTTCATGTAGTTAATGTCAAAGAACACGTGTTTTCAGCCAAGACAAGAAGGAGGTCAGGATTCTCTGTTTTCGAATAATATATCCCACACAGGACTACAAAATTTTGTAAACATTGACAAACGTATTTTATTACCAACCAAATGTTTTAGAAACGGTTTGTGAGGTTATTAAAATGTTGCATGTGTGTTTTCAAAACATGTGAATGCCTTGGAATGATTCACGTATATTTTCACAAAAAGTTATTGGCAAATTTGGAATAAGTCATTACCCATAATCAAATTAACAAAACTCCTATCTCAAGGATGCTTGATATTCACAATACCGATAGTTTTGTATGAAATATGTATCTACACGGAGAAGAAGGAATAGTTGCAGCAACTACTTAAATAGTCGATTTTTGACCATCTACTTAAATAGTGGCTGTAACTACTTAGTAGTCAGGACAAGTATCACGTTAGCTGACTCAACTAACTCGATAGTTGCACTGACTAACGAAGATACACCGTAAGTTGCCAGGTATTCACGTTAGTTAGTGCAACTATCGAGTCAGTTGAGTCAGCTAACGTGATACTTGTCCTGCCTACTATGTAGTTGCAGCCACTATTCAAGTAGATGGTCAAAAATCGACTATTTAGGTAGTTGCTACAACTATTCCTTTTTCTCCGTGTAGTTCCTATAAATTTTTATAGAGTCTCGATTGAAGCTTGATATGTATTTTATACAAATAAGAATTCCTATAAATATTCTATTGTATTGTATTGTATTCGAGTGTTGTTGCGTTTCAAGTAGAGTTCGTATTATTAGTTTCAAAATCACAATGGTCCAAGTCGAGCTACTTTTGCAATTTTTAAACACAATGAAGAAATCTGAATTTCGTGTGTTGATGAAGTATTGCTTACTGATAAGAACAAACGCCATTCGAAAGGAGTAGTAGCTTGAAAAGTGTTATTCGGACTTCGCTCCGTCAAAAACAACGGTCAAAAGGTGGTACGCTGATTTCAAACTCGGTCGCATGGACCAGCTCAGGTTGGTCAAATTCGGCAGCAACTTTGAGAAATATCAAAAAAAGTTCATAAAACCATTCAGACTGATCGTAAACTGAAGTGACGTGAAATAACAAAGAAGTAGCAAATATCAGAAACCAGGGCATGCACCATTTCGCATGAACATTTGAGCATGTCAATGAGAAAACTGGGTTCAAAGTGAGTACTACATTTGTTCACAGTCAATCTAAAATAACGTCGCGTCGACAATCCAAAGCATTGTTCGACGCAACAAACAGGAGTTACTGCGGTGAGATGTGACAAATCAGCAGTCAAGTGAAAGCCATCCAAAGCCACCAACATCCGCTGACAAGGTTTTGGCCTCCGTATTTTGGGATGTGTAAGATATGTCATGCATTAATTTTTGGCTAAAGGCGGAACCATCGATCGCCTGAAAATTCTCCACGTCTCGTTGGTCATTCCATCCAAAGCGAATTTGTGCTTAGTCAATTCCGTTAGGTTTCCAGGCGGTAGACACCCTGATATAGCATCATTGGTGGGTTTGAAAGAAGAAATTGCCAAAAAACGGTTGCATATGGAAAAGAAAAAAGTGCTCTCTCACTACTGTATCCCCCAGATCTGGTCTCCAGCGATTATAGGTGGTTTCCATACCTCAGAAGAATGCCCCAAAAAAAGAAATTTGGCTCTAACGTAGGAAGATATTAGAAATTGAGACATATTTTGCAGCCAAATACAATTAGAATTCTCTAGAAAAGCGTTGGAACCAGGATATCACCTTCTAATGAAACGATATTGATAAAGAGTGTCGAATTTTGGCTACAAGTTGTTGTGTAATGAGTTAGACCTGAAACTTATTGACTGATGTGTTATAACTACGATCATTAAATCCATTCAAATACTTTCCCGAAGGGCAATTTCGTTTGTTGAAGTAACAGGAAAATATAGGGTGACAAGATTCAAACTTACCCATCTACGCATGAATATTCAGAAGTTGACATTCAACTTACTTGGTCATTGACCAACGATAATAAATTCAGGAACTGTTCGAATGGAAAGAAGGTTCAGGGAAACCCAATTCTGTGCCATATTCAATGAAGAAACCACACTTCTTTTATGGAACAATTGACATGAAAATGATAAAATTTTTGTTATAAACTCAATTATTAAAAAAAATCTATTCGGTTCCATGGCCGGATCATTATTGTATCAACCTCAGATATTCCTGAGTCGAAAGATTTGGACAGTTTTTGTCCTCCCACCCAGCACCGGATGTTCCAGCAATATTGTCAGAATATTAGATTGATCTCAAGAAGATTGTCAGAATGTTTGCAGGATGTCTCATGTCACCACCTTTGTAACGTTCTGGAGATATTCTGAAACATTCCTGAGATCATTGAGGTAACATTCTGGAGATATTCTGAAATATTGCTGTGATCATTTCAGCGATATTTTGTACGGAAAAAAATGTAACAACCCGAGTAAAAATGTTAATTTCGGTTCGCTAAACGGGACTGGTGCAGACGTGTTGCATTTTTGTGCGGTACTGTTGCAGATTCAGTGTGGGCACATCACATCCGCAACAGTACCGCAGAAAAATGCAACACGCCCGCACCAGTCCTGTTTAGCGAACCCGAAATGAAAATTTTTACTCGGGAATCACATATATTAAAAAGCTCACAAAATGTTACTTTGGGTTGAAAAAAAATTTCTTCAGAGTTTACTTCTACAAATGTTGAATGAGCTTGGTCAGAATCACTTTACGTTCAAGAAAAACTGCTTGGAAGTCAATTATTATGAGAAAGTTCCGCCAGTGAAGATTGAATTCGGGTTCTGTGAGTGAGAGTCAAGGCTTCTATCAGATCAGCGGATCTCCGAAATGACGACACCACTTTCAAAGTGCCAGTTATTGTAATCATCGTGATGGGAGTTTGAAGAATCCGGTTCGGTGAAATATAGACCAATCGATTTAGAATCTTTCGACACAAAAAATGAGTAGGTCGTGGGAGAGAGGTTTTTTCGACCTCGACTTTGGGATTTTATAAAGTGCTGAGTAAGATAGATGGAAAGACTTCGAAAATTCGTTGCCGTGGGATATAGACTGATCGATTCAGAATCTTTTGAAATGAAAAGTGAATAGGTCGTAGGAGAGACGTTTCTTCCGATCTTGAATTGTAAATTTTCCCATTCCTGGATCAGGTGTATAAAAATTCATTTTGTTTCATAAAATATTGCTACTGTCATATTCTTGGAATATTTCATTTGCGACAAATTCAGCATATTCTCCATCGTAGATTTCCAGAACATTACAGATCATTATATGTGCAATGTTCCAATTGGAAGATTCTCAGAACATTTTTAACAAAATATTGTATCTGCAATATCTACAGGATCTTGTATGAACATTTCACACAGAATGTTCTGAGTGAGACATTGTAATATTCTGGAGATATTACTGAGACATTGGGTGCTGTATGGGCCCTTATTTCATTTTTATACTGATTTTGTTCTGATTGTTGAAACATGCAAACAAAAACAGTACTTTTTCAAGATTTCAATCTGAATTTCTTCTCCAGTGAATCAAAATGATCGAGAAGAAATCCAGACTGAAATCTTGAACCCTAGTAGAAATATCGCAAGTTCTCCCTCATGACTCATGAGTTATTCGCAGGGAAAAACTCATTGAAATAAAACTAGTGAGCAACTAATGAATCATTTGTAAATCTTATCTGACTAGTGATCTGTGGATAAAACTTGTGAATTCTTGCAAGGTTAATCCAAACATTACTAAGATTAGAGTCATACATTCTTAACTGGAGTCATTAATAAGCAGTTTTATTTATTAGATCAATATAATTCATTAGATCCGCCAAATATTTATGAGATTCATATTTGGATTAATTAATTTTTCTAGATGACTGGTAAAAAAATGTTTCGTGAATGTACGCTAAAAAAAAAAATTAATCAAATTGAAAACATGTCTCTTTATTTCGGAAATGGAATCCTCTTCAGACAGTGTTCTTTTGATGCAAGAAAACAATGTTTTTACCAGAAAACAAAATTCTGGAATGAAAACATTCTCTGAGTTGGAGCAAATTTGTTCAAACTGAGAACATATCTGAATCAATTATAAATTCAATAATAAGTTTTTCATTTTTACCCTAATCATTCTCACAAGTGCTATGTTAGTTTCTAATAAGTTTCTCTTTAGATAATGATGACTGTTTCACTAGTTTTGATAAATGCAATCTAGTTAGTTGGAGTGTTACATTCTAGTGAATGCCTTGTGAGTTTTCCTCACTAGTGCCTCATGAGTAGAAGAGATAAACGCGTAAGTGCCTCATTATTCACTAGCAAAAATTTCTACCAGGGAAAAAGTACTGTTTTTGTCCGCATTATTCAACATTCAGGACAAAATCAGTCTAAAAATTAAATAAGAGAACAAAAACCGTTTAGATTTTTCGACCCGGGTTGACATCCGGTAGATACAGAAAATGCAAAATTTTTAACCTAGTGCCTAACGCATCGGGCAAAGATGTAGTAGGTGGTCGCGGATAGTACAAGAGTTCTGAAATAGTTCTATAAGAATACATTACTTCCACTATGAAATCTTTCAGAACTCTCGTGATATCTGGGTTAATACGTGAGAAAATCTCACTTCCGCTGTATAAAGTAGAGCGAAGGTGGTAGCAAGACAAAAAACCATAATGTTATGATGCTATGTATATAATATATCTTGCGGCAATTAATTCAAAAATACAGCAATTTTATTCAAGAATTCTTGAGAACTCTTTCCGAATGCTTTCGGAGCGACTGTGCTATATCGGAGGTTACGTAATATGTGTGTTTATTCAGAGGTTCACTGCATTCGAGGAGGAGGGAAAAAAAAACTCATTATGCTACGTTCCTCGTGACCACATCTGGCCATGCACGACCTAATATGCATGTGAGCGTCTGACGTAGCAGGGTGTAACGCGTGGAATGGGTTTGTGGAGGAGATAATAGTTGACGTACAGACATGGAAATATGCATGGGCATCGATATTCTAACACTTACTGGAACTAATAAGATTGACTATACCGATGAGATACAACAGTACCTCAGACAAAGACACGAATAGATTGCATTCACTGTGGAAATATATGAGCTAAAAGAAGGAGGAACTAATATTTTGTTCAGACAATAGAATTTTCTATCTGATATAGTGATGATTTGACCTAATTTTCAACCATGTGGAAGTTGTCGGAGTTGACAAATGTTGTGTGACAAATGTACTGGCAAGATTGTGTTAGCCAGAAGAATTACTTTATTTCAACTGTTCGACGGATTCCGAACAGTATCGGGTCATGTAGGCAGACAGTCTCCAGCCAATATTGAATCAATAATGCCTGCAAAAGGTTGGATTCTCAGAGTTTTACCACAGCAGGCGCAAATGAATCAACTGCATCTTACCTCCTTGCCAGTTTTTGTAACTTAGGTGGCTTGAGTAACTTAGGTAATTTTGCCTATACTGGAAACTCTGTTGAACTTGTGTTGATAATCCCTTCCTGTATGAGTATGATTTATGACAACCATTTTCTCAGAGTATTTTTCAAAATTTTCAGAACACGTTTTCATTCATGCAAACATAGGATTCTATTAATGTAAATTCAGTAATCTATCAGAAATGTTTCGCTCATGAAAGTGGACATAGAAACGTTTCAGAAGGTCTTCAAATAACTTTCAAACACGTCTCTATGTCTGCTTTCGTAACGGAGGTGTTTCTGATACATTACTGAAGAATTCAGTGTTGTATGGGACGCGTTTGTAGAATATTGACTATCTGTCACTCGATGAGATCTCAATAGAATGCCTGTCCTACCTGCGTGTTCTATAAAAATGTTCGATAAACGTTCTTAACCCTCTAACCGTAACTCCGGTCTCACAGACCGCTATCAAAATGGTATTTGCTCGTAATTCGAACTTTTTTGGTTAAATTGTTTGACATTTCATTCCTACTCTGCACGGAATTGCTCACTATGTTCTGTACATAAGCCCACTCCTACCCAATTCTACCTCGTAAACATTTCTAATGATCTAAAAAATGTTTTCTTCACTTCTAACAACTTTGAATATTTAGAAGAAGATGATAGCGGTCTGTTAGACCGGGGGTTACGGTTGACGTGATTTTGAGCAGGGTTACGGTTTAAGGGTTCAAATTACCAACGAATTTCAAATCACACGATGTTATGTGGGAATGGCTTTTGCAAAAATTATAAAATATATTTGCAATTGATCTCAACAAGTTTCCAAAATTTAAATTATTCAGGATGGACTTGTTTTGAATTATACGTAATATCCATAAAAATCTTATAATTCAAATCACGGTACATAAAATTCTTTCCACGAGCCACTATTACGAATGCATCCAGAGACAATATCGTGTCTTGAAATCGCAACTCTGAAGAAATACATCTATGCGATTTGTAATGTCTTACCAATGAGGTTTGTTGACATAATTTCAAAGTGAATAATCAACATAATCTACGTACATAACGATACATACATAATTGTATCTGAAATATCGATACACTTCTACCCACGACGATGAAAGAGGGTAGGAAGAGAAGAGAAGCTTAATCAGTTAGTCGATAGGCAAATTGGCTTAGAGACGCCGATCGTATATGGCGGAGTGGTTTACAAAGACAGCAAACACCGTGCGTTGCCCAGTGGCCGAGTGGCGAACGAAGCCAACTGACTTCTTTCATGAAGTTTTCTTGTATCGTCATAAATGAGAATAAATATTCCGGTTTTTCGCGTCAATGTTCTTTTTATATTCGAACATTTTTATCTCCGAAATCGAAAAATTCTCTAGACAAAGCATTGAACGAAATGATCTTGCATTCCCTGGAATAATTGGAAGAGAAAGGAATTGTGATTACGCGATTCTAAAAATGATATAATTTCGTGACAGTTTGAAATTAGAAACGCTTTGAAGTGATTTTTATTTTTTTTTTCTGATTGTTGGATAGTGTGGAGAAAAAGGGAAAAACGAAGAGAAGAGAGCCGAGTTTATGTGAGAAGGATTTTATATTGTATTATTAATTTGAGATGATCGAAGGGAATAATGTATGCAAGGTATCGCAAAGTTTGTTGTTGTAGTGCTTGGCAAAATAATTGCTGTGTCAGCAATCTGTGTTTTTCTTGTAAACGCTGCTGTAGTAACAAATCTTTAGGCGCTTCAGCAACATTCCTACTGTGTATATCAAAACAACGGGATTTATTCCACAAACTTATCGAAGAGGAACAGACCTCGCGTTCTTTCGTCAATTTAATACTCGAGTAGGAATTCAATTAAACTGACATATTCCGAAAATCGAGAGTAATTCCATTCGCGATTTTTGATAAAATAATATCATTCGCAATCATCTTTCGTACATTGAAATGAGTCGAGAAAGTATTTTCTGATCGAAGTGAATTTTCAACGAATTGAGATCTTTAACGGATTGACCTAGCAAGAAACATTGATTTTGCGATTGTTATACTCGGAGAAGAACATAATTTCAACCACAAAATTTCGATAGAAATAGAAATTTCTAGAAACCTTAACGAATGAATTGCATAGCGAAAGTCTTATCTTATCGAATTAATTTCATAATGAATCTTCGGAAGAGGATCATCTTTGACACGATTTATTCGGCTGTAGGTAGAGTTGGGAAGACTTGATGATCCGAGGGAAAGAAACGACGAGAGGGATCATGACGATCGTCGGAAGGCAAATCAAGTTAAAGATTGATACTTCCCTGGATGATCGGCAGGATAATTAGGGAAAGAGGGAATCGAATGTTGTCGGATGAATAAAATATTCGAAAAAAGATTTCTCAGTTGAAGGATATAAGCACGAGCGGTGGAGTTCTGAGAAGGAATACGGCGGGCTGATTGCAATAGTAGAATGTACACCTGATCGGTGAGTTGTATGACATTATAATACATTTGCTGTGAAGAATTATGTAACTCGGTTGGGACAGAATTTCGGAAATATATCCCAATGATTATTGGCGCATTCCAATGAGCCAGACTGGCCCTTTGAAACGCCTGCAGTCGTGTTTGCTGGACTTCCGTCGATTCATTGACGATAACAACTCAACGAATTGGTATGATTTCAGGAATGACGAGACACTTCCTGGTAATCTTATGCTGTTACCTGTACTCGCTGTTTGACATGGCAGCATTACACTTTCCGTAAGTACACGAAAATGATATCGGGGAGAAAAAAGCATTTTCTCCCACCGACGTACAGTTCATTCTTATTTGAGGATCATTCGAAGGAAAAATGTATTTGTTATACAACCATGTGAGATAAATAATCGGCATGCGGAAGTGTACAAATTGAGAAATCAAGATACACAAGTACAAGTGTCGATGAATGTCGTTCCGAAAATTTGGTTGGTCCAAGGGATGAGATTGAAAAATCACGTCAAGTTGTAGGATATTTTTTTCTCTCTTAGCTGTTGAACGCTATTCGAGAGAGTTTATACCCTAGAGATGAATGTTGACAGATGATACGTGTGAGCTCGTTGATTCATTGAAGGGTTCAAGAAGATTGATACTGCCGCCTGATGGTCAATGAGAAAATCAAAAAATACGTGATCAAGTTAAACTTTTTGAATGTACACTTATTCCGACAAATGATTCTCAATTATGAATGGATTTTTGAACATTCCCAAGTGAAAAATTCGGTGTACGTTGATAATTTTGGATTGAGAGAATCGGGATTTGATTTAACGTAGGTCAAAAACAATTTCAATCCTTCTTAGCTTTCGTATGTGGACTGGGAAAAAAAGAAACGATATAAACCGACCGAAAACGTCGAAAGCCGGAAAGAAACAGACAGGAACAGACAACAAGAGGTTTTTGACTCTTCCAATCGGTTTTTACCATTTCCTTTTACCAGGGTGGAATGTTATCCGACATAGAAATGCCACAAACAGATATTATTTTGTTCGATGAGAAAATTCAATTCCAAGTTTATATGCTTTAAGAAAATAGCTTTGTTGTAATATCATTCGATGGAAAAGAAGGATCTGATTTTGAACGATAAATGGATGTTGAAGGAAAAAGCTTTATCTTGTTCTTGTTTGAAATTCAAAATTTTTCTTTTCTTCGATTCAGATAAGAAGTTCAGTACAGAAAATTTACCCTTGTCATCAATATGAAAGGGAAAAAAAGATAATATATACATTGACAATTCCTCCATTGTACTTCTCACAGATTCTTCAAGTTGACTGATCTTAGATACATTCAATTCACGGGAAAGATATTAGAACGAATCGCATATTTTTTATATAATTTTATCAAAGAACGGTGATGAAACGGGTTGAATCCTGTAAATTTTAACTGTTGAGTTATATAAGACATTTTTCCTTCAATTCGTGCGATATTTTTAAGAAAAGCATAATTGGATCTAATGAGATTTAATGGAACCAATTTTCTGACTTCAGAAAGTATGTGCAGAGTGTCCTAAGAGAATTTGCAGATTGGATTTCACAGGTGTATTCTGCAGCCAAAATTCCATAACTCTCCAGTTAGAGAAGTTTTTTGGGAGCTTAATTTTTGAAATATGAGCACTTTTTTTCCAATCCAAATCATTCGAATCCATTATGTGCTACATATTTGAGCTTGACGCCATTCCTTGACTTGGAGAACTGCGGATCTCTGAGAAAAAAATCGAACTATTCGAAGTGCTTCAAGTACAAAAAGTAATTGAGGCTGCTCATTCCTGACCTCGATTGAGATAATTCAAACGTGGAACTGATACACAAACCCATCGTGGAACCAGCATTTTGACCAACGCAACGTTTGGAATTTGTCAGAAGATTGTTGAAACATCTTTCAGATATCTATTAGACACCTGGACAATGCTTTGGAATTCATAATTATTGAGATGGAACCACTGTTCGTCGATAGAACACATTTCTATTGAGTTTTGTGATATTCATCGAGCTGGGAAATGTCAGCTCGGTCACGTGACTACGTTTCGCACTGACACATATACTGGGTTTTTCAGAATTCATCATTAGGATTTCTGTGGTGTATTCTGCAGCCAAAATTAATTATAATTCCCCGTTTGAGAAAAATTTTTTGGAGACTCAATTTTTGAGCTATGAGCATGTTTAGATGTTTTTTCAAATCCAAATAACTTAACAGCATTGTGTTCTATATTCTTGACCCTAACATCATTCTCTAAGTTGGAGAACGCCGGATATCTGAGAAGAAAATTCAATTATTCATTTCGTTTCGGAACTATAGTAATTTAAAATTGCTGAATTCTGATTGGCTAAAAGCCAAAAAATTCCAAATCACCATAGCTCCGAAACAAAAAATCATAGGATGATTGAATTTTTTTCCAGTGATACGGCGTTTTCCAACTTAGAGAATGATGTTAGGGCCAAGAATGTGGAACACAATGTTGTTGAGTTATTTGGATTCAAAGAAAAATCTAAAAATGCTCATAGCTCCAAAACTCAGCCTCTAAAAAATTTTCTTCAAACGGGAAATTATTGCATTTTTGCTGCAGAATACACCACACACGGAGAAAAAGGTATCTTAAAAAGTACCATAATTTATGGATTTTCTGCGCTGGTCTGACCGAGTCTAAATATTTACCTGAAAAAACCTCTAAAAGTACCATAATGTCTTGGACTTTTATACGGGAGGTACCATACTTATTTCAAAAAGTCCAAGAAATTATGGTACTTTTAGAGATTCA
The DNA here is from genome assembly GCA_018340375.1 of Gonatopus flavifemur. Taxonomy (NCBI): domain Eukaryota; kingdom Metazoa; phylum Arthropoda; class Insecta; order Hymenoptera; family Dryinidae; genus Gonatopus; species Gonatopus flavifemur. The sequence continues at coordinate 703,393 of JAFFJZ010000029.1, read as the reverse complement.
TGCAAGTGAATATTCCGACTCGGGTCAGACCAGCGCTGAAAATCCATAAATTATGGTATTTTTCAAGATATCTGTTTTCTCAGTGCAGAAATCCGAATGATGAGTTCTGAAACACCCAGTATGAGCACTCTCATGGGTGAATCGTTCAGCGACAACAGCACGTACATGTCTTATAGTGCAAAACATAGTCACGTGACCAAGCTGCGATTTCTCAGCTCGATGGATATCACAACACTATTTCTATCGGCCACATCTGACTGTATTTTTTAGCAGGCATATAGATCCCTGGAAATATATCCAACCCATTCACGAAAATTTTATTCGACGTGTTTTATGGTTGTTTATTCCCAATGATCTCTTTGGATCCAACTATACTCTTTCTTAGATGAGCATAGTTTTGAATAAAAATTCGATGAATCAACCACATTCGGCATTCCCACAAGGTTTTTTGATTTCCAACAAAGGAATACTTGTTTCAATTTTGACTTTCTATAAAAAGTGGTGGGGAATTATAAATTACTATACTTGTTGGAGAATGGAAACTGTATCAGACTTTATCATTGAAAAAATCGATATGGAATCTTGCCGAGATGCCTTTGAAAATGAAAGAACGCAGAGTCAAGTTCTGCAACCCTGAATCCTGAAAAAAATTATTTCCGACATTAGATAGATTCTTTTTAAAATCTTAAGTCGCTTAACATTGACCTCAAATTTCAATGATCCAGGGTAATTCGGGCGGAAATATAAGGAACATCCAGGCTCTGCTGAAGAAGTTCCTGACAGAACTGAGCGAAAAATTATTGTCAAACTTTAAATGGTTTTTGTTCCAGAAAATCCGATCGAAAACTGACAACCATTGAATCATTGAATTAGAATAACTCGTTAAAAATTCACAGCAACTTTTGGGAATGGCTCTGTTTGAACAGATTTCGACAGGATCCCTCAATTTGGTGATTCCGGACAAAACCAGGTGTTCAGTTTTTGAAAGGATTTTCTGAGACGACAATCATTCAAAGCCCGACAACTACTTTTTGCCCAGTTCTGCCCGGCATTTTTCGCAGGGAAGAGATTTTATAAACTTTTTCCAAGCAAGATAGGAATCCATATATGAATATCTCAATTTTTGAATATTACCTCTGAAGTTGAGAAACAGGAAGAAGTAAACAACAATCACGCATCCCACGTAAAACAAAGTGGTATGACAACGATGTCGAAGAAATTTGGACTAAAAGTCTGGCATTAAGCTTGCAAAGATATTAGATTCAATTGAAAGAGATCTGGCGAAAGTTTTTTCACAGTGCGGGACTTGAGCCTTTGCCATACTTTCAAGAAACATCCTTCGTCAAATAACTTTGGCAGATCTCTTACCGTTGAATCCAATATCTTCGCGAACTTAGCGCTACACTGAGAGAAATGTATCATTAAAAATTACTGATTTTTGTCAGTAAGCGAGGGATATACTTGACATGTGATTACAAACTGATGGGAAATACCAGTAATTTTTCCTAGCGTTATAATAACCGAGAAAAAAACTTTTATCGTTACCAGCGTCGAACATGATTGTTTGTGATCACGATCCTTGCTTCTTTCCCCGAAGCCACGGGACATTCTTGAAAATGTTATGGTTTCCAATTTATATCAATCTCACCAATTGAGAGTTCGTGTTTTCTACATTGGGTCATAAGGAATTACTGTTTTTCAACATGAATTCCCACTGGTTTTAATTTTCAAACTTCATAGTATGAGAAATTACTGTTTTGTCTCATTGATTTCTAATCTCATACCAAGTATATCAAACTGTATATCAAGTATATCCCCCGTCTAATGGGAAAACCAGTAATTTTTAATGAAGAATTTCTCTCAGTGTAGGGGTGTGCGAACCGTTCGAATCTCGAACCGAACCGAACCGAACTCCTACTGTTCGGTTCGGTTCGAACTTCGAACTTGATTGGCAGAAAAGGTTCGGTTCGGTTCAAATTTCGAACTTGATTAGCAGAAAAAGTTCGGTTCGGTTCGAATTTCGAACTTGGATAACAGAAACAGTTCGGTTCGGTTCAAATTTCGAACTGCATTCATTGAAAACGTTCGGCTCGAGATTCGATTTGTCACAGTTTGCTTCGAACTTTAGACTCAAAACCCGAAAAAATTCGACTACGCTGGGAAAAGAAGACGATGTTGAATCGACCTATCATCAAGTTGATCTGATATCGATGCCAAGTTCAAGTGATGGAGAACACACATACAGGCGTTCCCATGTTGTTTTTGTTTGTAAACACGCAGAAACAACTTGTTTCCAAGTCGAATTGGCATGATATTGGGTACGTGATAGACGCAAGTTGATTGAATCTGTGATTTTTCCTGGTGTAGTTTCGAGTCTCAAACTTGAATAATTGAAAAAGTTCATATTTCGGATAACCTTGTTGACAATACTGCGGATTAGATGAAATTAAATACATTCATAATGAATTGTATTCGCACCCTCATTATTTTGCCTCCTCAGATGCGCGGGATATATATAATGAACCCATAAGTTCTGCGTGATTAGACTATAAAGATATTATACTAGGAGGACGAGTCAGTAAACATGGGATTTACACAAATAAAAAGAGACAGCTGCAAACAAAAGAAAGAGAGAAAAATGCAGTGAGGTGAGTGTCCTTGTCTTTTATGCAAAGAGGTTTATAATCAACGATACCACAAACCTCAAAATAGTGTTGATTCATCACCATTTTTTTTAATAGTAAAGTAATCATTCTTGGTAACAGAGTGGTTTCTAATGTGAGTTAATCATGTTCCAAATATTGCATGAGGATATAAATAATTATATTAGGAGGAAATTTTACTTTGTGATTATTGAAATTTATGATAAAACTGTTCTGCACCCATTTTCAAATTCATCTAGATACGTGGGATATGTTAAACTTACATAAAAAACCACTCTGTTACCAAGAGGGACAACCCTGTTATTCCAGAAATATGGTAATAAATCAACACTAGATTACACTATGGACACTTTTCTGTGATTTATTGAAGAATTGAAGTGTTCTTCGTTACTTGCCTCAAATTTGCGACCATTTTATCAATATCTAAATACTAGTCGCTGCAATTGAACATTCGGAAACAGAGAAAAATTTATCTGCACTCAATTTTAAATTGACCCATAGAATATTCTCCGAACGTTTCTAAATTACCCAAACGTTTAATAAACATTCTCAAAATGTTTTACGTACTTTTGGTGCTACTAGGGTAGATTGTTTTATTACTGCAACATGCTGCATATGAAACGTCACTTTAAAAAATGAATTCATGATGGATTCTGTTTTTATAAATGTATTTCTAATTTAGTTTTGGCTTTGCGATTAGACGTTTTGGAAGTTGGAAGTAGGTTCGAAATTACAAAGTTCCGTTCAACTTGAAAAATATATTTGCAGTTCGGTTCGGTTCGACTGGGAAAATTTGGAGTTCGGTTCGAGTTCGGTTCGACTTTTCAAAGTTCGGTTCGGGTTCGGTTCGACTTGAAAAATACATTTGGAGTTCGGTTCGAGTTCGGTTCGACTTTTCAAAGTTTGGTTCGGTTCGGTTCGATTTGAAAAATATATTTGAAGTTCGGTTCGATTTGGAAAATATATTTGAAGTTCGCTTCGAGTTCGGTTCGAGTTCGGTTCGACTGAAAAATTCAAGGTTCGCACACCCCTACTTAGCGCTGGACTTTACACCCAGATTTCTTCAAGATTGTTGTCATCCCAACTCCTTCCAGACGGAATATCTACTCTTGAGGGGAAGTAAAAATTCTAACAAATCCATAAAAATATTGAAGAATATAAAAATATTGTCACATACGTGATAACTCAGAGTTTAGTAGCCTGCTCAGTGAGAAAATTGGGTGTACTTTCAACATACCCCAATCAACACACACACGTTATTCCAACGTTGAAAAAACGTTAGACTGTCAAACGGACGTCAGTCGTTGATTTTTAGTTGAAATTTGATAGGGAAATAGATGACCAGAAATTACGTTTTGATAACGCGTAATTTAAGCTGATATTCAAAAATAACCATCAAACGACGTCCTCAAAAAACGTGTTTTGAACGGGTTTGAATCACGCGTTTAGAATGTGTTTATAACACCTTGTGTTTGAACTTCAATTGAAGATATGCTGCTAAAAATATCGAACGAAACCGAACAATGGTTAAAATTTCAACGAAGAGCAACATAGTAAATAGTGTGGCGTATTTTCCAAATTCTTTCATACTCAGAAATACTATTGTTCTCGATATTGGATGAAAAGTTTTCACAATAATTTGTTGGGTTCAATTCACGTATTAAAACCATCATTAGAACGCGTCAATATTTGACGTCTTTTAAACGATGTTTGAACCGTTGATACGACGTTGTTGTATGGTTGAAAAACACGTGATTTGCTGCTACATTTTTACGTTAAATCAATGCAAGAATATGACTAATTCACAACGTGTGGTTATTGACTGTTTTTGACGTTTTTAAAACGTGCGTGTGTTTACTGGGACGTGCACACGAAAGAATGGTATGATTGTTCGAAGCAAGTATGTGGCTGTATTTGGCTTACCCGAACCAGGAATTTGGTTCATGCTATCAACTATCTATTTGTCACAATTAAATTTCTTTTTCAGGCAGCCATTAGTTTAGGTTTAGTCGAATACAGGCATACAGTTAATTCCCACTAGTAACACTTATGAGAGCAAGAACTCTTCAAGAGGTCTTTTGGAAGAGTTCTGTCGTTGTTATCATATTATTATTTGAATGGTATCATTTTTCTGAGACCTCAGAAAAAAATCCCCTTGAAGAATTCGTTTGGATAACATTTAGACAACCTCTTATTTTCCTCAGAAATCAACGCATCTGATAACATTCTGATATCTTTATGTTAGCTTTCTGAAAAGCCTATCTGACCTTTTACACATATTCGGGAGATCTTTAAGGGCTCTTGATGATCACATATTGTTCACAGGATTGAAACAACCATACAATGTTTTTCGTGTTTTTTCCAAACAATCCACTTACAATTTGTGGCACAAAAAATTTTTCAAATAAACAAAAAAGTTATGAATCCACATTCAAAATCTATCAATGTGATTAGTTTATTTGTTGGTTTTCAAACATTTTACTTACACCTGATTCGTTGAATCTTATAGTAATCCAACTATGATTCGATTAAAGACACTTGATGAATCTAGAACCTAACAACTTCACACTGTCATAAATATGTACAGTTTTTCCTCATCTCAGAGGTGGATTTCATCTCCTGATCGTAAGGGAATGATTATTCCATCAAAAAAGAAGGATTTTTCCTCCATTTTGCAAAACTATTCTGCTTTTTGGGTATCGAATCCTACAAAGAGTGAAGGGAATTCCTTCATCATGGAGGAATATTGCTACAACTATTCCTTTTTCAAATTTTACAATTATTCTTTGAAGTGTACAAAATTGGCCTGATTTGTTCCTCACAGAAAAATGTTGAAAACTAGATAATATAATTACAATTTCCATTCGTCCACTGGTATAAGTATATAAGAATATAAAGTCTGTTCTTGAATCCTTTGTTTTATCTTCTTTTCCACTTGAAAATACCACTTACGGAGCAATGCCGAATATTTTTCGGGAAGTATTATAAACCCAAAAGAAGAAGACAAAGACGTACACGTTTTATTTCTATCGTATGTATGAGCTTCCGCATAATGGTATGATGATGATGATGATGATGATGATGATGATGATGATGATGATGATGATGATGATGATGATGATGATGATGATGCAATCTTGCAAAGCCGATATGTAACCCCTCCATCACCTGGTTATATGTCGAGTTTCAGCGAGAATGTATGCGAACCGGTTCTATCCACGGAGGTCGAAGGGTGGCATATTAAAGTCGATAGTCTATCCTCTAGTACAATACGACTATCGGCAAGAAAACGCGGATACCGGTTCTTTCCGAAGATCGAAAGGTAATGATGATCATCAAAAACATGTTCCGAAAGCAACCTTCAGTTTTTCTTGTCTTTTGACAGGAACTACTACTACTACTACTACTACTGATTACTATTATGTTTCAATCACTAATTTTCAGCATATTCTCTCTCCATTCTTTCTGTACAGTGCAGAGTATGATGTGAGAAAGAAAAGAAGAGATAAAGCGGTCACATTTCGGCCCTTCCACTTTCGATCTCTTAAAACAGTTATCAAGTGATGATCACATCAACCCTCACCGGGAAGAACAGAGAAACTTTGTATTTCAACATATTTACAAAACTGAAATATCAATTTAAAACATTGAAACCATTCACCGTGAAGGAGTTGTTGGAACAGAATGTGACGAATTCTGAATCGTGAAAGGGTTCGCTCTGATTCATGTCCTTTTATTTTCATCCCTCGCTGGAAATGAATGCAACATTTTTCGCAGGTTTTATTCGCACGCTTTTTGTCAGAATTAACTCATAACAACGAATCATTTTGTAAAACTTTTGTGTGTGCAAAAGTTATGAACAAGTGGGGTTCCAATTTACTCTTGTTTTTTTAAATTCATAAATTTCGAATGATTCGATCGATTTAGAGGCGCATGAGCGCTTGAATTGGAGGTAATAATTCATCAAACCAACTAAATTGGTGTGCTCCGTTGCTGAGAAAATTGTTCATCAACAATCGATTTCTAAAAGTTCTCTCCACTTTGTGAACAGCTGAAGAGAAATGGGAAGCCCCCCGTTGTACATTTACCGATCGGATTCTGTAGCCAAAAGTGCAGAAACTTCTTGTCAAACTGTAATCACGTTAATAATGCAGTCACGTGGAACTGTATCTCTCAACTCGTGGTTTGTGCTCCCCTCCCAGACTGGGGATCCTGTATTAAGGGATATTCAAATCAACCTTCATTAACTGGATAGCTAAAAGTAGGTAGTCAGTTCGTGCATCATCTAATCAACAAAATCATAATAATCCATTTAAAATGTGTTATAAATTACAATTTTCCGTTATGTCGAGTTAATTTAATTCATTTCGAATTTTGTACGAGTACAAAAAACTGGCTGGGAGGGTATACCAATGTAAATCACACACTTAATAATCTCTTGAAGAATGGTTCCTGTTCGAATCATTTAAAATATCTGACATCGAACCTTCAATTCAACTTTCTACCAGGCCCTGGTGGAAATATTTCTCCGAATTTTCTCCGATTTTTCCAAATTTTTCTCCGTTTTTTCCGATTTTTTTCGGGAATTTCTCCGAATTTTATACCAAATTGAGACGTTTCTCCGAAACACTTCGCTCATAGTCACTTCTCCGAATTGGAAGATTCAGATTTTTCCCGAATTTCTCCTCGAAAGATCACATTTTTCTCCGAATTATTCATTTGTCCAACGTAATTTATTTCGTGATCGAAATATTTCTCCAATCTTTTCCGACTCACTCCGAAATTTTCTCCGATTTATCCAGATTTTCTCTAAATTTCATATTAAATTCACGAATTTCTCCGGAATACTCCACCTCAAATGATTTGTCTGAATCAAAAGTTCAGATTTTCCCTGAATTCTTTCTGAAATGATTATAGTATTCTTCGAATTTTTCATATTCTTAACATAATTCATTCCATAATCAGAATATTTTTCCGAAATTCTCCGAATTTCTCCCAACTACTTCTGAGGGAGGGTGGGAACTGTTCTACTCAACCTTTGACAATCCCCCCGATTTTCTCTGAAAATTCCCTAATGTATGGAAATTTGAATATAGATAAATTCGGAGAACTTCGGAAAGGCAGGTCCTTTCCATCTGCTTTCGTAGCCATTCGAAGACAATCGGATTAATCCATCTCGCGTTTAAATGGTGGTGAGTGATCCGAATTCCTCCGAATTTTCTCGAAAAAACATGCCACTGAATTTTCAAAAATATTTCCGATTTCCACCGAATTTTTCCTCAGCGTATAACAAGAACAACTTGCCAAGGAAATTTGGTGAATATTTTATATGTTACCTGTTCCTGTAGAAATTCGAGGAAAATTGGAATAATTCCTTTTTTCGAAGAATTAAGATCATTCCTCCGAATTTCTCCGAACTACTCCCAACGGAGGATGGTACTGATCTATTCACCTTTTGAGGATCCCTCCAATTTTCTCCCAAAATTCCCTAATGTATGGAAACTTGAATACAAATGGAATTCGGAGAACTCCGGAGAGGCATGTACTTTTCACCTATTTTCGTAGCCATTCGAAGACAATCCGAATAACCCATTCCACGTCCAAATGTCGGTGAGTGATCCGAAGTTATCCAAATTCTTTCGAAAAATACATGCCACTGAATTTTCAAAAATATTTCTGATTTCCTCCGAATTTTTCCTCAGCGTATAACAAGAACAACTTGCCAAGAAATTCGGTGAATCTTTCATATCCCAAGAATGTACTTATCCAAAACAGTCTCATTCGAAGATTCTAAAAATGTTCATAAAACATGCTCAGAACTTCCAAACGCCTTCTTAGCATTTCTAACCTGTTATGCTACTTAGGATGCTAGCTGTTCCTGTAGAAATTCGAGAAAAATCAGCATAATTCCTTTCTTCGAAGAATTTAGATCATTTTTCCACACTTCTCCGAACTACTTCTGAGGGAGGATTGGAACTATTCTATTCAACCTTCGACAATCCCCCCGATTCCCTCCGGAAATTTTCCAATGTATGGAAATTTGAATATAGATATAGTTTGGAGAACTTCGAAGAGGCAGGTCCTTCCCACCTTTTTTCGTAGCCATTCGAAAACAATCGGAATAATCCATCACGCGCTCAAATGTTGGTGAGTGATCCAAATTCCTCTGAATTTTCTTGAAAAATACATGTGAATAAATCTTCAAACATATATCCGATTCCCTCCGAATTTTCCCTCAGTCTGAGAAAAAATCATGCCTAGAAATCGACTAAACCCTCTATTTGTTACATGTTTTCGGAGGAATTCGCAGAAAATCGGAATACTCGGATCGATTGAACAATTCAAGTAATTCATATGACTTTCTCTAAATTGCTTCGGAGAAGATGTGGAAATAGTTGCATTCAATTTCTGAAAATTTCCCGGATTCTCTCCAAACATTCCCTAATATATATTGAACGCGTATATGGATGAAATTCGGAAAAATTCGAAGGAAATCGGTATGATTTACTTTCAAAATTTAGTGAGAAAGTGTTCAACTTTTGACAAAAAATCCACAAATTCTTTCGAATATGTTGCATTCGAAACATTTCAAACTCCTCAGTTCCCTTCTTCTGATTAGCGGAGAAATTCGGACCATTTAGGAGGAAATATAAACATTTCGTCAAAAAAAGGAGATTTGCGAATGTTTTCCATAACTTTTCCTCCGAATTCCTCCGAAACTTTCAAAAATGAGAAATTCGGAGAAAATTCGGAGAAATATTTCCACCAGGGGGGTCATTCACACTTTTCTTTCCTATCGCGAATGATTCGGACCCCAGATGAATTTAAAAACCTGGATTCACAACCAATTGAATTCCAAACCCCATCATATTTACAAAAGATATTATCCATAGAATATAAATCTCAATTTGCCGTTTATCATATATATTTTTCCTTCCACGATGTTTCGATGTACCGAGGACTTGAGGAGTGAATTAATGAACAGTTATAATTCACATCGTACATATAGATTTGAGAGAATAGTGCCTCATCGATTAACTGACCATCAATCATTCAATTTTTCGAAACAACCTGAGGGGATTCATCGATGAATACTGGCTTCCCTTTTTGCTTTATTCATTTCCGATTATTTTGATTTTCCTCTTTTTCTGTACGCAGGAGCAGAGAACTTTCTCAGAGAATGAAATTCTGAAATTCACTATTCCGAAAACCGATGAGCAACCGCAGCAATGGATTGATAATGAAAATTCGATAAGAAAATCCGTTTTGCAGGCCTAACTACTTCATGAATTATAGTTCATGCTGTTAAACATTGATCCTGGGAGAAGAATATTGTTCTTTCATAGCGATCTAAAGATACCAACTTCTTGAGGATGTCATCAAATTTCAGCCTCGGTTATACACTGAGAAAACAGATATCTTGAAAAATACCATAATCTATAGATGTTTTGCGTTGGTCTGACCCGAGTCAAAATATTCACGTGAACGAGCCTCTAAAAGTCCCATAATTTCTTGGACTTTTAAAAAGAAGTATGGTACCTCCCTCATAAAAGTCTCAGCCACTGTGATACTTTCAGAGGGATCTTCACTTGAGTATTTTGACTCGGGTTAGACCAACGCCAAAAATCCATAAATTATGGTATTTTTCAAGATACCTTTTTCTCCGTGTAAAGGCTCTTGATGTTTGATGGAAATTAAATGAGCAGAAGCATTGCATTCTCCCTTTGTTAAACCAGCATTACGGATAGAAACAGAGAACTCTAACTGAAATTCACCCTTGTGTTTAAGAAGTATAGAGTTCCGTTAAGTACCCATAGTAGTTCTATTTGTTCTCTAATGGAATTTTCACCAGGGTCATAGCCTTTTGTACATGCATAGTGCCTGCAGAAGCCATTACAGTAGATACTTGTAATTGTAGTTGAGATCGATACATCAGTCACTCATGTACTGTTGGTCATGTACCGTTAGAGGTACACTTTTGAGTTGACATAGAGGCTAGTAGCTGACGGTAAGGATGTAATGGAAATAGGTAAGAACCATCAATGAGTGGATAAATGTAGTTCATAAAAGACTTGATCGAACCAGGTAAAAAGTACTCATTTAAAAATAGTATATTTTCATCGAAGAATGGTTAATGCTGTACTTACTCCCCTTCTACAAGAGGTTGGGAACCCTCCTTCTGTCGTGTACTGTGTTACATTGATCTCCGTTCTTCAGTTCTTTTTGTTCTATGTTCATCAGTCGTTGAACAGCTTTGAGATTGACTATCATGTTTGCACAATTTTGAGTGCCGATTCCCAACTCTTTCACGAGCGTCTGTATTGATACATTTTTTTCAATTTGTTAACCCACCCACTTCCTCACCCTTCTTTTGTGCTAATTGACCTGGCGGGAGAAGAATGACAGTACGCATAATTGAACTTCAGTCAAATACGTAGGGGAGAGTCGCCGGGTGTGAGACACGTTTTGTTCCACAGCCATAACTTTTTTGTGAGTCGATATAATCTACTCAACAATATACCATTTCGAAGGTGGATTCATACCCAAAATTTCCCCAAAAGACTTGTCTTGATCTCGCTGATGAGGAAAATTTGATAAGCGTTCTTGTAAAATGTTGAATTTTCGCGAAAAAAAACGTCGCCGGTTATAGGACACCCACGAAGATCAGCGTATATCGCTACAAAACCAGCTACTAATGGGGAAATACCCGAGTTAGAATTTTTAAATCGCTGAAATGAAAATATACGGTACTGTTACGGATGTGTTGCGGGCGCATCTGTACTGAACCCGCAATAATACTGTAAGCACCCGCACCACGCCCATAACAGTACCGTATATGCCTGCACCACATCTGCAACACTCCTGCACACAAAAATGATTACGCCCGCACCACATTTGCACCAAGGCCGTTTAGCGAACCGTACACCTGCAACACGATTGCACCATAGCTGCACTAAACCCGCACACAGTGAATGACGATGGACGATAAATCCCGGAACGTGTTCGCACCAAGACCGCACCAAGCCCAGAACATGCATGCAATAGAGCTGTACCAGGTCCGCACCAGACCCGTAAATGTCGAAATTACTGTTGCAATGCGTGCTTAAGGGCCCTCGAGCACAGTAGAACTGTGAATGTGTAGGTACACACATATAGCACATGGATATAGTTAAAGCGAGGAAAACTTTGCTACAAACTTTTGTGCAAAATAGCAATTGATGTGAAATTTAAAAAATATTTCACCATAGTGCTTATTTGGGATTGCGCCATGAATATAAATGTAGCGGTGAAATCACTTTCCATTCTCTGTAAAAAATTCGTGAATACGCAAGACGATTTGACATTTCGTCGTCACCATGTTGATAAAATATCTTAAGATGCAAGTGGCAGCTGCGTTTCAAAGTAAACATTTGATTATTTTTTATTATATTCAAAATTTCAAGGTTTTCGAAATAATCAATCGATTGATGGAATTTTTCAATATTGCACGTGATTTATCGTAATAGAACTTATATGTATGTACAAATGAAACTATTCCGCATGGAAAAATTACATTACACTTCCCATGAACCCTTCATAAATGTGATTGAATTGAGATCGATTAGTTTGGTTATTATCCCGCATAAGATGTGATCGACAAAATTTTTATTCATTTATAAGAAAAGAGGACCATTTATTTAGAGAAAGAACGATCTTTGATTATGATGAACGAATGGTACGTGTAACGGTCAATTACCGATACATCGTTTTGATCATAATTCTACGTACGTTTATGTCAAAATTTTATGCCATTCAAAAAAGTATAGTTCACGAGATATATGACATAATTTTGATACTGAAATGTATTTTATGATAAGTAATGGCAATTATATACGTTACAACACTTTTACAACACATTTTGTTTTACAGAGTGAACTTTTGAAGAGCTTTATAATCATGGAAAAAAACTTTGATATTCTGACCATAGAAAGAATGTTTAGGTTTCTCCAAAACGCAATCTCCAACTTTATTTTACGATATTTCCAAATTTAACATGACGGTGACGAAATGTCAAATTGTCTGAGGTATGTACGAATTTTTCTTTATGTATATGAATCGAGAATGATTCCACCAAGGGCGTATCCAGATTTTTTTTTTGGAAGGGGCCTATGTTAAGGATGTATATCTATATATACGAAATATAAAGATATATAAAGAACGAAAAAATGCTGGCTCTTGGGGGGGGGGAGGGGGGGCCGGACCCCTTGGGGCCCTCCCCTGGATATGCCCTTGGATTCCACCGCTGGATTCATATTCAAGGCGTACTTCCAGGCACTATGGTGTAATATTTTTCAAATTTCATCTCAATTACTATTTCGCGCCAAACGTTTGTGCGGAATAGTAATTGATACGGAAAAATATTATACCACTGTGCTTACCTGGGATTGCCCAGTGTGTACCTGCACTGAGAAGAATTCATCATTAAAAATTACTGGTTTTTGTCAGTAGACGAGGGATATACTTGACATGTGATTACAAATCGATGGGAAATATCAGTAATTCTTTATAGCGTTATTTTAATCGAAAAAAAAATTTTATCCTCACCGGCATCGAACATCATTGTTCGTGATCACAAACCTGGCTTATTTCCCCGAAGCCACGCAACAATTTCGAAAATGGAATGGTTTTCAATTCATATCAGTGTCATCAATTAAGAATTTTCGTTTACAACTTGTATGATAAAAGATTACTGTTTTTCAACATGAATTCTCATCTCTCTCTGGTTTTAATTTTCAAACTTCGGAGCATGAGAAATTACTGTTTTTTCTCATCAATTTGTGATCTCAAGCCAGGTATATGAAATCGTTATGCCAAGTATATCCCCCGACTAATGGGAAAACCAGTATTTTTAGATAATGAATATCTCTCAGTGTGGGCTTTACCTCTATTTCCTGTAAAAAATTCGTGAATACGTGAGACGATTTGACAGTTCGCCGTCGCCGTGTTGCTTTTGAGAATATCGCAAAATGCAGTTAAAAGCGACGTTTTGGAGTAAGTATTTTTTTTATTACCATGTTCAGAATAACAAAAAAAATTTTTTCCAATCGTGAGTTTTCTGCAATTTCACCCCATGATGTGCTGTGAAAGTGATAATGTATATCGTTGATTTTATTCCGCATAAACAAATATTCCAGTGTAAAAATCGCGTTGCATTTCCCGTGGACTATGCATGTGTGTAGGGAATCAATATTTTACATAACCGTATGTAGAATAATGTGGAGAAAACGATGTATCGGTAATTGACCGTTGCACGTACAATTCGTTCATCATAATCAAAGATCGTTCTTTCTCTAAACAAATGGTCCTTTTTTTTTATAAATGAATAAAAATTTTGTCGATCAAATTTTATGTGGGATGATAACCAAACTAATCGATCTCAATTCAATCACATTTATGAAGGGTTCATGGGAAGTGTAATGTAATTTTTCCATGCGGCATAGTTGCATTCGTATATACATATAAGTTCTATTACGATGAATCACGTGCAATATTGAAAAATTCCATCAATCGATTGATTATTTCGAAAACCTTGAGATTTTGAATATAATAAAAAATGATCAAATGGTCACTTTGAAACGCAGCTACCAGTTGCATCTTAAGATATTTTCGAAATCAACATGGCGACGACGAAATGTCAAATCATGTCGCGTATTCACGAATTTTTCATAGGGAATGGAGAGTGATTTTACTGCTAGATTTATGTTCACGGCGCAATCCCGGGTCAGCACATTGGTAAAATATTTTTCAAATTTCACATCAATTTCTATTTCACACAAACGTTTGGCGCACAGTTTTTCTCGCTTAGACTATACCTATATTCTGTATTTGTGTACCTACATATTTATAGTTCTACCACGTTCGAAAGCCCTTGAGGGGATACTCAGCAATCCCGACGATGCAACCCGAGCTAAATCTTTTCTGACAAATTATTCGAAAATGAAGCAATAAAATCAAAATATCACTCTATACATACCGTCTCCATTGATTGAGAAAGGTATGTATACAGCGATTTTATGATTTCATTGCTCCATACACTATAACACCATGCAATGACTGGGTCCTCACGTTCAAAGTTTGTCGGAATGTTTCATACCAAATTACAACTCCTACTCTTTGCGTAATGGATGTAAGAGGAACACCAATATGAATTTTGGGAAAAATAATTTGTGTCGTACACACGGCGTGGTTTGGGTTCCTTTCAATATTCACGCGTTCGAAAGCAGTAACACACCGAATTTTTGTATGAGGAAGATTTCTCTTACAACTTTTACGTTTGAGCCTTAGAAAGTTTTTATTTCGCTTCATTCGACATGGTATGTATCATGCACATAAGAATTGTGCACTTATTTATTATACAAATGAAAATATTGAATGAAATTTTTACACATATTACTTTCAGTTGTTCACAATACGTTTGATAAATATGAACTGACAGTTGTGCACAGTTAGTTGTGAACACGAAGGAAGAATAAAAAATGTAAAAGGTGAGATTGTGCACCTTACATTTTGCACCATTGAAAATATTCGGTATTGTCTATTATGCACATATAATCGTGCACAAAAGTTTTATCAACAAAAATTATCTTTCAATATTGTACACATCAGAAACTTATCGTACACTATTCACAAATTTTCAATTGAAGTTTTGCACGAAAAATTGTACACGAAAAATTGTGCACGAAATATTGTGCACGACATATTATGCACGTATGAAAATGAAGTGCGATGGTTCAAAATGATTCATTGCATAATTGATATTGAAAAATATTGTAAAAATGAGTAAAATAAGGACATTTTCTTAGAAATACACGACCTAATAGAATTGAGATTGAATTCACACACGTTCCAAGATTGAGATATAATTTTTATAGAATTTCTATATAATTTTCATAGAAGTTCTATATGATTTGTATATGATTCCTATATCAATTGTATATATTGAGTTAATAAAAATATTTTTGGTATGGTTCTCATTCATATGACTAAAAGGAACGATATTCAATGAAAAATCGGATCACATTGAAGATTCACCATAGCTTTTGAGAGGATATTTAAGAAAACACATGAATGAGGTTAGTGGACCTGTCAAATTCAACATCCCCACAAAATTCCAGGATTTGAGGAATGATGGATCAAAATATATGAATTTTAGTTCTTCATAATCAGAAGTTGGTCGGATAAATCCGTTTTTAATCATTAGACATCCAGGAATAGAATCACGATGGAATTATTTGGGAGGAAGAATCGATCATTCAGACAGGTGCGCTAGAACGCATACAAATAGAGACGAAAGTTGGTTTATTCTGACGTAGTCATAACAAACGTGAAAGGAATGAGTGAAAATACTGTAGAAACAATGCATAAAGATGTGAATTATAATTTCTTTGAAAAGATTTCAATCGATTATAAGAATATCTTCTTCATTTGATGTTGACGGAAGGATATCTGGCAATTTCGGCGGCAAGCACGAGATGATCTCTCGCCGACAGAAGGGACATTTCCGATTCATGAGTTGAGGTATGCATATAGCACACACTCGATGGCCGCAAGGTCGCAGTTTCAGTTTCTTTTTGTTTGAATAACAAACGACGCATCCTACAAAAAATGAGTACATGTAGTGGATGCCAATCTTTTTGTTGAACTGATTAACGATATGATTGATGGATTTAGAATTCGTATTCGTTATGTAAAAGATTGACTTCTCAGAATTATTTATGCAAACTTTGGATTTTATGAGTATATTATATGCAAATGCGCGCAAAAAATTACTCACAAAATTGGCGATTATACTTTTGATATTACAAAAAAATGCGCGCACATCCATGCACACTAGATTTATTGTAATCGTCAATAGCCACACTCTTACAAGCCTGCATTGTTTCACAAGCTTCAATTGACTTTCTATCATGTGGAAACTTGATTAGGAGATTGACTTTCCAGAACTTATTGTGCCCATTCGTGCAACTGATAATTCAGAAAATCAGGATCATTACTTTGTTCTGATTTGAATAACAAACGAAGCAACCCGAATAAGTGTTGAAATAGAATCCACTTCACCGATATAATTGACGATGTAATATTAGAGAAATTCGTATTACTCACATACAAAATTGACCTCTCAGATTGATTTACGCAAGCTTGGAATTTTATCAGTATATCATATGCACATCCGCGCAACAAATTCTTCACAAAATTGGCGATTATACTTTTGATATTACAGAAAAATGCGCGCACATCCATGCACACTAGATTTATTGTAATCGTCAATAGCATAACTCTTACAAGCCTGCATTGTTTTACAAGCTTCAATTGACTTTCTATCATGTGGAAACTAGATCAGGAGAGCTGACTTTCCAGAATCTATGGTGCACATTCGTGCAACTAATAATCCAGAAAATCAAAGGCATCACTTCTTCCTGGCTTTAATAAGAAACGAAACAACCTAAATGAGTGTTGAAGTAGAATCCACTTCGACGATATAATTGACGAATTTATATCAGAGGAATCCGTATTTGTCACATAAAAGATTGACCTCTAAGATTGATTTATGCAAGCTTTGAATTTTATGAGTATATTATATGCACATCCACGCAACAAACTACTCACAAAATTGGCGATTATACTTTTGATATTACAAAAACATTACACTGGCGATGATGCTGTTGAGTATGAATAACCGATGTCTTGGTTGAATCTTCCTGGTAGATATGTTTAGTGAGAGCGTGTCCTTCAATCAGGATTGTTCTGGCTGGAGAGCCTGGCGATGAATGAGCGATTTGACCAGGGATGCACCCTGTTTTAAATGTTTTCGAGGTATACTGGTCAACCAATCAATAATTAGTTCCGTTCGATGCTCATGATCCATCGATCGAGGGGTATTTTGATTGGCACGCCCTAGAATCGGTCGATGAAAGGGGGTGCGCGCTTGGTCGGTGACAGCTCTCATTGGCGCGCGCTAGGACCGGTCGATGAATGGGGGTGCGCGCTTGGTCGGTGGCTGCACGTTATTCAGTCCTCAGTGAGGGTTGATTCATCGATCGATGGTTTCCCGTTCATCGGTCGAACCCTCACTTGTTTCCTTCGATTCCGCCTCCCACGTTCATTCTTGGTCGGTGGAATCATGCCTTGAGGTGTTTCTTGATTCTCTTCAGTTTCCTTCGCATGATTATGGATCATTATTTTATATCTGAATTTTCACCAGCATGTTCACCATTACTATTAATAATTATTTTCCTATTCCTATTTATCATTTAACTGATCCTTACATTTCATCAGTAACTATTTTGATTAACAATTTCGCATGTTTAGATGTTCATTAATTGAACATCACTTTGGATATTTGTTCACTTTATTGGATGCATGTGATAACTCTTGATAGTGATTACCTTTGCATGGAATAATAATTTATCGCTCTATCATTTTTATTTGTTTGTTTTTTTTTGTTTTAAATATTTGTGAATGTGAATCTTTAACTAATTTTATTTGATTAGGAGTATTTATTTCTTTTGTTTGTTTGCATGGGTCTCATTAGTTTATTAGTTGCATGTGTTTCTTTTAATAGCTTTGAATTCTATTTATATAACTTATATTGCACGTTGGTTATTTATGAGCTTTGGTTTTATTCATTAGATGTTTATCGCATGTTTGCTTACAAAGCAAGAGAAATATTGTTGTTTGCATTACATTTGTAATGATTGCTCTGATGATTACATTTGAATATTCTTTTTATCTTGTTTGAGAATTTACTTATTTATTCTTTGCATTTCACATTTGTATGTTATTTTGTTCAGCAATTTGGCTTGTACAATATTTATTCATTACCTTTTGTTAATTGAATTTACTCCTTCATTCCCACGTGTATATTGTTTGAAAATTATTGAATTCGATATGAGAATGTATATATAATATAGACATTAGGGTGGAGTGAAAAACAAAAAAGTCTCTGAATCGAATCGTAATAGTGCGGAAAAGTTGCTACTCTTCGAGACAAACTCAGGAAAAAAAAAATTTTGAAATCGAATGAGATCTTCAACTCGCGCATTTCGTTTAAAGTTCTTGAATTTCATCGAAAATTCAAGGATATTTCAAAATATTCCAGGTTGCTTAATTATTGTCCGATCAAGCTAATTTTTGGTTTGTCGCATTATGTTGAAATTTTTAATGGAAAAAAAAACATATCCCCCTCCTCCCTTCACGGGGAGGGGGTAACACAGAAAGCCTGCACGGGGTCATAAAGCACGTTTTCCTCTCAAATCACCCTAAATAGGTGTCGACGCCTTACAGTTACATCGAAACAATTTCCGATGTATTATAGAATATCCTTATCGCTTCAATTATTATATGAACTGAAATTGCTTATGGGGCATGAACTCAATGGCTGGCATTCCGTACTTGTCTTTGCTAATTATCCAGTAGCACAGTAGAGTTGTATCGTCGCAGCGTCATTGCAGACTGAGTGTCTTATAGAACATCCACACGCACTTGTGTGCATCGCATGTATTTCTACACACACATTCTTGATTATCGGTTGTATCGTCGCAGCGTTATTGCAGACTGAGTGTCTTATAGAAAATCCACACGCACTTGTGTGCATCACATATATTTCCACCTACACATTCTTGATTATCTGTTGTATCGTCACAGCGTTATTACAGACTGAGTGTCTTATACAAAATCCACACGCACTGGTGTGCATCGCATATATTTCCACATACACATTCTTGATTATCGGTTATCGATGTCTCTGACACGTAAAGACACGGCGTGTCCTTTCTTCGGAGCCCCAAGACCATTGCCGCTTTCCTTCCTCCCAACATCTGCGGATGTCGTGAGAGCTTTTCACCGGGAAAGATATAGACTGTGCTCCGGGAAGAAAGTCAACTTTTCTTGAGTGGCTAGCAGTGTAGCCTCACAATTGGAAGCATTGTATTGCAAAGCTCCCATTCCTGCCGTTTCTCATGCCAGAATAATACAAAAAATAAAAGTCCTGCATGAGAAATATTATGTTCTCAGAAAATCTTACACCAGGGAAAAAACACATGAAAAGTACAAGAACTTTATCCAAGAGTCATGTGAAACTTTATTCGATATTTCTACATGTAAATGCCCTATGACATTTGAGTGCATTTGCAACAAATCTTTTAGTGCATGCATTTGCTCCAATCCTGTTGTCATTCAATGCAGGTGCCCTAAAGACAGAAAAATACCTGTAATAGAACTCAAGTTTCTGTATGCACAAAGGTATTTGAGGAAGGGGAAAATTGGAGCCAAAGATTTGACAGAAACCAAAAGATTGACAAAACAAATGCAGAGGAAAGAACGTAGTAATCTTCTGCAGCACTCCTCTATAGAAATTGCTGCAGGTCCGTCTTCTTTTAGCACTATTCCTGAAACAGAAAATGAACATTTTGAAGAAAGTGACAATGAACAGCACGATGCAACCTTTCAGTTCCCACGCTCAACGTCTTTTGTTTCTGAAAAAAAACAAATGCGTTTGTCATTGCCAGCAACTGGGGGGATATGTGATCGGTATGGGGTTTCTGACAGAGCAGCAGCAGCCATAGCTTCAAGCGTGCCGAAAGATGTGGGATTAGTCACTAATGAAAATTCATCTATGATTATTGATCGAAGCAAGATTAGACGTGAGAAAGAAAAATGCAGAGCTAGTTTAGTTGAAGCGCAGCTTATTGAGCGACAAGCAGAGGGTCCTAAGTGTTTGTACTTTGACGGAAGATCAGATAACACACTGTACTTAGAAGAAAGAAACGGTATACGCTACCAAACAGAGAAAACAGAAGAACATATTTCTGTTATTGAGGAACCTGGTTCAAAATATGTTTGCCATATAGTATCAGATTCAAAGACCGAGAAGGATACAGCCCTCAGCATTGTGAGGTACTTCGAAAACAATGCTATAGATACATCTGGTATTGCAGTTATTGGTTGCGATGGTACAGCAACAAATACTGGCTGGAAAAATGGAGCCATTAAACATATTGAGATGAAATTACAAAAACCCTTACAATGGGTTATCTGCCTCATGCACTTTAAAGAATTGCCTTCGTGGCATCTCATCGAAGATCTTGATGGGGGAACAAGTGGTCCTCATTCATTCACAGGTACTATCTGCGAACAACTTGCAGAATGTGAGTCGTTGTCTGTGGTTGATTTTCAGCCGATCAGCTGCGTTCTGCCAGAGATTGATTTCAAAATCCTCAGTAAAGATCAAAGATATTTACACAAGATTGCTCTCAGCATTGATTCAGGATCCTGTTCAACAGATCTAGCCAACCGTGACCCGGGACCAATAGCACATGCTCGTTGGTTGACCACAGCTAACAGAATTCTTAGGCTATATATTTCCACTGCAAACCCGTCAGAAACCCTGCAGCTTATAGTGACATACATATTACACATATACGCACCACTGTGGTTCCAAATTGAGACAAAATCTTCTATTCTTGAAGGACCAAAACACATTTTTGATTGTATCAAAAGATGTCGAAAGTTACCTCCTAAAGTGAGGAATATTGTACATAAAGTCATTCAGACAAACGGCTTCTTCGCCCATCCAGAAAATGTTCTGCTGTCTATGGTGATGGATAACGATGAGCGCATTAGAGAACTAGGTCTAAGGCGAGTCCTCGAAACAAAAGAAAAACCTGTGACAAAAAAAGCTTTTGTAAGGACTTTCAAAGTACCTGAATTTAATTTTGAAGCGCAAGAGTACTTTGACATCATCAATTGGTCTAAGGTTACACTTACCTGTCCCCCACTCTTGTCTTCTCTTTCCGCACAGCAAATTTCGATGCTAATTAAGGAGAAACAGAAACCAACACTAGAAATAGACCTGAAAAAAGTCCCTTGTCACACTCAGGCAGTAGAACGGTGTGTAAAACTGGTAACAAGAGCCAGTAAAGAAGTATATGGACACGACAGGAGAGATGGCTACATTCGAGCAACTCTTAACTCTCAAGCAGAAATGCCACAATTCTGAACAAAATCTGACTCCAAATAGAGTCCATGCCCACATTTGGTTGGTTGGTTGGGTAGGGCGTGGGTGGAACTCGCGGTGCAGCCACCTTCTCGTGGTGAGTTCTGAGTCGTGACAAGTGTGACGGGCGAAGAGCTGCATATATTGCATACTGTAATAAAACATGGATATAACCCCTCCCCCAGGCGCGAATTCAAAGGGGGAGCGGTAGGGGCAATCACCCCTCCCAAGCCAACCAAACATGTTCTGGCAATGGGGAGTTTTTGTATTCCTACGATCTTTATTTTTTTTAAAGTTCAAATAAGTACTTGTCACCCCCCCCCCCCAAGACAGATCTCTGGATCCGCCCCTGCCCTCCCCTCCTTTCTCCCCCCTTTGCCGTTATTTGGAGGGGAATTCAATTGAAGTAATGATATTATTCTATACAGTGGGAATTATTGCGATATAACGGGACGGTGTCGACAGAGTTATTTAGGACGATTTGAGGGAAAAATGGACTTTCTGATTAGCTTCAAGCTTTATCAAGGAGGGGAGGGGATATATTTTTCTCCAATAAAAACCTCAATATAATACCACAAACCAAAAATCAGCTTGATCGGACAATAATCGAGCGAACTCGAATATTTTTGAAATATCCTTGAATTTTCGATGAAATTCAAAAACTTTAAACGAAATGCGCGAGTTGAAGGTCTTATCCGATTTCAAAATTTTTTTTTTCCTGAGTTCGTCTTGAAGAGTAGCAACTTTTCCGCACTATTACGATTCGATTCAGAGACTTTTTTGTTTTTCACTCCACCCTAATAGACATGTACATATGTTTCATTTACCGTTGAGCGATTCAGGGTACCTGGGTTTCGTTCTGAGTCATTTTATTGTTGGGGGCGACGCTCAGTCGGCCGTTGCTGTACCGTTGTTTACCTGGCTCTTTTATGTGGAGTTTGGTGATCGGTTACTCATGGGTATTGTTCTTAGATTCACGGGACTTGGGTTTTAGCCTACGAAGAAAGGTTAATCTAGAAATTTGGGAACATACAAGAATTCATTCAATAGAACCTTGAGTAGATTTCCCTTCAACTCCCTTAAGTTTATAAAAGAACATATATATATATATATATATATATAAACGAAGAAGGAGTCATGGAAAAAATATACGGGGTATATTACATGAATGAGTGTTGAAATAGAATCCACTTCAACGATATAATTGACGAATTTATATTGGAAAAATTCGTATTTGTCACATAAAAAATTGACCTCTCAGATTCATTTATGGAAGCTTTGAATTTTATGAGTATATCATATGCACATCCGCGCAACAAATTATTCACAACATTCGCGATAATACTTTTGATATTACAAAAAAAATGCGCGCACATCCATGCACACAAGATCCATTGTAATCATCAATCGCATAACTCTTACAAGTCTGCGTTATTTCACGAGCTTGAAATGCCTTTCTATCATGTGGAAACTTGATTAGTAGAGTTAAATTTCCCGAATCTGTTGCGCACATTCGTGCAACAGATTCACAAAGTGCAACAGATTATTCGATAAAATTCATTAGATTTATAATAAAGATTATTATATAGATTGTACCCTTACTATATGATATAATGAAATTTATTATACGCATAATATGTTCCATTAGGTATATAATATCTTTCATTGTATATTATAGCTATCCCTATTTGTATTATACATATGATAAAAACGTTTCTCCCAGTGTATATATGTGGTATTCTCCGCAAAATCTGACAACTCCCCTTACCTTGGCCAAAATTGAGATGGACGTAAAAATATGACTTACATCTCAAACAAAAGCGTGGGTCATCTAGTTTATTTTACACACCCGGCTCTTCTAACAATCCAGTTTTGCGGAGCCAGTGTGGCGGCAAACATCATTGGAAAACAAAAGAACCATTTTGGAAGAATCGAGGAATGCATTATTTGAACAAAATACCTCACAATTTCAGACTTGATCAGTACCGCGGGTTTTTCTCGGTGCTTAAGAAATCCGAGTCAGATTTTGGACATTCCAAATAGCGGACCGTATTGAAGATGCAATCTGGCGACCAAAAAATTCAAATCGACCCGATTCGCTTAGAACTGACTAGTTAGGGAATCTCGAGGTCGCTAAATCCGAATCTGAGGTCGACATTCCATCACACTCTACACTGTAAAAAATATCTTTTGTAAAGTACCCATATCTGATAAACAACTAATCCATATATGAATTGGAAAATCAGAGTCCTCCTTAAAGGCACTACATTCAGTGTAGAAGGACTAAATTGTTACTTTGAAAGTCTTACACTCAACGGAGAATAAATGAATTTCTTTTTGGAAAAGTCTCACGCTCAGTGTAGGAATATTACACAAGTTTGTGAATTGCTCGCATTCAATGTCGGTAATAAAATTCACTACACTGAGCGTGAACAATTTCAAAATTGTGTAATATCATTACACTAAGTGTGAGATTTTCCCAAAGAAAAATGTATTTCTTCCACGTCAAGTGTAAGACTTTGACAATAAAAATTTATTCCTCCTACACTAAATGTAGTGCTTTCACAGGAAACTCTGATTTCCAATTCATATATGGATTAGTTCATCAGATATGGGTAATTCACTGGAGATATTTTTCACAGTGTACTCTTCACCCCTCCATGGGCGTGGAATCGTGATCTTGAAGATGCACTCACCTTATTGCTTCCCCGTTAAGAGGAAGTTTAGTGTTCGTTTTGGAGGGCCGAAAAATTTTGTGTCTCCAAAACCAAAACTTCTCACACCAAAATGCTTCTCAGAACTCAGGGAGCAACTTTGGTTCTGTGTCCGTGTGTAGGGTGTCTGTCTGTACCTACGTACGAGCGTACGTACGGAAGTCCGGTTCTATCTATCCGATCACTGTGGAATTTTTACCACAGTTACGTGCGGGGTCGGTAATGGTGCCGTATAAGTTTCAACCTGATTCTCACTGAAGAATAAGGGGGGTGAGAAAAATAATATTAAAAAACCGTGATTTCGCGCCCGCGCATATCTCCGCTCTGTATTATCCGATTCCAATAAAACTTATATCAGGTTCTAGTTATCGTTCGATAGTCATCCCAAATTAGATTCATCCCAATCGGTTGGAAATTTCAGAAATTTTTTGTTCGTGATCTGAATTTTTGGATAGTATCTTGAAACCATACCTTGCCTATGTCCGTATCATCCGAATGCCGTAGAACTCTGAGAATATCCAGTTCACGAGGTGTTAGTTGTATGATATCAATTTCAGGTGATTCGGAAGTGAGGGAAGGAAAAGGTGAGTACTTAACTTCGAAACGAAATTTGAAAATTTTGTAAATATCGTTATCATGCGGATATTTCCGTTCCTATCACCCGACCGTAATAAAATTTCGACCACAGTTTTATGCAGTGTCGATGGTGGTTCCATGTAAGTTTTAATTAGATCCGTACAGGAGAACGGGAGAGGGGGAGGGAACGTGTTATCGGGAATTGCGATTTTGTTGAAAGAACAAAATGCGGAAAAACCGATTCCACCCCCTGACAAGCGTGGATGGTTGTTTGTGGACAGTTAAATCTCTCAGGTATTTCGAGGAACCCCAAAACATTATATTCGAAGTGGTTTGGGTTCCTTCATTTTCCACAGTAAAAAACCATTAGGTGGATTTATTTCATAAATCACGATTTCACCCCTGTAAGGACGTCAGGGTGGGTCGTGAAAGCTCCAGGTTCCCAGATAATCGAAGGGACTTCGGAATGTGATCTTGGAGTAGTCTTTGTTCCCAAGTTCCTCATAAAAGAAAATGCAGGGCCGAGTCATTTGTGAAAACAATGATTGGTATCCCCATAGGGGGATGAAGGGCTGATAGTCGAATGTCAAATCTCTTAGATATCTTGAGAAAGCTTGAAATATTAAATGTGAAGTCGTTGGGTTTCCCAAATTCCCTACAGAAACAACTATTCGGTGAATTTATCTCAAAAATCACGATTCCATCTCTCTACAGAGGGGTCTGCTGTAGGTCGTAAAAACTCCGGATTCCCAGGTATTCCAAGAAACTCAGGAATATGATCTTGGAACAGATATTAGTTCGTCATTTTTCATCGAAGAAGGTACAGGGATCGTTTTTCGATGGGAAAAGAAAAAGAAGTTATTCCATCCCCGTGGAGGGATCAGAGGGTGGATTTTTGAGAGTAAAATCTTCCGGTTGTTTGGAGGAACCTCAAAAACTCATAGTTGAGGTGGTTCGGGTTCCTTGATTTCCGACAGAAAAAAGAATAAGGTGAGCGCATCTTCAAGATAATGATTTCACCCCCATGGAAGGGTGAAGAGTAGGTTGTGATGAGTTGCAGACCTTACATTCAGATCCAACGATCTCAAGATTTTCCGACCAGTTAGTCCTAGGCACATCGAGTCGATTTCAATTGTTTCGGTCGCCATATTGCATCTTCAATACGGTCCGCAATCTTGAATATCTAAAATCTGACCTCGAAATTCTGAAGCAGCAACCAGAAAAACCCCCAGTACCGATCCAGTTTGAAATTGTGAGGTTTTCCGTTCAGATAATCCATTATTTAAATATTCTGGAACCGTTTTCGAATGATGTTTGCCGCCATACTGGCTCCGTCATATCGTCCTGTGTGTAAAATAAACAGGACATTCCACGCTTTCGTTTGAAATTTCAGTCCTATTCTCATGTCAATCTCAATTTTGGACAGGGGAACAAAAACAACCACATTTCCGTGTTTAGTGATCCAAAAAACGTGCAGTTAGTGTATTCTTATCTCAGAAGCAGGGGACTTCCCTTTTGTGAACCTGTGTGATATGGGGGTGCATGTCAGTCACACTGTATTATAAAATTATTACCCCTGCCTCCACGATGATTTCTTTGTTTTCTCCTTATTGGTCCTGGAAGAGCAAATATAAGGAGTGATAATAAATCAAAAACTATTTGTTAATATTGATTATAACTCGTAATAAGCTAAGGTAGAATGTACCCGGTACAGAACTAGTCTGACTGTTATTTTGATTGCCCGTGCCCAAAGGTAGTAGTGAACGTTCTGAACCTATTAATACAAAACATTTATATTATCATTATAGTAAAAAAATTTCTTGAATTATATTTCAAGAAAATGAATTGATAGGGGAATTTGTAATCAGAATTAATAGATTCAAATTAATTCAAATAACAATACTCATTACATACGTATATTTCGTTGTATATTCGAAAGTGGTAACAACTATCGATTGATCATTGATTCCATGTTCTTCATTCTCGTTGTTGTTACCATGTTCATATTCGGGCTCAATCTCTTCATGGTCAATTCCTTCGTTGTCGGGAAATAAAATCATTTGATTCTGTTGTTCCAAATTTTCTTCGTCATGAACTATCTCGATATCACATTCAATCGGTTGCATTTCTTCGTCCCCGAGGAAAGGAGTTATTTCGTTCTGTTGAAACCCTGCATTAGTCTCGTTTCCTATATAAACAGTTAAGAATACATTTATTATTATTTCTTCTCAATTATTCATGAAATGGGCTATATTGAAGAGTGATAAATATCAAAGCAACTGTACTCATGCATAACTCGCTGTAAATTTGAAATGTGAACTGCAACAGGAACGTTGTTTTCAGCTCGTTGGTATATATCACATCTTCGTTCCGAGGTTCGTCCACTCTTCCCTGATCAAGATTTCCTCCGTTTCCAACAACTCTTTCCTGGACGTTCTGATTTCGTCGAGATCTACCTCTTCTGCGAACGACAGGAGGATCGTTATGACCTTCTGCGTTAGTGATACTTCGCCTCTCATTATTCTGCTGCACATTTGAAATTCGAACTGAATCAGGGACCGTATCTATAGCTTGTTCATGTGCAGTGTCATTTTCGAGGTTCGTCGACTGTTTCCCGATCACGATTTCCTCCATTTTCAAGTGAGCTTTCCTGGATGTTCCGATGACGCCGAGGCCTACCTCTTCTACGAACGACGGGAGGATCGTCATGACCTTCGTTTCTCAAATTTCGCCTTCTACTAATCGTCCCACGAGATCTACTATTTTGCGCTGGAATTGGCAATAACTCTTCATCTCGGACTGAAAAAATAATGTATCAATGTGGTCCATCTTCTTCACAACTATATTTACGAATCATTCAAAAAGTAATAATTTGAAAAAATAATGATGGAATATTTTCAGATCAGTAGTGATTGTATATGCAGACATAACTTGAAAATTCAATAATCAATCCTCACTTGTGTAATTTCTTCTTCGCCTTCTTACAATCATTTCGTTTTCAAATCCATTACCTATAAAAGAATGAATTGGAAAAAAAACAGTACATTACGTTATAACCACATACATACATGTCAATACATACCAGGAGTACCATCTGGATCTAAATTCCCTCTGAAAAATGCGACATCTGCGTCATCATTATTTTCATTTACATCGACTTGTAAATCATCCTCGTTTCCTCTTGAGGCTAGATCGTCTTCCTCTCTTATTCTCTCGTTGTATATGAAGACTGGAAAGTGACAAAGATAGTTATTGAATAATCCAACAATAAATTCAAACCTTGAAAGATTTGTGGAGTTTATTGTTCCATATGTTGGCAGTGATAATGAGTGAATATTACTAACCTCTACTCGATTCGTAACGCTTCACAGCAGCGATGATACTTAAAAACTCCTCTACTGTGTGGCTGAGAACGGTTAATATTCCTATTGAATATATTTTATTTACATTTAATACACGATACAAATTTTTTTGAGATTATTATAAAAAATTTTCTTGTCCTTCAATGAAATTTTAATAATAAAGTATTGACTCACTTTCCAAGTCTCAATTCAGTTTCGGCTCGTTGAATTGTAAGATCAGCTTGTTGGAGTTTAACAGGTCTATCTATCGCAAGTCGACAGCCACTTTCAACTCGCCGAAAATTGGAATTGATTTTCATTATCAGTTTTTTCATTTCATCTGTAATTTCGAATGATATAAGTGTAGTTTGATTTGTTCAAAAATTTATGACATGAATAAGTTGAATGATTTTTCAATTACCCAACATTTTCCAAACGTTCGGCCTGTTGCCCTTGCTTTTAGAGGCATGATAATGCCAATTTTCACAGGTATTATTTGTTCTCACGGGCTTATCATACACTGAGGAAACTTCACCCAACGGTAGTCAGGAACTCCTTAGATAGGATGTGAAGTTTTGTAAGGCATCCCGCGCCGGTTCATTTCTTCGGAGAAATCGTTTTCTACTAAATTGGTCACATGGGACATCCCTTCGGATATTTTTTCGGCCAGTAAATGTGCAATAGCATATGATTTTTCCAGAATATATGCATATGTGACGGGAATTTTTAATTTCGTCCACTTTTTACTTAGAGCCCAAAATGAAAATGAAACGTTCAAAACCTCAGATAGATTTTACATAAAATTATAATGGGAAAAATTCTTACTTGTTTGAAATGGAATTCACAGCCACTCACTCTGGCATTAGGGAAATTATTCTTTAAACTTCTTATTTACGCCCGTTCGAAATCACTTGTTACGCAGGTGATATTATCAATCATTTCCGGCAAAAGTTCCAACAGTTTTTGGAAAATGGCATCATAAAGGACTGTGGTTTTGGAGCTTGTGATGCAGAAAACAGCTGGAAAGCCCTGGGAAATGAATATATTCAGTTATTAAAAAGTCCTTTTCTCTGTCGAATGAAAAATTTTTTCAGTTCTTGAAAGTTGCAAAATTAGATACAGACATCAACTTCCGGAAATGTATCGTATATACTTGCGCACATTCTGGTCGTTTTTGACGCATCTGAGAAGATTTCCAAGTCTTATAAATTTGTATATTCGAACAAAAGATGTGTAAACAATAAGTAAAACAACCCACTTCGAATGTTCCATCGCAATAAAGTTGCGTACAGCAAGATAACGCTTCCAACATGTCGTCGTGCACAAATATTATAGCCAATGAGCCATCTACACCGACGACAGTCCCTATGTAAACATGTTGCATTGGCTGATATTCCTCCAACATTTCTCCAAGTTCCCGTGAATTTTGTGGGACTAGTGGTACATTTTGCCTTCTGGCAGTTGTCATTTTTCGTTTGAATATTCTATGGTAATCCAGTTGTGGATACAATGGCTCATACCTTCAATTGTAAAAATGAAGCATTCATCTATTTTACCCGACTCGAAATGCGTAAACTCTTTTACCGCTACATATGGGAGATTAGAAAATTTCTACCTTTTCGAGGGGCGAAGCAGCAGAGTATAGCTTCTCCTTTGCTCCTAAAAGTCGTGCAAATTTCCTGATCTTCCATACGTAGGAGGGAAGGAGGTTTCACATTTCGACTCGGGTACATTTACATTTCCCAATATTCTAACGGAAAAGAAAATAAATGAATGAATACTTACTTTTCCTGAAGCTTAACTCGATCGTATATTGATTTCAGATCTTCGAACGTTGCTCTTGCTTGTAGTAACAGTTCTCCAGTGAATTGCTCTTTCAGTAAGAGGAAATCGTCCCCAGGATGATTGTATCCTCCAATGATTTCGAAATTCCGTTGCCTCGTGATATGACTCAGATTTTGCACACATATTTTGACGTTGCAGGCCAGCGTATTTTTAAAGCGCAACGAAGAATTGTGCCTCCCCTGTTATCCAAGTAATAAATCTGTCCTCCATGAAAATACCTGACAGTATTTCTCTGTTTGCCTGGCAATTTTTCCATTTCTGTCAGCAAATTAATTTATTACATGAAAAACATGTAGCAACAAATTGAACGTAAAATGAGAAGAGGAAATGTGGAAGAAAGTGAGAGAAAAAGAGTAGAGAATGTTGAAGACACATAGAAGGACACAAAAACGATTCGAAATTTCGATTGATAGAAAAAAGAGAAGAATAGTATAGCAGATGAGTAGCAATTGATGAAGATCCAGAAGTAGAAAGAAGGATTTAGTGAGAGAAGAAAGAAAGAGAGAAAAGAGAGAGAAGCGGAACATAGCGAGATAGCAGAAATGATTAAGAAAAAAACGGAGAGGGTTATGAATCAATCCTTTACCTTCACAGCGTAATCACAATTTTATGATGGAATATCAAGTCTCCGCGGCAAAAAACACAAAAAAAACCCACTATATACATTCGAATACCATGTCCACCTGGTGAACTACCTTATCCACTCTTATAAAATTCAGGATTACGCGAGTAACCTATATCGATATTGATTTCGTCATTTGACAGACAGATGAACAATGTTCAAAAGATGTGTGTTCACATCGAAAGAATTTTCGCGTGTTTTTTGTTTTTTTCTTTAAATTTTTTTCCCTATGTTTTTCTCCTCTCTCTTCTCTCTCTTTCTTTCTTCTCTCGCTAAATCCTTCTTTCTACTTCTGTATCTTCACCAATTGCTACTTATCTGCTATACTATTCTTCTCTCTTTTCTATCAATTGAAATTTCAAATCGTTTTTGTGTCCTTCTATGTGTCTTCAACATTCTCTACTCTTTTTCTCTCACTTTCTTTCACATTTCCTCTCCTCATTTTACGTTTCATTTGTTGCTACATGTTTCTCATGTAATAATTTAATTTGCTGACAGAAATGGAAAAATTGCCAGGCAAACAGAAAAATACTGTCAGGTATTTCCATGAAGGACACATTTATTACTTGGATAACAGGGGAGGCATAATTTCGTTGTGCCTATACAAATACGCTGGCCTACAACGTCAAAATATAATATATGCGCAAAATCTGTCATATCACGAGGCAACGAAATTTCGAAATCGTTGGAGGACACAATCATCCTGGAGACGATTTCCTTTTACTGAAAGAGCAATCCACTGAAGAACTGTTACTACAGGCAAGAACAACGTTCGAAGATCTGAAATCAATATATGATCGAGTGAAGCTTCAGGAGAAGTGAGTATTCATTCATTTATTCTCTTTTCCGTGAAAATATTGGAAAATGTGAATGTACCTGAGCCGAAATGTGAAACCTCCTCCCCTCCTACGTATGGATGATCAGGAAATGTGCACCACTTTTAGGAGCAAAGGAGGAGCTATATCCTGCTGCTTCGCCCCTCGGAAAGGTAGAAATTTCCTAATCTTCCATATGTGACGGGAAAAGAGTTTCCGCATTCCGACTCGGGTAAAATAAACGAATGCTTCATTTTTATAATTGAAGGTATGAGCCATTGTATCTACAACTGGATTACCATAGAATATTCAAACAAAAAATTACAACTGCCAGGAGGCAAAATGTACCACCAGTCCCACAAAATTTACGAGAACTTGGAGAAATGTTGGAGGAATATCAGCCAATGCAACATGTGTATAAAGGGACTGTCGTCGGTGCAGATGGCTCATTGGCCGTAATATTTGTGCACGACGACATGTCGGAAGCAATATCTCGCTGTACGCGACTTCATTGCGATGGAACACTCGAAGTGGGTTGTTTTACTTATTGTTTACACATTTTTTGTTCGAATATACAAATTTATAAGATTTGGAAATTTTCTCAGATGCGTCAAAAACGACCAGAATGTGTGCAAATATATATGATACATTTCCGGAGGTTGATGTCTGTATGTAATTTTGCAACTTTCTAGAACTGAAACAATTTTTAATTCGACAGAAAAAAAAACTTTTTGATAACTGGATATCTTCATTTTTTAGGGCTTTCCAGCTGTTTTTTGCATCACAAGCTCCAAAACCACAGTGCTATATGATGCCATTTTCCAAAAACTTGTCGGGAATGGAATCGCTTTTTTTTTCTTTTCCCATTGAAAAACGATCCCTGTACCTTTTTCGATGAAAAATTACGAACTCATATCTGTTCCAAGATCATATTCCTGAGTTTCTTGGAATACCTGGGAATCCGGAGTTTTTACGACCTACAGCAGACCCCTCTGTAGAGGGATGGAATCGTGATTTCTGAGATAAATTCACCGAATAGTTGTTCCTGTAGGGAATTTGGGAAACCCAACGACTTCAAATTGATTATTTCAAGCTTTCTCCAGATATCTGAGAGATTTGACATTCGACTATCAACCCTTCATCCCCCTATGGGAATACCAATCATTGTTTTCACAAATGACTCGGCCCTGCATTTTTTTTTATGAGGAACTTGGGAACAAAGACTACTCCAAGATCACATTCCGAAGTCCCTTCGATTATCTGGGAACCTGGAGCTTTCACGACCCACCCTGACGTCCTTACAGGGGTGAAATCGTGATTTATGAAATAAATCCACCTAATGGTTTTTTACTGTGGAAAATGAAGGAACCCAAACCACTTCGAATATAATGTTTTGGGGTTCCTCGAAATACCTGAGAGATTTAACTGTCCACAAACAACCATCCACGCTTGTCAGGGGGTGGAATCGGTTTTTCCGCATTTTGTTCTTTCAACAAAATCGCAATTCCCGATAACACGTTCCCTCCCCCTCTCCCGTTCTCCTGTACGGATCTAATTAAAACTTACATGGAACCACCATCGACACTGCATGAAATTGTGGTCGAAATTTTATTACGGTCGGGTGATAGGAACGGAAATATCCGCATGATAACGATATTTACAAAATTTTCAAATTTCGTTTCGAAGTTAAGTACTCACCTTTTCCTTCCCTCACTTCCGAATCACCTGAAATTGATATCATACAACTAACACCTCGTGAACTGGATATTCTCAGAGTTCTACGGCATTCGGATGATACGGACATAGGCAAGGTATGGTTTCAAAATACTGCCCAAAAATTCAGATCACGAACAAAAAGTTTCTGAAATTTCCAACCGATTGGGATGAACCTGATTTGGGATGACTATCGAATGATCACTAGAACCTGATATAAGTTTCATTGGAATCGGATAATACAGAGCGGAGATATGCGCGGGCGCGAAATCACGGTTTTTTGATATTATTTTTCTCACCCCTTTCATTCTTCAGTGAGAATCAGGTTGGAACTTATACGGCACCATTACCGACCCCGCACGTAACTGTGGTGGAAATTTCAGAATGATCGGATAGATAGAACCGGACTTCCGTACGTACGCTTGTACGTACGTACAGACAGACACCCTACAGACGGACACGAAACCAAAGTTGCTCCCTGAGTTCTGAGAAGCATTTTGGTGTAAGAAGTTTTCGTTGTGGAGATACAAAATGTTTCGGCCCTCCAAAACGAACACTAAACTTCCTCTCAACGGGGTAGCAATAAGGTGAGTGCATCTTCAAGATAACGATTTCACGCCCATGGAGGGGTGAAGAGTACACTGTAAAAAATATCTTCAGTAAATTACCCATATCTGATAAAGTAATCCATATATGAATTGGAAATCCGAGTTTTCTGTGAAAGCACTACATTTAGTGTAGGAAGAATACATTTTTATTTTTCCCAGGATGTCTGATGATTAAAAACGGATTTCTCCGATAAACCTCTGATTATGGAGAACTAAAATTCATACATTTCGATCCATCATTCCTCAAATCCTGGAATTTTGTGGGGATGTCGAATTCGACAGGTCTACTAACCTCATTCATGTGTTCTCTTAAATATCCCCTCAAAAGCTATGGTGAATCTTCAATGTAATCCGATTTTTCATTGAATATCGTTCCTTTTAGCCATATGAATGAGAACCATACCAAAAATATCTTTATTGACTCAATATATACAATTGATATAGGAATCATATACAAATCATATAGAACTTCTATGAAAATTATATAGAAATTCTATAAAAATTATATCTCAATTTTGGAACGTGTGTGAATTCAATCTCAATTCTATTAGTTCGTATATTTCTGAGAAAATCTCCTTATTTTACCCATTTTCACAATATTTTTCAATATCAATCATGCAATGATCCATTTTGAACCATCGCACTTCATTTTCATATATATGAATCGAGAATGATTCCACCAAGGGCGTATCCAGAATTTTTTTTGGAAGGGGCCTATGTTGAGGATGTGTACGAAATATATAGATATATAACAAACGAAAAAATGCTGCATTTGGGGGGGGGTCGGACCCCTTGAACCCCTCCCCTGGATACGCCCTTGGATTCCACCGCTGGATTCATATTCGAAGCGTACTTCCAGGCACTATGGTGTAATATTTTTCAAATTTCATCTCAATTGCTATTTTGCGCCAAACGTTTGTGCGGAATAGTAATTGATACGAAAAAATATTATACCACTGTGCTTACCTGGGATTGCCCAGTGTTTACCTGCACTGAGAAGAATTCTTCATTAAAAATTACTGGTTTTTGTCAGTAGACGAGGGATATACTTGACATGTGATTACAAATTGATGGGGAATATCAGTAATTTTTTATAGCATTATTTTAATCGAAAAAAAAATTTTATCCTCACCGGCATCGAACATCAATGTTCGTGATCACAAACCTGGCTTATTTCCCCGAAGCCACGCAACAATGAAATGAACAACAATGAATCTTGAAAATGGGATGGTTTTCAATTCATATCAGTGTCATCAATTAAGAATTTTCGTTTACAACTTGTATGATAAAAGATTACTGTTTTTCAACATGAATTCTCATCTCTCTCTGGTTTTAATTTTCAAACTTCGGAGCATGAAAAATTACTGTGTTTTCTCATCAATTTGTGATCTCAAGCCAGGTATATAAAATCGTTATGTCAAGTATATCCCCCGACTAATGGGAAAACCAGTATTTTTTGATAATGAATATCTCTCAGTGTGGGCTTTACCTCTATTTCCTGTAAAAAATTCGTAAATACGTGAGACGATTTGACAGTTCGCCGTCGCCGTGTTGCTTTTGAGAATATCGCAAAATGCAGTTAAAAGCGACGTTTTGGAGTAAGTATTTTTTTTATTACCATGTTCAGGATAACAAAAAAAAATTGTTTCCATCGTGAATTTTCTTCAATTTCACCCCATAATGTGCTGTGAGAGTAATAATGTATATCGTTGATTTTATTCCGCATAAACAAATATTCCAGTGTAAAAATTGCGTTGCATTCCCCGTGGACTATGCATGTGTGTATGAAATCAATATTTTACATAACCGTATGTACAGGGCCGGCTCTAGGTATTTTGCCGCCCCAGGCGAAATCCCAAGACGCCGCCCACTACCCTGTAAAAAAACCTGTCAATTACAGTGAATGGTATATTCGCATCGTAAATTCGCAATTGAACGCGAAAATTAGGATATTTGGTCAACTATAGAACAATAGAAGAATTAAATTTTGTATAGATTAGGAATGAAGTACTATATTTTCATGGAATGTTTCAGAAACATTCTGAAGAAATATCTCAGCACACACAAATGATATTTGCCGAACGTCTTACGTAACATAAAAAATGCAGGTTTCCACAAATTTTAAAACACGTACTCTCTGAAACTTAAATCCACACCACTGACACGTTTTGGAAACTTTCGACTTTTTTTGGTGGTACGCTTCATTATATTCTAATTCTCACGCACATAAAATACTTCAAAATTCATTATAATCAAAACTTGCCTTACTTGAAAACTCGTTCAAATGAGAAATTGCTGATCAACCCTGAGTAGACGTCGGTTCTCCATACAATATTACTTCGACACACAATAAAACAAAAGATGAATGCACCGATAATACGATAGTCTTCTGTTAACCTATGAATCTTGCATGGAGGAAAAACAAAACACATATTACAAATTTCCAATGAAGTGATTCAAAATTGAATGGTATCTTATTGCAGTTCATTAAAAAATGTTCTTATTATGCAACTTCATGGATCTTTCAACAGGATATTCATAAGTAAAACACGAAGTCCTACTCTGCTAAAAATGTCCCATAGAAGACGATAACATTTTTCTTACGAGTTTCAATACGGTTTCTAAAATTGGAATCCCCATGCTGTATCGTGCATTTACGATAGAATTCTATTGATTCTCATCGCATCTTACAGGATTTGGGAATGTACCTGGTTCTATCGTAAAATTCCTGTAGTAGAAAAATCAATTATTCGCAAAAAAAAGGTTATAATTCTCCAAATAATTAATACTTTAGAACCACGTAAATTTTTCTTAAATCCTATAGAATACGATAAAAATCGACAGAATTCTATCGTAAATAATTCACGATACAGCATCGGAATTCCAGTTTCAGGAACCGCATTGAAACCCATAGGCAAAATTTTATCGTTTTCTACGGGAAATTTTTTGCAGGGTATGAATTTCTGCTTACGATTCACCATAAATACCTACATGAATACACATTTGTGCAGGTTGAGAATAAAATACTTGGTTTCCATATGATGGTTCGACAACATTCTGAGAACGTACCATAGCATACGTAAGAAAACGTCATCGAAACGTGTATTCCAACATGATAAACCAATGTTTTCGAAACGTTTGGAAAACGGACTTTTGAAAACGAAAATCTGTGAAACCATTGATACGTTGGTTTTCGGTGCTGTTTAGGATACTGCTCCCAATACTGCTGCGAGACAATGTTGAATACTATTGTCGGATGATAACTAGGTTCTCACTCAATCGACATTTGATGTCTTGCATACATCATCTAATTATCATTATTCACCAGGTCATTTTCTGATGCCATTCTGAAACTGAATAAAAAATTAATTAATTTCTTGTAAAATGTATACTGAAATTTATGCATAAAGACTTTTGCGAAACACTTTTTTTAGAGGATAATCTCTTTTTTAGAGGAAAATTGTAATTCTTATTCAGTAATTGAAGCACCATGAATTCTTAGGAAGACAGAGAATGTTTCTAATAAGTATTTTGTGTGTCATGTGTATGTGTATGTTCAGTATGGTTCTTACTCATGATTTCTAGGATTTTGTTGTGTTTCCAAATTTTGCCGCCCCCTGAATCTTGCCGCCCCAGGCGGCCGCCTATACTGCCTATATGGACGAGCCGGCCCTGCGTATGTAGAATAATGTGGAGAAAACGATGTATCGGTAATTGACCGTTACACGTACAATTCGTTCATCATAATCAAAGATCGTTCTTTCGCTGAATAAATGGTCCTCTTTTTTTATAAATGAATAAAAATTTTGTCGATCAAATCTTATGCGGGATAATAACCAAACTAATCGATCTCAATTCAATCACATTTATGAAGGGTTCATGGGAAGTGTAATGTAATTTTTCCATGCGGAATAGTTTCATTTGTATATACATATAAGTTCTATTACGATAAATCACATGCAATATTGAAAAATTCCATCAATCGATTGATTATTTCGAAAACCTTGAAATTTTGAATATAATAAAAAATAATCAAATGGTTACTTTGAAACGCAGCTGCCAGTTGCACCTTAAGATATTTTCGAAATCAACATGGCGACGACGAAAAGCAAATCATCTCGCGTATTCACGAATTTTTCATAGGGAATGGAGAGTGATTTTACTGCTAGATTTATGTTCACGGCGCAATCCCGGGTAAGCACTATGGTAAAATTTTTTAAATTTCACATCAATTTCTATTTCACACAAACGTTTGGCGCAAAGTTTTTCTCGCTTAGACTATACCTATATTCTGTATTTGTGTACCTACATATTTCTAGTTCTACCACGTCCGAAAGCCCTTAAGGGGACACTCAGCAAGATGTACATGAATAGAAGTCGGTATAAATATCCTTACCTTCCACAGGAACTCATTTTTTATACAATAGTTTGACACAATTTGATGTACACACACACTGCCACGTTGTATTTCACTTCAATACACTACACGGAGAGAAATGTAGTTGGAAAAATTACCATTTTATTCGTAAACTAGAACTATTCGGAAAAATCAGACAATAATTTATAATATAACTCCTAATCATTGCCAGTTGTGATGGTAAAAATCGAGATTAATTTGGATTTTTACCATCACAGCTGGCAATGATTAGGAATTATGCTATAAATTATTGTCTGA
The DNA here is from genome assembly GCA_018340375.1 of Gonatopus flavifemur. Taxonomy (NCBI): domain Eukaryota; kingdom Metazoa; phylum Arthropoda; class Insecta; order Hymenoptera; family Dryinidae; genus Gonatopus; species Gonatopus flavifemur. The sequence goes on along the minus strand of JAFFJZ010000029.1, from coordinate 664,788 downwards.
TTTTTCCGAATCGTTCTAGTTCACGAATAAAATGGTAATCTTTCCAAATAAATTTCTCTCCGTGTATAACACCATGCAATGACTGGGTCCTCACGTTCAAAGTTTGTCGGAATGTTTCATACCAAATTACAACTCCTACTCTTTGCGTAATAGATGTAAGAGGAAAACCAATATAAATTTTGGGAAAAATAATTTGTGTCATACACACGGCGTTGTTTGGGTTCCTTTGAATATGCACGCGTTCGAAAGCAGTAACACACCGAATTTTTGTATGAGGAAGATTTCTCTTACAACTTTTACGTTTGAGCCTTAGAAAGTTTTTATTTCGCTTTATCCTTATTCTGAAATTTCACTAATTGCAAAATTATTAGAGATTCAGAAAAATTGTACTGATTTAATGGAGATGAGAAAAAAGCCTCTTGCGATATGCTTGCACCACGTCTATATAGTGTCAGAACAGGAAAAACGTACATACCTGTTGCGGGCGTGGTGCAGACATGTATATATGCATACAGGTCTGGTGCGGGTATGTTATGGGCGCTTTGATTTTGAACCAAGAATCTCACGAATTTTTGGATCTGTTGCGGGAGTGTTACGGGCGTGAATATAAGTGCGGGACTAGTGCAGACGTGTTGCAGGAGTTTTCATTTTTACTCAGGATGACTCCACAACCATTCATTAAAGTCTAAGATGATTCAAAGTGCGCAGAATTTCCGTTTATCAAAAAGTTCAGAAGCACTAAAATGAACTATGAAATATTGGCAAATAATACAATTTTTTTTATAGAACAAATCTCAAGAATTACGGGTTTGAATACATTACTTGATTGTCACTGTTGAACGAATCCATTTCTTCGAATGGAAAAAATATTCATTTGACTCAAAGTAATCTCTTATTGTTTTCAATGGAATGTTCATTCCATGAATGGAATATTTTTTCAATCCAAAATAATATAATTCCAGTACCAATGCCCATGACATTAACACAAAGAATCCAATTTTTCTGACCCAAGTTTCACGACATGCTTGTAAATGATTTATTTTGATGATTTAATGAAATAATTTTATAGATACCATTGAATGAAAATATTTCTTAGAAATATTCTTTGTTTCAACCCGAGTAAAAATGAAAACTCCTGCAACACGTCTGCACTAGTCCCGCACTTATATTCACGCTCGTAACACTCCCGCAACAGATTCAAAAATTCGTGAGATTCTTGGTTCAAAATCAAAGCGCCCATGACATACCCGCACCAGACCTGTACGCATATATATGTCCGCACCACGCCCGCAACAGGTATGTACGTTTTTCCTGTTCTGAAACTATATAGACGTGGTGCAAGCATATCGCAAGAGGCTTTTTTCTCATCTCCATTAAATCAGTACAATTTTTCTGAATCTCTGATAATTTTGCAATTAGTGAAATTTCAGAATAAGAATAAAGCGAAATAAAAACTTTCTAAGGCTCAAACGTAAAAGTTGTAAGAGAAATCTTCCTCATACAAAAATTCGGTGTTACTGCTTTCGAACGCGTGCATATTCAAAGGAACCCAAACAACGCCGTGTGTATGACACAAACTATTTTTCCCAAAATTTATATTGGTTTTCCTCTTACATCCATTACGCAAAGAGTAGGAGTTGTAATTTGGTATGAAACATTCCGACAAACTTTGAACGTGAGGACCCAGTCATTGCATGGTGTTATAGTGTATGGAGCAATGAAATCATAAAATCGCTGTATACATACCTTTCTCAATCAATGAAGATGGTATATATAAAGTGATATTTTGATTTTATTGCTTTATTTTCGAATAATTTGTCAGGAAAGATTTGGCTCGGATTGCATCGTCGGGATTGCTGAGTATCCCCTTAAGGGCTTTCGAACGTGGTAGAACTATGAATATGTAGGGACACAAATACAGAATATAGGTATAGTCTAAGCGAGAAAAACTGTGCGCCAAACGTTTGTGTGAAATAGAAACTGATGTGAAATTTATAAAATATTTTACCATAGTGCTTACCTGGGATTGCGCCGTGAACATAAATCCAGCAGTAAAATCACTCTCCATTCCCTTCAAAAAATTCGTGATTACGCGAGATGATTTGACATTTCGTCGTCGCCATGTTGATTTCGAAAATATCTTAAGATGCAAGTGGCAGCTGCGTTTCAAAGTGAACATTTGATTATTTTTTATTATATTCAAAATTTCAAGGTTTTCGAAATAATCAATCGATTGATGGAATTTTTCAATATTGCACGTGATTTATCGTAATAGAACTTATATGTATATACAAATGAAACTATTCCGCATGGAAAAATTACATTACACTTCCCATGAACCCTTCATAAATGTGATTGAATTGAGATCGATTAGTTTGGTTATTATCCCGCATAAGATTTGATCGGCAAAATTTTTATTCATTTATAAAAGAGAGAGGACCATTTATTTAGAGAAAGAACGATCTTTGATTATGATGAACGAATTGTACGTGTAACGGTCAATTACCAATACATCGTTTTGATTATAATTCTACATACGGTTATGTGAAATATTGATTTCATACACACATGCATAGTCCACGGGAAATGCAACGCAATTTTTACACTGGAATATTTGTTTATGCGGAATAAAGTCAACGATATACATTATCACTTTCACAGCTTATCACAATTTTCTTACCTGCAACCCGGTGTTCGGTCGTCGCTAACATTAAAAAATGCCACATATATAAGGAACACAAGGGTACCCTCGGATGGACTTAAAAGCGTGCCAACTCGGAGACTTATTATGGCTTCCGCGATATTGCTGTTTCATCGAAATCGCACCAATATTTTAGAATCATCCTCGCATACCCTTATCCCTCTCTCTTTTTTCGTCATTCTGTTCAACTTTTTATCATTATTTCCCTCTTTTATACTCACAAATCATGTTTTTTCTCAACAAACAAGTACTATACAATTTTTATTCTTACAGATGTGAGGGTTTTGAAATGAATTAACAATTATAAAACATAAATCACATAATAATTATGAAAGAAATACACGTTCTTTGTTGTTTACTAGACATATTCTCCTTCGTTTTTTATTCTTTCAGAGAGGTGGATCTCGAGGAATACGGAAAGAAGGAAATATCATTATCCCTGAGAGATATTTTACCAATAAATCCAAAACAATACGACAAACATAGAGCACCAAAATTTTTGGGTCAACCAACCATCGTTTATTTCCACGTCACGGTGCTCAGTATTGATTCTATCAACGAGGAATCAATGGTACGTTTCAGAAATCGAGTTTTTCTATGCACATTGAAATTCAAATGAGTTTGAATTCAATAGAATATTTGTACTCGTCGGATGAATAATATTATTCGAAACAAAAAAAAAAGCATTCACAATCTATCTTTCAGCAAATCATAATAATGCCTCTCTAAATTTCTTGGAGTGAAAAAATCCACTTTTAAAGAGTGAAAATACTGAGAGTGAGTTTTCACTCCATAAGGGTGAATTTTGCACTCAAAGGAATTTAGAGAGTCTGATACTGAAATACATTTTTTTGAATTCCAGACATACGTCGCCGATATATTTTTGGCTCAAAGTTGGCGAGACTCTAGATTAAGATTACCAGAAAACATGTCTGAGGAATACAGGATATTAGACGTAGATTGGCTTCATAACATTTGGAGACCCGATTGTTTTTTCAAAAACGCAAAAAAAGTAACGTTTCACGAGATGTCGATACCCAATCATTACTTATGGCTTTACCACGATAAAACTCTACTCTACATGTCAAAGTGAGTATAGCATTTTATCATACTCAGTAAAAACGAATTCAAATCGAACTAATTGTTCATGATCTTCATTTTCAGGCTAACATTAGTTCTTTCTTGCGCAATGAAGTTCGAGTCTTATCCGCACGATACTCAAATCTGTTCGATGATGATAGAGAGTCGTGAGTTGAATGATAAATTTGTTTTTATTAATCAATTTTAATGTAATATCCATAATTTCAGTGTCACATACCACTCAGGACTTAGTTTTTATTTGGAATATGACAGATCCATTGGTAGTCAATCCTGAGATAGAATTACCCCAATTGGATATTTCGAATAACTACACGACCGACTGTACAATCGAATACTCGACTGGCAACTTCACTTGCATACAAATAGTATTCAATTTACGTCGGAGATTGGGCTATCACTTGTTCCACACTTACATTCCATCGGCGTTGATCGTCGTTATGTCCTGGATAGCCTTCTGGATTAAACCAGAAGCTATACCGGCTCGTGTCACACTTGGAGTTACCTCACTCTTGACTCTCGGTAAGTTGAATTATTCATTCATCTTCCTTATTTCCTTCCGATTCTTTCCTTTCCTATTGGAATTACAATACTACTGTCCCCGTTGGGAATTTTTCCAGGCCTTCACTGAGAAAACAGATATCTTGAAAAATACCATAATGTATGGATTTTCAGCGCTGGTCTGACCCGAGTCGGAATATTCACTTGCATGAATCTCTAAAAGTACCATAATTTCTTGAACTTTTTGAAATAAGTATGGTACCTTCCGTATGAAAGTCCAAGACATTATGGTACTTTTAGAGGTTTTTTCAGGTAAATATTTAGACTCGGTCAGACCAGCACAAAAAATCCATAAATTATGGTACTTTTTAAGATACCTTTTCTCCGTGTTCAAATTGACAGTAACAATGCAGTGGTCGGAGGAAAAGTGAAAAATTCCGATAGCCGAGGAGTTTTGAAACTTAACTCGACTGATAATTATCTACTACGCATTGAAAGCTGCTTTCGATACTTCATTCTAGCACTGTGGAGTAACGGTGCATCTATTCTCAATCCATGAAGAAAATGAAGAAAGTCGATACCGGAGTACGAGGATGAAGTATTGAAACGCAACTACCCAAAAAATACCAATGCATTGTCATGCGTTCGCAATATCAAGTAATTTAATTCACTCTGACTGGGTTGGTTACGTTAGATTCAATATCGGCATGAATCTGGCTCTCTTCATGATTGAGTATTGTTTGATATCTCTCCAACGAATGGCACTGATTGGAAAAGAGTGATGATACTGTAACGTGCGATAAAATGAAAATTTCAATTGAGACCCTTCACTGTGAATTTTCCAATCGACTTTCATTCAATGTTAACCACAAATGATTTCGGAACTCACTTCATTTTCACAAGAGCGGATAATTTTTATTCTGTCCTATCAAAAAACAATCGATTGGCTATCGGTAAAATACAGTTGCAAGTTACAATGTTTATGTTTTTTTAAGCCACACAAAATACCCAATCTCAACAATCACTGCCACCGGTGTCTTACGTGAAAGCCATTGACGTATGGATGTCATCATGCAGCGTTTTCGTTTTCCTATCCCTAATGGAATTCGCTGTAGTGAACAATTACATGGGTCCAGTAGCTACGAAAGCTATGAAAGGTTACTCGGACGAAGATCTTCGAGAAAGCATTGATGAATTTAAGGTAACCATGTCAATGATTTTGATACGCTGTGCATTCTCAACGCTCATTTAGGACGGAGAACTTTGAATTCCTTATTATCACGGTCAGATTTTTCATATCATACCGATTGATTTTTTCATGCGTAATAAAAACGCCGTTGATCATTCCTTCGGATCACCTGGCAAAATTCCGTTTCGTTGATTTTTCATTGGATTTTCTCTTATTCGAAAAAGTCGTAATCACTCAGTTATAGATTTCGTTTCCCTACAAAAGTATGAGCTTTCTGAACTCGAGAGCTGGCAACTGAGTTATAAACAATAGTCAGTGAAGAAATTCTTCATCCTCCACGGGAAAACATGCCCATGGAAAAATTATAAGAAAAATGGGGTTACGATTACAATGTGAATCTCATGTAAAATTCTCAACACAGTCCTGTTGGGATCACATTATTATCATAGTTACTTCACAGCAACAATACTCGAATTCATTTCGGTGACAGTGTAAATATAACATTGGTTCCAATGTAAATTTCACTTTGATTGTTTTTATGTGAATAGTAATGTTAACCAACAACAACCAAAGTATTTAAATTGAAAAGAGTATTTGAAGAATTCAAATGGAACTTTTTTCCGTCTATCAAAAATTTGTACATTTCTAATACTGGGACAGTTTAACCCTTTGTTCCACCTGTCAATATTTGGGATGATGTTTCTAGTGCGCTTAAAAGTATCTTTGAAATGGATCACCGCACAGTGGGCCAGATTACACTAAAAACTGGCCAAAATTCAAAATGTCGGCAGAATCGTTTGAAACCTAGAGTACAAGGGTTTTTGGGGTCGCTGATCACGAATCTGGAATCAAATTTTGAAAATTCAACATGGCGGATTAAAATTCCAAAATACATCAAATTTCCTCGAAACTCTTCACTCAGGGGTTTTTGGGGTCGCTGATCACGAATCTGGAATCAGATTTTGAAAATTCAAGATGGCCGATTCAATATGGCGGATTGAAATTTCCAAATACACCAAATTTCCTCGAAACTCTTCACTCGGAGGTTTTTGGGGTCGCTGATAACGAATCTGGAATCAGATTTTGAAAATTCAAGATGGCCGATTCAATATGGCGGATTGAAATTTCAAAATACACCGAATTTCCTCGAAACTCTCCCCTCAGGGGTTTTCGGGGTCGCTAATTGCGAATCTGGAATTGCATTTTGGAAATTCAAGATGGCGCGGGCGGATTCAATATGGTGGATGGAAAATTCGAAATACACCGAATTTTTTTGAAACTCTTCACTCAGGGGTTTTTTGGGGTCGCTGATCACGAATCTGGTGTCAGATTTCGAAAATTCAAAATTGCCAATCCAATATGAAGGACTCAAATTTGAGAAATTTACAAGATTGCCTTCAAACATCCGTTAATAGCGCTCAAATCTAGATAATATTTTTGCGCAAAAATCAATTTGATTTGATCATCATCAAGCCTTCATTGTAGAACAGTTTCACTTTCAAAAAGTAGGCGGTGTCATTGGAAAGAGATGAGAATAGGAGTGAACACGACAATTGAGGGTCCCCATGCAATAACCACGTAGGCGCTCGAGAAGCGGCATAAGTATTGTCCAAGCCATGACGTCAAGGGTCGAAAAAAAAATTCGGAATTTCGAAAATCTAGAAATACTGGACAATAGGGCTTGAAAAATGAATATGAGTCTCCGTTGACGATTTTTTTCTAGGATCAGTAGTTTTCGAGAAAAAAAATAAAAACTATCTATTCTTTCGCACCACAAATCAATGTTTTCCAATATTAAACTCGTTCAAACTCGGTCATTTTTCGATGTATCTTGATGAATCTTGCGGATTCTGATTCGTAAGACTTCCCCGAAGACAACAGTGTATAAAAAATTCATAAAAGTTGATAATAAATCACCAATTCTTTAATCCGAAGTGAAAACCCTGTTTTCCATGCTTTGCATTGAAAAAGTGTCAGGGGAAGTATGAGCTACAAAAAACTTCCAGCGACAAAGTTGTTCACTAGTATATGGACAAACCTTGTGGAAAGTTTCAGATCGATTGGACTCTTAGTTCGCGAAATACAGCGGTTTATTTATTAACGCGCGACCGAAATTTTTCACCATTTTGCGTCATTCATCAACTAAATATCAAGGCCCGTAGGAAAGATTGTGTTCGCTCAATATTTGAACCTGGCTTTATGTTTTTGGGGTCAGAAAATTCGAATATCGAACTATTTTCGCAAAATTCTGTATTCATTTCTCTTGAATGAACAATTCAATTGTTTATAACGTTATTATGGAAATACTATTGACCAAAGAGAAACATTTTCTTGACAACAACAGTTTCTTATCCTGCGATAATTAGATTTTGTACACAAAAATTTTTATCAAAACACTTGTATTTTCATGAGTATCATAAGTATATTTGAATAAATTCACATGGCCTGTATTACATAAAGTATCAAATTTTTCAAACAACACATTATACAACAAACAAACAACACATGTATTGTTTTTTAAACAATACATTTTATAATACATTTTCCTAATACGTTTGCAATTAGCTTTGTAATGTTGTGCCTTTCACAAATCGATTATTTTTACACCTTTCCCCCAACTTTAGCTATTAATGCATCCAAAAATTCTTTTCCCTTTGGAGAGAGATATTTCATAAGATAATTTAAATCATTCTGTTTCTCTTTAGAAATGCCCACTGGTTCTATGAGTGGTGCTTCGTCTCAATGCTGTACGGTTAATGATTGTTCTATGAAAAATGTTGTACCGTCCCGATTTCCATAATAATCATGTTGAAACTCTTCTTGTCAAGAAAATGTTTCTCCTTGGTCAATAGTATTTCCATAATAATTTCTAAAGAGAAACAGAACGATTTAAATTATCTTATGAAATATCTCTCTCCAAAGGGAAAAGAATTTTTCCTGAATTCTCATATTCATTTTCTCATATTCATTTTTCAAGCCCTATTGTCCAGAATTTCTAGATTTTCGAAATTCCGAATTTTTTTTTCGACCCTTGACGTCATGGCTTGGACAATACTTATGCCGCTTCTCGAGCGCCTACGTGGTTATTGCATGGGGACCCTCAATTGATGCTCAACTCAGGGCCTTAACTCTCCAATGATTTCTAATGTTCATTTGTCAAAACCATCCCAATAAACAGAAAGATATCTTCAAGATATCCGATTGGATCTTGAGATATCTTAAGGATATTCTCCTAAAGATATCTTCAAGATACACAAAAGATGTCTTATGCAACATAAGCGGAAAACTTAAAGATGTCTTTTGAGATATCTTTTAAGAATCTTTTGCAAGATGTAATTAAGATCAGCATACAAAATCTCACTTCAGACACCTTTGAGATATCTTTAAGATATCTCAATGTTATTCTTAAGATGTCTTTAAGATCTCTCAGAGATACGTTTGAGATACGTTTGAGATACTTTTACGATACATTTGAGACACTTCAAATGATAATGAAAAATAATCATTTTTGATAATAAACATAAAAAAAGTTTATTCTGGATTCTTACTATGCTTACTGTCGGTAATTGTATTTGGGATATGCTTTGCCCATCCCAGAAATTCCTTGGAGGGACTCGAACCTGCCTACCTAACCTGTTTCCTACACGGAAAAAAGAAAACACTACTGGTTACTGTGAATGCCAGCGATCGGTTGAGAAACAAATGAAAACACGCTTTGATAATGAGGGTTAGCGAGATCACAGTGATGGGTACTGTAATGAAATGCGTTAACGCTGACTGGATAGTAATGAGGACTGGGAAACGCAGTACTGCATAGGATGAATTTGAGTTTCAATGTATTTTTGTGATTCACAGTAAGCATTCCCGTGTGGAAATTTGTCCGGGCGTCCTGTATTGAATATAGGCCCTGTATGGGTTTAAATCGGGTATCCAAACTTAGGATGGCCTAGCCTTAACCACTAAGGGGCCTAGTCGGGTTTCTGATATTTGGCCTGATTTTTTTAACTCAGGGCCACCCATACAAGGCCCATGCGGGGCCAAGATGCATTTCCAATGTTTCCCCCTGTTTGAAAAATTTAGGCGCACCCTACTAAAGCCCGTATAGGGCCTTGCTGTGTTTCCCGTATTCTTCCAAAGATTTTATTTTAGGTGCACCCTACTACAGCCCGTATAAGGCCTTGCTAGGTTTTCCATATTCTCCCAAACATTTTAATTTAAGCACACCTGTACACAACCCTCGTAGGGCCGACCTGCATCACCAATATTCCCCTTGTTTTAAAATGTTAGGCGCACCCAACCTTGGTTGAAAACAGCAATATATGACCTTTTTATTCGACTAAAGTTTTAAACTATTTACAATTCGAAGTCTTTACATAGATCCATTTTTATAGCCAAATCTCTGTCGTTTTGATCGAGCACAGGAATGAAATGCAAGAAATTTTCCATTTGATATTAGATAAAAGTCAATAGTTTCGGTTTCACTCAATAAATTCAATGAGATAAAAATTTTATAATCAATGAATTGATGGAAAATCATGATGATAATTAATACCTTATACTCGTAGACATAACAATAAAAAAGGGAACGTTGTATGAACTGAAAGGTACTTAATTCATTAAGAAACAATCAAAATAATCATTTTAATATATCAAATGATCAAATCTGACCAGGCCCTGACCAGGCCCTGAATAGAACTGGGGAGTGTCATAAATCATTTCTACCCGGGTGGGAATTTTATTCTCTCCTTGCGATATTCATCTAATTTGATAATCTATGCAAAAATTTATTACACATTCAAAGGCCCTAGTTTCAGAGCCTGCATTGGCCCCATCATGGGTGTCCTACATAGGCCCAAGTTAGAAATACAGTACAGGCCCTGGAAATGAGAGCGTGACAATCCTGTCTAGGCCCTATAAAGGTAACCAAAACAGGGCCTGGAATAAAGTAAGGACGCCTAGTTTGGCCCTAACTGGCGCCAAGAATTAATTTCCACACGGGTTGCTGTTTCCTTTTCCTCGTGTACCAAAGAACCTGTCTTGACCCATTAATGCCCATGGCGAAACTGCTTGGCCTACAGGAAAAGTAACAATCGGAAATAGGACATCGTGATGGAGGATGAACATCCACGGGGGAAAAAAATTTTTACAATTTGTTTAAACAATTATTGTTCAACCAATTCGTTGAAAATATCAATTCACGTGGATAAAAAAACCGGAATCGTGTTCTACGGAGAATTTCATATAAGAATAGGTGGTTTGGAAAATTTTCAACCATTGCAGTTGTTTGTAAATAAAAATTATAAACAATTCCGTATACTCCATACCCGTTCGTCCCCACGGTGAAACTGCTGGGCCTACGGGAAAAGTAACTATTGGAAATAGGATATCTGGGTGGAGGATGAATTCTCCGTAGAACACGATTCCGGGTTTTTTATCCACGTGAATTCATATTTTCAACAAATTGTTTAAACCAATTGTAAAAATTTTTTTTCCCGTGGATGTTCATCCACCACCCAGATATCCTATTTCCAATAGTTACTTCTCCCGTAGGGCCAGCAGTTTCACCGTGGGGACGAACGGGTATGGAGCATTCGGAATTGTTTATAATTTTTATTTACAAACAAATGCGATGGTTGAAAATTTTCCAAACCTCCTATTCTCATATGAAATCCCCCGTAGAACACGATTCCGGGGTTTTGATCCACGTGAATTGATATTTTCAACAAATTCTTCAAACAATAATTCTTTAAACAAATTGTAAACATTTTTTTCTTCGTGCATGTTCATTCTCCACCCAGATATCCTATTCCCAAAAGTTATTTTTTCCGTAGGCTAAGCAGTTTCACCATGGGCATTAATGGGTTAATAGTTTGAGCTAACGCACGATGTGGTTATGGGTTGGCTGATTGTCACTTATGGAGATAACGTTATACATCTGGTACAATTGTCGTGTGTGTAAAACTCCTAAAAATGTAATTCATGAAAAGGTCTGGAATTTTTTAGCGATGAATCTAATATTTCATCTAATGCTGTGCAGAACTAGAATTTTAAAAAAGAATTTTTTCCCAAATTTTTTTATGGAAAATATCTCGAATTCGTAACTTCCCCGGATAGCACGCCGTAATAGCCCCGTAAGCACCCCGGATATAAAACGAATCACGAATTTGGAATTCCGAATTTTTGTCATTGAATTCGAAAATAGGAACCCTGAATACCCTCGAGTGAAGAATTCAAAGGGAATTCAACGAGTTTTGAAATCCAAGTCCGCCATATTAGATCGCCGATTTTGAAATCCCGAAGTCTGACTATAGATTCGTGATCAACGACTCCGAAAACCTATGGATACTAATTCTTAAACCATTCAAACGAAACTTTGAATGTAGGGTATCCTGACATCTTGGTACCTCTTAACTATGTTTACGTAGAGGAATATACAAATATCCGTAAAATATCGCCGATTGAGTTCAACGTAGACATCATAAAGAAAACTCTGACAGGTTCATTTCGTTATTAGAAGGTGGTGCCGCGCGGTGCGGTACAACGGAATGCCGTACAAAGATGTAAATCGTGGGAATAGTCTCACAAAAGGTCACAAAACGAAATTCCAAACGACCTCCACAGATTGTCACGAGTTTTTCCAGACTCAGGGTACCGAAATGATGAAAATTACACGGAGAAAAACCGCAAAAATGATGAGCTCGATTTTTTACGTAGAGCAAAAGAATCATAAATTCATCACAGAAAACATAACATTTTATTACGTCATTATGCTATTTTGAGCCCAAATATAAGCCAAACAATATAGAAATTTGGTAATGGATACTTCAAGTTGTCTATTTTATGGTACCGTGATGATTCAGCGTGGGAGTGATTGTTGGTTTTTGGCCAACTTTGAGCGTCATCTGGCCCACTGTGCACTGTCACAAGCAATATTTTTCTTTGTTCGCTGACATTTCATTGGATTCGATAGTTTTTAATTCAAATTTACTGAATTTCGATAGAATCAATGGAACAAGGTGGGGGCAAGAACTAATTAGGATCCACCATGAGATATTGGGAATTTTCGCAAAAATGAAATCATCAAGCAGTTACAAATTGACAAAAACTGGGGTAAAATCATCCTTAAATGACAATGCATGACACAATCAATCAATTGATTATTGATTCAATCATTCGTAGCGAATAGGATTCACCCGAATCGCTAATTAAAATTAATATATATCCTCCCTCACCAAAAATGCTGAATTCCCTGGTTAAACAATCCGATTGAATCCGATAAAAAAAAATTTTATCGGAATGAATTGAGTTTCTGCATCGGAAATTTCCTATTGATACCAATAAGATAATTTTTAATTGGATTTAATCGGTCTTTCCCCTGGTTAAAAAATCCGATTAAATCCGATAAAAAAAACTTATCGGAATGAATTGATTCCTGCATCGCGATTTTCTTATTAAGTTTTATTGGTTATTAACCCAACCAACGAACGGTTTATATACATTATGTACGCGCATTTTGTATCAATTAAACAAACACATATATCATTTATTCAATCATTACTTATGACAAATTATTGCTGAAATAAATTCAAACGATCATTTATGTGTTATTAACATGGTGATCACCCATCCACCTTGTACCGCAGTTGCCGTTGCTTAACCTAGAAGATCGATCTGGAACACCCGCTCGCTCGATGCCGTGGTTCGCTTCCTATCAATGTGAACTAAATGACTGTCTTATGTCAGGGATGGGTGTCCTATAGTAATAAGATTCAATTGGTAATAGTCCATTGGACATATGAGGGATTGTATCGGTCTTAATGAGAGCATGGGAGTTCATTAATAGTAAAAATCCCAATGAAGACTAAGAAAATATTTTCCAATTGGATTCAATCGGTATTTTATGATGGATGAAAAATTCCGATTGATATCAATACATTATTTTTCAATTTGATTGAATCGGTATGTTATTAATTATGAAGATTCTAATTGATACCAGTCGAATATTTTTCAATGGCATCCAATAGGTATTTTATCAATAATAAGAATTCCTATTGATACCAAGAAAATATTTATCAATTGATTAAATCGAGATTTTATTGATTATTGAAATTTTAATTGATATCAGTGAAATATTTTTCAATGGAATTCAATGGGTATTTCATTAATCACAAAAATTCCAAATGATACCGAGAAAATATTTTCTAATTGGATTCAATGGGTATTTTATGGTTGATAAAAAATTCCGATCAATACCAATAAAATATTTTTCAATTTGATTCATTCGGAGTTTTATCAATCATGGAAATTCTATTTGCTACCAGTGGAACGTTTTTCAATGGGATCCAATAGGTATTTGATCAATAATAAAAATTCCAATTGATGACAATAAAATGTTTCTTATATCATTGAATAGGTATTTCATTGATCATTAAAATTCTAATTGATATCAGTGAAATATTTTTCAATAGAATTCAATGGGTATTTCATTAATCATAAAAATTCCAATTGATACCAAGAAAATATTTTCTCATTAGATTCAATGGGTTTTTTTATGGTTGATAAGAAATTCCGATTGATACCAATGAAATATTTTTTAATTGGATTGAATCGGTATTTCATTAATCATGAAAATTTTAATTGATACCAGTCAAATATTTTTCAATGGGATCGAATTGATATTTTATCAATAGTAATTATTCCGATTGATATCAATGAAATATTGTGTAATTGCATTCTCTTGGTATTTTATGACCAATGAAAATTCCGATTGATGCCAATACAATATTTTCCAATTGGATTCAATCGGTATGTTATTAATCATGAAGATTCTAATTGATACCAGTCAAATATTTTTCAATGGTATCCAATAGGTATTTTATCAATAATGAAAATTCCAATTCGTACGGACACAATATTTTTTAATTTGATTTAATCGGCATTTTATTAATCATTACAATTATAATTGGTACCAGTAACATATTTTTCAATGGGATCCAATGGATATTCCATCACTGATAAAAATTCCGATTGATACCAATGAAATATTTGCTAATTGGATTCTCTTGGTATTCTATGATTATAGTTTCCTATTCCAGCAACTTTCCCATTAGTTCCAATACATCGAGGTCACCAGGGATTCCGATAAAAACCAATGATCTGATGCAATGAAAGAAATTTCAAAACTGAATCGGTTATTGCCGGTACATATCTATAGGACTTCAGAATCTGTAAACTTGCCTATTATTTCCAATAAATTTGAATGTTGGAATAATCCAATTAAAACCCATTGATCAATGAAATCGATGCATCCTTAATTGCAGTCAGAAATCTCCCATAAGAAACCCATTCATCATTCAATTTCACAAATTTTCCCATTAGTTCCAATAGATTGAAATTGTGGAAACTTCCGATAAAAACCGTTTGCCTGATGGAATGGAGAAAATTTCAATCATCCAATCAGATATCTCTTAGACAGACCAATAGATTATGTGAAGTCTGATTAATTCCCATAAAATGCAGATTTTTTAATTGGTGAATCCCTGATTGAAACCTATAGAAAAGAGATTCCGGTAAACTCTCATTGATTTTGAATCAGGGATTGAACTGTTCCGATTGATCCCATGCAGTCTGATTAATTCTGAATCGGTTTCTATCGGATCTTATCGGATTTTTTAACCAGGGTTATATAGAAACTTTACGAAAGATGATCACTCGAATGCCTTGAATATTAATTTCCCCTCATTATATCTGACATCATTCCAAGGAGAATTATTCATATTCTAATATGATACAAGATAGAAAATAAATGACATACAATTTTTCATCTCAGGCACATGAACTCCCCCTCAGCTTAACCATACCGTAGTGACATTACCCGTCATACACAAAGTGATATATCCTCTAAAAATATCCTCTTCGCGGTCCCGTTGTTTGTCAATATTTTGTATTCATGGCGATAATACAAACCATAAAATTTTATGCATCTTTATTCCACACGATCGAACAGAAATTCCATTCGCGCAAGGAGACTATGAGTTTGAGACTCACGATGTATTACTTTTGTATCATAACGCATACTTCCTCAAACTCACTTAACTCTCGAAATATTTGTTCCTACCTCGCACGATGTAACATAAGTTGGTAACGAAGAATACCTCGCTTTACTTTCACGAGGTAGATAAAAGGATACTTCAAACCTTCTCTTTTGATCCTTCTAACTAACGTTGACCCGAATAAACTTGAATTATTAATCAACTTATAATTTCACACACATAAATTTCAAAGATAATCTCAACTGCTCGTTGAATGCTCTGAGAACTTTGTCCGTTGAATAATCGTATTATTCCAATGTGTCCCAGTGATAATAGATTTTTAACACAGTTCTTGAGAAAAAGTGTGATTTCCAGAAGAATTATTTGAACCGATCTGTTGCCAATTTTGATGATCCTAAGAGGATTATGTTCAATGTGATCACGAAGATTTTTTTGTTTGATTTTACAGACACCGATGAGACCGGATTCAGAGAGGAGCAGGAGTCCTGTCAGGCCTTTGACGGTGCAATACGATACTTGCTGCCAAGGGAGAGCAACCGCGATCTACATAGACAAAATATCCAGATTTTTCTTTCCATTCTCTTTTTTCGTCTTGAACATTGTTTACTGGAGCACTTTCCTATAATGCGTGTGAATTGACTCGAAGATCAATCAAGTGCGAAGGTTTTCAATAATTATTCCAAAATAACAAGGATTCGCGTTTGATCCTGAAACAGGGTTCTAGTCGTTCCAATAATAAATCGAATTGTATGCAAGTAAAATATTGCAATAATATTCATAGAATAGAAGGAAAGAAATATATCCGAATATGAATCGGGAATTAAAAAAAAAAGAAGTGACAATTTTGATTCGAATGAATGATCTCTTTCATTATCTTTATATACGTAGGGGCATGTATTTGTACTTTGGAAATGAATTATGAGGTACTGTAATATCTCATAGTACTTCTTAGATATAATTTCACATACATATTTATCTAAAATCTATGTAACAGAGAAAACAATTTATGGATATATATGTATAAAGATATCTTTCTTCTAATATAGAAGTTAGCTAATTTTTTTTCAATTCATCTTTCCCCAGGAAGAAGATTGGAGGTCAAATCCAACGTTTTATCCATGTCGGGAACAACTTTTATTCAAAGGATTCCAATCCTATCGCAGAAATTCGAACTCATGAATGAACGTGGACTTTGAAGAAATCAGTATTCAAAGACTAAGCTAATCTGTTGAGAATATTTTTCTGGGAATTTCTGAGAATCTCTGAAAAATTCTCACCGTTCGAAAATTCAGAATAATTCTGAGAATTTCTCACCAAGGTAGTTCAGAATCCAAGCCATTTGGTGACAACATCAAGATGAATAAAGAATGATAGTATGAATATTTCATTGAATTCAGAGGAGCCTGAACTCAATTTCAATTGGAAGAAAAAAAATTTCCACTCCTATAGAGTGGGATTTGAATACACAGAACGTTCGTTGGGATGATGCTTAGATCAATTGGGCTATCAATTGGATGACCGTGATATATACAAAAAGTTGAAATGAGTAATTCACCTACAAAATTATTCGGCATGGGATCGAACATCGAAAACTTTGACCCAAACGTTTTTCTACGTGAAATTGGCTAAAATCTCGAGATTCTTAATGAAGATTTCATCAAACTGTAGCTCAGAACAATCATGTTCATTGGGAGAAAATGTTTCTGCTAATACTCTTGTGACGAAATCTTGTGAAGAAATATATCTATCCAATGAAATTTTCGCGTTCATGGACCCTGAACTTTGAAATTTTTGGATTAGTTTTTGAAATTCAATATGAAGTCTTAAGGTCAAAAATTTTACATCATGTCTGTAAATTGCATTTGGAACAACACTTTGTAATGAATTTTCATAAAAAAATAATAACCAGAGATTATCAGGGATACCTAATGTTGGAATCTTATAAAATTATGCGAGTTCAAGATGGCAGATCCAGAATGGCTGACAGAGATTCTCAAAAACCAACTATATTTTGGAAACCACAGTACTTTGGGGATTTCGAAGGTTGTTAATTATGAATCTGTTATCAGATTTAACAAAAAAAAGAAAAATACAGTGGAAAGTTTCCATGGTGATGTGAATTTTTCATGTAGGACTCTGTTATCTTTGTGTAACAAAAGTAAAGAAAGAACTAATCCATGACTTTTTGAGTTTAGGATCCATAGACGCGAAAATTTTACTGGCGAGATATTTTTTCAGAATTCCGTTATCACAATATTTGAAAAAATATTTTTTCTAATTATAAATCATATTTTTTTGTTAAATAAGTGAACATAACTTTTTAACGCTAGAACCAGAGACTCAGTGGGTACAAACAATTTTTCGTAAGATGCATATGAACATGTTACAAAGAATGTTTCGTGTTGATTTGGGAATGAATCCACTTTCTGATAACATCTTCAAAATTTTACAATTGATTCATGGATTTTCAGAAAATGTCAAGACTGTCAGTCAATTCAATCACATTTATGGAAAACAAATGGAGGTAAAAGAGAGGCTCAACGGTCAATTGAACTGCCATTGGTCTTACAGTAGGATGGAATAGAAAAACAAGGTTCAAAATAAATTCTGGCACGGAATTCTAGACCAATTTTGGAGATTGTTTTTTTTTCAAAAAAAAGTCCAGCATTGAGTTTCAAAGAGATCTGTAAGGGCTGATTTCCGAATGATTTTTCATCTAAACTTCTATGTTGATGCAAAACGCAGGAAGAATTTGAAATCTTCTAACTTCCCGATATATTTTGTCTTGAAAAATTTTTCTATGGTCATTATCACCCCAATCTGATGCACGCGAGTGCATTGTGAACGAATAATTAGTTGATGCAGAATATTATTCACTGGAAAAAAATTCCTCAAGTCAATGCAAACTTCTTCATGTAACATCACATTTCCATTTTGAATTTATTGATTGATAGTTCTTAAATTTACCATGAGTGATGGAATTTTTTAATTTCGCACCGGCATGTAACAATCATTTGTTGAATTTCCAAAATATTATGTTATTAAAATTGAGAAGAAATCTTCAACATTAGAAACGAGATACTTAATAGTGGGAATTGAATTATTGAATTCAATACTTTATTATAAAATTTGATCAAATGGTTATGTAAAAGGCTCCATAATATTGTAGTTTATTGTAATATTCCAATTTTTAAAATTTTCTTAAAACGTGCGAATATATTCTACGCACATTCTCCGAATGTTTGAATGGGACTGTTTTAAATATTCTCGGAATATGATGGCCCGGATATTGTGGGAATATTAGAGAAAAATGCTGTTAAAATAAGAATTCCCGTCAATATAAACTTCTGCGTGTTACCGAAAACTACTTCACAATCAATTTTTTTTATCATTAGATATCTGTAATCATGAATGGTTAGCGATATTATGAATTCACATAGATGGATGAGATACTTATGATCGCAACAGGCAATCATAATATATACGGTATTTCTCAATATTTCATTACACTTTTGAGGATTATTTTTCACACATGGCACTCTCAGAGAACATTTGCGATATCAAAATATACCACCATAGATTTATTATTCCCAAAACACAAATTAAAACGATAGATTGTCCAAAGGTATGTAGCCTGTCAACAACATTATCCGCCATTAATGAATTGATGTCATCACGATACTTGCGCATGCGCTGTTCATCAAACTCCCTACAAACTTTGTACGCATATTGTACGAACGTTCCTAGAATATTCGAAACAGTCTCATTTGAATGTTCTAAGAATCTTCTGAGAATATCAACGGATCTTCTACGCTCTTTGTGAGAATATTCGATCAACCCAGGTGGGAAATGCCAATATTGACAACTGGCCCATGCTTGGCAAAATACTGGGCTGCCAAGCATCGCGAACCAATATTGGTTCAATATACAACCGTTGTTCATTCTAGAAACCATACCGGGTTCCATGGGAAATGCCAATATGACAACTGGTGCAAGCTTGGCGAAATATTGGGCTCCCAAACATGGCGAACCAACATCAACCCAATATAAAACCGTTTGTTTTAGATTTTGTGGATAGTTCTGACATAGACGGGGAATTAGAAGGAAGATTATTTTTCCGACAGCACCCCAAATTTTTGAAACAGTGGTATGGTGAGGAGTTCTGGATGCAGATTATAATGAGTTGAAGTTCTCCAAAGAGTTCTCCGAGGAACAAGGCATCTATGAGGATTGGGGTACACGAGAAGAAAGCTGTATATATTTCACGTGAAAAAAGCGGTCTGCGCATGGTGCTCACACGATATTGAGAGTTCTGGGTTGAATAGTGATAGTTCTGGACTTTTTCAGATGGGTATGACTCATAACTTTTGTACAAAGAGCGAGAACTCTGGGAGGAATCCTCAGAACTGACATAGCGGATGTAAAAGTTCAGCGTCTCGTGAGACGTGTATCCCATCGTAGTTCTCGTCTAATGGCTTGGAGTTATGGAGTCACTTTTTAGAGTTCTCTGCTCCAAATCATGATGAATGTCCACAACACGATTGACATAGCTGAGAACTCCCAACGTATCCGCGAGAACTATCAGAACATGCCACTAAACATAACCTAAAGAAAAACGATCTACCCACAGTGTTCACTCAAGTATTGGGAAATCAGAGTCGAATAGTGAGAGTTCTTAGAGTTTTCGAGTTGGAATTGATCAAAATCCTTGTACAGAGATCCAGAACTCCGAAAGAACCCTCCAGAACTACCATCGCAAATTGCGGAATTCAGCGTCTCGTGAGAAATCTATGACATCGCAGTTCTGGTCTAATCAGTTGGAGTTCTGGGTGCAAGTCTCACAGTTCCCCGCTCCGCATCATGATGACTGATCAGAACTCAGTCGACATCGCTGAGAACTCCCAACGTATCCGCGAGAACTATGAGAAGATACCACAAACATGTGATCAAACAGAAACGGTCTTCCCACAGTTCTTACTCAAGCATTGAGAGTTCTGAGTCAAATAATGAGAGTTCCCACAT
Source organism: Gonatopus flavifemur (assembly GCA_018340375.1). NCBI lineage: Eukaryota > Metazoa > Arthropoda > Insecta > Hymenoptera > Dryinidae > Gonatopus > Gonatopus flavifemur. Next base: position 644,225 of record JAFFJZ010000029.1, on the reverse strand, counting down.
TTTTCGGGTGAGAATTGATCAGAACTCTTGTGCAGAGATCCAGAACTCTGAGAGAACTCCCCGAGACTGCCATCACAATTCGAGAAATTCAGCGTCCCGTAAGAATCCCATGACAACGCAGTTCTGGTCTAATCGCCTTGAGTTATGGGTGCAAGTCTCACAGTTCCCCGCTCCGAATCATGATAACTGCTCAGAACCCGGTCGACATCGCCGAAAACTCCCAACGTACCCGCGAGAACTATGAGAAGATACCACAAACATAAAATCAAACAGAAACGGTCTTCCCACAGTTCTTACTCAAGCATTGAGGGTACTGAGTCAAATAATGAGAGTTCTCACATTTTTCGGGTTGGAATAGATCAGAACTCTTGTGCAAAGATCCAGAACTCTGAGAGAACTCCCCGGAACTGCCATCACAATTCCCGAGATTCAGCGTCCCGTAAGAATCCTATGACATCGCAGTTCTGGTCTAATCGCCTTGAGTTATGGGTGCAAGTCTCACAGTTCCCCGCTCCGAATCATGATAACTGCTCAGAACCCGGTCGACATCGCCGAAAACTCCCAACGTACCCGCGAGAACTATGAGAAGATACCACAAACATGAAATCAAACAGAAACGGTCTTCCCACAGTTCTTACTCAAGCATTGAGAGTTCTGAGTCGAATAATGAGAGTTCTCAGAACTCGGTCGACATCGCTGAGAACTCCCAACGACTCGTGGAAAATCTAGGAGATTGCAGTTCTGGTCCGATCGATTTGAGTTCTGGGTCCGAGTCTCAGAGTTCCCTGTTCGAAATCCTGATGAATCCTCAGAACTCGAATGACATAGCGCAGGACTCTGACCATTTCTGTGAGAACTCTGAGAACTTGCCACGCAGCTGAACAATGGAGAAAAATGCTCCTCCCACAGTTCTCCTCGAGTATTAGGAATTCTCAGCCTAATAGCGAGAGTTCCCAGATGTTTCAGGTTGGAATTGATGGGAACTCTTGTCCGAAGATTTGGAACTCTGAGAGAACTCCCCGAGACTGCCATTACAATTCGAGAAATTCAGCGTCCCGTAAGAATCCTATGACATCGCAGTTCTGGTCTCACCGCTTTGATTTCTGGATGCAAGTCTCACAGTTCCCCGCTCCATATCATGATAACTGCTCAGAACTCTGTCGACATCGCCGAGAACTCCCAACGTATCCGGGAGAACTATGAGAACATACCCCGAACATGAAATCAAACAGAAACGGTCTTCCCACAGTTCTTACTCAAGCATTGAGAGTTCTGAGTCAAATAATGAGAGTTCTCACATTTTTCGGGTTGGAATAGATCAGAACTCTTGTGCAAAGATCCAGAACTCTGAGAGAACACCCCGGAGAGAACTCTGTTATAGATTTCTCATGGGACGCTGCGTTTTGTCATCTCCGATGGCAGCCCCGGGGAAGACCGTTTCTGTTTGATTTCATGTTTGTGGTATCTTCTCATAGTTCTCGCGGATACGTTGGGAGTTCTCGGCGATGTCGACAGAGTTCTGAGCAGTCATCATGATTTGGAGCGGGGAACTGTGAGACCTGCACCCATAACTCAAGGCGATTAGACCAGAACTGCGATGTCATAGGATTCTTAAGGGACGCTGAATTTCGCGAATTGTGATGGCAGTTCCGGGGAGTTCTCTCGGAGTTCTGGATCTTTGCACAAGAGTTCTGATCTATTCCAACCCGGAAAACGTGAGAACTCTCATTATTTGACTCATAACTCTCAATGCTTGAGTAAGAACTGTGGGAAGACCGTTTCTGTTTGATTTCAAGTTCGGGGTATGTTCTCATAGTTCTCGCGGATACGTTGGGAGTTCTCGGCGATGTCGACAGAGTTCTGAGCAGTTATCATGATTCGGAGCGGGGAACTGTGAGACTTGCACCCGGAACTCAAAGCGATTAGACCAGAACTGCGTTGTCATGGGATTCTTAAGGGACGCTGAATTTCGCGAATTGTGATGGCAATTCCGGGGAGTTCTCTCGGAATCCTGGATCTTTGCACAAGAGTTCTGATCTATTCCAACCCGAAAAATGTGAGAACTCTTATTCTTTGACTCAGAACTCTCAATGCTTGAGTAAGAACTGTGGGAAGACCGTTTCTGTTTGATTTCATGTTCGGGGTATGTTCTTATAGTTCTCGCGGATACGTTGGGAGTTCTCGGCGATGTCGACAGAGTTCTGAGCAGTTATCATGATTTGGAGCGGGGAACTGTGAGACGTGCACCCAGAACTCAAAGCGATTAGACCAGAACTGCGTTGTCATGGGATTCTTACGGGACGCTGAATTTCTCGAATTGCGATGGCAGTCTCGGGGAGTTCTCTCAGAGTTCCAAATCTTCGGACAAGAGTTCCCATCAATTCCAACCTGAAACATCTGGGAACTCTCGCTATTAGGCTGAGAATTCCTAATACTCGAGGAGAACTGTGGGAGGAGCATTTTTCTCCATTGTTCAGCTGCGTGGCAAGTTCTCAGAGTTCTCACAGAAATGTTCAGAGTCCTGCGCTATGTCAATCGAGTTCTGAGGATTCATCAGGATTTCGAACAGGGAACTCTGAGACTCGGACCCAGAACTCAAATCGATCGGACCAGAACTGCAATCTCCTAGATTTTCCACGAGTCGTTGGGAGTTCTCAGCGATGTCGACCGAGTTCTGATCAGTCATCATGATGCGGAGCGGGGAACTGTGAGACTTGCACCCAGAACTCCAACTGATTAGACCAGAACTGCGATGTCATAGACTTCTCACGAGACGCTGAATTCCGCAATTTGCGATGGTAGTTCTGGAGGGTTCTTTCGGAGTTCTGGATCTGTGTACAAGGATTTTGATCAATTCCAACTCGAAAATTCTAAGAACTCTCACTATTCAACTCTGATTTCCCAATACTTGAGTGAACACTGTGGGTAGATTGTTTTTCTTTAGGTTATGTTCAGTGGCATGTTCTAAAAGTTCTCGCGGATACGTTGGGAGTTCTCAGCTATGTCAATCGTGTTGTGAGCATTCATCATGATTCGTAGCAGAGAACTCTAAGAAGTGACTCCATAACTCAAAGCCATCAGACGAGAACTACGATGGGATACACGTCTCACGAGACGCTGAACTTGTCCATCTGCTATGTCAGTTCTGAGGATTCCTCCCAGAGTCCCCGCTCTCTGGACAAAAGTTATGAGTCATCCCCATCTGAAAAAGCCCAGAACTATCACTATTCAACCCAGAACTCTCAATATCGTGTGAACACCATGCGCAGACCGCTTTTTTCACGTGAAATATATACAGCTTCTTTCTCGTGTACCCCAATCCTCATAGATGCCTTGTTCCTCGGAGAACTCTTTGGAGAACTTCAACTCATTATAATCTGCATCCAGAACTCCTCACCATACCACTGTTCCAAAAATTTGGGGTGCTGTCGGAAAAATAATTTTCCTTCTAATTTCCCGTCTATGTCAGAACTATCCCCAAAATCTATCAGGAACTTCAGAACTCTATTCGTAGATACCAGAACTATACCGATACTGACCATTTTTCTCATATGGGGTGCAGCGTCAACTTGGCACCTCATTTTTTTGAAAAAAAAATTTTTTGCATATATGACCACAACTATTTTCAAAACTGATTGAGAACTGTAGAACTATGCTAGACGCATCCAGAACTCTATCGAAAAAATTTTTTTTGTATATATGTGGTGCCAACTTGACAGGCACGGCACGATGTTATCATCCGAAGCTTTCACCAAGCTTGGGTCATTTTTTCTCATGGATTCTGGCCCAATATAAGTCATAATTGGGCCAAGATCGGGCCAAGCTTGGGCCATTTGTTAATTCCTACCTGGGAAGTACATTTCACAGATCCCTTGTGAAAATGAATCATATATGCGGCATATATGACCACACATGGTACATATATGATTTCACACATTCATATATGGGCCATATACATTTCATATATGGCGTTATGTTCCCTATATATGGGTCATGTTTGGTCCTCATATGGATTGAACAATCGTATATGAATTTTATATGGTCATATATGCCACATATATGAATTACATATGATTTATATATGACCACATAAGATTCGTACCAAATCCATATATGAATCAAATACAGTTTATATATGGGCCATATATGAATCATTTTTACAAGGGATGTCGTGAGAATATTCCCAGAATATTCTGTGTTACATGGGAATTTTTACCTGCACTTTTATGAATTTTCAATTACAGGTATCGAAAATTCCGAAAATTTTAAGTAGAAAAATATTTGTGTCCAAGTTTTTACTCTCGATTCCATGGCGAATTGAGTTGCTGGAGAAAATCTTGAAAAAGCTCTCGTTCGAGCGGCAAAAGGAAAATGACTTCACGAGATTCGTGTATGTTATTCTATATTTGTATAAGAATCATATAAAAATTTCTCTGCTAGGCTCTCAAAATTTTGTCACTCTGACATTTTTCACTTACCTGGTAGTTTGGTTATCTTCTTCACTCCATCGGAGCTCGTTCCGAACAGTTCAGAGATGCAAGATAAATCCTTCACGAATACATTTTGAATTCTGAAAATCGGTACAATCTTTTCATGAAAACATCTTGAAATCCCATGCTGCGTCAGTAGCCTGGAATCTTTTCACCTAAATTGAATCAAGGATAAGAGGAAGGTCAGGTGAAAAAAAAGCCAAATACAATCTGCATTTCAAATTCATTCATTTATTCTTCTTTGTCGTGACTTCATCTGATTCAATTTCCAGCCTATCGAAGTTGATTCTCGATTCGTTCCACGCATCCTATTGGTCCCTGCAGGTCTCATATAAATTTCATTATTTCACGAAAATCAATGGAATAAATCTTTTGAAGTGTGGTAAACAAAATTAACTTGAATGACAATTATTCGAAATCGAGGAACGTTTAGATAATATCGATTCACTTAATTCTCATGAACATTGTAATAAAAATATGTAACGTAGAAGTAACGATCACCAAAGGATTGTTAACTTTGTTGTATTATTTGCTAATTGTACAATAATTTTGATTCTTCTACCGCAAAATTTTATTTTCGATTCAGCAACATTATCATTTTTTTCCCGTGTGACAGTTCCTTCATTGCAAATGAACGTTCCACCCTCTCTTTGATTCGAATGATTCATGAAGAATGAGCACAGAACTCGGCGTTGAAAATGTTCAATGTGAAGCGTATAATCCCTAATATACAGAAGGAAAAGATTTGTAAAATTGATCACCATTGTTCATAACCGAATTTTCCGATTCGTAACTGCAAAATGTTATTCCGAAGTCTAAAACATATTGCAAATAATTATCATTGTTCTGGAATAAATTACCAATTTCAATTCTGAATTACCGAGGGTACATTGAATTAATTCAAATAATATATTATGCATAATTCAAATGTGTGTACTGTGAAGAAGATAACAACGCGATGTGGTTGAAACCCGTTACCAAATCTACAATTCGCATTAATTGAATATACGCTCTGATAATCCAAAACTGATATTATTCTTCCTTCATCATGGTACAAACTGAAACATTCGTGATCGATGATGATGGTACTACAAATGAAATATCAGAGAGATATCACTTACATTTACGTATTAAGAAACTTTTTCCTCGAGAAAAAATCTGAAACCAAACTATGAGCGGATCTTGTTTGTTCCGTATACTGCTTAAGGTAGTTCTCCGGGAGAATTCAGGATCAAATTAGAAAAATTATTGTCAAGCAGAGCACCAAAGTCGAAGAAATTCGATCATCATATTCGTTGGGACTTATATTCTTATTTATGACAAAAAAACAACCAATTCGGAGTATTGATAAACAACCTTGTAACAACAACGCGGAATTTGACATGGTTTTGTTTTAAAAAATTTTTATTCTTTTCATCCGTTTATGACTTACGAGGGCTCATTTTGTTCCTTGTGAGATTTAAAAAACCTTTATCATGGGGATTTTTTTATATGAGTCATCATGACACTGTCACACGCTTTTGTTTATGGGAATGTATTTTACTATTAATAAACAAAAGCGTGTGACAGTGTCATGATGACTCATATAAAAAAATCCCCATGATAAAGGTTTTTTAAATCTCACAAGGAACAAAATGAGCCCTCGTAAGTCATAAACGGATGAAAAGAATAAAAATTTTTTAAAACGAAACCATGTCAAATTCCGCGTTGTTGTTACAAGGTTGTTTATCAATACTCCGAATTGGTTGTTTTTTTGTCATAAATAAGAATATAAGTCCCAACGAATATGATGATCGAATTTCTTCGACCTTGCTGCTCTGCTTGGCAATAATTTTTCCAATGTGATCCTGAATTCTCCCGGAGCACTACCTTAAAAGGTGAGTAACGACTCTTCACCGGCATTGTAGGACTATTAGCTAACAGCCTATCGGAACTTGATCATTGTTTGCAAAGGATTTATTCAAATACCACGATCTCATTCATTCTGAATAGAAAATCTAAATTCGAATTGAAGCAGCTAAGCAGTTTGTTCTGTTTTGGGAAACCATCACGAAGATGCGATTATTATAACTTTGATTAATAATGAAATTTTCAACGATGAATGAGAATTTAATAAATAAAGAACTCACCAGAGAGTGAATGAGAACTCATTCTAATTCACTTGAAAAAAATTATATTACTCCTCACAGGAAGATGAATATTGGCTTGTTAGACCCTATGATTCATGATACAAATCATGTATGCGAATTGGAACCATCGATGTGACTCGGGGAAATACCTTCTGGAAGCATACTTAGTTTAAACCTATCAATCTAAATTCCATTACATGAGAAATCACAAACACGGAACACCAGATACTACATCCATCCGAGAGCACTCAACGACTTTCCTCGTTTCACACAGTCATATGTAGGGGTGTGCGAACCGTTCGAATCTCGAACCGAACCGAACCGAACTCCTACTGTTCGGTTCGGGTCGAACTTCGAACTTGATTAGCAGAAAAGGTTCGGTTCGGTTCAAATTTCGAACTTGATTAGCAGAAAAAGTTCGGTTCGGTTCGAATTTCGAACTTGGATAACAGAAACAGTTCGGTTCGGTTCAAATTTCGAACTGCATTCATTGAAAACGTTCGGCTCGAGATTCGATTTGTCACAGTTTGCTTCGAACTTTAGACTCAAAACCCGAAAAAATTCGACTACGCTGGGAAAAAAAAGACGATGTTGAATCGACCTATCATCAAGTTGATCTGATATCGATGCCAAGTTCAAATGATGGAGAACACACATACAGGCGTTCCCATGTTGTTTTTGTTTGTAAACACGCAGAAACAACTTGTTTCCAAGTCGAATTGACATGATATTGGGTACGTGATAGACGCAAGTTGATTGAATCTGTGATTTTTCCTGGTGTAGTTTCGAGTCTCAAACTTGAATAATTGAAAAAGTTCATATTTCGGATAACCTTGTTGACAATACTGCGGATTAGATGAAATTAAATACATTCATAATGAATTCTATTCGCAGCCTCATTATTTTGCCTCCTCAGATGCGCGGGATATATATAATGAACCCATAAGTTCTGCGTGATTAGACTATAAAGATATTATACTAGGAGGACGAGTCAGTAAACATGGGATTTACACAAATAAAAAGAGACAGCTGCAAACAAAAGAAAGAGAGAAAAATGCAGTGAGGTGAGTGTCTTTGTCTTTTATGCAAAGAGGTTTATAATCAACGCTACCACAAACCTCAAAATAGTGTTGATTCATCACCATTTTTTTTTAATAGTAGAGTAATCATTCTTGGTAACAGAGTGGTTTCTAATGTGAGTTAATCATGTTCCAAATATTGCATGAGGATATGAATAATTATATTAGGAGGAAATTTTACTTTGTGATTATTGAAATTTATGATAAAACTGTTTTGCACCCAATTTCAAATTCATCTAGATACGTGGGATATGTTGAACTTACATAAAAAACCACTCTGTTACCAAAAGGGACAACCCTGTTATTCCAGAAATATGGTAACAAATCAACACTAGATTACACTATGGACACTTTTCTTTGATTTATTGAAGAATTGAAGTGTTCTTCGTTACTTGCCTCAAATTTGCGACCATTTTATCAATATTTAAATACTAGTCGCTGCAATTGAACATTCGGAAACAGAGAAAAATTTATCTGCACTCAATTTTAAATTGACCCATAGAATATTCTCCGAACGTTTCTAAATTACCCAAACGTTTAATAAACATTCTCAAAATGTTTTACGTACTTTTGGTGCTACTAGGGTAGACTGTTTTATCACTGCAACATGCTGCATATGAAACGTCACTTTAAAAAATGAATTCATGATGGATTCTGTTTTCATAAATGTATTTCTAATTTAGTTTTGGCTTTGCGATTAGACGTGTTGGAAGTTGGAAGTAGGTTCGAAATTACAAAGTTCCGTTCAACTTGAAAAATATATTTGCAGTTCGGTTCGGTTCGACTGGGAAAATTTGGAGTTCGGTTCGAGTTCGGTTCGACTTTTCAAAGTTCGGTTCGGGTTCGGTTCGACTTGAAAAATACATTTGGAGTTCGGTTCGAGTTCGGTTCGACTTTTCAAAGTTCGGTTCGGTTCGGTTCGATTTGAAAAATATATTTGAAGTTCGGTTCGAGTTCGGTTCGACTGAAAAATTCAAGGTTCGCACACCCCTAGTCATATGAAAAAATTTTAATTGGTGAAGAAGTGGATATTCGAGTGGAACTCATAGCGTTGAGGTCAATGAAACTTTCCTCCCTTGTGAATCAATTAACGGATGGAATTCATTCATCTCGTTCGTAAATAAATTTCAATATCTCAAATAGAATCTTCGAATTTCTCAAAGCATCTTATAACCACCTCGATTCTTCCCTCGTTCTTTCTCCGGCATTCGCAGTGATCTGCTTTTCTTTGGGTTGTCATCGTGGTGACACGTGAAATTTTCATCATTTCAAACTGCACTTTATGGAACGATTCACAATTCCGTTCGTTGAATTCTCTCTTTCTTTTCTTCAAAGAGAAAAAAAGCAAACCAAAGAGACGAGAAACTGACTCGCGACACGAGATACCCTTTGAAAGAGTAATGCTGCAAAGGGATATGCGGAATATGCTCTACATGAACGTAGCGTATACATACCAGGTGTGTAAGTATGAAACCGGAATTTTTGTACAGAAAAAACACGTGTATTGTAATAATATGATACAAAGTAACTTATTCGAAGTATTGTCCGTCGCTATCTATACATTTTTTCCATCTTTCTGGCGGTTTGTGGATTTCGCGCCAAAAGAACTGTTGCTCTTTTGAGGCAAACCAGTCATCGAGCCATTGTCGTACATCTTCGTGCACAGTTGAAAATTTTGTGTAAATGCGTTAAAAAATCCGTGTGTCATGAATTTTTTGTTAAATATTCAACACAACCACGTGTAACTTCTACAGACAGTCCTTGTGTAATCAGGTCTCAACTGATTTATAATGTGCAATCATTCAAACAAGTGAAAGAAAGTGTCAAAATGACACAAATGTTATTCAACTCAAGATTGAACATAAAAATTGTGTTGTTCTCAACTACCAAGGGGAGATCGCCAGTGGTGGGAGCTATTTTTTTATGAAACTTCTATGTACGTGTAATTTTAGTAGTCGTCGGAAGAACTGTTCATGCATTTTAGTTTTAGCTTCCATTATAATGGAAATTCGTTTTCTAAATATGTGAATTTGAAGATAGAATGCGAGTCGATATACGCAAAGAAAGTACACTCAATCAAAGGACCGGCAGTGGCTTGAGTGATACAGCTTCAACATTCGGTCCCGACGATCCATGTTCGATGCTCATTGAAGTACTGTTTTTTTTCAATTTATTCTTATGCATTGTTTCAACACGAAAAAAGTGTGATTTTCACATTTGATTGATGTAAAAAAATCCATAAATTACACTTTTGAACGGTTGATTCATTCCTTATTTTGGATTTCATTTGACAGTACTTATCTGTTGAATTTACACGATCGGAAATTCCAATCAAAATTTCATCAACATCCTTTTGTGTTATATTATTTACATCGAGCTTGAGTTATTAGCTAACACAAATACATTATATGATATCGACACAAAAATATGTGTGGACCGTTTGGGACATGTGAAATGTGTTGAATTTAACACAAAATTTCCAACTGTGTGAGAAGTAAAGCGCTGCTCAGCAAGTGCGTGTCCCATCGATTCAAACACGTAGTAATCGGATGGGGCAAGGTCCGGTGAGTAAGGCGCGTGCTGAAGAATCTCCCAACGGAACGACTCTATCGTTTCCTGCACCTGTTTTGCTTTGTGTGCTGGTGCATTGTCATGCAGCAAAATCACCTTGTGTTGTCTTTGTTGGTATTCTGGTCGTTTTTCACGCAAAACTCGATCCAAATCGATCATTTGTTGTCGGCAGCGTTGAGTATTGACAGTTTCCCCAGGTTCAGCAGCTCGTAGTAGATTACGCCCTCCTGATCCCACCAAACACACAGCATTGTCTTTCGTCTGTAGCGGTTTGTTCTTGCCGTCGATGTTGATGGTTCACCCGGAGTAACCCATGACTTTTTGCGCTCAAGATTCTTGAAATATATCCACTTTTCATCGCCAGTCACAATTCGATGGACAAATTACTTTCTTTGGAACCTGGCGAGCAGCATTTCGCATGATGTTTTGAGGTTTTCCTGCTGTCTTTCGTTGGGTTCATGTGGAACCCATTTCCTCACCTTTTGTATCTTCCCCATGGCTTTCAACCGAAGGGAAATGGCTTCTCGGGTCACCTTGAACTGATCCGCCAGTTGCTGTTGTGTTTGAGCGTTGTCTTCGTCCAACAAGGCTTGCAGGTCAGCGTCTTCAAACTTTTTCGGTGGTCTCCCACGTTCTTCATCCCTGACATAAAAATCCCCACTTTTGTTCCGTGTGAACCACTCGAAACACTGTGTTTTACCGAGAGCATGCTCACCAAACGTCTCCACAAGCATTCGATGCGATTCGGCTGTGGTTTTCTTCAGATGAAAACAGAAAAGTAGTGCTGTCCGCAAATCGTGATTTGTTGGCACAAAACTCGACATCTCTCAAAAACTAATGCTACTGAATGAAACTCGTGTTATTGTGAGTTGGAAATCTTTGTCGGATATCAATACAATAACAAGACACCGCGGACGTGATGTGTCGGTAACTGCATCGACATCTAGCGCCACCTATGGGCAAATTCCGGTTTCATACTTGCACACCTGGTATACGTGCACCCTACAAACATTTATCCATAATCTGCAGCACCGAAGCATTCAGATGTTTAATTATGGCATTTTACCTTATACCAGTTTGTTTTCCTCATCCGTGAGACTCTTTGTAGCTTATAAACTGACGTGAAGGCGTTTGGCTCAAGGGAATCGTTGAACCGTTCTTGATTTTTCTTCGTTTCCCTCACATTTTTGTGTGATAATACATGAAAATGAGATATTCATAAGAGAAATTGGATGATCGGTCATTATTCTTTTCTGCTTTTGCTCTTATGGTAATATTTATCATTAGCGTTACGTTTGACAGTAATTAAAGAAGCTAATGACAAAGTTCCAAACTCAACACACACACACACACGCGCGTGCGCGCTGATACAGTCAACGTTGATCTATTGTATTTAATTAGTCCGGTGAATAGAAATACAACAATGTACGAGCTCGATTCCAACGTAATTTGTTCAATGTTTGTGTTACATGTACCATTTGTGCATCTAAAACCCACGTATCGTCCCTTCGTCGAATTTCACCGATATATAACATCATCAGCTTGATGACCGAGACGCAATGATAAAGAATCGATTAGTTCATCTCGCATATATCCCTTCGTTTATGATCAATTCGGAAAGTTTAGTCAGTCATTACACGTACGGACAAATAACACGAGATTACAAGGAGCACGGATTTTTGTCGGGGAAGAAAAGTGTATGAATCATTAACATCAACATTGAGTTTTTGAATCAACAGCTGATGTGATTGATGATTAAACATCAGCGGAAAGTTTATTCAAGTTGAAGAACTGAAAATTGAACGCAAATAATCTATGATATCCAGGGAATCAGATGGATTGATAATATTTCTCACGATCGAATGAATAATCCGCTCCCATGTGGACTTCATTGAAGAAGATAGGTAGCGACTGTAGCTGAATTTTATCTCATCGAAATCGATTTCATTCCACTCGATTCCTACCTGCTACGTATACGTGGATGTATACATATACATTCAACGAACTATCATTATTTACTCGTTTGATTCGATTGCATATTTGTTTCCAATTACGATGTAATTGGTAATGTTGAGGAAACACTGAAATGTTATTTCATTGAATTGAAGGAAAATTTCAGTAACGAGATTCCAAAGTTCCAGCTGAGAATCAAGAACGTTGAGAATTTGATAGAATGAAAACTAAGAATCGAGAAAACCCCTCGCAACGCTTAAATGAACTTAGTTGTGTGGAAGATAATCGTGAATGTCATAGTCGCCATGATTCTTGAATGTTCACAATACAGTATTCGATCAATCAATTTGTGCGAGTTTACATGAAATCTTTCAAAATTTCTTATAAAAATCCTTCATGAATATTGTGAAAACACTGACAATTGGCAACCACCCAACCCTGTCCCAGGTTTGGCGTACATTCTAGAAACAAACTTTGAATAAAAATAATTGGACCCATAATTCTGGCGTATTGGAGTCAGGAAAATTTGCTGAATCGAATGATGCAATTGAGTTAACCACTTTTTTGCCTTGCACGGCACAATTGGTTTCATGGTGGATTTTTAATACTCCAGAAATGACCAATGCACTCAGCGCAAGCGTGAGAACAAGATTTGGTTAATCTTCGGCCTGCAAACTTCAAATTGGCTTATTTTGTCGCTCACAAAGTTTAACATGAACTTCCTTTTTTTCAGTTATCAATAAAGTAGTACTAATCCATCAGTTCATACTTGAGTTGCTCTATTCAAAAAAGGCACCGTTGAGACTCATACTCTCCTTGAATCCGGTATGTTCTAAAGACTCACTGGGTTACGCCAACCCTGTTTGTAGGCTGAGGGTTAAACCTCATTTATCCCACATGCTTTCGCGTGTTCTCATCAACCATTCGTTGTGTATTGCAATAAACTAAATAAACATTTCTCAATAATAAGAAATGCACTATCCCATGTGGGAATGGAAACACGGGCCGCTACTGGCTCAGTACTGATGCCAGAGTTGCCAGTACTGGCAAATCCAAACTTACCAGTATAGGACCAGTTGAATCGACGGTACCGGCAAGTAGTCAAAATGATAACATCATTTCACGTAAGGGCCAGTACGATATTTACAACTGTATCAGTACTGGGGTTATATATGAGCCTGCCATGATGGACCTCTGGCATTCCAAAAAGCCCAGTTGTTTTGCCAGCACTAGGTATAGGATTATGCCCGTTCTAGCCCGTGTGAGCCAACTATGGAGGAACTCTGACATGACAACAGAACCAATTGTTCTGCCATACCTGGATGAGAAGTGGTAGAGAGTCAAAATAATACATCCCATGTAGGAATTCAGACCCGACCCAGTACTGGCACAGTGCTGGTAATAAGAGATTCCCGGAGTTATATTTCAAGTGAAAGAAAAAAATACATTGAATTTGAACTTTCAAAACTTTGTGAATCTATTCTCATCACCATTATCTGAGAAAGACGCTTTGAAAGTGGTTGAATGAAAGTTCACTGGGCAAGGATTGAACCCGGGACCTGCGAGTGAGAAACAGAGTCTCTATCACATCAGCTCATCTCCGAGTTGACAACGGACCACTTGAATTCCCATTTATTGTACTAATTCCCTTGAAGTCACACAATTCACCATAGACTCCGTAGTGAAACAAGATTCTACCAACACTGGCTCATTGTTCTCTATCGAACGTACTGAATGATCATACCAACTCTGTCTTGATACTGGCGCGACTCCGGCTCACTACAAAAATCAAGTTGCCAAGACCATGATTTTAATGTCAATCGACTACCGATTCCGTAATCAACCAGAGTCCCACCAATACTGGTACCATGTCGTCTATCGAACATATTGAATCATAATACCAACTCTGGCTTAATGCTGGCGCGACTCCGGCTGACCACAACAGCCGAGTTGCCAAGATCATAATTTCAACATCAATCGACTATCGATTTTGTAGTCAACCAGAGTCATATCATTACTGGCACATTGCTATCTAACACACATATAGTATGATGATACCAACTCTGGCTCAGTACCGGCGTAACTCCGGCTTATCACAATAGCCAAGTTTCCAGGATGTTGATTTTAACGTCAGTTCACTACCGATTTTGTAATCAGCCAGAGTTATATCAATATTGGCACATTGCCGTCTATTACACATATCGCATGATAATACCAACTCTGGCTCAGCACCGGCGTGACTCCAGCTCACTACAATACAGTGATGACAGGAAAGACGGTGTGGACCAAAAAATCAGCCCCACTACCGTGCACACGATGAAACTTTCGTATACATGTGAGTCACGCGTATACGAAGATGTCATTGTGTGAACAATGGAGGGGCTGATTCTTCGGTCCGCACCGTTTTTCCTGGCATCACTGCTACAATAGCCAAGTTGCCAAGTGGTGATTTTAACGTCAGTCCACTACCGATTTCGTGATCAGCTAGAGTCATATCATTACTGGCACATTGCCGTCTGTTGTACATATGGGATGATAAGACTAACTCTGGCTCAGTATTAGCGCGGCTCCGGCTCACCACAGCAGCCGAATCACCAAGATCGTCATTTTAATGTGGATCGACCACCGATTCCGTAGTCAGCCATAGTCCCATCGATACTGGCACATTGTCGTCTCTTGTACATATTGAATGATAACACCAACTCTGGCTCAGTACTGGCACGGTTCCGTTTCTCTGCGATCTGGGTATTCTACAGGCAGCATCAATTCGATACTGGCTCGAGACCGTCTGTCAACGTAAGCCGATACCGTCTGCAATCCGGCGAACATTTGGCGCCAGTTGAAAAACGGTGATGATTCTGAATTGGCACAGTTGTTTTTGCCGAAGTCTGGCAAATACAACTTTGCCAATACCGCGCCATTTGTCAACTCTGGCTATTTCCACATGGGATGGTTCTTGAACATTATCTCTTTTCTGATCGTACCTCCTCACTCCTAAGAACAAAAGGGGGTTGAGAACGTCTGTGCTAATTGATCAGATTGCTTCTCTCTCCAACGCAAACGTCGCAAAAGTTGTTTCCAAAACGAACGCTTTGTTGTTGAATGGAGAGATGATAAGTTAGGGGATCTCACCTCTGCTGTGTAGTGTAGTGCGAAGGTTTGACTTTCTAAGAAAGGAAGTGGCCGGCTTAACAAGAGTAAAAAGACCCTATTGTGAAAGCGTTACAGTGCAATAATACTGTCTCGGTGTTTTCATCAGAATCTGGCGAATAACTCCTCGCCAGTACCGGGCTGTTCGTGCCTCTGTTGCCAACGATTCCCGTTCTCTAAGAGAATCGACCAATTAGGCATTTGCATTGAATAGAATGACAAATCAGACAGTAAGAAAAATCTCGTTTCGGCAACATAAGTTCGTACATCCCAAGCAATGTACACCTATGTGGGAATTGAAAGCCGACCCTATACTAGCTGGCACAGTACCGTTGCCGGAGTTACCAGTTAATTTGACAGCACTGACCCGGAGTCGGAATGATAACAGCGTTTCATATATGATCCATCACTGGGGATACAATTTTGCCAGTACTGACGATATTCATGAGCCTGTAATGCCACAACTGCAGCATTTTGTATGACCCGGTTGTTCTGATACATCTGGTTACGAAATGATCCCATTACCAAATGTGTATCGGCTCAATTAAAGACGCAGACGACACAAAGAAGAATAAATCAAATACTTGTTTTTATGGTTCGAATGTGAGCTTAGATATTATTCAGGACGATCATATTTAAAATTGAATGTAAAATGAATATGGGCAAGGATACCCTGGCGAAAATGAAGCGAGCTCTAAGGGTGCATATCCGCTAAATTACTCTCTAGAGATTATCCATCCCTCTCCACCAGACATATACGAAAAGAGATAGATAACCTCTGAAGAGTAATTTGGCGGATATCCACGCTTAGAGCACGCTTCATTTTCACCAGGGTATAATAACTGTCTCTATTCGCATCTATGCGGTGTCCAAACGTTAAAAATCTCGTTGCAAGTAGGAAATTCGGATAAATTTAATTACTCCAGACCAAAGACAATTCGAGAGATTTGTTGTTTGAAATGTATAAACACTGGCATGACCTAGGCTCATCAGATCAGTGGCCTGGGTTTGCCACGGAGAAAAATGTCTATGGCAGAACTAGCAATATAGGAATTGTCAACATTTCATTGCTGGTTATGCAATAATTTGTTGTTCTTACAGCAATAGCACATTGCTTCGTTAACAAGAATTGTATTGCTGAAAATCACTTGTTGAAATGACAATATAAGTTGCTATTCCAACTCACAATAAACACTGTTGATCTGACAAAACAATATCAACCGGCGATAACAATAGGTATCACACAATTAACAGAAAAAATTGTTGTAATCAAATCCCCGTGAGAAATTAATTTTGATCGACTTCAGGAGACAGTTAAAAATGATATCCAAGTGATATACATTCTTCTACAAACCCTTCTTCGATGCAGTTTTTCTTGAATTCACAAACATAAAAATCAATCCCAATTCCTGATTGATTAACAAACCTTGAATGAGTTTAACAAACAAATTCAACGAGTTTCATTCGTTTCTGAAAAAATTCCTGTGATTCAAATCCTAATTCATTTATTCAATGTGCACAATTTTATGTTTGTCTTGAATATATTTTCATCGTTACCTCTCAACCAAGTCGAAGATCACCATAAATGGCAATTTAAGTACTCAGTTGTCATCTTGGAGATTTGTTGATGTGATAGAGGCTTTGTTCCCCACTCGGAGGAACTGGGTTCAAATCTCGCTAAGGTAAATTTCCAAAATTGGAACTTACAATCGCCTTTTCTTCACATATGAATCAAACCACATCGTAATAGAATGTTTGTAGGGATATATTCGGATGGGAAAGTTTTTTCCTCCGTCAAAAGTAATATTTTTCGAATAGGTAAAAATATGTAAAAAAAGGTATTTATTGATATAACCACAAGATATTGCGGAATTGAATATTTGAATTGTTAATAATGTTGACAATATAATATTGTTGCGAGTTTAGCAATAGTGACGGTCATATTTTTACGATATTTATTGTGGGTTGATATATAACAATATTTTATTGTCAATTCAGCAAAATTTATTATTGTTAGGTTTTTTCTCCGTGCAGAGTTGATGCAGTATCGCAACAAGTCCGACCATTCTCAAGACCCAGTGTTGTATGATGACTGTCAGATAAAAGACACCAATTGGAAAACAGTGATGGTACAGTAATCATTCACTGTACTGGAGAATGAATTTACTGAAATTTTCCAGCGCCAAGGCACAGTAAATTTCCAGTTTTTATTTTACAATGTAGCATGGATAACCTTTCGCTCGATCACTTCACATGTTTCACCTCATCAGAGACTGTGCAGGATCAGGGTTTGATCGTCGAGTTCACGAGTTGAATTCTTATTCAAAAGAAGGAAAATCTTACGAAATGTTTATCAAGGTAACTGATGTGGAATATTCTAAGGTAGAAAACAACTTGTACTTACAATGTCATTTGATATTTATTCATTCACCGAGTGGAACGTGAAAACTACTTAAAATGAACAGACATAGTTTTGTAAATTAAGATCTCATACCTCTCCTTTTCATTTATAATTATTATTACGTACTTTTTTTTTCTTGTTCATGCATCATGACACTCAATAACTTCATTGAAATTGTTTCCCCGCAACAGTGGATTCTCTCTCTCCCTCTCATACAAGCATACTCCAATGATCGTGTCTATTTAATTAAAAATATTATCATATCAATATCATTATTGCCAAACATCGATATACAGTGCATTTTTGTTTCGTATTCTGCCAGAAAAATGGTGACTGTTATCATGTTCATTTATTCATATAGTGCGTTGGAGCCTAATATGTTTGAAATAAGGAACGAACGTATTGTTTTTCTTGTACGTGATTCTCTCTTGTCCTACTACTTTCCACGCATTATTTTCTATCTGTGTTCTTTTTCCAGAATGCAAAATATTTTCCAGATCAATTGGGAAGCATAATAGTGTGATGAAGAGTACAGTGTTTCATATTTCATCGAATCGTTGAAAAAAAATCCGTAATACTAAATGAAATTTGTTATTACAGATACTGTGGATACTTTGTTTCAAACCATTAATTGGATTGAATGAGACTATATTCCATAAAATACATTGCTACTCGATGAGGAGATTAACAATGCATCCAACATTCGGTCAACGTCGGGGACATTTATGAACGATCCAAAGCAATTGTTGATGTTACAGCTTCAGCTGGAGCTGTGCTAAAACCTGCGTATATTGATGGATGAAACATTAAATTGGACTGCATAATGTATGTCAGTGATAATTACTCAATTCAATCGAAAATGAATATCAGAAGGAATAACACATCGTCAGCTGTCTCTACTGTTCATTGCTAATTGCGTTCCCTTTAATTGATATTAGAGATGTTTCTATCGTATTTCAAGAATTCAAACTCGCGAATGAAATTCATGAAATTTGAGAAAGAATAAATCTTTGAAGATTCATTTAGGCCAGTATAAAAGCAATATTTCCAACGTTATTCAAAGAAATCGTGGAATCTTTGGGCTGAAAAATGAGGACTTAGATTTCACTAAGTAAGAATCCTTTCGTACAGGTATTGTTTTCAACACAAAATCTACCGAGCCATACTTTATGCAACGAAACTAACGCTTCTGAGGAATTAAAATCTGAGACACGATAATTCAATGATACAGTTGTCTGTATCTATTGTCATACTTCACATACGATCTTCGAGTTTTACGGTAAAAACATCGTACAAAATTAATATTTCTTGAGGGATCAAAAAGTATCCTCGAAATTAATTTACATATTGACGTTCCAAATAAGAAAGAATCCAATTTGGTACTTTGCAGAGTTTAGTTAATTCAAACACTAGGCTGGAATCTTGATTTTATGTTCCATGATTTCTCTTTTTAATACCAACCAAAGGAATTTCATTTTTGCGGAAGAAAGAAGTGAGATGATAGTTATATGGCTTTGAAGAATGGCTTCTTTTAAACCTGTGATACCGGTGAACAATTTGTATACAATATGAGAAACTTTTTCGATAATTAGCCAAGTTCAACAAGAATTCGAACAAAAAGATGATGATAACTTCCCAAAAACAATCCAGTTACAGCCACGCCAACTGGATACATTTATAAATTCATGAATGGCAATTGCCTCGGCTTTTTGATAAATGGGAAGTTCCGTCGGATGAACGGCAACAGAATCCGATTTCGAAGGCTGCGTCGCTTGTACGTCGCCTTCTCTTCGCATGCATTCGATACGTATGAATAATTGAATATAGCATATTGATAGATCTACCGAGCTGTATCATTGCCCTCTCGTGTCTACATCGAAGTTAATCGACGTGTATCGTACACGTATTGTTTCCAATGCACGAATATCGCAACAGTCAACAGGTTTATTGGAATTTATCCGCAAGCGAATGACAGTTGGGAATTTATAGTTCCCACAATGCCCTAAAAGAGATCATCTTCTCAATTGAACAACACTGACAGAGGAAACAGATACCTAGGTAGCGAGTTCAGATTTTTCTCACCTTCAATTCAATATACAAAAAAAAATTGACAACAGGTTGTCTAAAAGGTGTTCATTTTCAGTAGAGCAGTGATATGTTCAACGACGTGAAATAGCAAACGAGTGTGATAAAGTATTTTTATATAATTTCAATGATTTATCCAGAACAGAAACAATTTTCACAAGGGTGTCAAGGTATGTCTGTATGTACATCATCCGTGTTTAAACTGTGTTCCAGAGTCTTATCCAAAACTCTGCATCTGTTCAAAATTTTACTGTAGGTGCTCGAAATCGGTTTGTAATTTTCATCCAATTGCGGTTCCAAGGAATGGCTTCTAATTCAGAATCAATTGAATTTATTGGAATATTGTTGGCAATTCTGTATTGAATCATTAAATCAATTGTATCTCCGCGTTTCTTTGAATTCATCATTTATTCATCAATGATGAATTTCCATTTTCAGAATTCTTCATTCAAAAATGGAAACTCAAATAGTGATGCAAGATTATTCGCTGTATCCCATAGCACATTCTTATATGTTCTGAAGATATCAGAACGTACAGTGCATATTCACAAAATATTCATAATCTGCCAACTGTCAGAGACAGTATCTTACACCACAACGAAAAAAAACTCGACGATCGTTGAAAATTTCATTTGGCACATTATATCTATTCGAAACACGTATCCTAGATTTCAAGACAAAATTTAGAATTATTTTCTCCTCTAGTAGTCAACTTTATCAACTAGATATGCGACACATAATGCACTATATTCACATCCCCTTTAGAATTGTCCACAAAAATTATGTTTGTGGATGAATTGAATAACAACGATACTAGGAAATTCTTCTGTGTCATTCGAAATCTATAACATCCATATATAAGATCTTATCATTTCTCTCTTCTGTTCTCGAAATATTCTCGCATATGTACAAATTTAATTACAGAACTCTATCTTATAAACCCTCTATTCACATTCGAAACAACCATGAGTACTGTAAATATCTGATTTTTAATTGAACTATCGATAGAATCCAGGGCGTAATGAATGATTCATTGATACTTGACGTGTGTAGAAAAATTCGGTGAGAACTTGGTTGCGACGTATGAGGATACTCGTGAATACTCCCTCGTTCATGATACGGGAAGCACATCGATAATTGTGATCTCTCTTGTCAGGGAAGCAATTTTCAAGCACCACAATAATAACATGGCCAGCTGTTACCGCATCTTTCTTGACGTGTGAAAGCGCTAACTATCGATCGTCGCTTTAAAATCGAATTTACATCAGATCCGCTCCAAACAATGTTAGGATGAAATAGTTGCAATTAATGTGATGGTAGTTGGAGAAGCTCTGGGAAAACAGGTCGATGATTCATTAGAATTCATTTCAATTTCCAATATAATTGTGGGATGCAGAAAGTGCAGTCACGCTGTTATTAAGCCGATGGGGAGAGGAAAGGATTTTCATCTATTTATTTTTCAATTTGAATTTAATTCAATATCAAAATTACGATCGATGTTTTTTTACATTGTTCAGCCTCTTTTCACTTTGTGAATATCAAAGTTGCGCTCTCGAATGGTGGATGCTAATTGAAGGATGAATATATAATATTCCGTTCGAACTCTTGCAAAATTCCAAACAAAATTCATATCAGTTTTTCGAAAATAATGACTCTGAAAATACTCTCCTCCGAAGATGCCAAAACCGGAGAGGTTCGTTCAGTATCCTATTATACACGGAAAAAAGAAAACACTACTGGTTACTGTGAATGACAGCAATCGGTTGAAAAACAAATGAAAACACGCTTGGATAATGAGGATTAGCGCGATCACAGTGATGGGTATTGTAATGAAATGCGTCAACGCTAACTGGACAGTAATGAGGACTGGGAAACGCAGTACTGCATAGAATGAATTTGAGTTTCAATGTATTTTTATGATTCACAGTAACCATTGCTGTTTTCTTTTTTCCGTGTAATATATTCCTTATAGCTAAGCTATTTCTAGGATCTTTATTGATTTCACTAAACTCGACGCGAAGTTATATGTACAAAGAAGATCAACGTATCGTGCTTGATGGTTTTTTCAATCTTCAAATTATTTGTTTATTTTTTATAATATAATTAATAGCTATAAGCGTTCACGACCAACCGTAATCGTTAGTCATTGAAGCTTTGAAAGAACGAGGGCATCATCTTACCATCTATGAGAGTACAAAGATACGTAGGTCCCTGTACCTGAATATAAGATACACGATTTTCTATGATTTCATTTGTTTTTCTTATATTTTCTCCCCCAAATGCTTGTTGGTTTTTTTCTTTTTTTGATGAAATCATAAAGCAGCGCATTTGTATCAATCATTGATTTGTTAATTCCATATTGTGTTTTTTGTGCATGGAAACAAGCTCTACTATCTCAATTCTCAGAGGAAAAAACTGGCGGAAAATAATATTATAATCTTTTTATTCCATTCCTGAACATTGGAACGATTATGAAAAATAAAAATACATAATTTTCTTCGTGAGGAATAATTTCAAGGAGCGTTATTCGTAATATTTGAATCGATTTCCATACTCCTGAGATGTAAATCCCATGTCCTGTCTACGACATTTACTCGTTTGTTTGGAAAATAATTGAATAAAATATGTGAGACCTAAAATATTCCCTGCAAACTGTGAAAGAATCCAGCAACAGTTTTATTTTCGATATTTGTGAACAAGGGAATTTTTTTATTAATAACTGTGAATTACAAGAGGAATTATGAGATTTCCCTAGCAATTCCGAAGTGGACAATTTTTATGGTTTATTTTCGGTTATTTTTTGGTTTGGTAAAACTTTGGTCAGAAAATGGTTACCCAGATAGTTTTCACCATATAATGACCTATTTCTGACCAGAAACTAATGGTTGCTTAGAACAAATCTGCCATCAAAAGGTAACCGAAAAATGTGGTCCGTTTTTGGAATCTTTTTAGAATTTTTGAGGTCAAAACCCAGAAAATTACCACGAAATAACCGGAAAATCACAAAAATAGAGAAGGAATGTCCCAACCGATCAACAAGTCACCAAAATCAAGATTTTCCACCAAAATGTAATCGAAATTTTTGGTCGCTTGTCGGTTCACCCAAATCCGCTAGGGGATTATCAAAAATCTTCTCATTATAAATTCACTGCACACAGTCAAAAAAATAATCATAATGTTAGGAATTAACAATACACTCGAAATGGACCTGAATTTTACGTAGTCGCTATTCACACTGTTGAAAATGTCCCCAAGTCTCGTGAGGAGTGGGTTTTTTTTTCCTGCATTGGCTTGAATATCAGAAGAGCTTTACTACAAGAAATTGAGAGAGCGCATGTTCGTAATCGGATCGTATAACAAATCCATATTCAGAATAATGCAGCAATCTCTTCATATTCGGGCCTGCTATGCGAATTCAATCAGAAAAAGGGTCATGTGACCCTGCAGTGAGTTTTGCTGTATTCAAATCCATACATTTTGTCTTTATTAGCTGTGTTCCAGAAATTCATAGTCAACGCATCTTGATACGGTTAAATGAAATGAACTTGAATGGTAGAAATTTTTCCGAGACATGATGAAATATTTTCAACAGTATCCATCTACTGTCCCTGGTGAAAACGCGGATGGATTCGGATAAAAATTTGCAGGTGGATATGAAAATAGGATTGAAACTGATAGAAATACAATCCACTTGTATTCGTTTCAATTCTATTTTTGTATCCATTGGTAAATTTTTATCTGAATCTATGTGTTTACCAGGAGTGTTCAGAGTTTATATCTTGGACTGATACGGGAATAATATGAAAGATTTCCGTAATGGCCTTTATAACCATTTCAACTGCAGTCAATTTAGTGGATGAATAAGAGAGACCGAATGGTAATTAAAATCGATTTAAGATTGAATTTATCTCGGCTCAAGCTTATACACGTTGAGCACAAAGACGTTCAATGAACGCGTGCTTTTCTGCACGGAGAAAAGAGATCATGGAATGATCCCCAGCAAAGATAGTAAACTGGTGACGACTACGAATTTCTGTGCACAGTCGCTAACAGAGACGAGTGATAGTTCCTATTTTGGAATACTCAAATGCAATATAGTATACCAAAATAGGACCCATTACTTCTTTCTGTTAGCGACTGTGCACAGGAATTCGTAATTGTCACCAGTTTACTATCTTTGCTAGCGATCCTTCCATGATCTTTTTCCTCCGTGTGTTATTAGAAAATAGTTATTATAATCGAAGACTTGGACTTTGCATCCACAATTTTCAGTCAAATTCGACTATGAATTGACCGGTGCATCTGTTCAATCACTGTAAATTCAAGTATTTTATTTCGATACACTTTTCAAATGCTTCAAATGTTGTTTTATAAAACACTTAATCTGAGTTATTGACATATTCACACACTTTCGAGTGTTTTAAAAGTAATTATACGATTTCAACATTCCAAGTGTCTTAAAATAAAGTACTTGAATTTGCGGTGATGTTTTCAATACAAAGAAGGAATGTGTTTTATTCCTTCACCAAAACATTGTTCTTTCGATTTGTCGAAAACTTTCCGAATCCTTCCGAACTAGTGTTTTTAGTTTGAGAACCTAATTGCGGATCGTGAGAATTTTCTTAAGATCGTGCCAGTTTGTCTGAAATACTCTGCATAAATCCTGAAAGACAAAATCTTGCACGAGAAATGGAGCATAAAGCTATACTTCTTCATTTATTTAGGGAACATATAAAAGGCAGTGATCGCAGTACCGCTAATTACAAAAAATTGGAATGACATTGATTGATTCGATTCATTCCATCCGTGCAAGAAGATATCAAGTTCAGATGATTATTCTGGTTGTTGGAGAAAATTTAAATAAGACGATTCTTTGTTATTTTTCCAGAATATGCTTCCCAATTTGATCATAAAAATATTCTTATATTTCAATATTCAGTTGAATTTTGATTACCATTACGAGAAAAAAAATTCATTTCCATACTCTTTAGAAATAATGTTTACCGTTCTACATATCGAACTCCCATCCTGCAATGTAGGGAACACAGTGAGGGTTCTTGTTCATAAAATTTAATTCCATTGCACTATTCAGAGTACTACTCGGTTCAACCCTTTCTAATTTACATCGCTGAAATATTCCTCTTCGCTTCTTGTGCATAAGTGTAGTTTATTGTAATTTATCACACTCTCTCTCTTTCTCTCTCTCTTTGTCTTTCTTTCTCTCACTCACCCTTTCTTTCTTCCATCATCAAAAGCGTAGGGACAAATAAAATGATGAAATAATCGCATGAAGTTTCTCTCGTGAAATCAAGTGTAATAATTTTTCCTTCTATCATTTTATTTACAACAACCGAACCTTCATAAATATTATTTTTCCTCGTGTAAGATCCAGCGATGTCGCAGTCACAGAAATGTTTGCAGAACAATGATATCAATTTATATTCGAGTTGATGATGGATCTATGATTCTGTGAGTCCATTGCTGAATCTTACATATTATCATTCTTGTGCATCGAGAATTTGAGGAATGCAAATATTATACCACTCGCGTACAAAAAAAAACACACACATTCCGATTGAAAAATCCTCGAGACGATACGTATTGTTATCTACGATGGAATGATGGATAAATGCCAACAATCATAATCTACAGATATCAACATGATACATTTATATACAATAGGTTTTCTTGAAACGATTATTCCCACCCTTTTCAAATACGAGTTTCCATTCGATACTTTTCATTTTTTTCTCTCCATTGGGAGAAGACAAAGCTCCCGAAAAGTGTATATAACAGATCATTCCCATGATCCATCGATAAAATCTTGCAGTACCAAAAAACCGTATTATCCACATTCCATGAAATGAATTTTACGTGTCGTGTCGTGTCATAAGCGTTAAACGCGTATAAGCGTCAGCGACATCCTGACAATGAAATTGTTTCAATCATCGCAATATTACGGGACGAACTGCGTTTATGTTTATTTATTTATTCACTTATTTTTTATTCTTTACACACAGTAAAAAATTTTTCGTCATTGTGTAAAGTGTTAAACTTTGTGTGTAGAATATTTAACATTCTAGAGTGTCGATTCAACACAATGGTTGTTAACGCAAACAAAAAAAAACACGATCGGGTTGAATCAACACTCTAGAATGTTAAATATTCTACAAACAAAGTTTAACACTTTACACAATGACGAAAAATTTTTTACTGTGCATCCATCATTCGAGTCTCATAAAGAGAAGTGGAGAATATCGCGATGTACCGATGTTTGATTGTTTTATTTGAAAATTTCGTGACATTCGAGAGAATGAAAACTCGTTGAAATGATATTTCGTTTACTAGAAAAAATGAAATTTTGACCATTCACACGCGCGCATTCGCTCACAGACGTATTATCATGTAAAATAACGATTCGATCTGACTATTCGGTTTGGCTAATTTTACAACCATGTATCATTTTTACAATATTGTACGCTTAAGAAGAGAGAAATACATTCTTTCTGTTATTTGATATAACTCTATACAAAATATCGTAGAATAGAAGTTCTCATTCGACATACGACAGGATGCATTCGAAGGATTATTCCCTGTGTTGACGAAGGACATCGTTATCGATCTTCTTGTCGTTTCGCTACGAAGAGTGATCGTTCTTCGGACGATCTACATAGTTTCCCCTTATCGTCGCACCTCCATCGTATCCTCCAGGGAAGAAAAAAAATTCAGACGATTTCAAAAGATCTCATTAAACATTTGACGTTTTTTTCCCCGATATCGTCTTCTTCCCCTTTTGCTCTTCTTCTCTCTGCTCAAAGCTTTCCCGTTCTTGCCTCATTCATCTATATCCCTTTCCCATTCTCCCTCTTTCACTCTTTCTCTCAAATCGCGGCTTTCATTACTGCAATTGAGATGCAAAAAGGAATGCTATTTTCATGAGATGTCAGATTGAAGGAGGAGTGTCCTGTAAGGAGAGATTTCAACAAATATAGTCCAAACGATAAGATGAGTTCATTTAAGATAATCAAGTTTGAAATGCTTTCAGCGATGGTGTACCTTTCATTTGAACTAATTTGTCTCCATTCAATTTTAATATTTTAATTTCTGGATCGAGATGCTTTGAAATATGCCTTCCACTGCGTACGTGAGAGGAATAAAATCTCTCTTTCCATATTTGGTATCTCCTGATTCGAAAATTTTGTTTTCACCAGATCATCCAGCTGAATGTTAAATCAAGTTTGAAATTTTCAGAAATTCCAAGTCATAGGTATAGCTTTTTGTTATTGAAGAATATCAAACAATAATTAGTGTTGGATTTTCCAAGAATCTGAAAGACAATGAAAACTTTACAACTACTCCTGAGAATATTGAATCCAGCATTTCCATTGAAAACTCGGGAAAATGATTTTCTCTGGCCAAATACGAACTGTTGTGAGATACAACACTTCTTCGCTGATCTTGATGAATATCAAGTGGAAGAAAAATCGAATCGGGTTAGATTCCGTTGAAAGTTCCATACAATTTGAGTACCGCAGAATTCAATAGATTCTCCTCATCGATATTCCCATTTCATATGAATATCTTTCTCAGATTATTGTAAAGATAAAATAATAAAGCGGAATAAAAGGAAGAAAAGAAGAAAAGGAGGGATCAAGAAATGATATTGGTATTGAAACTTGGAGAACTTGTGAAAAATAAGTAGGTTCCATGGATGAATACGAGAAGCGCACGGATGTACCAAATCCGAATCTGTAACGGCGAGATTTGAACAAGGATCGAGAAATGAGTCACTCGATGTACTCGATATTTTTGTTCACTCAACCATTCGGGGTAAAGAGTACCTCTCTCCATTGGTTGGTAGGGGAACAAGTGCGAATTTGCCTTTGACCTCGTTTCCGATAATCAGCAACTCCTCTCTCTCTCTCTCTCTCGATTCTCGAATGATATCAACCGACCTAAAATTTTTCAAATCGAAATTCGCGCTGGAATCGCTTTGATTTCCGATCATCGGCTTATTCTATACACGTTTGCCGTATTAAATACGGAATGTGTAACCAACAAGTGCAGTCTATGGTCATTCTGAGGTCAGCAGGAGAGTCACAAACGTGGTACAATTGATCGAATAATGAATGAGCGATTAAATATTTGTGATATAATTTGATCAATTATTTTTATGGTTTTAGGAAAAAAAAAACAGTCTATTACGAAGTGATTTGGTAGATGTAACATGGCTGCTGATAGTTACATAGTTAATGGTAGGAAACCATTACCAGATTTAGCAATTTCATTCCCTTACCGAGACCGTATATCTCTTTGATCGCATGTTCCTGTAGTCCTGTGGGATTTATAATGTTCCTAAAACCGTTTCCCACTGTTACGTATGTGAAGAGAACATTTATGTTATTCTATCTCTTACCCTTAACGACATTTACTATAGAATGAGTCTGTTTGACGAGCATTTAATTAATTCCATTGTAATGAACAATAGTCAGCGTCATTGTCATTATGTAACGTTTGTATATTCCTCTTTGTACTAAAACTGCTCAACTATCCGACAATTGTTGTGCCTGATAGAATATTTTATTGCCGAATGTGCAATCAAATGTTTTCGTTGACATAACTAAAAGGACTTGTTAGGATCTCATTGGTTGACATAACCAAATTTTGGTCAAAGTTCACGAACTCCACATCATGGACACCCTGACGTGTGATCAGACCAATTTTGGTTATCCGAATCCCATACAGTAAACCCCGATAATGTAAACACAACCAATAATCGGCCCATATATGGCTACCATTAAATGGCCAACAATGAATTCACATCATTGGCACAAGTGTGGCCCACCACTGGCTGATAAGAAAGGCTAGCAATGAAAACAGCCGATAATCAACCGATGTACGGCTATGGTAAACGGCCAACAATTGATTCCCCGTTAATGGCTGAAATATGGTCTACTACCACTAAGTGAAATGGATTTCAAAGTTGAATATATTGTATTCGTAATCACCCGTGAAGAAAGTTTGTTTTAGCTTTATTTTTAATACGCTGAATAAATAATTCACATCCATCAAATACGTTACACATGATTCAAATGAATTCTTATTCATATAGGTAATCAATTACTTTCTCATGTAAATAACAAAAAATTGGAAGGAATAAGCAACTGAATTCCACTGATTTATCGAGAGTGCTTTTGACTCGTATAATTTTACATTCGAGATTGTGGAAATATCGGGCATGCAAATCTATTCAGAAAAAAAACATCCATTTCTGTTCTTGTGAAAACTGGAATGACAAATTTCCCTAAAACAAAAACAAAAAAGTGTTTTGGGTCACACTTAACCACTCATTTGAACTAATACTGAACCGATTGTTCTGGAACGCAGTCATATCACTATTGGATATCATTATTATTATTCCCCAGTAATCTGCCATTGATGGCTGACATTCGAACATTATCCCGAAATTTCTGACCATGAATCGGAATCATTTAGCCCCATTACTGGGCCAATTATTAATTTTATACATGGCCCATTATTTATTGCCATTACTGGACCCACGTTATCATCCAGCAATTAACCATTGATGAGCCAATAATGGGCGCCATTAACGGGCGAAAAACGCCGTTTGTGGTCCAGTAACGTGCCATCATTGGGCCAATTGATGAACCCTGTATGGGATTCTGTCCAAAATGTATCGAAAATATCCAAAACTATCCATGCTTCGTCGAAAATCGGTAAATATCTGTGGAGGTCCGTTTGTTTTGAATTCTGTTATTGTTTGTCCAATGGACCTCCTCAGATATTCAGACAGCATATCCAAGAGTTGTAGAGAATTGTCCACTACTTCATGGTTGACAAATGACATAACTAAGAATTCATGCATGACCTGTTTTTAGAGTTGTCTGAGTTTGTCCAATGCACAAATGATTCCCATTTGTCCATAATTTGTCCATAAATATGGTTTCCATATCGGGATTTAAAATGCATCCCAGAATTATCTGAATTTGTCTGAAACAGGGATAATCTGTTCCCTTCAAGAGTTGGTTTTGATAATACAACAAAACCTATTGATAACTTCAAGGTGGCTAAATACATTCTTTTCACATAAAAACGATGCCAATACAACAAACGTGCTCCAAAATTAATTCATTGCGACAGTCATATAATGTGATGATACGTGAAATTATTTTACTTGTCATATTTATATTATTTTAATACGTCAAAAATATATTTAACCGGCTGGTATTTATCAATAGGATTTTGTTGTGTCACCCACATCGTTTTCTGAATGCACAGTTGCTGAAAAAATGCCAGGAAAAAAATTGTGGTCAGGCTTTGGATGATTGTCAAAAACTGACCAAATTTCTGCTCCTTGTTATGCAGAATTAACAAAAGGGAGGAACCTATCGGAAATTGATAAAACTTTTGTCACCAAGTTTTGACAATTCTGGATAAAACCGGGGAGAAAGTTTGTCAGTTTTTGACCCGAAAACTATCTTTCAACCAGCTTTGCCTGCCATTTCCAACACGACTTTGTCCTGGAGTAATATAGATTCGTCCAAAACTCGGATAAAACAACCATCGATGGAGTTCTTCGTGGTTCATCACTTCTCCGACGGGCAATTGTTCATCCACCAATCTACCTTCACCTAAATTCTATTTCGAGGTGACATAACTTTTTTGTGCACGAACAGTGCGGACAACACACTGAGAGAAGTGGAATGATTAGCGTGTATAAATACTAATTGGAGAACAAGTTCGCGATTTAGACTTCGAATGCTATGAACAATCGCAGCAATGCTCATGCACTGAGAGAAATTTGGCGCACAGGTTATACTCGGCTCAGAGCGACAGCAGCGCCCATCAGTAAGGACAGTCCACGCACTGAAACGGAGTAGCTATTGCGTTTTACCTGCCTCACTGCTACTCCAAATACTCCGCGTATAAGCTATACTTGTTATCGGAGTAGGAGCTACTCCGCATTGCGCACAATGTATACGGATCGGAGTAGCTGCTACTCCGATGTCACGTACATGCGCTAACAGGCTAAAAACGCGTAGCCAGTAAACCTCAAGTATAGAGGGAGCACCAAATTTCTCTCAATGTGCACATGAAAATGGTCACCATTCGCATGAAGATTGATACCAAATAACATAATCGTCATCATTAATCAAGCGATTCTGTCACTCAACCACCATTTTTGCATTTTGATGGTTACAGTTCACTTTTCTCAGTGCAGTTATTCTGAATAATACTTGACTTTGTATCTAATTGCTCCGATTGGAATTTCTACTTGGATTACCAACTGGAATGATTACTTGAGTAGTTAATTATTAACCATCCATCAAAAGTACTCGCCCCAAGTATTCGGTAGTTTCCGCGCCTTCTCGCGTGCCTGTTAGAAAATTTCAAATAGCCCTTCTATTACATGGTTCCAAATCGACTATTCAAGTACTCGTCACAGGTATTTCATTTCCCTAATGTTTTCATACTCGAGAAGAGAGTATATCAAAGCCACTGAATTTTCAGTTATGCCAATAAAACAATTTGCTTAGCATATATCAATCAAATCTTTTTCCTCAATGAAAAATCTATACGAATCCAGGAATATCCCTTAGTAGAAAAAAAATGTCAGGGCAGAGAATAGAATTATTCTCACCAAACTCGCTTGTACGATATGATAAGATCTAAATGACCTTCCTAAGAATAATGAAATACAAGGGATAAAAATCAGGAATAATTCAGTAGGAAGAATATCAACATCACTAGGAAGAATTTCTGTGTGGAGAAAAAATAACGATCGCATTCTCCGACTGTTTGAATGAATCAAAGAAATGATAACCAACAAGCATTCACACATGCAAGCTAGGATCCATGAAGAATAGAAATGAACAGAGAATTTATAACGAACTGCTGATGAAAATTTTCTAGACTCGTTTTTAATCCATTTATACCTGTATTGATCAAACGAACGCTACTTCAATCACGGAATACATTATCAAAGAGATCTCATGATTCTATAATGGACTCTGTATAGGTAAGCAATTTAATATCTCATGCAAATTTATAGGAGCAACATTCTCACAAAATTCGTACAAAAGCGATTACAAACAATTTCAAGCGCAAATGTTTCCTCTCGTGTATAAATTTAGGTATATATTCCACTAATTCTGCCATTCAACACCACGACGGGAAAATTTTAATTTCATTCCACTGAAATTCTTGAACCGTGTAATACGTCATATTTTGAACTTGTTGATCGTTACTTTTGAACCTGGGGTTTCATCGCGATGAAACATCTAATGAGTAAGAATTTATGACCAAATCACGAATGGAGGACGATTGTTAATGATGAAAATTTAGAGGTTTCCCAATTATCAGACTTGGTATCTGAATTCCACTGAATTGATGAAAACGCTCATAAATTCTGAAGATAGCTTTTCACATTGATTTCATAAAACTCTGTCAACCTGAATTAATCTCCACTCGGTTTCTGAAATTCTACTAAATGGAAGGGATATGAAGGACAATCCCATCTGAACTCCGAATACTTATCAGAAAATTAACTTACATCACTTTCTGATGATTTCTAGATCTCATAAAAAAATTTCTGAAACCGACGCAATCAAGAAATTCCTGATATCATTTGGAGAAGAGTACATAGCATGTTTGAAATGTTAAGAGGAGAAATGTTCACTTGATATTCACGGGATCGTTAGGGGAGAATGGCCCAACTCGGATAGTGTTCTAAGTTGGACTCCCTTATGTTAATCAAGTCCTAGGATTCAGTTTAGAACACGATCCAAGTTATCCCACTCTCCCCTAGATTATATCGCTGGAGTTTCAGATTTTTCATCAGTATTTGATAAGTTAAGCTTAGTTCAAGATGGCGCTGATGAACAAATTCCTGCAAAAATCTTTGGAAATTCAGAAAAAGTCAGAATTTTCAGAGTATTTCAGGATTTTGTAGATTTCTCTGGACGTCCTCAGAGTTTATCAAAAAGATTCAGAGAAATTTGCATAGACTTCCAGTGAAATCAATTCCTCCAAGAGGTTAATCGACGACTTTAAGAATCATAGACGCAATTGACATTGCTGAACCAAAATTTCATGCAGAACTTTGTTAGGCCTTTGAAAACTTAGGAAAGTTCATACCAAACTCTACATCATCTAGGAAAAAAATTGATAACATTGTAACAATGATGGATCTTTATAAAAAAAATCGAGGGAACCGTTGACGTTATCCTAGTAAATGTCGTTTTTCCTAAAAATTTTATTTTCGTAAGTTCAAGTTTCCATCAAAATCGAAGAAATTGTGTTGGGAAAACAATGAGCATGTTTTCTATACTGTACTGACCTGCTCCGGACATTCAACAAGGTGCCCATAAAATTTGTCATATGAATTTTTCCAGCCAGCCCCAACTTGACAATCACATATTTCCAGTGCAGTTTCCGGTGACGTACAGCTCCTATCTGTACAGTTGGTTTATAAATTCTCTCTTCTTTTTCGATTTCTACATCTCAATCATCGTAACTTCTTGCACGAAGAAGTTCTAGAATATTCAATCGTGGATCCCAAGCAACGCATTGGTGACAGTGATGTCGCAGTAACATAACAGTGATATAGCAAGTCACTGCAATCCCAGACAGCACAAATGATCATGTTGAATTCACAGGAACTTCTGAAAGAACTTCTTGAACAGTCCCCGTTATGACAGTAGAAATGGATTCAATATGAACTCAATAAATTCAAAATGCATACATGTTGAATGCCTGAATAGTCCTTTATGAATTCGTGATATCAATTCTTTCTGAAGATTAAGTTATTCATCAAGAGTTCATTTTGAATTCAAACTATTCATAATGAATTCATGTTTACTGTCATAACGGGGGCTGTCATAAAGCCCTTTGCGGGGACTTTTGTGCTGTATGGGATGTCACCGGGACGTCTCTGTGACCACTTGTGTTACTCGGGATATCATTGACGATAATATTTCGACTGAAGATATTTTGTCGCACACATTTTCGACGACGACATCACGTCATGCATTCATTTTTCCCAGCCTTCAATTCAAATCTTCTATCATAAAAACCTTGAAGAGATTGATTCTTCACAAGCTGGATCAGCAACAAACATAATCCCAGAAATCCATACGTTATAAACTTCAAGCACAAATTCAACAACCATTACGACAATACAATTCTTTCCTTTCAAAAATGCACCGAACCTCATTGTTCCCGCGATTTCATATCTCATACTTCCATTTATTACGCGCACATCTCCAACTTCACAGGATTCCCATATATTATCCATGCAATTCCACTACCACGATATGAATATAAAACTGAAATCCCGAAGGAATCATCTTCGGTATCTTCGAAGAAAAAAAATGTATATTGAAAACTTGAATATATCCCTTGTTTGTACATTGTATCCTGTGGGATTGACATTATTTGAGAATTATGATTTTTTGGTATTCAAATCGACATTATATAAAACGAAAAAAAAACTGAATATTTCAACTGCATAAAAATTGTCTGAAAATTTCCAAAAGCAGATAATGTTTGATCATGGAAAATCCGAGGCTTTGTTTTCGGTACTGAACGAAGCTATCCGCCAAAACCACAATATAACCACTCAAAATTCATCGTTGTTGCTATCCATTGATTTATGGATTATAGCTCTGGTGTAACACAAAATCGATAACCATGGAAGTGAAATTCATCCGTCACATTCCCAGTGATGAAAATTAGATGCGAGATGTATAGAGGTGTAATCGATATTCAGATGGAATGTCGAACAAGTTGTAATATCTCTCACCCTATGTATCACTGCGAACTGAAGGGCCTGTATTACATTGAATCTTTCGAAAGGGAAAAGCACAATAGCTAAACAATACGTGTAACAAGAAATCTATATCACAGTGCCATATCCCATCATTTTCTCATCCTTTTGACATTTCTCAACGCTAATATTAACTTTCCTTGAATAAGAATGACTTATTCCAAGAACTTTGTAGGATAACTGAAAATTTCCAGGAATAAATCGAAAAACCATCGAGTGCCTTTCTAGATGCCTTTTCTTTACATGAGAATATATCTCAAAGTTACCTAGGATATCTACGTCTTTGACGTCTCTTTTCCGCGTTAGAGCAGAAGCTATAACGAAAATAACCATCTTCAAGTCCTTTTGACAAGTTGTTATAACAATAACGAGCTTTCCACCTCAATTTGATTATTGTATTCCATGATCTTCCTCGTGACTATCATTCCCTTCAAAATTCTGAATAATAATTCAATTGCCTATATCAATCTGTACACTAATTCTTCAACTAATATGGAAGGAGAAAAACT
Organism: Gonatopus flavifemur; assembly: GCA_018340375.1. Classification (NCBI taxonomy): domain Eukaryota; kingdom Metazoa; phylum Arthropoda; class Insecta; order Hymenoptera; family Dryinidae; genus Gonatopus; species Gonatopus flavifemur. The sequence goes on along the minus strand of JAFFJZ010000029.1, from coordinate 609,010 downwards.
GAGTATTTCGTGATAAACTTGTTGAGATGTGTTAGTAGTTTTTCTAGATAATGAACTCCTAGGTTTAGAAGAGTTTTAGATTTCAACGAATATTCTTCAAAGCATCTCGATCCCCCGAACCATGAAATACTATGTGATAATTAATTTTTCAAGATTCTAAATCTGAGAACATATAACATAAATGGGACGATGTTGTGATACGAGTTGATGCAACTCGCTTTCATATTCGTCAAAGAACGAAAAAGTACAGAGAATGAGAGTAAAAAGAACACAAAAGCGAAAATAATTCAACTCATATGGTGGGTATTGTCTATTCGATACCTTGACTCCTTTATGCAAAATAGAATTTCCTATTAATGTCTAATGTAGAATCTCACCGTTATAGCTTGGTTGGTTGTTGTGATTTTCTCGCGATGGAGGCGCAATTAGTTGAGGAGGACGGTGGTGTTGGTAGAAGAGTAGAAGGTGAGATCGTTAACAACAACAGTTCGGATTAGTTGATTCAACGTGTAATAGAAATATCATCGTCTTTAGATGCCGATAAATCGACTCAAGCGATCTCCGAAACTGAAAGCAACGTTGCTTCCTGCCCGCCGGAAGTAGTCGTGGCAGGCATGGTGGTTGTGCTGGTAGTGATGGTTGTGGTGATGGTGTTGGTTGGGACCGGAAGTGGCTGTAGGGCCTGCATGTCGCAGGTGTGGGAACCGCGCTTCTTAAGATCCTGGAACAATTTGCATTTCGGATATTTTTCAATTTTCTTCTCCCATGATTTTTTTCTTTTCCTAATCATTCTCTCAACGACGTATACAATAGAACCCATAACAAATTTGTCCCCATTAGCGGCCCGATAGAATGATCCCTCAACAAAGGGAAAACAATAATATTCGATTTTATGTATGAAAAGAATCAGAATTCAACATCGCGTGTTGTATGAAATTTTAATACATGATAATAATAATAATAGAAACAATTCATTCGTGCTCGGTCCCGTTGTTCTTGTGCGTACCCTAGTTCGAGTCATGAAAGTTAACGCTGTGCGCTTGAAAATGAAAAAAGAATAAAAAATCATAAATTAAAATACACAAACTGAGTTGTAACTTTCCGAGGAAGTCAGAATTTCTTGTTTTTATGTTCATGAATATGTTATGATTCGCGATTTCAAGTCAACTGAACAAGGTATGTATTTGTTAATACAGTTAAAATTAGGTTACAAATATTTCCTTGTTTTTCTGTACGAGACAAAAAATATATACCATGAATTCACGATGAGATGTCAGAGAAGAGAACAATTTTTCAACTGTGGATTGGATAACTACGATTTCAATGCTTTATGCGATGAACGGAGAAATACATGAACAATTTCATCCGATTTGAATTCTATCGTTCGAGTTTCATGGCTGAGTGATCGCTGTACCAGAAAAAGAATACAAAAGTGTTGCAAAAAAAGGGACAGAATTTCATGAGTCACGGAAAAAATAAATTGCTGAAGTTACCGGAGATTCGATTACTATGGAAGGCTATACTATAGAAACCGGAAATTTGGTCAGTTCACTAAGAATTTCGATGTAGATGATATTATTTATTGTCCATACAGTAGCCTTTGGCAACATTGAAAATTCATTTTTTCTACACACGGATATGAAATATTCACTTTAACAGACTCAATAATCTTCAATTTTTGTCAACTCGTTGCACGAAGGACGATTCTTTAGTCTCAATTCTTTCTCATCCACAGCTTTCTAGGACAGCGAAAGTTGATGTTCTGGACAAACATCGTGGATGAATACTAGAGAGCATTTGAATACATCGCTATAATGGCAACCGTGTGCATGGAAGGCACATATTCTTTGCTCCTATAGCCAAAAGCCTAGCAGAAAAGTGGAAAAATAACGTAGATATTATGAAAAATTTACGAAATATTGCGCTACTGTTTTCTTTTTTGAAGGTATCAAACTGAATTCCTGTTTATGACGTGAAGTTGAAAGATGCGCATACGAAAATACTATTAACAATTCAAAGTGACTCGAACGGGAACCAATATCTTCAATTATCCGAGAGAAGGTAGCTTTATCGGAAATACGGAATATGTCAGTATCGACCGCGAAAGTTTGGTCTTAACAAAAGTAATTGACATTGAATGTAACAGAAATTTGGGCTACGTACGTAATACTATTCCTCCTTCGCCAGCACAGTGCCAGTAGTGAAATCGAGAAAGCAGGACCATACTTGTTCACCCTATCCCCTAAGCAACTTCTACTCTTGAATGTAGAAGAACCAATCCTCTATACTCTCCCTGAACAACTCGCTAAGATGTCATGGTTGAACTAGCGAAGACTCCGGTTTTTTGAAAGACAACCTCTCCACTCACGGTGGAAATATTCTCTCACCAGTAAGCTAAATAGCAGGAAGAGTCAAGCCGAGAAGCCCCTAGAAGATGAAGTGCCGAAATTCATTCTCGCACCTCCTCATATATTTGAAGATGTATTTTCACAGCTGCTGTGCGCGAAGCAGCGACACGCGACGCCTAGTGTTTGACAGTGGAATTCACCGGCTTAGGGCGGACACGCTTGCGAGCGTAACCTTTCCCACTTTGCTATTATGCGTCGTACGTCGTTTGACTATCAGGCGTACGATACGACAGCGGGATGCCGCTTGTCACATTTTTCTTTATGAAGATTATCAGTGCATGAGTCAACAAGGGAAAAAAATGCGCGCAAAATATCTCACTTTTTGATTTTGATGCTTGAGGCTCCTTGAGCACTCAATCTGAGACTCGATTGGACCCCGCATCTCGCCATGAACTCGACATAAAATTGCAAAGTACATTGTCGTGAAATTCGAGAAATTGAGATAGACTTGAAATTCATTTGTCTGTGGATTTGAATTTTCAAAGCAAATTCTTTTTCCTTGAACATTCAGAAACAGAATACAACAATCATTCGCCTAACCGTTATTCCGCATTTTAACGACCATTTTATTACACTTTGATTAAAGTAAAAGGATCTGGTACAAGCATGTTGCACATTTCTCACTTGTTCGTGCAGACCTATTCGCACACATGATACGGACCTACTTCGTATTCAACACTCCAGGATTAAATGTAACAAGGACTGCTTGATAATTTCTGACATCTCATCATGAACGTACAATATACAAACCTTCAAATTAATCCAGATAATAAGAAAAAAACAAAGTATAAATCCAAGAAAAGCAGAATTCATACACGTACCTCGACTAAAATTCTCCGTTCCATCGAAAAATATTTATTCATGAACATACATTATCGATTCATACGTCAAATTCAAACCTCGAGTTCTATTGTATATTTCGTATAATTCCACAACTCTTTCGATTCTCATATTTTTCTTCCTTGTACTTTTCATTCTTTCATTCTTTCAGTCTTCTTCTATACATTTATATCTGTCTTTTGTCTTCCACTAAATCGACTAGTCGAGCCTAGGGCAATTGGAAATATCTACAATTCCTCCCATCTCTTCATTTCTCTTCTTTGTCAACTACTTCCTCGATACACTTTGATCTTCATCGCTCCGAAAACTCGTTCTCAGGGAAACGTAATCCGAGAGAAAGCCCAATATTCTGCCAACTGCTAGGCGAAAAGTATAGAAAAGGAAGGTCAAAGATACGTGCGTGAAAGGAGGAAGAGAAAAAAAAGCGATTCGTTCTTTGGTTCAGACTTTTGTTCTCGAGAGATCAACTTTTCTTTTCTAAAGCCAAGTCTCGAAGTCAAGTCCTACAAAAGATCTTCCTCCACGGAAAATAAATTCCTTTGCAGGATGAAATTTCAAAAATATTTTCCAAACACGTATCTAATTGAAATCCATTTATCCAATTACCGATTTGATTATGCGGAGGACGAGTGAAGGATGACCGTTCTCTTTCTTTTGTATTCTTCGGATCGTGCAACTTCGATACGTGATTTCTTAAGACAACTGAGAATATTATTTGTAAAGGATGAACGAAATCTTGAAGTCAATACTCGGGATATCTCTTAACCATGACATTATTCGTGAGAGGATTGAGGAAACAAAGAAGAGAGATCAAGAAGGAAGAAGGATGAAAGAGACACGTGGCCACGTGCAAAATTTACATGCTTACATGTATTATGGTAATTATAGTAATATCAGTTGATGTAATAATAACATGATAATAGAGAATTTGATATGAAATGAACGAGCGGAAGCGAGAAATATATCTCTATTGATGTCGTTCATCGCTCGGACAACGCTACTGTGTTGAGGAAAAGGGCACGTTATAGTCGAATTATTAACCAAAAAATGCTTTTCATATCAATCGATGTATTTTTTTTCATGCATCAAAGTGACATGATTCACGTGCTCTTTTCTTTAGCACGGCAGAAAGAAATGTAGAAACAGGATATTGATTGGTGTATTTATACTATTCAATAAAATGCACATTCATCAATGATAATATATGAGAATCATTTTTATCGACATGTTTATTCGGCAACAGATAATTTAGACATGCGTTGTATCACTCCTTGAACGATTGAAAGTGTTAAGGATTCAGATAGTTATAATTTTGAAAGTATTCTACAGAATATTTGACTTTGGTGGAATGTGATATCGATGGGGTACCAAGTACCATAATTTCTCATCAACTTATTCCTTGATGACCAACCGATGAGGTCTTCCCACTATTTGATTGATTCCTTTGAGCTTCGAGCGTTTTGATACTTCTTCGATGCATCCGAATGATCCTATCCAGTATTACCACCGATAGGATACATCGCTCCGACGTAAAATTTAGATGGAGGATCGGGAAATGAAGCGGTAGATCGGTGGATGAAGAATGGCTCGATGAGGAAGCAATGTGAAGAATCTCCACGTTACTTCTACGTGAAGTCTCCTCTACCGATTATCCACCTGAGTTTCACGTGAAAACGACGCAGCCCCCTGATAGGATTTGTCTGAAAGGATCGCTGCGTGCAAGCACTTCCTGATATCAAAGCTGTTGTAGAATTTTCCTTGGATATTCAATCTCCAATCCAATATTTCCAACTCCTCATCCCAATTCCTTTGAACGGATGTGATTATCTTGTATATATTCGAAGGGAGGACAACATTTTTTTTACTAACGTAGTCTCAAAACTGTAGTTAAAAGTGTTGGGAATTCATTTGAAGGAGAGAGAATCGTGATATAATTGAACTCATTTAGCTTTGACATTCAAGATTTTAGAAATGAGATCTCGATAAAATCTTAGATAGAGAACGCCCAACGAACGTTGCTATTTCAGAAAATATAAACGTTATTCGGAAACGGATTGAAATGGCTCAAAAGGTCACGTACTGGCAATTACAATAACATTGCATCGAATTGCTTGTGAGTACTTATGAGAAAGGATGCTTTGCGTGACGATGGGAAAGAGTTGGAAAGAAATCTTCAGAGACCTGCAATCTGATTGTCGAGTATCGTTATAACGTACGTGGAGAATTTCACAGCCAGATAATGCCAATAATTGGTATGTGAATTTTCACCTTTTCTCCTAATACGAAAAGAATTGTGAAAAATTGTTCGTTATAAGAATGCTGAACAGTTCCAGCGTCTTTAAAAGTACGCAGACAAGAATAATGATTGGGGCTAAGTACTTGCGTAGTCGATTTTCGACCATTCGGAGAAGTAATGCCAACAACCATTTGGTAGACAGGACAAATGATGCATTAGTTGGCTCAAATAGTTGCGCTGAATAACATAAATGCCTAATGATAATAACCAGTAAACATTTTGTGACCTGCGATATCTTTTAGACGGATTCTAGATGTCTTGAACAACACTTTTAGATGAGTCTTGGACCAATTTTTATCTAAAACACGTCTCAAAGATATTTTCAACATATCACGCATATGAGATTTGTCTCGAAGTGTTATGCAAAACATCTCAGATCTGTCTCAAAGGTACCGCAAGACACTAAATGTTTATTGGATCATGAGTTAGTGCAATTACCGTATCAGTTGAGGCAACCCATTAAAAATAATATTTGCCGTCACTACTTTCGTTGATGGTTGCGAATCGAAATGGTCACCATGCTGAAAATGCCAGGCAGATCCAGACAAAAAACAACTGTCAGGATTTGATCGGTTTTTGTCCCAGGAAATCTAGTCAAAAACTAACAAAATTTCTACCTGGTTTTGTCCGGCGTCACCAAATTGTAACATCCTGTCAAAACCTGACACAGTCTGCGAATTTCAAACAGAACCGTCGCAAAAAATTTCTGTCAGTTTTTGACCGGATTTTTTGGGACAAAAACCGATCGAATCCTGACCAATATTTTCCACCCGGATTTGCCTGGCATTTTCAGCAGAGGCACATACCATGAGTGATTTTTGGAGATATCATTTGATGGTTATTTCCAATGGTCAATTCGACTGATTCTTGGACGACTAGTTATATTCCATCGGAATATAACTAAGAATCAACGGTTAACATCCTTCCGACAGCCTAGCGGATGCAAAATGACCGAAATAAATTGGTCAGTTTTCGGTCATTTTTGGGATCGGTCAGAAACTGGCGATTTTCAGGTAAGAAAGTGGTCATAAAGAGGTTTTTCACTGGAAGGTGACTGAATCGTAACCATATTATTGAGGCTAGTTTATGAATATTTCGGACCGAAAACGCACCCAAAATGGACCTCAACTTGAGTAGCAAATCGGTCCTAGTGGAGTCATTCAAATGCACAAACCTGAAAATGACCAGAGAAATCGAACACGTATGGAGAACAATGATGAACGCATATTGATCGTGTGGAGTCAAAATAACCGGAAATTGACTGAATTACATCGCCTGACGGTCCACTGAGATTTGGGATGACATTGGTGATTTTGAGGTCGGTGACCGAAAATCTCTGATGAGAATTCGAAACGAGAATCTACATCAATCGGTCATTTTTCGGTGATTCTTGGGTCTGATCAAAATTGAGTCATCAGAAGGTGAAAAAGCGGACATATCGAGGTTCTCCGCCAATACACGGAGAAAAATAATACAATAGAAATTAAAAAATTTTCTAGGGAATTAATACTATTAGGTCTCATATCTTGAGAAGTACTCCTCAAATATGGGATAAAATGTAACAACTACACTAATTTTTACTACATCCGGTAAGAAAGCCTCTGAGACCGTCAGGCAATTGTGACGACATTTGACAAAATAGTACTATTTTACTATATTGTTTGAGGTCAGTTCTCGGTCAAAACACTCGACCAAGGATCCAATGAAAAGACGTCACTATGGTCATCTACACGGATCTGATACACCCAGTATGTAAGTTCTACGTGGGTCATAGTCGAGTCAGTCGAGCACATGGACTTGTGAACGACCGAAAAAAGAGTACAACGCATGCACAACGCTGACGGACGAATGTTGGTCGTGCGGAGCCCAAATCACCGGAAATTGACTGAAATACATCGTCTGACGGTCCAATGAGATTTGGGATGACTTTTGAGGATTTTGAGGTCGATTACCATAAATGAACGGATATCTCGCATGTGAAGATTCTCCTTTCGATGAAACCAATTGAAATTTGACCACATAAATTCGCGGGTCATTCTGAACGCTTTTCGTCTGAAAAATCACAAAAATTTGACCAGTACTAGCGCTTTGTATGCAATGGTTTCTTCACGGTTTGTTTGTTGAGAATGACTGGAATATGACCCAATCGAATTCTCCATCCAATGGTGCGTTTCCAGTCATTTCGATGAAACGAACCGAAATTCGACCACATGAATTCACGGGTCATTTTGGCCATGTTTAGTCTGAAAAGTCACCGCAATATGACCAGTAACAGCGTTCCCTGTGCAATGGTCTATTTCTGGTTGATTCGTGGGAAATGATCAAAATATAACCTAATGAAATCCATGCTCATATTTCGCAATTCAAAAGAAAATGTGTCATTCTTTGTCCGGTTTTCAGTCGAAAATATTCACAAACTGACGTCATATTTCAGTCATTTTTCGTTCTACTTGAATCCGCTAGGGCAATGCAACATTTTTTCAACGATGAAATAATTTGTGTATGTTTATTGAATGTGCAGTAAAATTCAAAATCTAAAGCCCACTAAGACTGCTCGCTCCTGGATCCCCAGCATACTTTGAAATCACGTATTATTGAAGGTCCTCCATACATCTCTCGAGAATTTACTAGAAATTCTTCAACCTCAACCTTTCATGGACACTGGACATACTACTGAGTCACATAATATTTTCAATTCTTCACAAGTTCCAAAATACATGGCGGACCAGTTAAAAATTCCAAAAATGTCATATGAGATTAGAAAAATTGACAAAAGTCCATGAAATTGATAAGAATTCTAGTTGTTTCTCTGGCCAGATTTTAAATTCAACTGTGATCATCAACACTGGGTTTTTTTTTCATTTGGAATAAGTACGTTGATACTGAAGACAAATTTGTTCGTCCTCGCGATTTATCCATTTGATATCTTTCTCTGCGCGTACAGTACGGTGAGATTTCTAGATTTTATAATACTGTGGGAACTAGAACACTTCGGACATATTTCCATGTCTTTCAATTGAAAAGATACCAAGGAACAGAAGAACAGAAATGCTGATGCAGGAACAATTTCAGGTCACCAAAAGCCAGTTTCTGGGAGATGTAACCGCAGATCCACGATCCATGTCCCAATGAATCATCTCTTTTCGAAAAACTTATAAATCGTTGTCGCTTCTCTGACACTGTACACATGCAATCCAATACTTTCAATCGTTCTTCTACAACGCTTGATTCCACCCTTTTTAAAGATTCTGAAGTTCTCTTTGCAAAAGAGCCAATTCATCACAAATTAAATAAGATAGCTCACAGTAATTACTTTCGATTAATGAATCCCTGCGGTTGATTCAATATTTAAGTCCAGCAATACGTAAATCGAGTCTATTCAAAACCTTCTAGAGTGGATAATTATTTCTACTTGATTCTTTTCTTTCTCATGACAAACACTTCAATCGATATTAAACATGAAATTTTATGCCAACCTCTCGTATTACTTTATCCCTTGCAATAATGTAACTTGAATTCCATTTGTCAATCAAAATGATTGATCGAGATGTTACAATGTTTCATCTAAAACTTTTTCTCTCGTGAGAGATTGATAATGGCACTTCATATTCCACGGTAACAGAAATATTAATTATATTCTGGAAGTAATTCTTTACTTACTTGATTTCATAAGAACGGCTCGAATGCTAAATTTGTTTTAGAAAATAAAATGAAAGAATATCGTTCTATAAATCATTCTTTAAACCCAAACTCATATGAAATCATCATTGACGAATGTTATATTAGAATCCATAATTGAAACAAAAAACGAATATTGTGTATGATACATCAACATTAAAATTAGACATACACATTGAAAATTCAATCCACAAACAACATTGAATAACGTATTTAGCATCGAACAAACATGCATAAAAGAATATCACATATTCATGGCACATTCAATCATATTTATACACAAAAACACGATCATACATATTTCATTTACATATTCGACAAAATAAAATGAATGAGAACAAATGAGAATTGGTAAAACTAGAATCTGTAATCATTCGAAGGGCTGAGCCCTGCTTTCCAAGTATAACTAAGCACATGCCATAAAAATATCGGATGAGAATAACATATGGAAGATTCATCATCCCAATGAGATTTATCGAAATGAATTCAATTTTATGGAAATAGAATAACAAGTATACACGTGAGCTACTCACGAAACATATATCCAAGACGTTGTTGAATTGCCTTGAAATAATCATATTGATACATGTGAAAAGGAAAGAACTGGTAAAAAGGGGGTGTCATTTGTTTTCTTTTTTATTTCTTGATAAAGATCGATTTTTCTCAATAAATTCCAGTCTTCGCATATCTATCAATACAAGTTTCCTTGCCAATCGAATCCTTCGAATGTTGCAGCGAATTTCAAACTGCATTATCGAAGGTTCGATTTGCGACCTCACGGTTAGAGAATAATCACAATAGAACAATAAAATTGGTTTATTCTGAACACCAGCAACGAGGGTTAGATTTGAAAAAACCTCTCCCAGTCTTTTTAGGATATATCAGAAAGAATTAGAAATTCGTATCTCAATATCACTGCCAAGAGATTTATGCGCATAATAGTTATAAATATGTTGGATCTCTAGATTTGAAAACTCGGATGGTATCATTATTTCAGATTCGATTGGAATTTGAAGACTGGAGAAAATATATTTTATATCGAAGAGGGAAAATCAAATCGTACTTTACACGAAGCTTTGATATTCTTATGACACCGCGCAACAAGAAAATCTCATAATGCAAATGAATTGTATGTTAATGTTTCAGAGTTAACACCACTCCCACTCGTATCCTGCTTCCTCTTCATTTCATTGGGAATACCGCGAGATTCTCTCTGATGCTAAAAGCAATCACACACACTGCGGAATGAAATATATTGTCATTTGAATATCTTTGAATATTTCATTCCAATTTCTACGGTATGGTTTAACCACAAACCAGGGAGTCGAAAAAGCAGGGTAGGGTATATCTTGGTTCTTTCCAACCGTTCTTATAACCGTCAACTTGGGTAGATTAAAGAAATAACTCCCACAATGCCCTTAGTTCGCTGGTTTCAGGGTTTAGGAGTAGAAGAATGCGTGTCACAGATTATTGAATCAAGAATCGATTGAATCAAAACAATGTGACATTTTTATTCAACCCTTAGCTACCCGCCCTCGAAAATGTAACATTTTTGTGCGCTAGCGGTACTCCGTGTGGAAATCTCATTTGCGGTTGTTCCTCTCATCCCTGGTGAAAATAGGAGCGAGGAGAAAGAGTAAACGAAGCGTATGCTGGAGGGTAACAGAAACGTCAATGGAAAGTATACGAAGCTTGAATGGAAAGGATACAAAGAGTATGCGAAACGGGAATTGGAACAAGGAAAGCGGGAAAAATTCAAGAAATCTAGACAAAAAATTGAGCCCTGTGGTGAGAATCGAACCGGCGACTTTTACCATGGTAGGGTCTTATCCACTGAGCCATGAATCATCGTTGACATCGACCACAGAAAGATGTTATTTGAAGTTAGAATAGGTATGACTCGCATACGCTCCATATAACATACCATTACGTTACATGAAGCATATGCGAAACGTGATCGGAAGTTTATGAAACGTATACAGAACGTATGATTTGATGACTTTCCAGCAAGCGGGTATCATACGCTCCAAAAAGAGGGAGTTGAAACTTTTTTCTCTTCGTATACGTTTCCTTCTCGCTTTGTGGATACGCTTCATTTTCACCAGGGATATCACCGGGGTTATAACAACTTAAGGGGTTATATCCCCCTCATTATCTAAAACAAAAAGCTTTTTTCAATAATTTTTTTGAGCATTCCGTTATGATAATCATGAACAACCAATACACCAATCGATTCAGCAGCTCTTCAGGAGTAAGAAAAACTTTTTTTATTGAAAATTGCTTGTAAAATGGCGGCTGTAGGAGCATTTTGCAGGAAACTATGGTTTGAAATCGACAAGCAGCAGAACTCGAAGAGTTTTCATCCGATCGACTTGAAAATTGAACTGTAACTTCATCGTGTGATTATCTAGTGAAGTACACACGATTCTCACGATTGGTCAACAGGATTTTTTTTTATGAACAGTCATAGTCGATTTTTTTTTCGAAAATTCGAACTTTTTGTTCAAGGTCTCGCCGGTTTGCGAAAAAGATTCTTAAAATTATGATCGTGTGTACTTCACTAGATAATCACACGATGAAGTTACAGTTCAATTCTTAAGTCGAGCGGATGGAAACTCTTCGAGTTCTGCTGCTTGCCGATTTCAAACCATAGTTTCCAGCAAAACGCTTCTGCAGCCGCCATTTTACAAGCAATTTTCAATAAAAAAAAGGTTTTTCTTATTCCTGAAGAGCTGCTCAATCGATTGATGTATTGGTTGTTCATGATTATCATAACGGAATGCTCAAAAAAATTATTGAAAAAAGCTTTTTTTTTAAGATAATAAGGGGGATATAAACCCTTAACCTGAATCTAAAACCACCCATGAACATCCCGAAGTCAAAATATTAGAAAGCATTTTTCGAGCTACCAATCCATCGAAGTCATTATTTCATAAAATAGTATTGGCAAGTTTCCTGAACGTTCAAAAAACGTTCTTGCTCACATGGAGGACGTCCAAATAAAATCCCAGGACGTTCTAAGAACGTCGCATGTAGGTCCCAAGGGCATGCAAATGTTCCATGAAATTTCATTTCATTTCCATCATACGACCTCCTATAGACGTGTTCAATGAAGATGTCAATGACTATTTGCGATACTATGTTGCGTACATCCCGTGTGGAAAAATTGATCAGGATTCAATCAGGGCCTAATCCAAACAAATCAGGGCCAAGTAAGGAATCGATGTAGAATGTGACGCATAAACGATTAGGTCCTAATCGGGTGCCCACGAGGGTACAATCAGGCCCATAACAATCATCTTACATCCAAATATAGTGTCCTAGCTAACATAATTGATGAATGAATTTTGAAATGACTTCAAATTTTCGAATATTATCGAAGCAGATGTAGTTGATTGATTCATAAACAATCAATTCTATTTTTCCCGAAAGAAAAGGGAGGTTATTTCAACTCTCTGAAGTATGAATCAAGTTAGATGTTTCATAGTCCACTGAAAAAACTTCACAGGCGTTATTCTGCAGTCAAAATGTAATGATTTCCTATTTGGCAAAATTTTTTCGAGGTTTAGTTTTTGAGATATTAGAAGTTTTATATTTTTTTTTCGAATCCACATCATTCAAAAGCACTGTGTGTTACATACTTGAGCTTGACACCATTGGCTAAGTTAGGAAACGGCGGATCTCTGGGAAAAATGTACCATTCTGTCATTTTTCGATTTAAGGTTATAGCAATTTGAAATTTTTTGGCTTCCAGACGATCAGAATCCAGCAACTTTGAGTTATTATAGCTACAAAACATGGGATGACTGGATACTTTGATTTTTTTCTCAAAGATCCACGATTTTCCAACTTGACGAATCGTGTCAAGCTCAAATATGTAACACACAGTGGTTTTGAATGATTTGGATTTGAAAAAAATTCTAAAAATGCTCCTATCTCAAAAACTAAGACGCAACACAAATTTTTCAGACCGGAAATACGCCTGTGAAATTCTTTCAGTGAACTATGAAACACCAGGTATATAGATATAAACATGGATATGGGTATGTACATATGTGTAAATAGATGTATGAATGAATTTACGTGTGTATATTTGTATATTTGTATATGTATATATACATATATGTATGTATGTATGTATGCATGATCCACTAGAGCTCCCGAATATATTGTAGCAAATTTTGTATTCAAGATATTCCAAAATTGGTAGGGGGTCTTTTGGCCGAATCGACATGATTTGACAATCACTAATCGATTTCAGAGAACACTAAAGAATGACAATGACTACACTGAGAAAAAAATGTCATTACATCAAAGAAATACATTTTTTTGAATCTGGCCCTCATTGAACTGAATACATGTCCTTTCAAACAATGATGATTCAATAGAAATAATGAATTCTTTCGTTAAATGAAAGATATTATTTCATTGAATTCAGTTTCCTCCAATCCAAGAAACATTTTATTGACACAAAGATTAATTCTTTGGATTAGTCAGACCGCGAAGTGCAAGGCATGATTCTAATTTCATTCAAAAACGATTGAAAATTCAATAACTTATTTCTTCAATTTTATTACGGCACGTTTTGTAGGAACAGCTCGAATTTTCAATTCAAGGTGTACAAATTTGTTAATAACAACGTTTTCGAATCAATACTATACTGCTTGGAATGAAAGTAATATTTGGTAAGCATGATTTTGTATTTCTTCAAATCCACAGAATGATTTTTATATTCAAATGATTTCATTCATCGATATGAAAGTATGCCCTAACAGCACAATGTGTCTCTGGGACGTTTTCTGAACGTTCTGAAAACCTCTCCTACGTTCTATAAACCTTCCATAAACGTTCCAGTGGCACGTTGTGCTGTCTGGGATGTGCAATTGATTCTAAAGAAAATTCAGTAAAATAAAGAAATGGATTTTCGAAACCACGTTACGTTTTAGTTACTTAGACGACTTTCGGTTGGTTCTCGCAAGGTGTAGTCACTTTCTCACAAGTTCTCTTTCGACAGTATGGTTTGTATATGAAGAATTAATCACTCTGTCTTCTTAGTGAGTATTACTTCATCCAAATAAATATTTCTTTCAGATTATGGCATTGAATTACAGGTCCCGCATGGAGTGATAGGCACTATTTGCCTAACAGACGGCATGACTGAACGATCAATAAAGTCTCATTTGATCCAAAGTGCTCAGAATTCCCGGTTATCAACAGATTAAAGGAACACCAGAGTGGACTATGGAAGTTTTACAAGTGTGATAATTTTTTTTTACAGGAAAAATCTGATATTGTGCTCAATGACTTCTGAAACATCATTTATTGAATCAGGATGGAATTCACAAAGTCAAAAAAGAACATCTTGAAGTTGATGATTTATTTCGATGGATTGAAAATTTTCCTAATTGATTCGAAAACTTCCTTCTTTGAATGTTTCAGTGGTTTCATTCCTCCGAAGAAATAATTAATTGAATCAGATTAGGTATATTTTCACTGAAAGAAGGGTATTTGATTCAAAGAAATGTTTCTTCAGGCTCAAGAATTTCAGATTTGAATACATTGTTTGCATGAATACTCAGATTGATGTCCCATAAAATGATTTCATTGTCACTATTGGATGAATTCATTTTTTTGGCCGGAAGAAATATTCATTACGGTCATGACTTTTTTTTCTCAGTGTAGCGATTGTCAAATCATGTCCATTCGGCCAAAAACTTTTTTGGTCAGAAGACCCCTTACCTCCAAAATTCAACTATAATTTCTTTACTTTGTACTTTGTTCTATTAGGCAGAAAAATACTCTAAAAATAATCCTTGATTGTGAACATTATTATTGATCGTGTATTATTATTATTATTGTTGTTGTTATTGTTGTTTTTATTATCATCAAATCTTATTACCTATTCATATATTTTTATTTGTACACGGAGAAAAATTGTCTATTATAAATTACTAGACTCGCTAGTATATTGCGGACATACTTGCATTCTGAAGGTATATACCAAACATCCTCTTCAAAAGTACCAGACTTTCTGGGAGTTAATGGTAGGATAATGACATTTTATAATAGAAAGTCTGATGCTTTTGATCAGAATGTTTGGTATATAACCTCGAAATGCAAGTATATCCTCAATATACTAGCGAGTCTAGTAATTTATAGTAGATAATTTTTCTCAGTGTAAAAATATAAAATCAAGACATTTTCCATAGATATCACTCAAGCTTATATATGTTATATGATTAGTATTCACAAGCTTTTATGATTCTTCGATTTGAAATGTTCCTGTCATGACATTTTTTAAATAAATTGATATGAGATCGATGATTTATATTCATTCATCAGGAATTCATTTTTATATCAACAGCGTTGCTCAAATCTGTTCATGGGTCACATTTCTAGTCCTCAATTTCAGTCAAACCAAATTTCTAACAGAATCAACCCACCAAAAATTCACGTTCAATAGAATAACCAATGACGCACAGAATTTCCAGCCGATAGACACCCTGAAGAATACGAATGTTACCATCCGAGCATGCTTTCTTTCTACCAAAATACTCTAAGGCTGGCCTCCCATGGACCGCAATTCGTTCCGGCGGAATGAAAATTGAACCAATGCACAATTTTTTATAGATTTCTGATAGAACGCTCTAAAAGAAATTGTGAAAGCGATTGGTTTAAAGTCATTCCGCCGGAACGAATTCCGGTCCATGGGAGGTTAGCCTAATTTGAATTCATAGGAAAATCCATACTTCAGATCGTTCGGATAACCACGCACTTTTTTCGGTAGAGTGTCTCAGTCCCGAAGGTCAATTTTCCCGAAAGTCCGATACACCGAAATGCAAAATCCTGTTGTGTGTTGAACATCTACAAATCCTGGTATTATCCATACAGCACCGGGAGGTCTTTTGAATGCACTGAGAAAAAGGATTCGTTGACTCAAATGAGATTTGTTTACAGTAAATAAATCGTATATTTAGATACGAGCAAAGAAATATTCACTAATATTCATTTTATCACATAGTTGTTGAATACACCACATATTTCTTTGAGTCAACTTCATACCGACTATGATTCGATAGATCTGAATTTGACAAGAATTCATATTCATTTACATTAACTCCAATCACTTTGAATCAAATGAATGATTTGGTTATAGTTAATAAATATGAATTTCTTGACTCAACACAATGTTTGGTCATAATCAATATGTCTTATTTGTATGAAATGATACTTCTTGAAAATGCTCAACCAAATGCGTTGATTTGTCAGAAGGAAACCTTTTTCTCAGTGTGTTCAAAAAACGTGCTTGATTACACAGAGAACGTAGAAATAACGTTTCGGGATGTTCTAAAAACGTCACATGTATGTCCCAGGCTTAGAGCATATATATATGGAGTGCTGATCCAGCCCGTTTGCCTGATGCCAACATGTTTCGGATATATTCCTCGATTGCGCAGGTGCGAAGTTTCCGATCTTTTACGAAATCTTCCGATACCTACCGAAGTATAAAAATATATATATATGTATGTAAGTTTTGAAATTAATCGTGAGTTATGAGGTTAAAAAAACTAAATAACGATACAGAATTTATACGATAATGCAAAAGAGACGTAATGTTTATTGTACATATCGCAAGATTATATTTGAAAATAAGATTACATCTCAAAGCACGACGTGTTAATGACAAAACAACAAAGGAATTTATTCGACATAAATTTACAAAACTAGTATTATTTAAAAACCAATAAATTAAAATATGATTAGAGAATTGATTTTACTCTTCGAAATAACTTGCATGAAATCCTGGAATCCTGTATCAATCGATTCCACGAGAGAATTACTTTATTTAAAATTCTTATGCTTTTTTCATGAATTAATATTTTTAATTTACTAAAAACCAACTTTGTCAACCAGAAACCAAATCTGTCAAAGAAATAAATACAACCTTAAAATATTTTAACGTGTTTACTTTCCACCTAGGCATATATATATCACCGAAGGTACCCGAAAAATTACGAGATTTGCCGATGAAGAACGCACATGCGCAATTGCAACTTTGATCTGAAACATCTTGGCTTCAACGAAACTATAGAAAACGGGCTGGATTAGCACTCCATATATATATGCTCTAAGGTCCCAGGTACGTGCAAATGTCCCGGTTCGTTCTATTCATCTTCACCGTGCGACGTTCTGGAAACGTGTTCAATAAAGGTTTCCACACTGAAAAAAAAATTCATTTCAGTCAAATAAATATTTATTTGACTGGAATAAATTTTTTTTTCAGTGCATTACGTTGTGCGAAGCTGCGCATATGTTTTTAAAGGTTAGTTTTCATGAAAGTATGTTGGGAAAAAACATTATGAGAACGGCCCGTAGTAGATGAGAAGAACGAGTTAAGAACGTATTCAGGGGCATCCAAAATGCAGGTACTCTAAATATTTAAAAAACTTACTCTTCGGGGACCAAAACACGCAAAACCGAGTGTATGTTTTCAAAACGTTGAGAGAATTTTCTGTGCTTTCTGGATAGTGAAACCAACGATGCCTAGTTGGCTTGGAACTCCCTAAATCTTATTTTTAGAAATCCATTGTTTTCATAGGCATTGAACACACGATGGAAGCTGCAATGTCGCGACAAAATTCCAGTACCTTAAAATATAATAGTTAGATGGCTAGTAACATCTAGGAATATTTCGGTATATCGAACTTCCGGGAAAATGGACCTTCGGAACTGCGACACTCTACCATTTTTTTCAATGCACGAAGCACTTGCAAGTGTCTAGTTTTCGGCTAGTCAAGCGTTACAAAACTCACGAATCCTTAGATCATTTCAACTTGGAAATATTTGAAAAAGTAATATTTCTTATTCCTATTACACTTGTAGTTGTTGAATTGATTTACCGATGAAAATTTCATGCTTTCGACAATTACGCAACATTTGCTAGCTCCGCAAAAAGAAATAGACGCAACCCACATAGGAACAGAGGCTATGTCGTTCCAAAAGTATTCTAAAAGATATCTTCAAGATGTCTTATGCAACATAAAAAGAAGAATTTAAGAAAGATCCTTTCTCAAGAACAAATGTTTCTTAAATCGTTCTTTTCATGTTGCATAAGACATCTTAAAGATATCTTTTAGAATACTTTTGGAACGACATAACCTCTGTTGCTATGTGGGAATTATTGGTATTAGAAGTATGAATGATGGAAATACTCATTGTTAGATGTAGATTTTCGATAATAAGATATGTTTTTTGAAATGGAATCTGACTTATAAATGAAACTGAAACTGGCACCCGTAAAGCTAGCAGCCGATTATCATAACTTTTTCCACAAAACTTTGATCAAAGATTTAAATATCTGAGACATTTAGTAGAATGCCACTCAATTGATTTTTGACGTAAACACAGCTGGAACCACATTGAATCAAAAGTTACAACAATTAGCTGCTAGCTTTGGATTGCTGGTTTTAGCTTAATGATTCATAACCTCCATTCGTATTATTCACAAATTTGAATGAGTTTGAATTGTGAATAAAACTATGAATTACCCTTCAACTGATGAATCAAATTGTTTTTCTTCAATTTTCTTCAATTTGATTCATATTTTATATTCAAATTTTCTCCATCATTAATGAAAAGAACAGGTATAAAATGGAATTATTCCGGCCCCGATGGGAGCCCTGTTGATACCCAATTAGGTTGTAATGATTTTTGCGTCACATTCACCATTTGATCCTTGTTAGGCCCCGATTATTATTATGGCGTTACTGATGGAATTTCTACACGGGATATGTTTGTAGAGGTTAGTTATTATGGAACTTCATTAGACCCAACTCTTTGAGCTAACGAAAGCGTGTTGCGTGCGTTTGTTCTATCTCTCCTACTGGCGGAGATCAATGGGACTCGTCAATGGGACATATCTTCTCTAAACAATATGGGATTTTACAACGAGATGCCGTCGTAAGTACTGTCTCTAAGGTATAATATCGTCACTCGTCACATTGTCTTGGCGCATCCTTTCTCAACAAGCATGTTGGAATCAAAGAATATCAGGAAGGAACATAACGATGGAAGGGGTTGAAATTATTTAAACGGAAACTCACACTCTCAAGACTAACTTTCTAATGGCTCCAACCAACGGAAGTTCTGTTTCCAAAAGTAAAATTCACTTACTACTTTTAGAATTGTGCTCTCATTGATTGGATTCATCAGAAAGTAGATCTTGAGGGTGTAAGTTTCCGTTTCATTCCTACCACCGCTATGTTCTCTCCTGATACCTCTGGGTTTGAATAGACAGAGAGAGAAATAAAGAAATTGCTAGATCCGTGACTGTGTAAATCCACCTTTTTTCTAACCGAAATTCATGGACAAAGGGCTACATTTTTCATATGTATTCAAATACTTTCTGAGCTAACATATGCAATTATTATATACTTATATAGAAAAATTCATAATCCAATATGAGATCTTCTTGTGCCAAATACAATATCTTTGCTAATCATTATTTGTTGATAAGCTATTCCTGCCGCGTTCTATGCATCGATGTTGTGACACGCTAATTCATAAACATTAATTTTTCATCTTCACCGACATGCATTCATCAATTATCGACATTCATATTATCATCTTGGCGGGAATCCTGAAGAGATCAAACTCCGGTGCCATTTTTCCCTAGGCACCCTGATGAAACTACAGAGGTGAAAGCATTCCATGCAACGCGTCAACTTCTCCCTCTTCGCATCAACATTCATAGTCACCGATTCGAAGTACTGTTTTACACTGTTAGAGAAATTCTTAAATTGATTACGAAATATTATATTTCCATATGGAATTTAATGATAGTTCTTGAATTTGAAACTGATGATGAAATTTCAAAATTTCTTTCTGAAATGTAAGAATGATTGATCGAATTCCACAAATATGTTATTAAAATTAAGAGGAAAATTCTGAACATTGAGAATTATATTATTGAATTTAATATTTTGTTGTAAAATTTGATAAACTGTTGATGTAAAAAAGCAGATTTTTCTAACCGTGTATTGTTATTTATGCGAATTAACCCTCTCCTAGCATCGACAAATTATTCCTCGCTTTCTGCTATGGAAGGTGACGGTTCAATGAACAATCGGATACAAACCATATCAAAACAACAATTTGTAACAGTAAATATTTTTCATATGGAATCAAAGATACGTTGAAACGTTCATTAACGGCACATTTGTGAGTATTCCCCAGATGTTGCACGGGATGAAAATTATCATTCCACATAGCAGGCAATTTTGGAAATTAAAGTACCCGGACAGTGATAATTTGTTCACGCTACCGATTGTTGCGCCAATTTTGCACCGCAGTGCAGTAACGTTGTACATGTACGCACACGTGGGTGCTATAATTTGTCATCTGTCTTCAACAGCTTTTACTAACACGTTCCTTGTCTTTGTACGATATGTGCACATAATGCTCTGTATCATGTTCGAACCTGAACGAGCTACATAAGACATATATCAAATATCAATAAAAGATTGATGTCTTCTCATCTCTATTCAACAGCCTTAAATGTCGTTCATATATTATCCGATATTGAAGACCGTTTGTTTACCTTCGTTATTACGATCGATAAATCGCTCGTTTATGGAATCATTGTACAAGTACTGATGAAATTTACCACATCATGTATTTCTCAAATGAAATGAATATTTTGCCGTTTAATTTCCATACTGCAGAGGGGAATGGTAAGATGAGAGTTGAGATCGAGAGTCTTTGAATATGATACCCCAGAATCTAGGAAAGAAAGCTATCTCCGAACATAACAACTGCAGTAAAAATTTTGTAGTAGTAGAAGAATGTGTAACATAATTTAAACATGACTTACGAAGATGAGTGATATTTCAGAGAGAAAAATTCCCTAATTTTTATATCGAATCCAGATTTCGCAATTGTGGAATATATCTAATCACATTCCAAACAGGTGATTCTTTCATTCATTTGAAATTTATCACGAGATTTTTAGATAATTCTAGTGTAGAAAATCAGGTGTCAAAATTGACACCATGAAGAATGCATCCTATACTCTAAGATGAATTCCATTTCACGTTATTAGAAATGCTGTGAACCAATTCCCGTTGAAAATTCCCAGATGGACGGGATGACGGAATTGGCGAGTGGCCCCAAATTTTCATTCGGCACCAGTCAAGTTTCCGCCCGAGATCACTCAGATTCCCATTAGGGATATCACTGGCCGCTATCGACCTGTAACCTGTGAGGTCCCGAGCGGCACCTAGCTTGTCATAAGGTCACACGAGCCTTTGGTGAAGAATCGACTGGTCCCGGATGAAAATCTGAGTCAAAATGTGAATTTCACGGACTTATCCATCCGAGGATTTCCAACTGGGATCATATTTGGAAATGGGGGAAATGCAGGTTTTGAGTCACATGAAAATATTCGATAGCTTCAAAAGTTCCCAATAACAATTGAGGCTTCTTCAGAAATCATCGGAATCTTTGATCGTCGTCTGTATAGATGTACTGAGGAAACCCTACGAAAGTTTCAACGTCAAACGATGAGGTTGAATATAAAGAAACTTGGCATAGAACCCCAACAGAATACGAACCTCCAGAAAAGTCTATTGGACTTCTGGTACGTAAGTTGGATGTTCCTGGTGGTTCGTGTTCTCTTGAGGGAGATTAAAAACAATAATCGAAGCTTCTTCGTCAAGAAAACTGTCCACATAACAGTCTCAACTTTCTATTTGCCTCGTTTCCCGATAAACAATTAATATAACTACAACCTGAGTTATTATCAAAATCTAATTATTTCGTTCTCTAAAAATGTAATCATGCATACATGGTTTATCAGTCTTCTAACTTAAAAATATTCACATTTCAAACCAAAGAGTTCTCAACGTGTGTGATCGATAAAATTCCCTAACGGTACGATCATCGATAAGATTCCCCGCCTCCACGTCACGCTACGTGGATTTGAAATGGACTAGCCAGATGAGTGGATGAAACGTAGATGTGACGTGAAAGCAACGTTGAAACAACGGAAAAATAAACGCGAATCCACCGATCTCGTTCATGCACCTCGGATCTACGTAGCTCGTCATGTCGAGGCGTCATGCATCATCGTTTACAATTCTGTTAAGATAATTCTTGTGTATATTTATGTGTATGATATCATGTACGCTGTTTCATATACTTACTCCCCTTACATTATACGTCAGACAAGTCGAATTCAATTGAAGATCATGAGAACGACGTCATAACAGTCGTTTATGTATTCAATCGAATCTCTCTGTAAATTCTACGACATTGAATTCTCTAATATAACCATAATCAAAAGCATATTACACATTCTTCTCAAAACGGATCTAGTAATTAGTTTCAAAATCTATAACCGCTAGATTGCATATTTTCCCGTTGTTAGCGCGATCAGAAAAATCGTAAAAGTCATGATCATACTTAAAAGATTCATACGTAATGGATTATAAGTATTCCGTTTGTCCACTTTTCGAAATTCCTGAATGAGAATATATGCAAACGTTATGGGAATGAAGCTCTGTCCCCAGCTGCGTAACTGTGGACAAGTTTGGGGTAGCTTTGATGGGAGGACAAGGGAGAGACAGAGAAAGGAAGGGGATTCGAGTTCTGAGATGACGAGTTGAGGTATTTTTTCCGTCATTCGCTTGATGTTCTAGAAAAAAATACGTCAACGATGCATATAAACATGGTACTCTTCCATCGACAACGTAAATAATGGGAAATGAGCGATGAATGAAATCGTGGGTAGAGAACATACGTAGAGAGGATGGACTGATAACGCGATTATCGGACGTATATCCTGATTATAACGAAAAAAATAACAATTTCAGTGGAATAGGTAATCGAATAAACATAGCTTATAACATGTTTCACCTTCCACCATCCGGTACACTTTCAAATACCCACTAGTCTTTGATGTGAACATTCTGATCTTTCACAGTGTTGATTGATGAATGATTGGCATTCGAATGAGATTATCATGGAGACACGGATTTCTCATTTGGATTGATATTTCATCAGATTTGAGAAAAAAAGAAGATTGGATTTGACTCCAAAAACTTCAGTGGTGTCGGTGCGGAGGATCTGGACACGAGAATGCGTCGGCAAATGTTTCAGTGATCAAAACGAATTGACAATGCATTTGAAGTCTACATGAATTCCGCTACAGTTCTTAACGATGAACAATTTTTCAACAAATATTTTTATGTGATAAGGGGAATATAAGAGGTCTTCAACCAATCAATCATTGGAGTAACCGATATCCTACATAGCAGAAGGGGTTATGCAGTTACAAAAATATTCCAAAAGATATGTAAATCATATCTTTCAGGATACTTTTGGAACTGCTCAACATCTCCCGCTGTGTAAGCTACTTCCCACCTCAATGGTCAAATGATTCTGTTCATAGCAAAAGATCTGCGCATTTTCAAAGATTTTACCAACGGGAAACATGTCTTGTTTTTTTTTCTCAGAAATGACCCTTTGGATATCGCGTATCTCAAACTCAAATCATAATCAATGACCGATGGAGAAGTAAATTAGTATAGCCGGAAATATAGAAATGTAAGACAGAAACTAAATACAAGTTGCGTGATCGCCGTTAGAATTAGCAGAGCATTTCTCAGGGTGGCAAATGCACACGGAGATTCGAAATTTTTGCAAGTCATAACACGGAAACCTAGTGAACATAGCTGAAAGAAAGAGGGAAGAGGGTCAATAAATGAACCATCCTCGATGATCATTTAATTCTTGTTGTCCCACTCAGTAAAAAATTGCTCTACAAAATTTTTGGAATGAGATTTTATACTTCAGCCAGTCAAGAGTGAATTAGTCAAATTTCCAAGCAAAATTTCCACTTTTTTGGAATAATAATCTGAAGTTCGAGGCTAGAGATTTAAAATCATTGCAACTCTAGAGTGAAATTTTCATTGAGAGAAAGTGAGAGTTCTTTCGAAACGAGTGGAGACCATTGTGGGACTGGTTTGTATCAAGACCCCGAGCTAGGAATTATGTTGACCTACCTAGATGAGGCATACTCGTAGAAGAATCAAGATTCCATCAAAATTTCCATGAAAAAGAAATACGAATTGGGAACCGAGCCAGTCTGACACTGGTAGAACTCCACTCAAATCTGCATTCCAAAAATGAAGTCTTAAAATACACCTGCACTGAGGAAAGATTATTGCGAAATGTGACCCCAGCTATACTTTTTCCGATTACAATGACAAATTTATGATCAGTGCGATTATTTTCAGACTGGTACTCAAGGAATACTGTTAACATGACTCCAACTATGCAGCTAGGCCTCTATTCGGCATTATTTCCATCTCTGTGCGCTCTCAGGAACCCTCTGATAGAATCAGTTCCCCAGAAGGGATTGACAAGACCCGAAGCTATACTCACTTTTTTCGCACGAGTGTAGCCAAATCTCACAAGAGTTATTTATGAATACATTGTATATATTAGAACTTATTATAATGAATATCATATAACATTCATTTAAACAGTAATAGTACACCCTACTGATGAACAAATGCCTTTCTCCATGCTATACATTGCTAAACCCCCCTCATTTTTTTTGCTCAGTGTAATTTGGTTAATTTAAGAAGATGGAGCTGCGATAGCACATCTTGAAGCACAGAAAGATTTCAGGCTCAAAAAACAAATCATTGAACAAGTAAATCAAATTCATAAAGAGAAAAGATAACATAGGGTGAATTTGATATACATAGAATTGTGTATATTTGTAGATATACAGATATATGTATACATATGTATATATAAAGCGGACACCCAGAAGCCAGACCAGAGACATCAGCCGCCCGATTGGAAGTCACATTCCTAACAACTATCAAAATGATAAAATTGAATAATTCTTTCAAATTCATTCAGTCTGATACCTGCCCTTCAATTCTCGTCGTTGAAGATGAAGGGAGGTTACATGAATTATTCCATTTTCCCAATTTATATACATGAAACAGTAAAACTGGTACACCTAAATTACACCAGAATTCGGTGTTAACTTTTATCATATCAAAACAACCTGTATCTAAACGTACTATCCATAGAAAAGGAATGGATTATTTCCTCAAAAAAAAGTAAAAAAACCTTCCGTGTACCAGAGATTCAAGGCTGATGTATCGAATTAAAACGAATTGTATTCTCATTGATTTATACGATGATGATTTTTAAAAATAGCGTCACATGATAAAGATTGTTGGAAATGTTGAAAATACTTTTCTTCTGGTATTCTGATAAAAAAACACACTTCACTGCTTCATCTACATATATTTCATGCGCAATTTTTCAAACATATCCTGAAGGATCTGGAATGGAATAATGATAATTCACCTAGCGAAACGTTCGGAAGAATTTTAGTCTTTGAGATAGGAAAAATCGAAAATTTATTTGGGAGATCACGAACAAAAGCCTTCGGTCATATCTTTTCAATGAACAGTAATATATGGACAAACTGGATCATGTAGTAACGAAGAATCAGACGCTGACGTGAGATAACAATCCCATTGGTTGAAGTAACGACGAGATATTTAGTTCGAATGTTCGCATCTTCGATTCGTGCTCATGTCACTTGCACAAATCCTTCTAAGATGATCCATTCGGAATGTTATGACACATAAAAACAACGGTAGTTGGAAAAGTTTGTTCCCAAGTTGGGAAAAGGTTTAGAAAAAAATGGTGTTGCCACAAATGACAAAGGAAAGAATAGATGGCAAGAAAAATTATCTGTCACATTCACCACAATTTGAGATGGAATTTGGAACCAAGTGAGTTTTGGAGTATAATTTACTGCAACTGTCATTGAATTCGCTCCAGTTGAGTTGGAATGGCCACAATTTTGATTCTTCCGTATCCGAAAAATGCACAAGATTTCGAGAAAAATCACGGGGATAAATGAAAATCTGATAGGGATTCAAGAGGAAAATTCCTCAAGGAATTTCTTGGAGACGAATCATCGCTGTATGAGATAAGAATTTCTCTACCATATCTTAATTACCGTTGCATTCCTCAAGATATCTCTTAGTAAGGTTCAAGATGTTCCGAGAAAAGATATTGATTGGGAGTCTGCTCGAATCTTCCTCAAATTTCTTTCGGCTCATTGACAAGTGGCAATGCTGGAGTGCGATTGGTGAGGGAGAAACAATTTTTTGGCTATATTTTCAGAAAAATATCCTCACTTAGAAAAGAAACCCTTTGAAAAGTACTATGGTTTCACTATTTGGTGGTATAACAAATTAATTTAATATATATTCTTTGTCCTATTCTTGATGGATCCCGTAGCGAATTTGATCATACCAAAATTTTCAGTATTTTGTACACTAAAAAATAATCGGAATTTTCCTATACGCAGCAACCGGAAAATTCCGATCATGCGATAAGAAATCAATTCCCAACCAGAAATTTACAACAGGCGCAGTACTGCACCAGTACTAGCCAAGACTGGCAGGGTACTGGCATTTGTCTGGAATGATAACGCTTTTCAGTACTGGGGGTTGAGTACTGATGCCATTATTCGCAATCAGTGCCGGGCCAGTACTGGGTTAGTACCTGACCGGTATTAAGTTCTCAGTACTGGTTTATCAGTACAGGCATATCACTGTATCTTTATGTATCCAGTACTGATCCCGTACGTGTTGACCAAGTGTTGGAGACCCAATACTGGAACTGTACTGCACCTGTTGTCAACATTGGCATATTACGGATTTTTCTGATTGGGTTTTCGATAAATGTGTATGAAATTTCCCATAAATTCAACTAAAAATTTCGAACTTTATGGGATTTTTACTATCATTTTCCAGTGAATTTCCGGTAAAATACGGAAAATTCCTGCCGTATGTATATGTTAATTACTTCCAAACATTCATGTGCAGTTTCCCATAGAAATTTTTCACAGTGTGAGTATCATTTTCGTATGCTATATAATCAGTATGAATCTAGCGCAAATTCAGTAAAATACCAAATCGTAATCAAAACTGAACTGAAAACATACCGTATGCTTGTGGAATTTGCTACTTATTCAGTACAAATTCGGTATAAATTTGGTATGAATCTTCCATACCCAATTATTACCGAAAACGTATCAAATTTTGGTATATTTTTGGTGTAAACCAAGTCTGATCTCGGGAACAGTATTATTTGAGTGTAATTGAGTTACAGAAAACGCACAAACATACCAAATAATTTCAGTATGATCGCATTTGCTAGGGTGATCGGACGAATTTTGGACATTAGAATTCTGTCAAAAATTCCAAAACGATCCGCACTTGACCCAAAATTGGTTAGAAATGTCTATGGATGTCCGTTTGGTTCAAGTTTTGGACCAATGTAAGTACACCTGCTCATATCTTCCCTAATAGATGTCCTGGAATGTCCAGGCGGCATGTCCGAAAAATCCTCTGTCTTTACCGCACATCAATTTCCGCGTACGACCTCACAACGCACATGCTAAGCACGCAACGCGAATTCCGTAAAAAATGACAACCACGGAATTTTTTAATTTCTTTTAATTTTGACTCATTATTTCTCATGATATCCCGTGAAAAATCGTTCAGGTCTGATTAGGCGTGTTCAGGCCTGATCATGGACATTTTTTGGCAAAATTTCTCGTGCTCAACACTGACTGTATGTGGTTAGGCCTGACTACGCCTGGCTATTCATTTTTTAGCTTAATCGTAATTGAAAAGGCTTCAATTTTGTACCCACGTGGAAACCCGTGATCAAGCGTGACCGTGTGCGATCATGCCAAACAAACTATTCTCGCCCTTAATCATGCGAAATCGTACCAAATGAGAAGCATTCATACAAAATGACTCTGTGTTGATTTTTTTCTCACGAATGCACATGCTTCATCATGTCAAATCGGCCCCGAACGCATTCACGTACGCCGAAGCACGCGCGATCATGCCTGAAAACTGGAAACTGTGGAGCGTTTCAAAGTAGCTGATCTGATCATCTGGTCACACTGAGAAAAATGTATGGTTGCAATAATCAATTCGTTGGTTAAACAAGGTCCAACCAATTGATTGGTTATCATGACCAATTATGTGGTTGTAACAACCAATTTCGTTGGTTGCTCCAACTGCATTTTTTGACGTGGTCATCATAACCAAAAGAATCGATTGTGACCCTCACATAATTGGTTGTGACAACCAGTGAACTGTATACATACTGGAATGAGCACTCCCCAGATATTCAATAGAAATTCTTCGTCAGAGAGAGAAAAAGCAGTGAATGTACAAGAGACATCGCCTGACCCTGCCACTTACTACCTTTACTACAAAAATTGTGGAAATCATCCATGTTTTTAGCTGAGGTAGTAAGTGGCAGGGTAAGGCGATGACTGTCGTACATTCACTGCGTATATGACTTCTCTCTCTGACGGCGCTAATCTAGGGAGTGCTCATTCCAGTATGTATAGAGTTCAATGGTGACAACCAATTAATTGGCTAGACCATATTTAACTAACGAATTGGTCACTGCAACCATCCATTTTTCTCAGTGCATGACGCGATCACTTCTCAACCGATCAAAGGTGATCTGGCCATGACCAGATGATCAGGTCAGCTACTTCGGAAGGCTCCTGTATAAGCATAATAAATAGAAATGATTGATAATACATTAGTCTTTTATCAAAATAGGAAAAGGATGATGAACGGAACTCTTCTTTTTGTTAAGTTATAAAACTTATCAATTCTGTATGAATTTTCCATGCATAATAGAGCATAATCAAGCATGATTAGGCATAATTGAGCGTAATTAGTCCTGATCACGTGGGTACAAAATTGAGGCCTGATCACGCCTGATGAATGAGACCTGATCAGGCGTGAGCAGGCGTGGATGATTTTCTCACGGGTATACTTGAAGAAATGAGGACATTATCAATTTAATTTTGAAGATTTTAATATAACAAATTGTTTGTTCAATATTTGATAAAATTTTACACACGCTTCCTAGTATTTTTAGTTCGTTACGAACTACTGTACTGACTCCCGATGAAATTGATGGGCGATATGTAAATGGGGCATTCCATACCAAATCAGCAGCGATTTCCCTTCACATCTTCGATTTGTTTTTAATTTTGAGGGTCGATAGAGGAACCCAAATGATGGAGTTTCATCAAATTTTAGCCCCTTTGATGCATTTTTGCAGATTCAACAGGATAAACAAAAAAAAAATGTTTTTTTGTTTCATTTTGGAATATTCCAAGAATGGAATGTTGAAAAATTCTGGAGAAGTTCATACATATGTATTGTTAGCGACTCTTTCCAGATAAATTTTTTTGAAAAAGAACAACTGAAAATTTAATAACAAGAAAATTTTTTTATTGTAAGCAAATCGATTTTTTGAAGAAACACCTTCTCTGAAAGAATTGAAAAAATTCATAGTGACAGCCTCCAGTTTTACGGGAATTTTGGTTTTTTGAAATCTGGGGGCACTCAAAAATTGTGGAAATTATGAATATTTTTGTGAAGTGCTGCGCGTGAAATCGCTCCCCGGTCGATGCCGTGAACAGCGCCTCCCAGTTTCCACGCAAAAAACCATCGAGGGAGCTTCTCATTCCGAAAAACATCGAACGACAAAGGTTTTCCACTATGGAACTTTCAAATCTCTTACTTCAATTTTGAATAAGATACGGACGATTTTCTATCAACGGGATCAAAATCATCGATACTTCCACAATTTTTAAATGCCCCCAGATTTCAAAAAATCAAAATTCCCGTGAAACTTGAGGCTATCAGTATGAATTTTTCCAAATTTTTCAAAGAGGGCGTTTTTTCAAAAAATCGATTTGGTTATAAAAAAAAAATTTCTTGTTATTATATTTTTAGTTGTTCTTTTTCGAAAAAATGTATCTGAAAAGAGTCGCTAACAATACATATGTATGGATTTCTTCAGAATTTTCCATCATTCCATTCTTGAAATATTTCAAAATGAAACATGAAAAACTTTTTTTTTTATCCTGTCAAATCTGAAAAAATTCTCGGAAGGGGCTAAAATTTGGTGAAATTTCATCATTTAGGTTTCTTCATCGACCCTCAAAATTAAAAACAAATCGAAGATGTGAAGGGAAATCGCTGCTGATTTGGCATGGAATGCCCCACATATTTCAAAATGTGTTCAAACTGAAGAATTAGATAATTTTACTTCTGAATACATTCTTTGAAACTTTCTCCTAATTTTCATCTACAAATCGAATTCATTTTAACTCAATTGAATATCATTCGTAATCTATCCTTCGATTCGAATTCAGTTTTACTAAAAAAAATTCTAGAAATTAGTTGAAAAATATTCACCTTGTGAAAAAAGATAAAAAAAATTATCAAACAAGTCTAGCCTATCGTGAACCATCAAATACTCATCAGACTTCTGCAATGAATTTTGGAATACCGCAAAAATTTTGAATTTTGATAATCTATATATTTGATAATTATTGAAATTAATTTCAAATTCAATTTAGTTGATTTCATTTCAAATTTCCAATTCATAAAATAAAATTTTTGAATTCAAAATCGCGCTAAATGCGAATTTCTTCTGATTTTATTTATTTTTTTCCTTTAATTTCATCCTCTTATTTGAAAAAAAACCTTAAATCAATCGACCTCCCCCGTGTAATCGTAATTACTGTTACTACTTTTATCTGAAATATTATCTCATACCAAAACTCAATTCCTTCATTATTTGATGTTGTGAATTTAATATCAATTATTATTCACTTCAAAGATTCCTCGAAAAATCTTTTTTCCAACAAAGTTATAAATCACCCACTTGATTTGAATTGAATTACTCAGAATTTTCACAGTCAAATTTGAAGTTCTCATTGTCTATAAAATCCTTTTATGGTCTCACTTTTGTGGACAATTCTGCGAAGTATTACGTTCCCAGCTGCCATACATCATATCCGATTCGATATTCCTGACAAGATGTAAAGCATGGTTTCTGCCACCATCTTCAACATTTGATTCTCTATACCCCTCCCCTCCATGACTCTCTCTCGGAGTTTGACGGGCAATTTCGAGTGAGTACAAGAACAATGACCTTGACTTTATGATTCCATTTTAGGACTAAAGTCTTCTTTGTCCGATCTTTTCAATAGAGAACAAAAATTATTTTTCATCCTCCTTTGCTCTCAACACCCCTGCAGTGAACTTCAGTTGACTCATTGTCGCCTTCTTATGGGCTCAACATGACAAAACAAAACGAAAATATTCTCTTGGGAACGATATGTCGATTGACCAAGATTGCAAGATTGAAAAACAGATATCCATTTCCAACATTTCCACCAACTTTATCCGTATGGCGCTCCTTCAATCGTGAGTGTGTAATGAAAAGGAATTCGAATCACCGTAAATGATCCAATGAAGGTGAGAGAGAGAAGGCAATCGAGGCCTTGAGGTGTGGCATTTGCTTGTATTATGTTCCAAAGAAGGGGACACGTAGCAACGCACTCCAATGGTATGCCGAGTTAATGCAATTGTTCCCTTCCCCGCAAAGTCACGTATTCACCCCAACAACACCAATATCTTACCGATAACCGTACCCGGTCGAAACTGTCCTACGAATTGAATTTCAAGAATACAATTCGTTTGAATTCACCTGACTCTTGTTCACCGCATACCCCCCACTTCTGAGGAAAGAATCCATTGAACGGAGAAAAGAGAGGCCTCGTGTCTCCCCAGCTCATCGTTTTTCGTTATCCTTTTTCCTGTACTATTCTATGAACCTAAATGTTCCCTCTACAATTCTCCCTGAACGGAAATCTGAATCAGAAAATTTGTTTGTATATTTGTTGATCTCAAAGCAAACAACATACAATGTCTTTACCTTTTTTCGCACTTGTATACGATCTCCGTATACGAGCACCACTCTATCCCTGCTCTCGTTCGAGGTGAGTTGATAAGACAAACTCTACACATATTTCATTGCATTTTTTTTGTGTTTCAATTCGTGTGTATTTCAAACGCACACGCACGTACGAGGATAACAACAAGTTGTTTGTTTTTATTCCGTTTGAGTTCCCGTTGTCCCATAATCGTTAGAAAATTGTCAAGATTTTAGTTGCCATTGGTTTCGGTATTCCAAAATTGGTTTCATCGAATTGAAGTTCAAAAGCCCCCGAAATGACGAAAAATGATGACAGCAGAGGTAGGGATGAAGATGATGAATGATCATGATGTTGTTGTTGGTTGTTGTTGGTGTTGTTGTGAAGCGGACATCATACATATCCATCAGGCATCCAGTTCACAGTCGGAGTCACAGTTGAAATCACAAGAAAATGAAGAGATAGAAGAATTTCATTCATTGATTGACAGGCAGTTGCATCGAATCATGAAATCTATGATTTACACATGTATGCTATGCGATTTTTCAAACACTCCATATATGTATATATATACATATTCATTATTTATATACATGTATGCATGTTTGTGAATTAATTCGTACGATTATTTATTCCTTTCTCAGACTTCTCGCTTTTTCTGTCCCTCTCTTTCTTTCCGTTTTACATTCTTCAAGTCAAGTTCATCCTTATTCGATTCTCTCTTCACGTTTTCCGTACGTGAATTTCCAACGGATCGGGGGACACATTGACCAACAGGAACGAGTCATCAATTGTATATTGTATCCTACATCGATCGAATCAGTGCTTTAGAAGGAAGCTTCAACGAGATAAGTGTCGTCCGTGGCGACTCCCGTCTGCCCAACTTGGGTACCTTCAACGCGGACCCTCGTAGCCGGGATGTATTGACCGTACGCCCGCTGAAATCCACACCACAAGGACACACTACATTGTTGCACGCAAGGCTCACCTATTCTATCGGTTTTTCCTAATCTTTATATGTGTATTATCTACCTATTTGGGGGGCTTCTATATTTAATGAAAGCCTGATCTACAATTTTATCATTTGCGGGGGTGTACATATCATTGTGAATTTACAGCAATGTGTTGTAGATTCTCATATAAAGGTTTATGCATAAGTTGCCGAGTAAAGCAGGAAAAATTTCTCATTGCTATTCTAATTTAATGAAATTTTGAATTATTCGTGTTTTACTCAGATCATTACAAGCGATTGTATGTTGTTCATTTATTCTATAAAGTGCGTATCTAACTTTGGAGAGTTGACTCATGCATTTCATTTACCGCATGCATATCAATATTGGAATCCTAAACTTTGATCTCTGTAAAAATCTTTGAAAGAGCACACTATAACGTTACATGGGTTCGAAAGGAATTATTTTCATTCGATCAATCTGGTTCGAATTATAAACGAACGAGTGGATTTTGGGAGATTGTAAATGAATGCAAACCACGCCATCTCACCCTAACAGCGCACCCACCAATCAGTGATGTCAGATTCGAGACCAAGACCGCTTTTACCCTCTCCATCGACCACTTCCCCTTTCTCCCACCATGCGGAATAAGTCAGGCGAGCGAAAGAGTGATAGTCACCCTTTCTTTGTCGCTCACCCGACTTATTCCGCATGGTGGGAAAAAAGGGAAGCAGTCAATGGGGTGAGTAAAAACGGTCTCGGTCTCGAATCCGGCATCACTGCCACCAATTTCCACGTCGCATCTCTGTGGAGGCGAGATTGATAAAAGGTAGATGTGGATACAAGGTGCAGAAACGGAGAAGCAACGTAAAGAAGACGGAACAAGGTCTGGCGATCGATGGTTGTGCTGTACAGGGAGCAAATACTCATTAATAAAAAGTTAAAATTTGTTCTGTAACATAAAGAATTTCTTGCAATAGGCATTAGCCTTCAGTAGTTATGATAAGAAGTCTTGAATTCCGGAAGATCCAGGATCAAATTCATAGTTTTAATCTTTTATTCCTCCAACAAAAGCAGCATTAGAAACAAAATCCTTCACGAAATTTTGGGGCTTCTTCCTTGAGATCTCGACTGTTTCCGGCGAATTGACTTCACTGTGAAAAAAATTCCTCCTGAAAATTCAGAAAATGTAACTGTCATTTTTTACAGCCACTTTTTTCTGAATTTTCAAATAAATTTTGCTGATTTTCAAGAAATTTCAAATAGATTTCGGAAAGTAGTCTGAAAAATTTAGTTAATCTTCTCAAGTTTCAGCGAAATGGTCTTAAAAATTCAGAAAAAAGTGGCTGTGAAAAAGTACAGGCACATTTTCTGAATTTCTAGAAGGAATTTTTGTACAGTGTAAAAAGATCAGAAGCATTCTCATCATGATGGTCAACGAACAAACCATTTAAGGTGAAACAATTATGCCCTCTGCAGAAACATCTTAATTTCCAGAGGCTAAAGGATTCCTGTAAAACTCTCCTATATTCCGAATAAAAGAGCACTCTTTAACGATCAAAGATAACAATCAGAAATCACGCTTCGGTTAAAAATTTTATCATCATTCAGTCCAATGCCTGAAGCAAGTTCGATCACAGAGAATCATCTGTATATCTTGCTGCATATCAACAATGCATTGTTGAGAAGCCTTGATCTCACCTCAGGAGGATTGAAGGTGATACTCCGTCAATAATTTTGACACAGAGTGAGGGAATGACTTTCTCAACCATGGCCACTGAGAATTCCAGACATCTGTACTTCGTTTCAGGAGTGATCTACTCTATTGGAACCGCAAATAGATAGCCATCTCCAGCTTGAGTCGGATCCTTAGCAGTGCTTCAGCGATGAGGGATCAGATTTCAGATTCACTTGGCTTCTGCAATGGAACGAACCCAACGCTATCACGCAAGATGACGGAGTCTCCCACCCATGCAGGGAAACTGCGAAAATGTGAAGGTTCCTTTCTGTCTGAAGAAGTATCTATGAAGGCTCAAGCCTCTTTACGGTTTTGTTCACTTCTAAGTGCAAAAGGAACTCTGAAGTGGACCTCACCCCCATCTCAAGAATTCGAACAAAAGTCACTGATGCCCCTGAACCAAAATATCTTATCAAGCTTGGAACCGCAACTGACAAAACTAAAACAAATGTCAGTCAGAAATTAAATTTATCTGCTCCACTTTTTTCTCTCTTCCAAGGATTTTTCCTCCATTTCGAGGAACTATTGCACTCTCCGAGCGTTGAGTCATCCAGAAAGTGAGGGAAAATTCCCCTGAATCATGAAGGAAAAGTTTTCCTCGTGGAAAATTTCTGCTCCCACCATTCCGTGGAGGCGAATTCCACCATTATTCTTCAGAGTGTATTCTTTCTACGCTCTACTTTTTCGACCCAAAATTCCAATGAAAAGAGCTAAACATGTCACAATAGAATATTTCTTGCAAAACTCACGCGACTCGAACCAAATTGATTTCATATTTCGAGAAATATTGCTGAAGGAGGGATTTTTGTTTCCGAATCTGCAGACCTGACACACTTCAAATGTAGATCAGATTAGCTTCCCGAATAGCATAATCGCGACGTATCCGTCGTACACAACGTACATTTCACGGAAGTAGACAGATGGAGTATCCACGTGAAGAGCACCGATATACGACGGAGACATCATTGAGTGTACAATCAGGATTAGTTACTAAACAAATGTCTCTTCTTCTTCTCTCAATAATAATTTGAGTGAAATGAAGTGTCATGACATGAAACTCAAGAGCATCCATTGAATGTCGTTAATTGAATGGATTTAATACAAACTTGTAACGGTAAATGACCATTCAAGTCCATTGAAAACAGATATTTGTATAGTTTAAATGGGTAATTCCAACTCGAAGTTGTGTATGATGTTTTTTTGGGTGTAACTATTTGACATCGGTGAGTCTAAAGCACCAAAGAATTGCACTCAGCTATCTCAAACTGTAATGAGAAATCTGATTCCACATAGACGAGACAATCGAATAAAAATCCACAAATTATATCAAACAAAAACTGAATTTCAATATGATTTCATGAATTACACGATTGAACGAGATATCCTAATTTTTCTGAGTCCTAAACAAGTTGATCCGAACAAATGATCCAATTCCACTGAAATCAGCTGGAACATCGCAATCATTCTAGGACTTGAAACTACATGAATGATTTGGAATGTACAAATTAATCTCAGTTCATCTGAGGAAATTCACACCCTCGGAAGTGAATAATTTATTCAAAGTCACGTAGATTTACCTCGAACGGATTTCCAAATGAAGTATCTTACACTCGAATGTAACTTATTTCAGTTCGTATAATGTATGAAATCTTCGAGAATCTATTGTCCAATATTGTAGCCAAGCACGTTATTGTGGATCTAAATTAAATCTGAATTAGCTTTTTCATAATTCAACTACTAAATTCATTCCGGTCACTTGGCCTGATAAGAGCGCTGGATTCATCTCTGATTCACGTAGGACAAAGTGTATAATTTTTGACGTACAAGAATAGCAGTTCCAATAGGCTTGAATATTCTGTGAACTATTATCAAATCTCTATCAGAGCTCTATTGTTTGTATTTTTCTATTTTTCATTTTTTCAATTCATTCAGCTAGCCACTGCTGGCCCATTGAGAACAGAATCGTCAGAATTTGACCAACTTGATGTCATTGAAACGATCAAATCATCATAAAAATGATGAAATGAAGAGAGGTAATTGTGAGGAAAATTTGGATCGTGTTTTGATTGGAGCAAAAGATAATATTACTCCGAGTGGAAGCGAACTTGGAACTTCTAAATTCAAGAGTTAACTCCATTACCATCAATTTGGATTCAAACTATCCATGATGAATTCATGTTTATTGTCATAACGGGAGCTCTTTGTGGAGACTCTTTTGCTGTACGAGTTGGTAACAATGACTAACATCCTTCTCCAGTGTATGAATTGGAAAGACTTACTACTCTCATACAGAATCATGAGTGAGCTGAGTTACCAGATATGGCGATTTAGCGCCAAATTAGTGGGTTTTTTCACATTTTGGCGAGGGAGAAAAATTAAAATGACGTTGGTGATATTTTGCATCATTCTTTGTCTGCTGACTGTGTCCATTAGGAGGGAAAAAATCCAGAGAACATACAAAATCCTTAAGGGTAGGTATTTGAAAATTTGTAATGACCTTTGAAGGAACTAAATTTCAAATTCAGGAAAGAAATTATCTCAAATTCTTTGACTAGAAAAAACAGGGGACATCCAGATGGTGAAACTTTTCATCTATCATCTGGCAACCCTGAAGATGAGCGGCAGGGAAATTGGTTCACCGAAGTTCAAGTTCGATTCCAAATGGGATACATTTTTTTCAATTCAGGATTATAATATTCCCGTATAAAAGTTTCTCCTGTCCATTTCCATCAACTCGCGAAATTTCCATAATAATTTCCATGTTTTGGGGAAAAAAATGGAGAAAAGAATAAGGAAATTTTGCATGGACGAGGAAAACTTTCCTAAGGGTTCTTCCTAGTAGTCAAAGGAGCGTTCCGGAGTTGCTGCTTCAA
Organism: Gonatopus flavifemur; assembly: GCA_018340375.1. NCBI lineage: Eukaryota > Metazoa > Arthropoda > Insecta > Hymenoptera > Dryinidae > Gonatopus > Gonatopus flavifemur. The sequence goes on along the minus strand of JAFFJZ010000029.1, from coordinate 571,348 downwards.
GTGATCCGGATCCCTGCTCAAGCATTTTGATTGGTCGGAAAGTGATCCAGATCACTTGAATCAGCTACTTCGGGAGGCTCCAAAATAGGGTCAGTTTTTACCCAACATTACGTCTTTTTGATCAGTCATTTGAATCACGTATGGAACCTCGAAATAACATCAACTTAATGTGCTCTAAATCGTCGTGTTTTCATTGGTTGGCCTCGTCTTGTAACAACAGACCGGGAAGTTGAAACCTTCATCAGCCCGAGCAGTAAAAGCGAGATTCCCTGACTTGAAGACGACCTCACTAGGGAGAAATGTGAATCACTCTGAGCCAAGGATTCGAACATCCTTCCTCGCCGGATAACAGTGTCTGACAGATCAATGTGCTGCCGGGAGTGGTTATTGAATCCTATTATATGCTTCAAAGAGGAGTTCCACATCAAAGCTAGCATCTCCTGAGAATTTAGCTGCATCTCTGATTTGAGAAGATGAATCATATGTCTTATAGAAACTATAATCCTCCTGATTGATATTCTAATGAGAGTGAATTCAGTGAACTTGATCAGCCGTGTTAATTAGAATTACCACAAATGAAGCGATTAATCAATCTCAGTGAATGGTTCGTGTACTATCAATCGTATACTCTACATAACAAAATTGCGTATTCATACGTTCACAGAAGGAATATTCCTGTAAATATGCATGATATGGACCTATTTTCATGAACTCGCTGTGAAATAATGTGATATGTGCTATTTGAAATGAACGAAAAGCGTAGGATTTCATCATAAAATACTCAATAAAATAAAATCACACTCATGAATGCCATGAACCACACGTATGATTCGAAAGTATTATCACGAAACTCCATTCTTACGTGCTGAAAATGAACAAAAATCGATTCTGAAATGAGTGAAAAGCAGACAATTAAGAGAACTGACGAACGTCATCGGCTAATCCAAGGATCATCCAATTGTTGGAACCTGATTTCAATCAAAGTTCAGAGAAATCGGAGGAGTGACTTTTCAAACGATTCCATAACTGGGACGATCGACGACCTAGAAAAACAGTAATTTCACGTACAAGGGATATCCAGACGTGACACGAGTTCAAAAGGATTATCTGCCTCCGAGTGTAAAGTTGTGACGTAAAAGATTTTACGGCATCACAGAAGGATGCCACTCCACTCTCTCACGCGTGAAGAGTTCAATGTCGCTGTGAGGCACCATACCGTTGATTTCTTGAGATTTTCTAGGGGATTAAGAGAAATAAATAAGATCTCTCTTCATCTCCGATTATTACTGTTTCATTTTGATAGAGCTTCTGGTGCAAGAATGATCCTCCCAGCAATCAATGTAATCGAAACACTCGATGTTGGAGAACCACCTTTGATATCGACTTTTATCCTATAGAATACAGATTTAATGGAATTGAGAAAGAAGAAATCCACCATTCCGGGAGCCGGGAGAATTGAATTTGGTTGAAACGAATTGATTTTTCACCGTCATTGAGATCTGATGAAATATCCAGAGATGGGTCAAAATCAAAATCAAACATAGCGAAACTGGATTCAGGGTTTGTTTGATTAGGATTGAAGTTAAAGTCACGATCAAGGGCCAGGTGAAGAGCTTGAGAGTATTTAATAGAATACTTGAGGTTCAATTTGCAGCCTCACTGAAACAAACTTCAGTTCCAATTCCCTCGATAGCTAAGTCTCTAACATGATCCCATGAATGATTGATCATCGTGAGTTGCTATGCAGATAAATTGATGATGATCATCCCGATCACCATACAGCATTTTCAAGTACAATCACGAGCATACTCCTCCAACTTCATTCCTTTGTCTATGTCCAGCAATGAATAAATCACTGTGATCACCAAGAAAATGTCGGAAGAATGAAATTGCCTTCATTGAAAGTATTTCACCCTGCCTACTTGAATGATTCACTTTGAACTCCATGGAAGAATTGATTACTCAATCGTGAGAGGATAGCATTGATGTATCGATGGATTCAAATTTATCCTGTATAGTGACGCATAAAAATATTTGAAATTAAAATCCCCGACCATTGAACCCATTTTCCAATCCTTAATTCACAAATAAATAAGAACAATGGAATTTCCATTGAAGAATCAATGTGTACCTTGGCGGATTACATCATTCTACAAACGATTCACCTGGAGAAATTGTGGAAGATTTCAAAAGTGCAGAGTAATTCACAGTAATTGGAGTAATTTTCCCGAAGAATGTTAAAGAGTGCTTGGATGAAGCCTTGTAGATTTGCTTCCTCAAAAAAACGCTTCAATAACACAAAAACATAGGATACATTGGTACATGATTTTTGAGTTGCATCGACAAACTTCCAAACATTTGCACGAAGAGTGCGAAGAGAAACCACTACATGACCCAAATCTTTTGATTGTATCTTAGCTCGATGCGCATTGCTCGAAACTGGAATCATTATGGCTTTAATGTAACGTGTATGAACAAGGATTAAAATAATGTAGATATTATGTTCGTCTATACAACTCGGCGGATTGATGATCGTTGACCTACAAACGGTGAAAACAATTTCACGTGCGAGGGATACCTCCATGTCACATAGGATTCTGAATACATCTATATGAAGATATACAGGGTGATTCAAAATTCGCGCACTCTTTTTTGGGAGTAGATTCCTGATGAAATTCCAAAACGATTTGTCCTTTTGCACAATGCTCTCCGACGCATAATTTCCGAGATATAATTAATTAAAGTTGACTAATTATGAGGTGGATCCATCGGTCATTCAGGAGCGTCATAACAGAACAAGAGAGGAAGGTGCTTGCAGAGGGCGCTCATACGATCAGCTGATCTGTATAATCGATACGATTTACCAACATACAAATTGGTAAATTTTCTATGTAGACCGATTGAATTCGTCGACACTGTGGAAAAATTGATTATTGTCATGAATTCTTATCACGATATGCTGTAGGTGAAAGTTGTAATTTCGTAGGGATAGGGATTCAAGTGGGAGAAAAAAGCATAACTACTCGTTTTCAATCAGAATTTTCATGTAAAGAAGAAAACATGAGAATTTTCATTCATCCGATACCCAATTTGAATGGTTTGATTAGTAAGTTTAACACAAGAGATTGGATTCCGAATCCTGTATTCTGATTGGTCGAGAATCAATGTATGTTAGATCAATCCTCGGCTGTTTCAAATGATTCTTCTGAAGAATGTGTTTTCGACTTATCCCAACCACAACATTGAACAATGATGAATTTGTTCGAATTCACCCTTTTGACATTATTCGATGATCATAAAGGGTTTATCGAACGTTAATAACTTACTTCAACTTGTACGTAATTAACGTTCGATAAACCCTTTATAATCATCGAATGATGTAAAAAGGGTGAATTCGAATAAATTCATCATTGTTCAATGTTGTGGTTGGGATAAGTCGAAAACACATTCTTCAGAAGAATCATTTGAAACGGCCGAGGATTGATCTAACATACATTGATTCTCGACCAATCAGAATACAGGATCCGGAATCCAATCTCTTGTGTTAAACTTATTAATCAAACCGTTCAAATTGGGTATCGGATGAATGAAAATTCTCATGTTTTCTTCTTTACATGAAAATTCTGATTGAAAACGAGTAGTTATACTTTTTACTCCCACTTGAATCCCTATCCCTACGAAATAACACTATTTTACATTTGTCTGCGTAATAAAAATCATTACTGAAATTACAACTTTCACCTACAGCATATCGTGATAAGAATTCATGACAATAATCAATTTTTCCACAGTGTCGACGAATTCAATCGTTCTAAATAGGAAATTTACCAATTTGTATGTTGGTAAATCGTATCGATTATACAGATCAGCTGATCGTATGAGCGCCTTCTGCAAGCACCTTCCTCTCTTGTTCTGTTATGACGCTCCTGAATGACCGATGGATCCACCCGATAATTAGTCAACATTAATTAATTATATCTCGGAAATTATGCGTCGGAGAGCATTGTGCAAAAGGACAAATCGTTTTGGAATTTCATCAGGAATCTACTCCCAAAAAAGAGTGCGGGAATTTTGAATCACCCTGTATATAAAACCGTGACAAAAGTTATTGATCCAAATAAAATGGTTCAAGATGTATTTTGTGTGATGTTGGCGTTCTCCAATCCTCTTTCTTTTCTCATGAGCATGAGTTAATGGGTGAATAATCGAAAATAGTGATATTTCTCGACTCTCCTTCGAACTATCACGTATAATTGGAGAGAATTCTTTGTACTTGAGTGCGTGAGTATGCAGAATGCACCATCTTATAAGTAATGAAAGAACCTCTAGTTGATGCTATTGATTTCTATATGAGTCCCGAAATTGTTCTCCGTTCTTCTGGAATGTCATAGGAGAGATTGTGACCTTTGCAGGATCAAATCTACATGAAGCACATGTACGGAAACTCCATTCGTTTAAGAGAATCTTTGTCAGCTGTACACAGTAGTGAAATGAGCTCATGATTGAGCGTTCATCATGCACATTTACGATGTTTATCGAATTGAATGGTCGAATGGATTCGTGGGAAATATTTCAAAGGAAAATCGAATAAATCTTTAGGAATCATGTTCCCGATAGCGATGCTGCACGTTGATTATTCATAAATCCGATCATTTTTCAGCAGCATCAATCGAATGGAACAAGTTGATGGATAAATATAATTACTCTCACTGAATATCATACGATCGAACAAATTGGTGACAGCGGTGGGATGCAAAATCCTCTCTCCTTGTCATAGACTGGAATTTCCAGTCATATAATGCTGTCCTTCGATGAATTCCGACTGATTGTGTCAATGGTAACCGTAATGTGGAGAGGATAAAAATATGAATTCATGCCGTTTGATCGCTGCACTGTATTTTTCATCGGAACAATCAACCGTTAGCTGCCACACTTGGAACAGACCGACCCCAACATGATTCAATCTTGACTTACCATCAAGAAACTCGATAATTCGAACTCTCCGCTCAATCTGGTGCAACTTTAGAGTTGACTCACCTCACTCCACCCTCGCGTGACATGATTGCCCATGTTTCATATAATTCTTCTCCATGATACAGTGATAATGTCATTTAGAAGCGAAAATGCACCCATCGATTGATGAAGAGAAGCGATGCATGTGTACTGCAAAAATGATTCTTTCACAAATTCGAAATGAATTTTCCTTCAGGGAAACCATTTGATTGAAGATGAGGATAGTTTTAGTACTGTCTAAATTTTTTTCAAGACATATGTACGCATAGCGTGACTTTAATGTACGTTCACAGTTGGGGTCATAATTGACCCCAGTGTGGCAGCTATGTTACACTGGCGAAGTGTGGCGGCTGAGGGTTAAGTAGCTGGATCTTCAAACTCGCCGGGCTCTCGAATATGCGTGAAAGCATCATTCAAACCGTCGCAGCGACATTTGTCGATGAATTCGAATGAAACTTACAGATTTCTCGATTTGTAAGGCTTCCCCGAAGACTGCGATGTCGCAGAAAATTATAAAAATTAATAACACACCAACAAATTTTCAATTCAAACTCAAAAGTATTTTCATGGTTTGTATCGGAGAATTGGTGGAGGAAGTTTGAGCTACAAGAAAATTTCCAGCGACAAAATTGTTCTCTAGAGTGTGATCTAACTATGGGTAGAATTTTAGATCGATTGGAGCATCAATTTGCAGGAGACAGCGATTTGTTATTGACGTACGATGGGAAGTTCTCATCATTCCGTGTCGTTTTTTGGCCAAATATCAACATCTATAACAGGAATTCTGTTCGGTCGATTGCTTTGTAGTAAATTTATGTTTTTTCACTGTAGTCGAATGTTTGGTATACATTCTCGGAATTCGCTCATCGAATATGAGATGGCGCACACTCTTTATCCATGTTCTCAACAGCACTCGAACAAAAATACTCATTATTCAATTATGAATTCATATCGAAATTTCGACAGGAGTAAAAAGAGGATATCAATTCAAATTCGATGGAATATTTGCAATGAAAAACATGGATTTGAATGATCACACATATGAAAAAATCTCCGAAAAAAGGATTATCCACGTGTCTAAATATAAATATAAACATCAAATGGAAAACTGTAGTTTGTAATTCATGGGGAGCCCAAGTTATGCAAAAAGAAGTCAAATCATGTGGTAACTTATACATCTTTTGATCTGATCTTCAAAAATCTGCCTGAATTGAACGATTCTTGAGATTCTCGCATGCCAATGATTCATTTGATCCGAATTTCGTACCTCTCCATGAATCTCCTCCTTTTTGCATTGAAAAGAATTGGTGTTCCATATGAAAATTTGAGAGGTACCTGATACAAAATTGGATATTGCAAAATGTTGGAGGATAAATTGAGAAATGTATGCATACATCAGCAAAATAGGGTTCTGCCCGTTACATTTGTTGGAAAATAGATTAATATTCCACTCCCAATTCAAAAGATCCAATCATTGAAATCAGTAATGTATATTTCAATGCAGATGAAATTTCCCCTCCAAATTCTATCGGACATTTGAACAACAAAACTCCATTTCGCTAAAAGTGCACACATTTTCAATTAACATCGAAAATGTAAAACATGAAGATTTCCTAATGAAAACAAATTACCAATGCAATATGAGAATATAAGTTTGAATTTACAAAGGAGAGATCCTCTTTCTCATCTGTTTAGAGTATCAAAAAGAAAAATTAAATAACAATACACAGCATCAAATTCAGATACTCATAAGTGAGAAAACGATCCCTCAGAATGCAGCAAAACCAACAACAATAATTCCTCACGTATGATCCGGGGTAAAAGTGACTTTAACATGACGTAATAGATCTTTAATAACCAGAGGGTGAGATAATCAGGTTAAACTCGTTACTGGATCAACGATAAGAGGGTTGACATAGAGTTTTTTAGATAGACACTTGAGATTCAATTTTGTCTTGCCTGGCTCATCTGAAGTGGATGCTGCTCAACAACCTTCCGATGTTCCTTTAGTTATGCATTATTCATAAAAGCAACTCATGTTACATTACAACGCGCATATTTAATTTCAACTTGTATCACGTTTTTTAATTGCTAAAGATTTCTTTCTTTTAACTACTTTGATAGAAAGTTATGTTCAAGTTATATTTTGTATTGTTCATATAATATTGAAGCATTCCAGGATCAGAAAATAACTCTCTTCATTCGTATAGCAATCTTCACAAACCGTTTGAGACCGTTGATTTTCAATTCAAAGGAATTTTATGTTCCGTGCAGTGAGTTCATGGCATCTCAAAAACTCTCAATGATGACAAAAATTGTATTGAGGAATAGCATCACAGTGTACAAAATCGTGTGCTTAAAACGATTCACTACAGAGCGACACCAAGTTCCCAACTGTGTTTGCTAAAAGTCTCGTGTTGCAGTACAATTTTTCATATTCACTGTCGCATAATTCAGACTTCAATCACAAACAGAGGAAGGAATATTCGTGGAATTTATGAAAAAGAAACAGGATCCCTGCGATGTTTGAAAAAATTATTGTAACGCAGTACAACAGAAATTCTTGCAGCGAGAGAAAAGTTGCTAAAACCGCAGGTTCTGTTGGAAAAATGATTAGAATAATTACCGTGGAATGAATGAATATATGATTAGAATAAAAAACCGTGGAAATTTTGCAAGCGTGAGGAGAATCGTCATAATTTTGCGATTTCCGTGGAGTATTTAGATTTGAAGACACATTTCGCTGTTGGCATAGATTCACGAGTGTTGGTTCAAATCATCACGACTCTGGCAATTTTTGAGATTGAGTACTCTCTCATATCTGCCGAACAAATGGCAACAATTCGAAAACGGTGATACTGCAGTAACGGCAGGATTGTCCACACCACGATCTAGCTAATAAATCCCCAACAGTAGTGGGCCGTTTCTTTATTCTCATAAATTTCGACTTGGGAATGTTCGTTCTTGGCTTTTGGCGACATTATACTGATTTCCCAATGGATATGTTATGTGAAACTACATAAACTCATAAATTTTCAGAAGATTGATGAATCCCAGTCCTGAGAAATGTGTGAATTCCCTCGATATATGAGAAGAGTTCGATCCCGCCCCAATCAAAAACTCCACACCCTTGAGCGTGGAGGAAATGTTCAAAAAATGTACCCCTCAGCAACGCCATTCATGGAACTGTGTAGCCCCTCACGAGAATCCAGCCAAGGGCTAGCAAGAGTCCAGTGATTAAAGGGAAGCTTGTAAAGGCCTAAGGAGTGCTGATATAACGATTACACATTTGAACAGAAGGCAGCAACGAAACAAGTTATTATAGGACATGAAATCAGTGGAGTAATATACAAGTGGTCAGACATGGAAATGGATTTAATAGTCACCTCAAATTGAAGAGCACGAATGTTTCCCAAATGCTTTCAAAACACCAAATGAGATGTCTCTTTATCTTTTCATGACTTAGCATCTTGGAAATGTGCTTTTTTATCGATATATACAAACCGTACTACCGACACATAAAATGAGGATCACAAAAATTCCACTTTTAGCCCCAAGACGCATTGCCTTTGTGCGAACAGGCTGACGATTCAAAAGTAAGGCGAAAAAGCAAACGTCCCCTGCTATCTGTTCATCGATGATAAAAGGTTTCATTAAAAGCAAAGACGAGATCTCTCTCTCTCTCTCTCTCTCTCTCCCTCATCGATTCTGTCACACGAAGTAATTTTTAAAATGAATGAAGATGAAGGGGGAAATGGAAGAACCAAAGAATCACTTCGTTTGTCATAACCATTTCTATTCGTCAAACCTTCTGACGGCGAAGAAGAAATATTTGCGCAGTTGATGTGAATTTTGTAGGAGTTAATTCCAAATATGTTTATGATCACGAATAAAATTATGCGACATGCTTTTGAAAAATTGTTTTGCACATACTTGAGGATGAATCAATACAATATTCTGTATCTAAAAATGGTTTCATCTTCTTATTACAGGATGAAATCGATCATTTTCCTTGCAGGAGAAAAAACGTCTATAGGGTTTGGATTCGTAATCCTGAACATCGGGTCATTTGATATTTTCGAGGTCATTTAAAGTCATCATAGATAGCTCCATCAAAAGGGGCCTTCCACTTGTGAGTCGACGAATTTCAACATCAGTTAATATGTTTAAATATGAAGAACTGAGTCAAATAAAAAAGAAGGAATGACGTAAATCACGCTAAACGATTGATATCAATAGAAAGAATCATATCGAATAAAATGACATGACTTCGGTGCAATCGTTGTACGACTCACGGTGAATATAACCCCTTGAACGGCAGTTTCAGAATTCATATAGGAATTCCAATTATGCGTTCTGAAACTCCTGTATGTTGCCTGATTCAAAAATGAGCTTTGCATGTACATCCCGGATGAAAACAAATCTATCTGGCAGAGATTCCTAGATAATAAATTCGTCGATTCGCAAGTCGCTGAGACTGTATATGTGCCATACTCATACGCACTTTGTTCCCATCTCATTGGCCACACTATGGAACAAATCTAGACATTTTTATGGAAAAATTATATTAGAATTTTAAAAAACTCGATACACGTATCGTGAAATTGAAGAGAGAAATATGGAATTTTATGTAAAATAATATGAAAGACCTTACGTTTCAATTCTTTTTCTGTTCAAAAGTGCATACTTGGACATTTCGTGGCATGGTGATTCATACCAGAGCGATTAGTTTTCACTCGAGACGGTTAAATAAGAACATGTTTTTTTTTTGTTTTATAATCAATTTTTGTTAACCCGGTCACCTTACGCTGCCAGGGCCAATTGGACCGGGGGAGGAAACCTCCATCCTAACCTACGCGGCAGAAGTAAGGTTCCCTGACCTATCAACCGCTGTCTCCCCTATACGGTGTGGTATCCGCTTTCGGGGTAACTTTGGTTGACGCACCAACCGCCATTTCTCCTGTCGCGGCATTACCGCTAGCGAGAAAGGCAACTGATTGGTCAGGGATTCGAACCCCCAAGCCTGACGGACATCCATGTCTGAAAGTTAGTGCGCTAACCAGTCAGCCATGGAGCCGCTTCTAAGAACATGTACAACCATGGAAGGTTACCCAGCACACACGACTACACACGGGGAAAAAAAAGTATAGTATATGTCTCATGACGATATAGATGGTTAGCCTAAACCATCTATATCGTTACCATAGCGATACAATATCGCTATTTACACTCTCTCTTCTAACTATACTTCAGATCGTTACGATAACCATACTTTTTTCCGTGCAGGGGTTTCAAAGGACCGATGACGGCCCTTTACCGATGTTGCAATGAGGCTATCCGCAGTCCTTTGAAATGCCAGTGATCATTGTTCGTAGGGTATTGGCTCTCTGTATATTCTAAGAAATATGTAAGATCTAGATTTGCAACCTCGAAAAAATATGGGGGACTACAAGATCTCGATATCACTAGATTTTTTCGTCTAGTTTTCCCAGAAACGAAAGTACGAAATGAATTCAATTGAATCGCGACATTATATTGATACACACAAGATCACTAATTTCTTGAGAAAACTAGAAGGAGAGTAATGGGGTGTTGTGAATTTTCTAGAGCCCCTGGAACTTCTAAACGTACAAAATTTAATTCATGAAGTTAGCGTGCCCTTACACGATAGGAACTCATCCCTAAAATCAATGGTACCCTGGAGCAACTCCCCAACTTGTATTTTTTTTTCTGGAAAAATAGATTTTTACCAGTTCCTCCAGAATACCATTTCATGATGAATCGTCACAGAAGCCAGGGGAAAACTCCATTCCGAAGAGACTCGATCGATCGATAAAACAATACTACCTTTTTTTTCTGGTCGATCAAAGAGATTGAAAAATGATCAATTTACAGTGTTTTATCGGTAGATCGCCTCTCGTGGAATGCTGATAGCGACCCATACAGCGCATCAGAATTCCTCAAGAATTGAAGACTTTTTTTCAACATATGTGCTGTTTGGGGACTCTATTTGATCGATAAAAATTATTCCTCAAGTTTATCAGAGCTAATTTCACGATTAACTGTACAATTTCTAGGACTTCACAACTGTGCAAGGATGACTGTGTACACACTGATATATACGTTACGTTTCTGATATGTACAAACGTAGATAGCGGTATTGTACATCTGTACAATTGACCACACAAATGTGCACTGTGAAGAAAAAAATAACTCATACAACAAATATCGATATCTTAAAAATCTTATCACCATTTTCGGTAAGTCCTCTCTCCTGTGCAAATACAATATCAGAATGTTCAAGTATGAATATGAAAATACTCTCGTAAATCCTTCCAATTGAAATCATGAGAAAGGAATGAATAGAGACAGGGTCAAGACAGCTCCCGCCAATCGCAGTTTGATGGTTTTTCATTTTCTTTATTCCTCCTCCTCCTCTTCTTCTTCTTCTTTTTCTTCTTCTTCTTCCTCTTCGAGGGGATCCAAAATAATAATGAACCGCAATATGAAAACCATAAGATTTTTCGGGATGAGATATCATGCAGGATGATCGATGGCCTACTTTTTTTGTTCCTAGCCTGAAATTTGTTCTTCTCGATAAAACTCGTTTCCTCGATTTCGAAAGAAAGTCCAACTCCATCTCGGTGATTGGAATTCTTTAGACGTGTGAATATATATTATATATAAAATGAATGATCATCGTTTAGTTATAAGTATCATTTATTCGATAACAAGATTGAGTAGAAATTATTACTTTTCACCCAAGTTATATAGTCCTCACTTTGTCTGTCCTCCTTTCCCCTTTTGCAATAACATTTTGGTGACTCTTGTGTTCCTTTACAAGTTAAAGTACATTCTCTCCCTCTCCCTTTTATTCTTGCACAACATTTACACGCACACACGTACAAGTACGCACGCAACGAAAAGAAAAAAAAAACGAATTTCAATTGGAACATGATATTCCAATATAGCCACAACACACACTCGTGGTTTCGTCGAAAATGAAAAATCGATTATCCATTCTATCGCGTACAACGGAGCGTATACACTAAGACCGCCTCAATTGTAAAGAAAAAGGTATCTGATGTAATGTGTAAGTAACACCGAATCGAATAGAAAAGAGACGAATATTTCAGAATTTCCAAATCGTTTCGAATGAATATCATCGGTATTCTATCGTGAAGAGAAAAATATATGTCAGAGATAATATCTATTCTTTTGTTGAAATCATATATCCAATAAAGGCTCAGGATATCAGATTTACAAGAGAAAAATATATGGTGTTTGTATGTATATGTGTATATATATCTATAATATATATCTATAGAAAATTGTACCGAATTGCTCCTCAGTTAATCGAGTCTCCAGTTTCTTTTGGTGTGCATGTTTATCATAATACACGCGCTTCGTAGGTCGAGAAAGTATGATAAAATACATGAAAGAAAACAAAAAAAATATATATATGTGTTATCTTTATATATAATATATATGAATGTACTTTCCACTCAAATCTCAGGCTTACTATTGGAATGTATCAAGTATTTCGCAACTAACTTGTGATAAAACACGGAAGGAAAGAATATCTGGGAATGAACCTTGAAGAAAAATAACAACAAAAGTGAAAGGAACTGATTTGCATCGAAATGAAGTCAATGATTGTTCCTCAAATATACGAGTGCAGAGTGTCGGGAATCTGATTAAATTAATCTTCTTAGGATTGAAATTCATAATACAAAATATTCAACGATAAAAATTCTGAACAACGCTCTCATTGACTTGATGATTACTTTCCCTTGGGAACGTGGACATCACTCGCATAAATGATGTATCTCAATAGTTTGGAACTCGCAGACTACGTGATCACCATCTCTCATCCCTAAAAGATGAACTAAAATCATGTAATTTCTAATTGATCACTCAAAAATTTTTATCCCAGTGAACCTAATTAGGTTTAGACTCACACAATAATTCCATCACGCCTTGAATAGACCGCTTATGACATTCGGTGGAATCTCAAAAAATCCTCAGGTATATAGAAATCCAGGATGGAACGCACTGTTAACCCATCTCGGAACAAATACAATTCATAAATACACTTGGAAAAGAATGTTTGAATTGTGTTCAGCCCTAATTATTGTTAAAATTAATTTTCTCATTTGTTTTTGTAGACCCAAATCACTCAGAAGCACTGTGTGATGAATATTCAAGCTTGAGACCATTTGCTACGTCGAAAAACAGCGGATCTCTGGAAAAAGAATCGGAGTATTCTGTCATTTTTTGTTTCCAGGCTCCAATGATTGAAAGTTGCCGACTTCCGATCGCCTGGGACTTCAAAGATTTTCAATCCCTATAACTTCGAATTGGAAAACAATGAGATACTGGCATTTGTTCCCAGAAATTCGACATTTCTCAACATAACCAACAATGTCAAACTCAAGCATGTAGTATATAATATGTAGTGCTTTGAAGTCATTTGGTAAGCCTCAGAAGAAATTGTGCCAAATAGGAAACTTGTTGCAGTTTTGCTGCAGAATATGCTCTCAAAATATAATCTATCCGACTTGAATGACTTTGTATATTGGGCCACATAACTATAAGATATTGTACAGTGGAAAAAATCTGTGTAAAACTTGTCTTCCTCAGAATGTAAAATTTGATGTATACTTCCATTATAATTCATGGTAATTTCACCAGATTTATGGAGTTTACATGAGAAAACATTGGTAATATTTATAATTATATATTATAATTTGGTAAAATGACCGTGGATTATAATGGAATTGTCCAACGTCTCAAACTTGACAGAAAATGTTGCATCGTCTTTTACACGGAGAAAAAAGTATTGCTGGCATAACAAGCAGGTCTTTAACTATATCACCTACAAACCAAATTGGCTGCAAGAGCAAGAAAAATGATTGGCACAAGCATACTTTTTGCTGACATAAACAAATTTGTTAACAGAACTAACGTCTTTGCTGCTGGAGTGAATATTTTTGCAAGGACAAAAAATTCCTTTGTATGCACTATAGTAGCAAACCATTTTTTCATCCGTGTATATGTCCCTTAAATATCTTTTAGACAATGCCTTGAAAAATATCTATTGGATATCATCTTTGTTGAGTATACATCCAATTTTGTAATTTTCATGATATTTGTGTAATTTGACATGCTGAGAGACATAAAATTATGTAATTTTACAGTGATTTTGACATGTTGCTGAAGTTTGAATCGTTTGTAGGAACTAATTAACAATCGAATAACATAATGTTCAACTATTAAAACTACATTATTTAAATAATGTTTCCAGTGGCGAAGAGTTGATTCGAAAAGTTTCAACCTGAAGTGATTTATCAGATTTCGTGAGTTTTAATTTTCGTTTCGTTTCTATAAACGATTCAAACTTTGAGAACATGATTTTGAAAGTATAATATTGTTCAAGTGATAGTATATTTTGAGTTTTGAAAATTAGACCTCAGATTCGTAATCAGCGTCCTTGAAAACCCCTGTCACATAAATCAGGTCAAAGTTTATCACTTTTGCAATGAAAAAGCAATTTTGCAATTCCACCATGTCAAAAACAAATTGATTTCTTAAGCAAAATCTCGAACTATTTTTTAAACTCCTGTTCTAAAATTCTGCTGGATTTGAATTCTTCTCGCAATTGTGGACTATCGTGTAGACAATACAAAGATAAAAGTATTCCTTTGAATCGAAGGAATCGTTATTCGGAAAGGTTCAAATCAATATTTCTTCAACAAAAATGAATATTTTTTTGATACAAGCAAATTGGTTATTTGAATGATGGACCAAATAATAAATATCTATTTGAACCTATTCAAATAACAATTTTTGAAATTTAAAGGAATACTTTTTCTGTGTACTTTCTAGTTCGAAAAACTTTCTCTGTTTGTTATTTCAGGCACTGTGAAAACTGCGATCAATGCAACAACGGGACAACTTTTTTTCGAGACACGAGAGATGTTGAATGACTCGCTGGAAATCGGAATATGTTCATTAAAAAAAATGACTGAGTATAAACTATAGATTAGTTCAGAAAATCATTTCTCTTCTCAATGGGTCAAACTATTGGGGTCCTTCAAGAATTGAGCAAACGTTTCCCAACAGTTACCCATCATTGAGTTTCTATAAGCCCCTAATAGAGTTTTCAATGGGAAAACTGTTATAAAAATTCACTACACATTCGTGGAATTGCAAAACCTTTGAGAAAACTATTAAAAAATTTTCTAACCTTGATGCCCTGCAGATTTCTGATAGTTTAAACCATTATCAATAGTTTTTGCGGAGGGAATTTTTTGAGAATTTTCCTGAATGACTCAACCTACTGACTCCCAATGGAAACCAACTTGATGGACAAACAATCTACAAGCTTGCAGTGCTCGATAACTACACTTTAGAAAAAACCAAAGCCCGTGCCATCTCCCGTTGCGAATAAATTCCTTTTGGTCACAGCCAAAGGCTCCTTTCGTTCCGGAAAACTTCTAATGAATTTTTTGAATACAAAAGAACATCAACAGTTCATTACTCTTGAAAAAAGTCCAATGAGACTTCCTCGGGAAATATCAAAATTCAATGAAGCGTTGATCATTATGCGGGTAAATGATTTCCATCCTAAGCCACGTACGTCACGAGTATTGAAAAGAAGGGAAAAAATTCGATGCAATTCAGGATATAAGGAAGAAGAGAAATCAATATATTCCTAAGTGCGACCTTATCGAAAAAAGAGACAGATTTTTTCCTAATACTTCTCAACTCTTCCCCCCCCGTTTCTTTTTATCATAAAATCATCTATATGAATGATCTCCGCATTTTACCGGATCATGCGAGAAAGAGGTGATCATCATCGTTCATCGTCTATTCAACTAGAAACTTTTCCTCTCGTATTTACATCTCGAATGATTCATCACAATTGAGATTTACATCTCTTTTCACAATTTGTATCATATTTATAAACGTATACACTAAATTCATCATCGTTTAATCGAAATTCATCGTACAATAACTAAAACCCCTCCGGACCTCCCTTCCTCGTTCCCTAATTGAGACCTCCAATAAACAACAACATTCAATCTTTCCAAGAATCTTTTCTCAACGGTTGTATCCTATCCTCTTCGTTTCTCGATTTTATTTATGATTTTAGCAAAACAAAATGCGAGGAAGAATGAAGATAAAATGGATTGTGGATTCGAAAAAACTATTGTTTCGTATCTAAAATTTCGATTTTCTGAAAGGGAACTCCCAAAAATGAAAATAATAATGATAATGATTGATATACTATTCTAAATCTAACGATAATAGGAAAATATTCCTGAACGTTCGTAGTGTTGACTAGAGTGATAACGGAGAGAACATTTCATTCGATACGGGAACAGGGTGTATACGAGCTCAAGCGTTCGGTTGCGGAAGATTCGAGATCCTAAAAGTATCTAATACTGGAAGACATGGAGGGAGAAAAATAAGTAGCAACGACAAAGACAAAAATGGCGATTTGTTGTCTACAGTGGAAGATTGTGGATCGATAAGTTCATGGGTAACAAAATCAACGACTATCGAATCTTTGAGGTTTTTCCTTGTTTGTAGGTACCGGAATATGATTTCGTAAGAGGAATGGTCTACAAATATGTTTGAATCGGTGTCTCCGATAATTCATCGTAGACATTTGGTGGAAGTCCTGTTCTTTGTTTTGTTATCTAGAGTTCAAGGACTCACATAAATCACGGAATCCACTCACACGGTAAAATAATCGAATTCTCAAACTTTTTATGGGGTCACTGTAATTGAAAAATCAAGTGTTCTCAGAAATTTATCAGCAGATTAGCCTTGTTCAGCAAGACTCCGAAGAGACAAATTTGAATATTTTTGTATATAGTCAAATTCTGGTGGTAAGGAAGCACAATGTCAGAAAATTTCTATGAAAAATTTCACATACATTTATGTGATGTAATTAACACACGGAGAAAAAAGGTCTGCTAAAAAGTTACTTTATAGTGTTCGAGCATCAGTCTTGTCCAGATAAAATTATTTACGTGAAAATACCTCTAAGAGGACCATACTGGCTTCGACTTTCCTAAGGAAGTATACTACTTCTGTAGATATTTTCATGTAAATAATTTGATCTGGATAAGACTGATGCTCGAACACTATAAAATATGGCACTTTTTAACAGATCTTTTTTCTCCGTGAACGTACACGGATAGGAAATTTCTACAGATTTACAGTAAAAATCCCATAAGAACACTGATTTTGGTATATTTTTATGTGATAGTTCCCGTATAAGTATGGGAAAATTCCGAATATTTTTTACAGTACGCGTACTGGAAAGTATTTGAAACATGAGTATTTTTCAGATACCTAACTCTTTGTATCACATTTCACATAATTCACGTTTCCATACATAGAGCCTCATTCCTATACAAATTTATTCCCACTGATACGTTCTATTTCCTCTTGGAATACTCTCTAGGTAGGAAATGTCAATATTGAGGTCGGTCCAAGCTTGAAAAAATATCGAACTGTCAAGCATGACGAACCAATTTCGATCCAATATGAAACCATTTGTTATTTGAAAATCTAAACCACGTTTCATGAGAAATGTCAATACAACAAAAGGCTGATGCTTGGTAAAATATTGAGCTGCCAAGCACAGTGAACCAATATTCCCGAGCAAGCGTTATATCAGCACTCGCTAGGCCCTTACAAGTTCCCCACCAGCCACTAGCTTTTTGCTAGCCCTTGGCTAGATTCTCGCGAGGGCCTAGACAGGTCCTTGAATGGCGTTGTTGGGGTTGACACAATATAAAACCGACCTCGAATAACAAATCCAGCTGTCTCAACTGCACTGTAAAAAATAATCAGAATTTTCCTATACGCAGCAACCGGGAAATTCCGATCGTGCGATAGGAAATCAATTTCCGACAAATGTATGTGAAATTTCCCATGAATTCAACTGAAAATTCCAAACTTTATGGAGTTTTTACTGTCAATTTCCGGTAAAATATGGCAAATCCCTAACGCATGTATGTGTTAATGAGTTCCAAACATTTATGTGAAGTTTCCCATAGAAATTTTTTACAGGGTGAATATTGGTTCCTTCAGCTAAAAATTTCTGTAGCAACAAACAATATTCTGGCTCAGGCAACTTGAATTTTCTATTCGATGTCGTTCTTGAGTTATTCCAACTAAAATTGCTTAGTTTTCTCATTGCAGGGGCAGATTCTTATTTGCATAACACAAAATTCTTGAACTATTGGTTTCTCCATTCCATACTGATTTTTGTGAATATTTGAAGAGTTTTTTTGAGAGCTCTTATGGAACTATTGGATAGACTCTATAAGAAATTTTTGGAGAACTGTCACAGAATTCTCAAATAAATTTTTTCAAATAAAAAAAAATCCCCCCCCCCCCCAGTGATTAATTCCAAACTGACGCAACGAGAGTTCTTTTAGAATTCTTTGGCAACTCATTAGTACTCCCTTAAAAACTGTCACATGAATTCTTGGAGGATACAAAAATTGTATTCTTCAACAGTTCTTCAAAAATCTCAAACTTTGAATCTTTGGGGCGTTATTTGACAAAATTTCTTAAAGAATTCTTCGGGCGCTGTTGTGCTGAGTAGGGAACCTACCTAGAATAACAATTCGATATATTTTGGCATCAACTCTCTAAAATTTTTAGATTGAGATTTCACTCCTCAGCCAGCCAAAAGTGAGCGTGTCGGAATTTTGAGTGAAATTTCCACTCTTTCAGAGTGATATTCTAAGGTTTGAGGTTAGAAACTCACAGCCACTCAAATTCTAGAGTCAAATTTTCACTTTAAAATAGTGAAAATCTCACTGGAAGCGGACTGGCTCACTTCTGAGACTTAGTGGAGTGGAACACGTGATTTTTCACTCTTTCAGATTTAGAGAGAAACGGCATATCTGGACATCATCGTAAGTACTTGGCATTTCTCTTTAAATGACTTTGAACACTCATTGATATCATTTTACCCCATTGACAGCTGCTGACATGCAATAAACCTAGCCTGAATTTTAGGAGAAGTGTACGGAGAAAAAAGAGAAATTCGCTGTGACAACGAAATCTAACCCTAGAACAGGCACATGAAAAATACAGACAATTTCAAATTGATGTTATTTAAAACCTGATGGATTTGAATTCACTGTAAATTATGTTGAAAACTATCCTCAATAAACAGATGCTCAACCGCTGGGAAAGAAAAAAACGTTTGGGAACTCAAAAGGCCTCATATGCTCGTTCTAGGCTTAATTTTGCTGAGTTCCTTTTGCTGGTGTAGCAATTTTTCAGCATTTGCTCTCTCGGCAGGATTCTTCCCCTCTTCTGTATATAATACTTGAAATATTAATACTTCAGTGGGAAATTTGCTGCTTTAGTTACTCATGTTGCTATCTCCACAATCCAGTTAGTGGTAGCAGTGAATTTCCAGCTCGATTCGCTGCGTCAGCAAATCTATTTTTCCGTGTATCTTTATAATTGAAAAAATCTTCAAGAATTTCACAATTGTGAAGAGACCTCTTCCCAGGCAGGACCCTGGAGAGTGATGGGGACCTTGGGTAGAGACTCAACTGGTCCCGGATGGAAATATGAGATTCGCTTTCTATCCATCTAAGAATTTTTAGGTGGGGTCCGCATGTAGGCGAAATTCAATCACATGCCTCAGCTACTGAATTATTGCGTCCGAAGTTTGTAAAGATTAGCGTTTAAATGGATCCGATCAATTCTGTTCTGCCTTGGTGGAAATGGACTCTTGAAAAATGTGTTCCCATATTCGCTTTCTCCCAGCATCTATTTCCACTAGGACGTGCGAAAGTATGCAGAATGAAATTTTCTAATATTTTATCAGAGAATGTGTACCGTAGAACGAGATCACTCTGACAGTCCTGGGAACCACTCTAACAGAGGCTAAAAGGACAGATTTGACAAAACGTGACCTTGTGTGGCGGCACACACGTTTAAACCGTACTTTGGCGCTCCATCAAAGCGGCCACAAAAGCTGTCAAAGTTACCTTCAAAGTTGAAGTACCTCCGTTGTACGGTACCTCCCACATCCGAAACGTCTATCAAGAATACCGTAATTACATAATTGCACAGAGAAAAGTTTATATTAATGATCATTAAAGAAAGTATCGTACCCGTGGGATACACCCGATTATGACGATAGGAAGTATAACTGTGTATTCTCTTATTACACCGTATATTGACTAGAAGAAGAGTTGTGGTAATCTGGCACATACTCATGATTCTTTCCGCCACAATAAAGTATATCCCACGGCTACGATAAAAATATATTAATTTTCACTACAAAATTTCCTCCGTGTGCTTTTTTCGGATCTGAGAATACCCTAAATTTCAATCTACATCAACAAGATGTGCTGATCCCAAGTCAAAATTCATTTCAAAATTGATGAATGAACATTCAAAGCAGCTGAAAACAGTTGATTGATTAAATAATCAATCAAATGTTAATTCTAAATCTACGCGATTATCTGTATGGATCATGTATATCATTGAATAATAATTCTGGTGATAACGTGCACGAAATAATGCACACACGGTGCTACACATTTCGAATAAAACCGTATGTAGCGGAAGAATTGCGTGATTTGTAAGTGAACAACTCAAATGATCGATCCACCGGTTCATTCCACTGTACTCAGCACTTTATTTCCTCCTAGAAATATCTCAATATTTTCTTCGACACATCTCCATCGAATGGCGGAGCAAATCCTCTACGAAACCTAATCAGGGAATCACATAGTTCCACTCGTATTGTCAAAGATTTATGGAATTTAATAATAAGAATTTTTTTGTCATATACTTAGAGATAAGCAAGACGACAGTTAATGGGGCTTCAATGGGATCTCGTCCTCGATCCGTCCATCAACTGGTCGATGGAGGGCCATTTATCACTTCTCATTTTCCCTCGTTAACGTCGACCCTTGGCACATTGGATGCTGATTTATGAGACAAGTGTATATTCTCATTGCACCTACTAACTACCGGACGTACAGCGTGTTTTTTTCCTTTCCTTTAATACACCGGAATCAATTCCTTTTCCCCCCTTCTTCTACTTCTTCTTCTTCTTCTTCTTCTTCTTTACCAATCAATACAGAAAATAGACCAACGGGCTTTCAAATATTTGAATCTTCCGCACCTCAAATGTCACACGATTTCACACGAAACAAATCTGCATTCCATTCGATCGATACCCAGCCAAACACTTTCCGTTCGATTGAATTAGATTTCATTCCAAGAGAATTGTCAGAGATAGAAATATTCTTCAACTACGCATTGAAAATAGTCTTCGAACGTTTATCTTTTTTTATCACCAAGTTTCTTCTATCTAAGAGACATCGATTTAGAATTTTGGTACGAAGTTTTAATAGATTAATTAGTTATAGACGTAGCGATAGTAGTAGGGGTTGTCGTGGTGATAGTAGTGGTATTAGTAGGAGGAGGAGTAGTAGTAGTTGTTGTAATAGTAGTAACAGTGGGTAGATAATTAGAATTCGAATCCGTCCTTTATCAGGACTACACGCTAGGGAGGCAACTATCAAGGCCTCATTAGATCTACGATTAATCCTACGAGTACGAGATCTCAATTTTTATTCAAGTTTGATTAATCCATCAAACATTTGCGTCGACGCGATAATAAATAGTTTTCCCGAAGATGGATGTATCTAAAACTCTCTCTTCTCGCTATTCATCTTGAATTTCAATTTCACTGATTTGTCAATCGCAATTTCATACAAATCGAAACGCTCCTTCGCATTCAAGTTGGCAATCAGAAATTATTATGGAATTTGAATACCCAATGGATCCTCTGAATTCACTTTTCGATTAAACGCGAGAGACTTTTTTTTCCATGGAGGTAATTTTTGTTTCGATCGATCGTTTTCCGCTCGACTCTTCCCCCAACAATTTGAATCTCGACACGAATTGTTTTTCCCTCATCCGTTAGAAAAGAGATTGTCACCTCATGTTCGTGGAGCGTGAATGTTATGAGGATAATTGGAAATGTGTTTTGCTTCATGAATACATGCATTTTTCAGAAGGATTTGTTGAAAATGTTGGATTTGTTTACACAGTTGGAACGACTGCTCACTTCGCATTCACGATTATTTTAATCAAATTGAGTAGGGAATTTGGTTATATGAATCGACATTATCCGCACAGATTTATCTGCAGTTTCTCATTCGATAATTCGATAGAAATAAAATCAGACACTAATCATGGAACATGGCTCTTATCATCCGTGTATTCGTGGATTCAAATTCCTACTCGAATACGATGAGTTGAATTTGGTGTAAAGTGGCAGTGTTTGAGACATCAACATCGGCATCCCTCGAAAAAAGAGAAAAACATAAGAAAAGACCCTAACGCCCTGTCCATCAATTGTAACCTATTCCTCTGACAATTCATTTGCGAAATATCATACATTCAAAGGGAAAGATGAAAACCGTATCAACTCTATTGAACCAATGCATCTAATAATTTTCAAATCTCATTCAAACGTCAATTTGGTTCTATATAGGGACAGATCACGATGATACCCTGTAGAGGATTTAACAATAATATTCATCATCACAATATTCAAATCAGTCCAAAAGAGTTGAATTTCTTTTCTCATCCCTGAATTCTGTACTCGCGACAAATGTTCGAGGTATAGAATTGTACTCAGACTATGACTCTAGATATGTTCACACGAGTTCCCACCTATATTCAAGGTAAAGAACCAATTGATACCCACTAATTGATCCAGGCAACTAGTCCAGCTCCCACACAGCACGGTTACGATTCCCTGAGCTGAATCAATGAACAATTGAGAACCCTTCGAGACTTCGTCTAGGGTTTGAATCGAGTTTCAATCGGTTAAGTCCGTGACAACTTGAGCTCGTATCCTCACACCCTTGTCTCGTTGTAAGGACTGGAGGTTCCCGGCGCGCCATCCCTCTGACGATCCGTTTCCCCGGGTACGTTGAAAACAACATTGGGAACGGTCGCGGGGTCGATTAACGCGTTCTCGAAATCATCATCACCGCTAACGCTAAAATGAGAATGATCGTGATGATGATCTTGGGAGTGTTGAAGGGGTAGCTGATGATAGCGCGTTTGGCCATGTTGCTGCTGCTGCATCGTCGTCGTCATCGTTGTCTGCGATTGGTGAGAGTGACTGCGGTGTTGGTGATGGGAAGAAGAAGAAGAGGACGGGGGCGGGCCCTCGCTGATCGAGGTCGTCGAGGCGAGAATCCGCCGACCGCGTACCTGGTATCGCTGAGGATAACAGCGTCCGCAACAGGCATGCAGCAGTCCACCTCTCGATGCGGTGCTATGCGCCGGAGAAGTTAACGGCGATGGAGAACCCGGCCTTTTTGGAGCTCCGTTATAAGGACCGTCCATCTCCACGAACTCCCGATCCTAAAATTCAAATTTAACGATAACGTTAGTCTCGGAACCATACAAAAGCGATGTGATCATTTAAGATTCTCACGCTAGTTCAGAATAAAAAATATGAATGTCCTGACATTTCTAACAGGGATCATTCCAACCTCTAGTCTTCGCACTTCGGAGGAACCGTGGCCTTAGCTTCAATCATCTGTTCTGAGAGTGTTCATTAAAAGGCATCGATCGATTGAAACGGTCAACTGTTACAATAATTTGATTCATTGGAGAGTTCTGGTTAATAATGTGGTCAATCAATCGATCAATTGACGATTGATCATGTGAGGATCGAAAGGAATGATAAACCGACACCCACCGATTAATAGGTCAACGCCCAATATGTACACTAGGGTGCTTCATTTTACAAAAAGTTTCAAAATGTTCATGCGCAGTTTTTCCAATTGTTTCCTTTTTCCAAAAAAATCATCTTGAGCCCAAGCTGAATAAAATCGGATAAAATTTAGTGGTCCCGCTTTGGAATTGAAAATTTGAAACAATCGATTTCGTGATTGACGAGTAATTTCCCATGTTTTAATGAGGAGTTTTCTCTAAACAAAGTTTGATTGAACCAAGCGTGAATACTATTGGTCCGATATCTGTTTGATATCGGGTCGCCATCCCGATAACGAACCTATATTAAAGGGATATCGGGCCAATATGTGTGCACGTGCATAATATACCAGTATATCGTAATTTATTCGCCGATTATCAAACTATTTACATCTACAAAAAAGATTTTTTGCAGTTAGGATATTTTCTCCTGTGATCAGACGCAATTTGGAGAAGGAACTGTTTTCCTCCTCATTACGGGTAATTGCTGTGTTGAATTCGGTGATGAGCCGTACTCCTCGTTCAGCTGCGTCATTGACGACACGCAAATGTTTTAAACTTTGCACGGAATCTCTGTATTCTTCTAGTCCTGACCATTTATCGGGATCCACATCCAGAAACTTGGTTGAAATGTTCATCCGAAGGAAAAATCTGTGGGTGTTCTGACTTACAAAATAGTCCAAATCTAAAGCGTCACATGATGAGAGCATGACGTCTGCACGACGTACTCCTTCATCTTCACATTATTTACTCAATGCTGAGGTCATTTTTCGTTTCGTTTCAACAGAAACATCGGCATCAAAAAACGACAGAGCTACGGGTTCGGGGTTAAGGTACCACAAATGTTTTGAAAATTTTTCAGCGGCTCCCTCCCATATGCGACCTTTCTGTCGATGTAGAAATTGCAAAAGTTGGAGGTCCATTCGTTGTGCTGACAGAGGACAAGGTGCTTTGAACCAAGCTTGTACACGGAAAGAAGAAAACAGCAATAGTTACTGTGAATCGCAGTCATTCATTGAA
This sequence comes from Gonatopus flavifemur, assembly GCA_018340375.1. NCBI lineage: Eukaryota > Metazoa > Arthropoda > Insecta > Hymenoptera > Dryinidae > Gonatopus > Gonatopus flavifemur. The sequence continues at coordinate 546,508 of JAFFJZ010000029.1, read as the reverse complement.
AAAAAATGAAAAATCGAATTCACGCCGTTCATTACTGAGTCTCCCAGTAACCGTTAATGTCCAAGCAATATTGACGAATTTCACTGCAGTACACATCACTGTGATCGCGCTAACCTCTATCATCCAAGCGTGTTTTCATTTGTTTTTCAACTGATTGCTGTTATGGACAGTAACCAATGCTGTTTTCTTTTTTCCGTGTATGTAACCAGAAAGAGTGAAGATGTTTACTAAACATGTTTTGTGTAAAATGAAGCACCCTAATGTACACCCACGTCGAAAAAACTTCAGAAACGGTCAATAACCACACCGTTGATTCAAGGTAAAAATTTCACAGCAGATCACGTGTTTTTCAACCATGAAACAACGTGATAACAACGTTTAATTCTCAGTTACCCCACGTATTTTCGCATATTTTCGGTAACCTTTCGTTATGCATTATGCAATCAACTGAATTAAGCTTCGTTCATGGTCAAAAATGCACTTTGGTTCTTGGACTTGATTCCTGTTCTGGTTTCAAATTGTACCTCTTCACTCCTATAAATAGGAGATCAGATTCCCACAGGTAACCTTTTGTTCCCTTCAGACCCCTGTGGGGTAACTGAGGATTGAAAAATCGTTTGAAAGACGTTTAATAGTCATGTGTTCAAAAGATCGTGTGTTTTGTTAATTTCGGATTTTTATCCAATGTTGTCCACTTTTATTTGAAGAATACTTCATCAAAACGGAATTTCCGGACGTCTATTTCCCCCTCAGATTATAATGGGAATATCAACATCATGAAGTCACCAATTAACTTCCGTGCGACAGTAAAACGTTGTTTCAACGTTGGAATAACGTATATGTGAATATTAACCATTCGAATCGATCAATCACACAGCTCTACATCAGATTCGACTTAATTTCTTCAACCGTAAACGAATGAATCAGAATTCATCTCGTCATCCATATCTTTAAACCATACGTTCTTCAATACTATCCAATCGATAACTGCTTTTCTTTTGGATTTCATGCTTGATATAGTATATCCGATCACATCTAACCTTTGAAGGAAAAACGACAGGGAGAATTTATTCCTTCAATTTTTCTGGATTTCATGATTTTTATTATCCCTAGATTTCAATTTTCTTTTCCTCTCCAACGATTAATATCATCCTTCTGGCACCGTTTTCTTCCAATTGACCGATATCGAATGCATTTAAAACAGGTGTGTGCACTATGAAAGCACATTCGCATCATCAACCTGCAATGACGCATTTATCTATATGGGAAACAGCGACGTGAGAAAAGTTGGCAAGCGGAAAGTAAAAGGACGGGAGATAACGGAGGGAGAGTAGAAAGAGAAAGTGAAAAAAAAAGAATGCAGTAAAGAATATTCCACGAGACACAACGAGAAAATACACGTTCCTTGATGCCGCGCATTCTTCTCACAAATAACTTTAGAGATATCCAAAATAGAATTAAGAACCGGAGGGGATCGATATTCATGAGTGAGAAGAGAAAACATGGTACACAGTAAAAAATTTTTCGTCATTGTGTAAAGTGTTAAAAGTTGTGTGTAGAATATTTAACATTCTAGAGTGTTGATTCAACCCGATCGTGTTTTGTTTTGTTTGCGTTAACAACGATTGTGTTGAATCGACACTCTAGAATGTTAAATATTTTACACACAAAGTTTAACACTTTACACAATGACGAAAAATTTTTTACTGTGTACTTCCATTGCAAAAGGTAGTTTGCATTTTGGAATTCAGATTTCGTTTGGCGGGGGGTTTTTTAATTTCTTGATGGTAGAAATGGAAAGGTTGGAGTTTCCCTCCAAATATACGAATATTGTACATTCTATGAAATAATTTTTTAGATAGGAAAGAATATTCATTGATTCAAGTATTTATTTATTTCCAATAAATTTTCATTCCATATTCATGAAAACATTTTATTTTGAATGCAAGTGAATAATTGAATATTTTATTGGAAGGAGAAATTATCATTTTGGCACTACAGTTGGCTATCACAGTGTTATGAATGGCTTCTACCCGTCAAATGCATAATCCATTCAATCAAGTCATACTCCATGAATTCGAAAATCAAAATTTTCCATCCAATTACTTTTTTATGAATCCTAAGTGCTTCATATTCCAATTAATGATCGCACCACTTCCGCGTGGATCACATATTACCCGTGAAAAAATCGTTGAGGTCTGATTAGGCGTGTTTAGGCCTAATCATGGACATTCTTCAGCAAAATTATTCGTGTCCAATACAGAGGGCACGTAAGTAAGTCTGATTACACCTGGTCGTTCATTTTTGAGCTTTATCATCACTATGAAGGCTTCAATTTTGTACTCACGTGAAAACCCGTGATCACGCTTAACCGCCAGCGATCATGCCAGACAAACCAATCTCGTCCGTGATCATGCAAAATCTCACCGACTAAAGAATATTTATACAAAATGACTCTGTGTTGATTTTTTGATCACGAATACTTTATCATGTTAAATCGGCCCCAAATGCATCTGCGTACGCCTGATCACGCATGATAATGCCTCAGAACTGGAAGCTAGGAAATGTGAGCTGCATAAGTACAATGAGTACCCGTGAAGAAATTGTCCACACCCGCTCACGCCTGATCAGGCTTTATTCATGAGGTGTGATCAGGCCCCAATTTTGTCGCCACGTGATGAGAATTAATCATGCTCATTTACGCTCAATCACGCTCGATTTTGCTCAATTATGCGTGAGGAATTCATACGAAACCAATAGGTTTTCTGTGAGAAATGAAACTATAACCATTTTATCAAACACTAATATTTATTGTCAATCATTTTTACTTATTGTGCTTATGCAGTTTCCATTTTCTAGGTTCCTTCTTCAGGCATGACCATGCGTGATCAGGCGTACGTGCATGCGTTCAGGGCTGATTTAGCATGATGAAGTATGTGTACTCGTGATGAAAAAATCAACACAAAGTCATGTTGTATAAATACTTCTCAGTCGATGAGATTTTGCATGATCACGGGTAAGAATGGTTTGTCCAGCATGATCGCAGGCGGTTAGGCTTAATCACGGGTTTTCAAGTCGGTACATAATTGAAGCATTTTTAGTAATTTCGGAGTTGAAAAATGAACGACCAGGCGCATTCAGGCCCAACTATGTGCAATCAGTATTGAACATGAATAATTTTGCCGGAAAATGTCCATGATTAAGCCTGAACACGCCTAATCGGACCTGAACGATTTTTTCACGGGTAGGAATGATTAACAATATATTGGTGTTTGATAGCATCCTCATAGTTTCATTTCTTACAGAAAACTTATTGATTGTTTATGAATTTCTCATGTATAATGGAACATAATCAAGCGTGATTGGACGTGATTGGGCATTATCAGTTCTCATCACATGGGTACAAAATTCAGGCCTGATCACGCCTTCAGTCATCAGCCGTGATCAGGCGTGAACAATTTTTTCACGGGTTACACGAAGTTGATGCAATATCTCCACAGATACCATTGGATCACTTCATTTCTTAGACTCAAAGAAAAATTCATCGGTTCAAAACATTTTTTTTCTCAGTACAGGATATTCATGTTCCTTTATTATTCAACAGTTTTCTGTACTGCAAAAGTATTTTTTTTTCGATTCAGTATTATTTTCTAAAGAATTCAGAAGAAAGTGCACTCTAAAAAATGATCGAAATTCCCCTGTATACGGTAATCGGAAAATTCCAATAACTGAATGGGAAATGAATTTCCGATATATGTATAGAATTTCTCATGTATTTAATGGAAATTTCAAACTTCATGGGATTTTTACTATCATTCCACAGTAAATTTCCGGACAAATGCGGAAAATTCCTACCGCATGTATAAGTTAATTACTCCACATGAATTGATGGGAATTTTCTCATAGAAAATTTTTACAGTGTGATTGATACATCAACTGTTATGAAGTTTCCCTCCATCCAAGCAGCCCTGGAGGAAAAATTTCTCTGGATTTTTTTTCACTTCTAGCACATCCGGTTTCCATTAAGGGACATTAACCAGTACCGGTTAGAATTTCGAAGAAATTCATTTTTTTTATATGCCATTTCATGTAACCTTATACCTTCAAAAATCACCTCCTAAAATTTTATAATGAGATTCGAAAAAATAAAAGAGTTGCAGGGATGGGCAGCCGGGAGTATTTTCGTACTCCTGGAGTGCTTTCAGTGGGCTACTTTCTTGTCTTGTGTAAAATATGTTGTCATATGGGGTCAACAAGAAGTATTCCTTACTGAAAATACTCCAGGAGTACAAAAATGCCCATCCTTGGAGAGTTTTAGAAATTCAAATAATGTTCTTAAAATTTATCGTAAAAAAACTTCAAACGCGTTTTACTCAAAATAGCATTTGTTCAAACTGCGCTGACTTATTCTCCGCAACTACTGGATAGATTTGTTTTATTCTTGGTGCATTTGTTTATTTTGATCTCCTCTACCGTAATTCATCAGAAAATTGCAGAAAAATTGGTGAAAAAAAAACTTTGGCAAAAGAAAAGAAGGTGGAAAAATACGTGTTTTTTACATCGCTTTTTTCACAAAGCCGTCATTTTGTTTTTTTTTTTCAATTTTTCATGAATAGGTGGTGAATTACGATGTAAACTACCTCCCTCTTTGAAATGCTTCTTGAAATTTCTGCTTGAGACATGCCAGTTTTGAGATTATCTCAGCCTAGTGTGAGGGTCTCATTTTCGAGGACTCGATTTTGACGCCTTGTAGTAAATAATGATCGATGAACAAAAGGGGAAAAAATTTTTATACACTCCCAAAAGATGCACAAATTGAAGGTGAAAGCTTGTATAAAGTTTTGTAATAAAAGAAACAAGAAACAAAAAGTTCAAATATGGGTCGTTTTTTAGTCTTGAAACCAGTACTAGTCCCTTAAATATTAACAAAATTGAACATAATTTCAGTAAAATTCAATAATTTCCCACAAAATTCAATACTTTACAATGAAATTTGTTGACTCGCATTCAAGTCCGTTAGAGTTTGAAGATTTTGATTTGATTTTATTAAAACATTACCAACAGTGAACAAAATTCAACAAAATTTTTCGCGGGGGGTACTTGGATGAAATACAACTGCCGAATTGTACAACTAAAATCGATCTCTCCCGAATCGCAAGATACAGGTTGGTTGAAAAGTTTTGAAAGCGATACCTATCAACCAGTACAAGAATCAAAATTTATACGCTATTCTTATATTTCATCCTTCATTTGAACACACACGCAATTTTATCCCGATCTGTTAATTCATTCTTTGTTCACAAGCCATTCGAAGTTGACGTGTCAGTGTATTTTGTGAAAATGGAAAAATCCGAATATCTTTGTTTTGGAAGGTTTATCAGCAACAGAAATTCATACTGAAATGAAGAAAGTGTTGAAGGAATCTGCTCCTTCATTTTCAATTGTACATCGATGGGTTTTAGAGTTTAAACGTGGTCGTACAAGCGTTGAAGATCAATTACGTAGTGGACGTCCAAAAAGTGCAACGAAATCAGACATCATTGAGCAAGTCTATGATATTGTTTGTAAAGATCCGAGTTTGACTAAGCGTGAAATTGCTGATACCATAGGCATCTCGGATGAACGAGTACTCCATATTTTACACGAAGAATTACATATAAAAAAGCTTTTTGGAAAGTTAGTGCCGCATTCGTTGACAATTCAACAAAAACTGAATCGAAAACAAATTTCTCAGCGTAATTTGGAGCATTTTAAGCAGGATAAGACCGATTTTTTGCGTCGTTTCGTAACTGTGGACGAGACTTGGATCTACCATCATGATCCTAAACTGAAACAAGAAAGTTTACAGTGGACTGAAGCTAGTTGTTCAGCTCCAAAACAGGTGAAGTCAGAACGATCGGCAAAAAAGGTTTTAGCATCGGTTTTTTGGGACGCAAAAGGAGTTTTATTGATTGATTATCTCGAAAAAAGTAAAACAATTAACTCTGAATGCAACCTTTTGGACCAGTTGAATGAAAAAATTCGTGAAAAAGACCTGGTTTACGGAAGAAAAAAATCATTTTTCATCAAGACAATGCACGTGTTCACACAAGTGTTCTGGCGATGGCTAAACTGAACGAATTGAAGTAGGAATTGCTTGAACACCCACCGTATTCACCAGATTTGGCTCCCTCCGACTATTACCTCTTCAGAAATTTGAAACAATTCCTTCGTGGAAAGCGTTTTTCGTTGAATGAAGAAGCTATTGCAGCTGTGGAACAGTATTTTGCGGAGCTTCCGGAAAATCATTACAGAGATAGTATAAAATTATTGGAGGATCGTTGGAATGAGTGTGTTGAAGTTGCGGGAGACTATATTGAATACAAGAAATCATTTCATCAAAAAATACACATTCTTTCATTTTTGCTTTCAAAACTTTTCAACCAACCTGTATTACAAAATTTCGTCAATTATAGACATAAAAAAAAGACCACAATGAAATTCCCAAAACATTTCTCTCGTTATCTCCATTTTGACTCATCAACCGAAGAAAGTGTATTGTGATAGAACCCAAACCTTTCCCACTATCATTCCCTCCCACTAGATTCGTCGATACTAGCTCACCTATACTTACTAACTACAATGAATAACGACACCTGCGGCAACACAAAGGCTATAAGCCACCAATTCTGATTCCGAGAACTATTGAAAGAGATCGTCGACCGAACGACGTTACGCGACAATGCTCGTCCATAACAAAAAAGTAATAATATAGATGACAGTGTCACATGTTGATCCTCCCGTACTCTAGGATATAATTTAGCTCCCATACTAATACTAATTCATACCAAACGTCTTTATACCACACCCTTTCGCTGATTAAATTTACATCAATCTACTAATTAGATATCTAAATTATGCCTTATACAATATTCAAATATTTTATGCATGTGTATGTAGAATATGCAAATCAGTCTAATACGGATATTTATATCTCGTTGGGCTCCATATAACTCGATTATCCGTTTAGTCTCATTTGCATACTTTCATGCTCACATTACTTGAACTATCGTCAATCACATTCGAGAAGGCTTAGTCCTAAATCCAACCCATATTTCACGATTCAAACGCCAACCCAAAATTTGTCTACTCGTTTCCACAATCTCTGCTTCTATATTCTTTTCATTTTAAAACAGGTCATCTCAAAGTTTGCAAATCGCTGTCCGCTTTGAATGGAAACACTGAAATACAATATATAAAAAATACTCGCAAAATTCGAGCGATTTCGATTGAAATGTTCATATGGGGTTACTATGACGTAGAGTTAGACAATCTCGATTCGATTCTTGTCCTCCAATTTTCTTCAACTTTCAGGGGGAAAAAATGAAATCGAAAGATTTTAATCCTCATGAGCGAAATGTTTCTGCAATTACGGGAAACTAAATGAAATTGGTGGAATGCGATTGACACTTTCAGAAGTCTGAATTTTATTTTTTTTTGTACTCCATTTCTTTCATTTTCGTTTTATTTTTATTCCTGAGAGTCTGATTTTATTCCACTCATTCAAAAGACACCTTCAATTGATCTGAACAATTAACCAGTTTGATTTTGATAAAAATTGATTATTCAACCTACTTTTTGGAGAATTTAACACCCAAAAAGCAGGATACTCCTTCAAAATGGAGAAGAAATCCACTATTTTTGATGGGAAAACAATTCCCAACGGTCTGAGGATGGAATCCACTCTTGAAATGAAAATCAACTCTTCATACTTTTTAACAGCGTATCTGATGACTGCTTCTGAGCAGATCCAATAGAGTTGAAAATTTTGCGTTAACTATATTTGGATCCATCAATTTTGGAATTTCGACTTGGGATTTCGAAATCCCATAAGTGACGGATTTCAAGTGGATTGAGGTAATTTTGAAATACACGACCGCCACGTTCGATCCGTCATCTTTAATTTTTGGAATTTTGCGTTTCGATTCGGATTCAACGGTATTTATGTTGAATTAATTTCAAATTCAAATCTCTCTCTCTCTCTCCCTCTCTCTCTGCATAACCCTGGTAAAAATAATAATTACGATTGTCCAGCACCCTTCAAGGCACTTGCAGTGAAGCAAGTCACTAGAAAGAACCTTGAAATTACCTATCAGATGGCTAGAGTCATTTTTGCTAGGGAAGTAGTCTAAATAAAACTTTTAAATCCGAATGAAGTCATTTTGACATCAAGTTAATACTTTTCGACATGCATGTCGTTATAAATTTTAATCCAGTCCTCTACCAGCATAGAAGAAAAATAATCCATGCGAATGAAGGAAATGATTTTTAATAACATTATACATTCAATGAGGAGTCGAGTATCTGTACGTACACTGAAAACCATCAACTTTTCCCAGCCAGATGCTAACTCCTATAAAATATTGTTTACATAAAACAGCGATATTTGAAACGACTAGGGGATGATTTTCCCCTCTCTTTTACATCACCCTTTTTATTATTCGAACATTTAATACGACAAAACACTAACTTGAACTTTTTTATGCACTCTCACAATACCATTTTTCAAAGAATTATTTTATAGCATATCATCCCTACGCATAAATTCTTGAATAACGTCTGACAAAGCCTGATTTATAAGCGATTAAACAATATTCCTGACTTTTTCACGACGCTGTGGAATAAAATAAAAAGACTCGTTCATACGAAAGGAACGTCGCTGAAATATCTGAAAAACATTTTTCAATACCTTTGTTCGTCCCAGTGTGGGTTGTCTTGGTACGAGAATGGAAGTACAGATCGGTAGATGGATAGGTAGATAGATATATAGATAGACAGATATTCCGTTGACAAAGGAACAAAGTTGCACGGATCGGTTCGTGATGGTGAAAGACTTGATTTGTATCTCTACAAACAATGAAAAGTGTGCCAAACTTGATGTTCGAAGTACATTCATATTTTGAATAGCATTCGCGTTCATGAAACACGACATAAGATAAAAAACAAAAAGAGAACAGGAACAGAAAATTAATGCTCGCAAATGAATCCTTGAATATAAGAACTTTTCGTATTGAAATTTCGTGTTCGAGTTTTGGTTGGAAGATAATGGCTTACGAAGTACTTTTCAAAGAATCTTTTCCAGCGCAAACGGATTGAACAAAAAATCTTCACAACATGTAGAATCTAAGGGAATCTCACCGGAGAATATCAAAAAGAAATTGTCAATCATCATAACGAAAGATATTCAGAAAATGGAATTTTCATCTCTTTCATGACCAAGATTTCCAACAGCCGCAGGATATTCGTTCTTAAAATACACGATGATCTCGGATTTGGTGAGAGATTCGAGGCACAATTTTCCACATTGGTCGTACGAGTGAAGACGAGATTAAATTCGATCTCATCGGTATTGTCTTCTCCTACTTCTCGCTTCTATTTTCCTTGGCTCCTTCCTTTATTATTATTATTATTTCTCCCGGTCGATATATAGCGTTTTCTATCATCGAAAATAGAGAAAGAAAGCCAAGAAGCAAGATATCGGTTCAATAAAGGACCCTTTCTCACTTTGTCCTCGTTATTTTTCTCGTAGGCGCCAAAGGGAGCAACCAATTCGACGCTCTCGTTGCGAGAAACACGGAGAATTCGAAGTCAAATGGAAAACGATTTGAATCTAATAATGACTGTACGTTATTCAAAGGATTTTTAGTAAATAACTTGTGGGACAATTGAATAGCGTTGTGCACTAATTGAGACATTCATTTCGTTTCGGAGTTCGAAACGGTTCGTTTTATAAAATCAATCAATTCACATTTGTTCACATTCGATTGGCCGAGAAAGTTCGAAATTCGGTCATGACACGTGGCGGAGAGGAGTATTAATCGAATCGTCTCGAGCAAGACCGATGTTCGGAATCATCTCGTCTCTTCACGAAAAGAGTCTTAACCGCTGGATTCCGTCAATATTGCGAAAGAGATTTGATTCTGTCGAAAAGAATGTCACTCGAGGAAAGAAGACGTAAAGGCTATAACGGAACTGGATGATCCTCGGATGAAAGTTTTGCCTGTCCAAATATACACGTGATTCCAGAGGAAGCTGAATTCCATTCTCACTTTGGTAGTTTACGAAAGAATTCTTATGAGGGGGAGAAATTGATTAGAGATGGTGAAACATATATGTAATTCATTCGATCGATCGAAACTTATGATTTCTTTGACGTATCGATAACGACTCACAATTTTGTTGAACGATTGATTCAAGAGGTAACGGAAGGTGGCACATTAGAATCTATTATTCACTTTTTATTTTTATCCGCTTGCCTCTTATTCTGAATATGAGGGACAGAAAAGACAGAACAAAATCGCATTGTTGGAAATACATGAAGTTTAAAAACTGTGGGAAATGAAATGTTGTTCCAGTTGTAACAAAGTGCAGAATCCTTGGAATAAAAAAAATATTTTACTGGTAGAGGTGAGTTCCTTTCATCCTAGTGGGTAGTGAGTTTTTGTATTTCGTTTGAACGGAAAACAAGAGAGTAGCTACACAGTTGGAAATTTTGTGTTAAAATCAACACATTTCACATGTCCCAAACGGTCCACACATATTTTTGTGTCGATGTCACATAATGTGTTTGTGTCAGCTAGTCACTCAAGCTTGATGTAAATAATATCACACAAAAGAATGTTGATAAAATTTTGATTGGAATTTCCGATCGTGTAAATTCAACACATAAAGACTGTCAAATGAAATCCAAAATAAGTAATGAAACCAACAGTTCACAAGTGTAATTTATGCATTTTTTTACATCAATCAAATGTGAAAATCACACTTTTTTCGTGTTGAAACAATGCATAAGAATAAATTGAAAAAAACCGTACTTCAATGAGCATTGAACTTGGATCGTCGGGACCGAATGTTGAAGCTGTATCACTCAAGCCACTGCCGGTCCTTTGGTTAAGTGTATCTTCTTTGCGTATATCAACTCGCACTCTATCTTCAAATTTACATATCTAGAAAACGAATTCCCATTAGAATGAAAGCTAAAATCGAAATGAATAAATAGTTCTTCCGACGACTACTAAAGTTACACGTACATAGAAGTTTCATAAAAAAAATAGCTCTCACCACTGGCGATCTCCCCTTGGTAGTTGAGAATAACACAATTTTTATGTTCAATCTTGAGTTGAATAAAATTTGTGTCATTTTCACACTTTTTTTCACTTGTTTGAATGATTTCACATTATAAATCAGTTGAGACCTGATTACACAAGGACTGTCTGTAGAAGTTACACGTGTTTGTGTTGAATATTTAACAGAAAATTCATGACACACGTATTTTTTAACATATTTACACAAAATTTTCAACTGTGTATGCAGCTATTCACGTCGATTGATCGAACTAATCAGACTCCTCTAATGGCTGTGAAAACTACATAATGAATGTGGTAAATCGTCTATCTGAGTACCTGCCATAGATATTTTTTTCCTGTGTACCAAACAGAGCTATTTCATAGCTGATAAATTCAGCCTTTAAATCAAAATACGCATTTCTCTTTATGAGAATGTGTACATGTTTGTTGAGAGATTATTTTCATGATTCATGATTCATCCACGAGCATGATTTTTCTATTCCCCATTGACACGGATAGATAAACGATCGTACAGTGTCGAACATACACGAAACAGCTCTCGGGAGAATTGTAATTCCGGTCGTCAAACTTTATAGTTCATTTCATATTGTTTCGAAGATAAACTTCTTGTTCAACACATGAGATTGTCGACAATTTTCATATTCTAAACTTATTCCATATTCAAAACGAATACTGAATTTGTCATCATTCATGCCTAAATAATTCTTTTGCTCGAGAAGAAACAGAAGTATCCAAATATCGAGAGTCATTAAAAGCAGAGAGAAGATAAATTTGCAGAAAAAACACAGCTGAACAAGATAAATCCACATTGGTAGAGTACATTACTTTTCGCGAATCGAAAAGGGAAATCTAATTTGGTGCTGATTCGTTGTGTATTCCGAAGTGGTGAATCAGGTTTAATTTAATTTTCAGGATTACTTGGAGGTTTTCACTTTGACATGAGGGCTAATACTTTCGGTTTTGAAAATCGTACAATTTTCCCGATCGGAATTTGCGAACCCACAATTACTTCTGGAGAAATAATAAAAGTTAACCGTGCACAGTGAAAAGTAAAATTTACATTCATCCTAAATATCGGTTCATTTTGAACATCAAACGGTAACGTCTTTTTTAGCATCATGGGTCCTAGTTCACGTCCTGCGTATTCCAAACTGTTTTGATATATACAAAAAGTTTACGAAAATTCATAAACGTAGTGTGAGCAATCTATTTTGAGAATCTATCATTCAAATTGCCAACAGATATCATTCAAACATGTATTTTTCAACATTCACGCAACAAAGAGAGCGTTATTTCTATGGATTTTTAGGCACCTGAAGATTTTCAAAAAAATATAATAAAGCATGGTTTGTGAAAGGAAAAGATCATATTTTTCGGAAAAAGATACCACATTACTGTTACATGGAGAAAAAGTATCAAATTTCAAAGTGGAATCATAGGGTATTTCCTGAACTTGATTTTTAATACATGCACCTTCATACCTTAATTCCGTTTCAGGGTAGAGAACACAATAAAATGCCACACCAGACGCTTCCACATGATTATTACATTAGAATGCAAAATTATGAACTTTGAACCTTGAAATCAACAAATTTTTATTTTGGTCTGAACACAAATGACCCATGGTGACCATTTGAAGATAAAGATACAGCAAAAACTAGCTCTGTTTCAACTGAAAGTAAGCACCGAAAAACAAATACCGACACAATCGAAAAGACTTAATTTCAGTGAAGTTTTCAGGTAAGATATAGCCACATTCAGTCAGACTTTTTACACCTGTGGTGTTAACAGCATGGAGAAGAATAATTTCTCATTATAGGTCCTGATGCGACATCTTCCTATGGCATGGCAATGATTGAAAACGAAATTCGAAAAATGTTTACGAATTTTCACAGCGTGCGAGTGAATTTTTGAAATTTACCTCTAGTAATTACAGGGTGGCCACAAAAAATTTAGGGCTGCTTGCCCTAAATAAATTCATCTTCTAAATAAAGAACTTATTCCCCACACATCATCAATTTCTGTATCAAATTGAATACTTGATTTCTAAAAATGAATTTTACGAAGAGAGGACAAATAAATATTTTTTCCAGTGTAAGTTCTAATTATTTATGAGGTGTGTTCAAAAAGTAAGGTGACTTTGTATTTTTAAGAAAAAATATGTATTTATTTATCAATATTTATGTTGTCCCCTTCAAAGTAATCCCCCTCAGATACAATACACTTATGCCAACGGTTTTTCCAATCCTCAAAGCACTTCTCATAAGCACTTTTCGGTATAGCCTTGAGCTCTTCCAGCGATGCAGTCTTTATCTCTTCAATCGTTGCAAATCTCCGTCCTTTCATAGGTCTCTTTAGTTTTGGGAACAAGAAAAAGTCACATGGGGCCAAATCCGGTGAATATGGTGGCTGAGGCATGATTGTGGTGTTGTTTTTGGCCAAAAAATCTCTCACAAGCAAAGATGAGTGAGCAGGGAGATTATCGTGATGCAAAAGCCATGAATTATTTTTCCACAATTCTGGACATTTTCTTCGTATTGCTTCTCGCAAACGGCGCATAACTTCAAGATAATACTGTTTATTGACCGTACGACCATATGGTAAGAACTCCTGATGCACCACGCCATGGTAATCGAAGAAAACAGTGAGCAAAACTTTGACATTTGATCGAACTTGGCGTGCTTTTTTCGGTCTTGGCTCATCTGGGGTCTTCCATTGGGACGATTGGACTTTGGTTTCGACATCATAACCATATACCCATGATTCGTCACCAGTTATGACCCTTTTGAGTAAATCTGGGTCGTCGTTGACGTCATTCAACAGTTCTTGAGCGATGCTCATGCGACGGTTCTTTTGGTCAAAATTTAGCAATTTCGGAACAAACTTCGCTGACACACGTCTCATGCCCAAAACGTTAGAAAAAATTTCATGGCACGAGCCAAGCGATAAACCAACATCCTCAGCAACTTCTCTGATAGTGATTCGACGATTTTCCAAAACAATTTTCTTCACTGCTTGAACGTTTTCATCAGTTGTTGACGTGCTTGGGCGTCCAGAGCGAGGCTCGTCATTGGCATCTTCCCGGCCATCTTGGAAGAGTTTGTACCACTTGTAAACATTTTCTTTACTCAGAACAGTTTCACCGTATGCTACTGTCAACATTTTGAGTGTTCGGAGCACTTTATTTTATTTCTCACACAAAATTTGATGCAAATCCTTTGATCCAAATTCTTCGATAGCAAGAAATCGCCGAGCACGCAAAACACTTATAACCTTTACGCCTCTCACAACCAAACAAAAAATGCTATACACTTGAAACTTGGTACAGATGTTCGGGAAGAGTGTGCCAACATAACAAAACAAAAAAATCGATAATCGAAAGTACGTTGCCCGCGAAATTTGAAAAGTCCCCTTACTTTTTGAACACACCTCGTATTGGAAACAAATCAATGATTAAATCTAGAATAATCCAAATGAAAAACAATTCAACTTTCTCAGTATTTTTTGCGGATATCATACTGTACATAGTCAATTGGAAAATCATGTGCTGAACGATTAACATTCATTTCAACATACAGGTTCAAACAGCACGTTATAATTCCATATGAACTTCCGTTAATGGCTGCACCAAATGAACAGCTTATGAACTCATTATATTCAAAGAGAATTCATCGAAAATTCATTTTGATTGAATGGAATCAATTCTCAAAGCGTTCATTGGGTGCAGACATAACGGGGACCATTCGAAAACGCCAAATGAACCCTTTTGAATTCTTTGAGTATTCTTGCGCTGTCTGGTAGGTTTTTCGCTTTCAGTATCTCATTGTAGACTTATGAGAGAAAATTACTTTGGACAAAAAAATCATTCTTTCCAATAGTGGAAAGGGAATATTTCTCTCATTTAAATGTATATTTCTTTGTTCCAAAATATGCTTTATCGATTCAATTAAATGGTCACCGATACAATAAAATATACATGAAATTGGGAGGATATTCCTTTGTCTCTATTGGAAGAAACGGTTTCTTTATCTGAAGTAGTGTTTTCTTTCCAGTGTACAGCTCAACGGCATTCATTTCTCTCTATACAGGAATTAATAGATCCTAAATTTCTGTGTCTATCTTCTTCAGGTAGGAGTGAATAAAATGATAAATAATCAATACTTGCATCTCATTCCAGTTGTAAAGAAAATGCAGGTACTCATTATTTTCTATTTTTGAGCGAATCAGGAGGGGGGAAATATAACAATTATTGGAACGATGCTGAAATTAGTCCGAGAAAGTAGCCCGATTTTTGTATTCATAAGCAGGAGTTTAAAATTTATATTACTCCGTCATGTCGCGGCCTTGTACTTGAGCTACTTCCTCGAGCTAATTTCAGCATCGTTTTTTGAGTGATTAAATGTTTTCAGGAACAATGACAATTTCAGTCGATATAGAAACACCTTTTATGCCAATGAAAAGGAATAATCTTATTCACTGCTCTGAATTCGGATCTCAAAGATAGTTTCCGATTCCTAAACATATTCCTGTAGAAAAGTATTCTGTGGATTGAAGTTATTCAGATGTTTATATTTTTGAGAATTTCAGACGTTTCTCTTTGTTTGAATGTCGTTTTGAAAAAAATGTTGAGTCAAATAAAAAAATACATAGATCGATTGAACTCATTAATTCATTGAAACGAAGGAATGTGGTTTTGAAACGAAGTTATACACGGAGAGAAATGTTATATTATAAACACACCGACATTTACTCCGGTACTCTCTGAAAAAAACTCTGCCAATTGGCACATGGCTTCCTCGTTTGTGTCGAAAAAAAATACATGTTTTCTTTCTCTCTCCCGTTTTTCTCGGAGAATCGGGTTGAAATTTATATAGGACTGCGATCAACACTGCATAAAGCTGTGGTGGAAATTTCATGACAATTGGATGACAGAAACGGAAGTTATCCACATGTTAACGATGTTTACGAAATTTCCAAATATTGTTCCGAAGCTCAGTGCTTACCATTTTCTTCCTTCAATTCCGATTTGTTTGAAATTCACACCATACAACTAACCCCCCGTAAACTGATTATACTACAAGTTTCATGGCATTTGGATGACACCGACATGGGGAAGGCATGCTTTCAAAATATTGTCAAATAATGTGAATCGCGAAACAAAAATTTTCCACAATTTCCAACCGATTGGGATGAAACTTACATGGGGCCACTATAGGATCATGACTACAACGTGGTACAAGTTTGATCGGGTTCGGATAATAAGAAGCAGAGATATACGCGTTCGCAAAATCACGATTCTTCGAAAAATTTCTCCTCCCCCTCCCGTTCTTCTGTAACGATGAGGTTGAAACTTATATGGAACCACCATCAACACTGCACATGACTCGGGTGAAAATTTCATCACGATCGAATAATACGAACAAAAGATATACACGTTCGCAAATTTGTTACATACACACAGACAAAAAGGAACCTGATTTCCTTTTTTTTTCCTCCCCCCAATTTCAATGTGCCTGAAATTTATATCATATAACTAACATCTCGTGAATCGAATATACTCAGAGTTCCAAGACATTCGGATAATATGGACATGGGGAAGGCATGCTTTAAAAGAAAATACAGATCCCAAAAAAAAATTTTCCACAGTTTTCATCTGATTTGGATAAAACTTATATGGGACCACTATCGGGTCATGACTAAAACGTGGTTAAAGTTTGATCGAATTCGGATAATAGGAAGCAAAGATACACGCGTACGCAAAATGTTCATTTCTTGTCAGAGTTCTTCTCATCCACCCAATTCTTCTGAATGAATCAGGTTGAAACTTATATGGGACCACTATCACCCTAGTCCACAACTGTGATAAAAATTTCGAAACGATCGGATAAGCAGAACGGGAGATATGCGCGTACGAAACTTAGGGGGGGGGGGGGGGGCTACAGCCACACACACACACACACACACACACACACAGACAGATAGACAGACACGGTAACAACATTGTTCCCCGAATTCTGAGGAACATTTTGGTGTAGAAGATTTTGAATTTCGAGACAAAAAAATTTTCGGCTCCTCGAAACGATCACAAAACTCCCCCTTAACGAGGAAGCAATACTGTATCTGATAGTATAATACAGAAGGATCCTTGCATATTCTACTATCGGATATAGTAATTGTTCAGAAAGTACTAGAGTAAGTGTCATCATAAAGGAAAGTCTGTCTCGTACTTGCTAGCAATATAGTAATTTGTAATGTAACATTTCTCTCCGGATACTTTTTCCGCTGTTACGAATTGTAGTTAGTCCTCGCAAGATGTCGGAATTTTATTGCAAGTTTTCTGTTCAGGATACAGGTTGTATATAAAGAATCAATATATACCCCATTCTTCCCAAGTAGAAATTACGCCTAGTCAATGGCTAGTGCCTCGTGAGTTTTTCTATACTCCTGACGAGGGCCTTTTGAGGAAAACTCACCAGGTACTTATTCGTAATGTAACGCTGTGTGTTATGAGGCACTTGCTAGTGGAATTCACAAGGTACTGGTCAGTTACTATTTAGTTACTCTCTAAATACTAGTCAATTACCAACAAGTTCTTGACAGCAATTATATGCCAAAAAAATTGTGAAGTTATAATAATACATCAACAATGATTATTCAGTAAAATATGCATGCTTTGGCCCAAAATGTTTTTGAAAATAAAAATTGAATTCTGAGCAGAAATCATGTTTCAGAGGAGACACTTGCAGATTACCACCAACGTTCACTTCGTGCTCAATGCGATGGAGAGAATATTGGAAACCTCGGAGAGAATCGAACCTACCTAAACCAATTCCTACCTAGTGTTGCGCGATCTACTATCCTAACGCCCTAACGACCTAAGCTAAACCGGTACCTACGCGATGCAATAGAAGAGATCAATTAAAGTGACGTGTTTATCCGATTCAATCATCCGTCGGTTGAATATAATAATCTATGAGCCTGTGTGAAAATTGCAGTTCGGTTGACAGATGTGAGGTTAAATTTATGTGATCAAAAAATGGATGAATTATTTTTGTGAAATGTGTGGTGGTTATTTCTTGAAAAATGTGTATCAAAAAATCTGTTAGTACGTGCAAAATGAATTAGTAAATCAGTCATAGCTGTTGTAACATGTCAAAAAATCGTAATTTGTTGATGCAGGGAAAATGAATTTTCTTCAAATACTTAAATCAGTACTTCTAGGCAAAAACTCAGAGATCATATTAATTTTGTAATGAATATGAGTCATGAAGGACTCATTTGATCAAAAATATTTCAAGCGAATGATTAGAATAAATTTCAAAAAGCTTGAATTATTTACTTGAAGCGCGTTGGATGATTTTACTCTTCGAATTGAAGAGTATTCTTGAAGTTGAAATTTTCAAATTTGAGGAAAAAGCCTTATTTTCTGAGTTGAATTCGTTGTTAGGGTGATGATAAACTTGTAGGAAGAGTTTGAAAGTTGGGTGGAATCTATATTGATCAGGAAAGTCCAAATCGTGTGGCAAAAGTTAGAAAATCTGTCAACTTCGCTTACGGCACATGGGTATTCTATCAGTTTTTCTTCACCAAGTGAAATCTAGGCAGGAGAAATGTATCAAAATTCAGTAAAATCAAGTTGGTACAGAGTAAGAGAGGACAGATATATTCATTGAATTTTATTGGTTATTATAAAAATGTTGATAAATAAGTAAAGGCTATGTATGACTCAATTTATCGTCTCTCAATATTTTTGTTTCAATGATTTTGTATTGTGTGCATTTTTGTATCTTTTCACTAGTAGGTGGAGGAAACATGTGTATTGAACCTGTTTCATAAATTTAATAACATTTGTTTGTAGGAACATGATACAACATTATTGGAACAAAAATATTGAAGGATGACACATTGGGTCTTCTATAGCCTTTCCTTATTTATCAACATTTTTATAATAACCAATAAGATTCAATGAATATATCTGTCCTCTCTTACTTTGTACCAACTTGATTTCACTAAATTTTGATACATTTCTCCTGCCTAGATTTCACTTAGTGAAGAAAAACTGATAGAATACCCATGTGCCGTAAGCTAAGTTCACAGATTTTCTAACTTTTGCCACACGATTTGGACTTCCCTGATCAATATAGATTCCACCCAACTTTCAAACTCTTCCTACAAGTTTATCATCACCCTAACAACGAATTCAACTCAGAAAATAAGGCTTTTTCCTCAAATTTGAAAATTTCAACTTCAAGAATACTCTTCAATTTAAAGAGTAAAATCATCCAACGCGCTTCAAGTAAATAATTCAAGCTTTTTGAAATTTATTCTAAACATTCGCTTGAAATATTTTTTATCAAATGAGTTCTTTGTGACTCATATTATTACAAAATTAATGTGAGTTTTTTGAGAAATGTGAGTTTTGAGAAATTTAATGTGAGTTTTTTTTCCGAGAAATATTGATGTAAATCAGTATTGATATTGATTGATATTGATATTGTCGTTGTTGATATTGTCGTGTATTTGAATAGAATTCATTTTCACCACATCAGCAAATTACGATTTTTTACATATTACAACAGTGATGACTGATTCAATCATTCATTTTGCACTCAATAACAGATTTTTTATGCATATTAATCAAGAAATGACGAAAGAAGTGTACTTGGTCGAAACTTATATTTGATTATGACGAAACACATATTCATTCAGTTCATGCTGTTTGAATAATACTCAAATGATGTGTATGATGATGTGTTGTGTAGAAAAGAGAAATGATGCTGAATAGTTAATAAATCAACCTTATGAGAATTGTGATAAGTTATATGAAATCATGAACATTTATTTCGCTGGTGATGGTTGAACGTTTGTTAAGTGTTTTTCTGTATGCATAACGTGGAAAATCTTGTGAAATTCTCATAAGTTCCGCCTAATTATAACCCAAATAGTTAGTTGAGTTGAACTTATCACTTACTGACCAGTAATTCACGAGTTTTACTTAACTAGTTCTCCCTCACTAGTGCCTCACGAGTTGTGGGGAAAAACTTATGATATTTCTACCAGGGGAAGGAAGCATTTCTTTGGATCTGAGAAATTATTAAATGAATAGCTTCAAGTGAATATTTTTTCCACAAAAATGAATATTTTATTCATATGGAAAAGTTGATTATTAGCTCCTGCTTTGGAATATCGCATTTGTTTGTGTCAACAAAGGATACAGTTTTGGTAGATAAATATTCATTTGAGGTAATCTCATTCATTTGAGATAAATAACAAGTTCTTAAATCGTACAAAATATTTTTTTATCTGTGACACGGTCTGATGTAGTCCAAGGAAACCATAAAAACCGCCACTGCCATCTTCTGGCAAATAAATCTTGAAAGGGCCTCAATGATTTCTGACGAGGCTTACAAGTGTAGTAACAATCTAGATATACTAATAAAAAATCCTCCATAGTTTTTTGAGAGTTTCACTTGTCTAATATATATTGTAAGTAACCGGTGAGTAACTTGCTAGCTACAGGGGCCTCATATTGACTAGACAAAGCCTTGTCAGATTTCTACTTGGGTTCTAGTAAGTACCCTTCTGTGAATTCCCAGTTAGTTCGCATGGGTCATCGCATGGGAATTGAGTGTAAATCAAGTTTCCTGTTTTTATAATAAAAAAAAATATTTTGCTAAATCATTTGGTAGACTCATTTCTAACATAAAGAGCTGATATCAATATCAGTTTTGGTACATTTAATTGAATTATGAGAATCAAAATCTAATTCGAGCTGATTTTAGAAATTCTGACCCTTATATGAAAAAAATCATCAAAGTAGAGCGTTTCACATAAAATTTCTATGAAAATGAAAAATTCCCTGAAATTTCCCTGATAATTCCCGGTTTTCCCGGTCTGTGGCCACTCTGAATTGCCTAACATGCATTGAACCTGTTTCTCTGAATTCGAGTGACATGCTATTTCAACAACCGCGAATTTAATCACCATTCAACATGAAGAGTTTCTATGATACTGAAACTCATTCAGAAATCATTCAATTTATATTCGTAACAATAATTCACGATGAACCGAGAGTGTAATTTACATGGAACGTGTGATGCGATATTAGCTGGTATGTACATTTGTGAATGGCATAAGATAATGGCGATAGATGTCACCCGAGGAATGTGAAAAGCCTCAGATCCTCTCTCATAAACTGCAACACTTGAACAAGTAATTAATGGGCTCCAAGTTGATTCGGCGTATCGAGGTAATTAAAAAGGATGCAAATCTAGCTACATCTCAAGAACCGACTGGGAAGAAGAGCAAAGAAATCACACTATGAAAGAGAAAAATGTGCTTATTCAGACACGATGATTCACTTAAATACTACTGTGTTCGAGGATCCGAGGCACCTGGGATAAACGCTAAAGATATTGAGATGAAATGATTTGAAACTTACGTTACTACTGTGTTCGAAAAATAAGGTGAATTACTTATTTGAAATTCGTGAGTTTTATGGGAGTATATTATTTTTTCCTTATGTAGCTTGGTAGTACTCCCCTTGATATATACGCAGAGTTTCAAGGCAGCCCATTCAATTGCTGCAATACTACTCGTGTTTTTGTAAACATACGAAAGCGAGTTTATCGATTTTCACTATACGTCCCTAACAGCATTGGGAGGTTTTTAAAACGTTCCAAGAACGTTGGGACGTTTTTAAAACATTCTCAGAACGTTTTCAAAACGTCCAGGGACCTTGGTGCTATTAGGGGTATGATTCCGTTGAGCGAAGGATTTGCATTGAATTTTGCCCGTAGAATGAATATTCTTCCGCAAAAACGTTGAGGGTGTCACAGAAGGCCTTTGATGATGAGGTTATGTTGCAAAAATCGTTATGTTATATCGTAAGACATCTCCCATTTCCACAATCTTTCAAACATATCGAGTTTCCGGATGATACGATTTGAATGATCTCCCCTCAACGAACAAAGAGGGAATTCATTACAAGTTAATGAGTTCATTGCTATCGATCCTGTAGGATCACTGACTCATCTCCATGTTGAAGATACGAGACTCGTTAATTATATTCTCATAGGTCGAGTACTCTTGAGAATTACTTTTCTATGTTAATATGCATTCAAATGATCCTGAATGTGATTTCATCATCAGAATTTTACATCGTCGTCGATAATGTTTTAAATTAGAAACATACTTTCCTGGTTCTCCGTAATTATTTTTTATAAAGAATCAAAGATTATTATCCTCAGAACTCTGTTGTTTGAATTCCAATTGAATGAATCGAATAATATTTAAGTATCTTGGGAATTGCATTTAGACGCCAAAGTCATTGTCGCGAGTGAAAAGAAAATAAATCGAGAACGTGAGGGTGTGACTATTATCGTAGGCAATGCAACTTTCTGTAGTCGAGTGGGAGAAAGATGGGAAAGTAAAAGTACGCCTGAGGCCAATGTACGCTACTACTGCTTTTTCGTGTTTCGACAAAAAAAAGTATGCCCGGAATCGTATCGTCTTCTGGGTTAAGTACACGAGAGTAAAAGAGGAAGAATGAAAGACAGCGTTATATCCCGTCAGCCATGGAATAAAATAGATGTTATTATCCATAAAGAGTGTAGATGTGACTGTCTTGTGTGGTTTACGAAAGCTTCTGTCATCGTATTTTCTCGACATAGGAGGTTTCTTGAAAAGAAGCGGAAGAATAGAACTGAGAAATATTCATCCTCGTTTTCTCTTCGTGATTTTGTTTTTGATTATCTTCGCTAGAAAATGTCGAGGGTGTTTGGTACGTGGATCCGTTCGATGACATCAAGTTTGTTTTGATGTACGTACGAGAGAATGAAATTTTCCCTTTTGTTGAGATACAACATTTTTGTCCTGTATGTTCAAACAGCACAACGCTGATGTTGATACTAAGTGCGTTAGTACTCGTAACGATGCTCTTGAACAAATGCCAAGTTTACTGTAATTAGTTTTTGTACTCAGCTGAACTATTTACCAACTAGAGTATTCAGAGAGTTCAAAAGGTTAGTTCCAACAGTAACTATTCTATATGTAAATTCAATAGAATATATACATAAATTCTGTAAAAATAGGACAATTATAATTTAACAAAAGTTTAATGGAAAAAGTAAAATTCAAACCTACTAAAAGGCATGCTCATGAAATGCGAAATTTCGTTGAGTTCACGCATACACACATAGTAGAAATAAGAATGAAAACCCTGAACGACAATAAAAACACCGGAGGCCATAGAAAAAGTAGTCCTAAGAGATTAAGCGGCAAATGGAATAATAAGAGAACAACGCGAAATACAAGACGAGGACCACGATATCGTTACAGCAGCGAACACGTGGGAAAGATAAGACTACCTGGAAAAACGCCCAAAACTCGCTACGAAGATTAGACTTCCATTTTCCAAGAGATTCAACGGATTAGCAAAGAAAGAACACAATTGCATGGAAAATGAGAGATACTAATGCTGAGGGCATTTATTTATTTGTTTTTTCTTCTCTTTTCATGAACATAATTCAACTGATCTCACACAAATCTCCGGATAAACGAATGATCCAGCCTTTAAATTTTACTATCTGAAAGACAGTTGTCTAGAATTTAGCCAAGCCCTAACGGTGTCAAGATATACATCTGCTTCGGATGATTTGTTCATTCGCTGTACTGAAATATAAGGACTAATCAACACCCGTGTTCAAACATATGAAATTTTGGTAGTTTTAAATGCACTCCAATGATTGGAATATCCCAGACAGCACAACGTGCCACTGGAACGTTTATGGAAGGTTAAGAGAACGCAGGGGAGGTCTTCTGAACGTTCAAAAAACGTCCCAGAGACACTTTGTGCGGTTGGGGATTCCACGTAGGAATGACAATTGATCGATCCAAGGCTGTTCAGACGAAATTTGGAGTGATCTGAGCCCAGGCAAGGCCTTAAATGGCTCACTTTTCAATCGCAAGAAGCTCTACTCGGAATATCCTTCAATCAATCTCAATTGTTTTATCATTCCATCTAAACGTATATACAATGATTTGTGAAAAAAATATGCACGAATAGAATCGACAAACAACTGATTCCCCCTGGTAAAGCTTTTCTCATTCCAGGAAAACCGTTCCATTTGCATTCCATTACCCTCTTACTGTAGGACAATTTTAATGAAATCTGTATGGATGTTATTCTTTTCATTTTCTCTTAAAAGTCGGGAATAAAGTGTACACAAGATACATTGTATTGATCTTTTCGTATTGCGAGGATGTACATCGAATTGAGAATCGATTCTTCAAAAATTGGACAACTTGATAAGGGATGATCCAGCCTGTCATGCGAAAGTGAACACAAGAACCTTTCCACATGAGGTTACTCGTGGTATCTCTAAATTGTGTTGTCGTACTCTTTGTGAATCGAGGATACATGAGACTCGAGAGATGAGAAAGGGGTTTCTCTCTCTCAGTAGTTTACATTCAAACGTCAAAGCTGAAGCTCGTGTATCCATTATCACAAAGACGTTTCGAAATTTATATTCTTAGATACGATTCAACGGATTCATTGATCATCAATCACACTTTCGCATATCATACAACGTTCATTAACACTGAGAACATGTCTTCGATGGAAGCAGAACGTTTTTATCTCCCAAGGAGACCCTGGGATGTATGATATTGAATCTAAGCCTGAAAATTCTTCCATAGGAGTTCATCAAAAAACATTCCACATTACCTGTCCGGGGTTTGTCAAGGACATATCAATTTCAAGAATATACGTCTCGATAATATTATACAATAGAAAATTATTCTTCGGGTTACGTTTCAATATTCATATTGTAAATTTCCCTCGATACGAATACAATAAACGTCTGTATAAACGAATTGAGTATGGATACCCTTCAAATGACTTCCACGTTCAGTCGCGTTTTAAAAACACGTCAGCGTTGAGTAGTAACGGAGTGTTTATATCCAGACAACGCTGTGTGAAAAGCAGCCAAAAAAATATGATGATAATGGCACGAGAATACAATTAGAATTGATCTTTGAATCCAACAAAATTCATTTCATTCGTGTATTTCTCAATCTTCAGAGTTTCGTTGATTGAGACAAGTCGGAAATAAGTAGTGAAAGAGCATTTACAGTCAGACAACATCACGTGTAATACATATTGTTATATATCAACCCACAAAAAATATCGTAAAAATATGACTGTCACTATTGCTAAACTGGCAACAATAGTATATTGTCAACATTATTAACAATTCGAATATTCAATTTTGCAATATCATGTGATTATATCGATAATTTATATTTACCTATTCAAAAAATATTACTTTTGAGTGAGGAAAAAAATTTCTCATCGTAATTTATCCCTACAAACATTCTATTACGATGTGGTTTGATTCATATGTGAAGGGAGAGCGATTGTAAGTTCAAATGTTGGACACTTGCTTGAGCGAGATTCGAACTCGGGTCCTCCGAATGGGAATCAAGGCTTTGATCAGATCAGCAGAACTCCAAGGTGACAACTGAGTACTTAAATTGCCATTTATGGTAATCCTCGACTTTGTTCAGAGTCAACGATGAAAATATATTCAAGATAAATATAAAATTGTGCGCATTGAATAAATTCCCGAGTTGAAAAATTCGGACGGTTTTTGTCCTCTTATTTCATTTTTAGACTGATCTTGTCCCGATGATTGATTATTGCGGACAAAAACAGTACTTCTTCAAGATTTTAGTATGAAATTTCCCTCCAGCGAGTCAAAGTGATTGAGAACAAATTCAGTACTGTGTTTGTCCGCATTAATCAACCATCGGGACAAAATCAGTCTAAAAATGAAACAAGAGGACAAAAACTGTCCGAATTTTTCGACTCAGGAATGAATTAGGATTTGAACCACAGGAATTTTTTCAGAAACGAATGAAACTCGTCAAATTTGTTTGTTAAACTCATGTAAGGTTTGTTAATCAATCAGAAATTCGGATTGATTTTTATGTTGGTGAATTCAAGAAAAACTTCATCGAAGAAGGGTTTGTAGAAGAATTTATATTACTTGAATATCATTTTTAACTGTCTCTTGAAGTGGATCAAAATCATTCCTCACGGGAATGATTATACCGCTTCATACGTCCAGAATATATACACTGAGAAAAGAAAACAGTAATGGCTACTGCAAATCACGTTAATCTGATGAAAAAACAAATGCACGCTATGCAATACTGCATTTCGCAGTACTCCTCACTCTCCTGACAGCAGTGACTAACTTCATTTCAATACACACGGCTGTAATCACAATAATCTCTACTACGCCGTTGTATTTTCGTATTTTTTCCTATCGATTACTGTCTTTCGCAGTAACCAGTATTGTTTTATTTTCTCAGTGTAGCTGTTTTGACAGTAAATGGATTTTGTTACGACAATTTTTTTTGTTAATTCTGTGATACTTATTGTTGTCGCTGCTTGATATTGTTTTGTCAAATCAACAATGTTTATTGTGAGTTGGAATGGCAACTCATATTGTCAGTTTAACCAGTAATTTTCAGCAATACAATTCTTGTTGACGAAACAATCTGCTGTTGCTGTACGAACAACAACTTATTGCATAACCAGCAATAAAATGTTGACAATTCTTATATTGCTGGTTCTACCATACACATTAGTCTCCGTGTTCCAATGGGCATAGAATTGAGCGAATTATTAGAATCGGTCCACAAATCAGAGCAGTTTGAAACCCATGATATCATGAAGTGGAAGATGTCAATTGAAGATGAGAAAATTATTCAAAATTATATTTTCAGTATGGTATTTTTTTTCAGACACAGTCATAGTCCAAGTATACATGCCCACATCTGCATATTCGGAGGAAGATATTGAAAAAACGTACGAAGAAATGGAAGAAGTGATAGAATATGTGAAGGGAGAAGAGAATTTGATAGTGATGGGGGATTGGAATGCGGTAGTAGGACAAGGAAAAGAGGGCAACATAATAGGAGATTCTGCGTTAGGGAGGAGGAACGATAGAGGACAACGTTTAGTCGAATTTTGTGAAAATCATAAGATGGTTATCACAAACACTTTATTTGAAAATCATCCAAGAAGAATCTACACTTGGAAAATGCCAGGAGATACAGCAAGATACCAAATTGATTACATATTAGTGAAACAAAGATTTAGAAACCAAGTGGAAACTGTAAAACTTATCCCAGTGCAGATATAGATAGTGATCATAATATGTTGATGATGAAATGTTCTCTAAAATTCAAATCTCTGAAGAAGAAAAGGAAAATGCAGAAAAGATGGAATTTGAAGAACCTCAAGCAAAAACAAACACATGAGGCATTCGAGAAAATGTTGGATGAAAAATTGGGAGATCAAAAAGAGAAAGACTTGTGAATAGAGAGGAGATGGACAAAGATGAAGGGGAATATAGGAGAATGTGGGGATAAGATTTTGGAGAATAATGGGGTAGAACCTAAAAACCCATGGATAACGGGAGAAATTTCAGAATTGATAAATGAAAGAAGAAAATACAAGAATAATGATAGCCAAGAAGGCCAGCAACGATACAAATCATTGAGAAATGAAATAATAAGAGAATCAAGGAAAGCAAAAGAACAGTGGTTAGAAGAGAAATGTCAGGAAATAGAAATAAGATTGCATTTAGGAAAAATAGATGAAGCATATAGGATTATTAAAAGATTTTTCGGACAAATGAAATCTAGAAGCAATAAGATTAGAAACTCTCTAGGACGACAATTGATAAAAGCGGAAGAAAAAATAGAACAGTGGATCAATCATTTGGAAGACTTGTATAGAGGAAACGATGATATAGCACTTTTAGAGAAGGAGGAGGATGTAGATGAGGAAGAATTGGGAGATTCGTTATTGAGATCAGAATTCGACAAGGCTTTGAAAAAATTGAAAAATAATAAAGCGCCAGGCATAGATGGCATAAGTGCGGACCTTATAAAAGCCTCCAGTGAAGGAACTCGTGACGCACTGTTTGAATTGAATAGAGATATGTACGAAAAAGGAGAAGTACCGGAAGATTTCCAAAAGAATAAAATTGTCGCTATCCCGAGAAAACAAGGGGCAGACAAATGCGAGAACTACAGAACGATCAGTTTAACTTCACATGCTTCGAAAATACTGACCAAAATTATATACAAGAGGATGGAAAATAAAATAGAGAGTAGATTGGCAGAAGATCAGTTTGGTTTTAGAAAAAATAGGGGGACGCGAGAAGCAATTTTAGCACTGAGGGCAGTAATAGAGAAAAGGATAGCGCTGAAGAAATCTGTGTGCATAGGTTTTGTAGATATACAAAAGGCTTTCGATAATGTGGACTGGGAGAAGATGTTTGCGATCCTGAAGAAGGTGGGAATAAATTATAAAGATAGAAGAATAATATACGAATTATATGAGAATCAGAGTGAAATAATAGACATAGAGGGTCAGGAAGGGGAAGCACAAATAAGAAGAGGGGTGATACAAGGATGCTCATTATCACCACTGATTTTCGATTTATATATAGAAGAAGCAATGAACGAAGTGAAGGAGGAAATTCAATCGAAATTGCAGATTCAGGGAGATTGTTGGAGTATGTTGAGATTCGCGGATGACATAGCTATATTGGCCACGAGTAGTACTGAGTTAGAAAATATTCTCAACACTATGAGAACAATATTATTGGACAACTGTTGTATGAATATAAATAAAGACAAAACTAAATTCATGATGTGTACAGCAGCGGAAACAGCTAGAAGAGCGAAAATCAAAATAGATACCGAGACAATTGAACAGGTGAAAGAATTCAAATATCTAGGAAGCATAATTACAGAAAACGGCAAAAGCGGAAGAGATATAAGAGCAAGAATAGCACAAGGAAAACAGGCTTTTTACCAAAAGAAACAGTTATTATGCTCAAAAAATATAAGCTTGGAAGTGAGGAAGAAATTCTTGAAAAGTTACGTTTGGAGCACAGCATTATATGGTTGCGAAACTTGGACAATGGGGAAAACTGATCAACGAAGACTTGAAGCTTTTGAAATGTGGTGTTATAGGAGGATGCTCAGAATAAAATGGATAGACAAAGTCAAAAATGAAGAAATACTCGAGCAGATAAATGAAAAAAGAAATCTTTTGAAACACATCGTGAAAAGGAGAAGCAATCTTATAGGACACACATTACGGCATGAGAGTTTATTGAAAACAATATTGGAAGGGGAAATGAATGGTAAAACTGGTAAAGGTAGACCTAGATCAAGTTATATGAAGCAAATCGTACAAGACAAGGGATATAGTAGATATGGGGTAAAATTCGCCAAGTGTTCCCACCTGAAAATTTCAATCTCATCAATGTTGATGAAATTCCATGAATTTGTTGTACCAGTGACCCTCTTCAAATTGCGTAAACACCAGGTTTCTAGGAAGTCAGGTTTTCGTGGTACAAGGGTTTAAATTTTCAAGATTGTTTTTATGTGCGTTTTTTCGAAAAATCATCATGCTGGTTAATTCCATATAATGGAAATGTGTCATTATTGATATTGTTAGGATTTTTTCTGAATTTTACGATAAGAATACTTTCATTCATGCAGAAGGAATATTTCACATAGAAATTCGATTTTCAAAAGTATTTTTGCATTTTTCGGTCACTGCGCCCCTTTTGATATTGATGAAACCTTGATAAATCGAAAGCTTGATTTCTTAGCTTCAAAATCATACAGATTAAGAAATGGGATAAGAAGATTCCTCGAAATTACAGAGGGGTTTAAGTGCTCAGATCTCACACGCCCACCCGCTACCATCGTGTATAAATACAACACTACGCCAACATCGTGTAATAATATCTTATGCTAATGAATAATCCATTCTGCCGTAATTTTCTGTATCATCATCAGTGAAAATCACTTCCAGAAATCAAATATCCTCTGATTCTCAATGTTATTCTCTGATTCTAATTCACTGAGGATTTGAATTCATTCTTATCAATCATATAAACTTCTGCCCTGAAGCTTCAATTGAATAGTGACTGTGGATGTTTCCAGGGCAACCTGATTCTTCTTCATTTGTAACCTAACCAACCCCATTCTCTCCAATCTGAACTCATCAACGGTTTTGTGTCGTTTTGAATGTACAGAGATATATATCAAATCAGTGAAACTTTCTTGTTTATGAAGTTTTTGTGATTGATTTTCTGCTGAATTATTCTATTGAGGAAGGACTTTTTCCTACATGTAATAACACAATGAAACGTAGGAGTTCAGGTGATCGTTGTTTCGATCCATTTCAATATCCCTGTCATAAAAAATCTTCAGATCTTCGAACCTTATCTTCAAATCTGAGAAAAAAATATCATCATCTATCCTATGATACCCGAATATGTAGTAGATGCACGAAAGACATGACTGTACTATCTTCAATGTCACCTTTGTACGATGTCCAATCTGTTCAGATACATACGAGAATAATTCACTTGAGGTAGTTCCGCTTTATTATTCGATTCATCAAAAAAGTACACAGTATACGGGGTAAAATTCGCCAAGTGTTCCCACCTGAAAATTTCAATCTCATCAATGTTGATGAAATTCCATGAATTTGTTTTACTAGTGACCCTCTTCAAATTGTGTCAACACCAGGTTTCTAGGAAGTCAGGTTTTCGTGATACAGGGGTTTAAATTGTCAAAATTTTTATGATCTGCGTTTTTTCGAAAAATCATCATCCTCATTAATTCCATTTAATGAAAATATGTTATCATTGATATTGTTAGGATTTTTTCTAAATTTCACGATAAAAATACTTTTATTCATGCAGAAGGAATATTTCACACAGAAATTCGATTTTCAAAAGTATTTTCGCATTTTTCGGTCACTGCGCCCCTTTTGATATTGATGAAACCTTGATAAATCGAAAGCTTGATTCCTTAGCTTCAAAATCATATAGGTTTAAAAATGGTACAAAGAAATTTCCCCAAGGTACAGAGTTCCAAGTGTGTACGTATCGTACCTTGAGTGTGTGACGATCACACCATCGATTTTCAGTGTATTGTTTTATGAAAAAAGTAATTATCAAATTTCTTTTCTCAATTTTGCCTACCACATTGCTCAATACAACCATCTAGATTACCCCCTTCAAATGAATAATTTATTCACGACACACGGTTGAAGAAAACACGTCATACTTTATTAGAACATTATTGTAATAATTAGTCATACCAATTTGTCATCTTGGACCCACTGAATTTCTTTTTATTGATAATCAATTTTTATGGAAACGCGGCTACTGTAACTTGTAAAAGTGACTGTAAGTAGTGACTTTCTCCGTACAAGTTATAGTACTCTGATTATTTACAAAATTGAATTATTGCTACATAAATGTACAGAATGATATTAAACAATTTGAAATATTTATAATTATCAATCTTCTGATCCTTCTGAAAGGTTGTTCCTATACTCTAATTTTTATGCCTTCTTCGGGTCTCTGGGAATATGTCATATTGCACTGCCGAAGAGTGAGTTTTGAGAAATACACGATGAATGTTCCATAGGTATTACACAATGGTATTTGAGAGTTCCTGCTATCGTTTTTCAAGTGCTTTCGTAGCCTCTATATGAGTACTTTTCGGACTGAAAAAAATTACAGTTCCTTTCAGATGTTCTTTAGCCCACTGATAAAGAGCATCCGCAGTCAAAATTTGATTTTCATTCGATGATGCTTGCAGACTTGCACGTGCTGCAAGTCTCTTCAAATTTCCACCAATACACGCAGAAAAATATATTCAGAAAAGTCCCATAATTTATTGAGGATCAGCGCCAGTCTGTGATGAATGAAATTATTTACCTGAATATAGCTTCAAAAGTACCATAATTTCTTGTAGAAATACATCCAATTATGGGAGATTTTAAAAGTAAATCCAAGTCAAAACTCTATCTGTGACAGACTGGCGCTGATCCTCAATAAATTATGGGACTTTTCAACGCATCTGTTTTCTGCGTGTACCGTCGCAAGGTCCTTTGCCATGTGCACTTGCATGAAAATGCCACTCAGCCGCAATTCCAAAATCATGTTCATGATGTAGATTTGCAAAATTATATTTATTTTCGAAATGTTGTGATGCTCCATCAGTGGAGTAGAAGATTTTTTCACATTCAAAATTATCTTGCGAATACTTTGTAATAATTTTTCGAAATTCATAAACAGCTACCGTATCATGAGTCAGAATATCAGACCAAATTGGTATACTACGATGTCTTAACTCATCTGTTCTGTAATAAATTACTGTTGTGAAAATGGTAACTTGATTGTTATTCCAATGAAACGATTGAATAGCATTCTGAGCAATGAATGCATAGTTTTCAGCAAAATCACATGTAACTATGAATTCTCCGGCCTTCGAATTATCCTTGAGATTCTTAAGAAAGCACGATTGCTCCTTTGCTATAAAAGCGTGAGATTTCAACTCATGTAACCGTTCACAGAGATCCTCCACGAAATCTCCTGCGTCTGCTATTTCAGTTTTCAAAGTGCTGCGATCAGTTTGTTGCCAAATTTGATATTCTACTCTCTCAATGTACTGGTCTGTAAGATTCGATTGAAGAAAATCCTCAAAATTGTCTATTCCAGGACACGCTAAATACTTGTCCAGATAGCATTCAGAAGTAGGATTATCACATACAAGCATTTTAATAGCATCATGGTGAGGAGCCATGGGGAAATCTGTCGCAAACGTTAGTTTTTGTAAACTTATGGCATCTAGCATTAAATTCACGTTTTCATGATAAACACACACGCATACGGTATGAGTTCCAGAAGCTGCAGCGAGTACACAATTGCGAGGTCTCAGCTGTGAAAATTTCGATAAGCTCACATCAACTGTAGGATTCTTCAATTTGAATGAAGAATACAATTCGGCAAGATTGCATAAAATCAATCTTTTTTGAACATGTTCACGCGTTCCATCATTAGTTTTGATCGAAACATAATCCTTCATGCCTGGCAATATCCGGCTATTTTCATCATCCAAGTAAAATGCTATGATGGAATTTCCAATCTCGCAAGATAACCTTCGTCCTCGCTTTGGATTTGGTGATGTTAGAATCCCGTTTCCAGCTACCAACTGTATGGCTTTCCTAGCTTGACGTTCCGAAGCGTTGAATTCAGTAGCCAATGTCCTTCGTCCCCATGATTTTGGAGCAAGGGTTAGAAGCAAAATCTTTTCTGAGTAACTGGAAGACTATTTGAATTTTTCTTTGATTTGATCGAGAACTTCAATAGCTGATGCATGATGTTTTATTTGACACTTTCGATTTGAATTCTCAGACATTTTTGTTGATGGAACGGGAAAATCTTCTTCATTTATATCAAAAGTTTCCTCCTCGTTGATTTCAAGGCGTGCACTTGGCGAATTTTACCCCACCTATGGAACATTCATCGTTTATTCTTAAAACTCACTCTTCGGCAGTGCAATATGATATATTCCCAAAGACCCGAAGAAGGCATAAAAATTAGAGTATAGGCACAACCTTTCAGAAGGATCAGAAGATTGATAATTATAAATACCGCAAATTGTTTAATATCATTCTGTACATTTATGTAGCAATGATTCAATTTTGTAAATAATCAGAGTACTATAACTTGTACAAAGAAAGTCACTACTTACAGTCACTTTTACCAGTTACAGTAGCCGCGTTTCCATAAAAATTGATTATCAATAAAAAGTATGACGTGTTTTCTTCAACCGTGTGTCGTGAATCAATTATTCATTTGAAGGGGGTAATCTAGATGGTTGTATTGAGCAATATGGTAGGCAAAATTGAAAAAAGAAATTTGATAATTACTTTTTTCATAAAACAATACACTGAAAATCGATGGTGTGATCGTCACGCACTCAAGGTACGATACGTACACACTTGAAACTCTGTACCTTGGGGAAATTTCTTTGTCCCATTTCTAAACCTACATGATTTTGAAGCTAAGGAATCAAGTTTTCGATTTATCAAGGTTTCATCAATATCAAAAGGGGCGCAGTGACCGAAAAATGCGAAAATACTTTTAAAAATCGAATTTCTGTGTGAAATATTCCTTCTACATGAATAAAAGTATTTTTATCGTGAAATTTAGAAAAAATCCTAACAATATCAATGATAACATATTTTCATTAAATGGAATTAATGAGGATGATGATTTTTCGAAAAAACACAGATCATAAAAATTTTGACAATTTAACCCCTGTATCACGAAAACCTGACTTCCTAGAAACCTGGTGTCGACACAATTTGAAGAGGGTCACTAGTAAAACAAATTCATGGAATTTCATCAACATTGATGAGATTGAAATTTTCAGGTGGCAACACTTGGCGAATTTTACCCCATATGGAGAAATTAAACGTTTGGCGGATAATAGACAGGGGTGAAGGGTTTCATCAAACCAGGCGTAAGACTGATTACTTCATGATGATGATTTTTTTTAAACGGAACTCATGTGATGAGAATTTTGGAATTTTTGATACTGCAATTTCCATTACTCAAACGAATTTTACTGATTCTACATGATGCAGTTTGAATATTCAAAAAAAATATGTTCAATTTCGAAGAGATTTTGAGTACCAAAAATTGTTTTTCATATTTTAAAGTATTTTAATACACAGCTATATTATGCAACAACATCGTGTGTCCACTACAATGAACACTGGGTGCCCGTTGGCAAAATTCATCTACAACAAGGTAACAAGTGTACATTGAAACAGATAGAATGCTACACTGAAAAAAGGCTGGTAACAGTTGTCACATATACTCCTCAACTACGACTAATCGAATATCCAATAACAGTCATAAAATAATTGATAACAATTATTACATTTCATTTACGTGTTCATAATGATTAAGTATTTCATGAATTTATCAATACCATTGACATTTGCTCAATGTTATTGAATGTTTGATTGGTCATATTCAAGAATATATATTTGATAACTGTTACATTCGGTGGATTTGATGCGGTCCCTGCAAATTTCATCAACTTAAGAATACCCACAATTGGATCCCGATTGCAATAATAATATTGGAATGCGAAACTTTTGAACAATCTCATCCATCTACATGAATCATTTCTCAAGTGTTTAGGAGTTTGGGATTCAATTTTTATCAAAAATTTGTAAATTATGGCATAGTTTTCCACAACTCATCAAAAGTAACAGGGAACAGATCAAATCCACCCACAATACCAATTCTTTCTTTCAGTAAAGATGAACGAAAATTGACATGAACAAAATTCTTACGGTTGGCCGACGTATAAAAATGACTAGAAATTAATAATCATGTTCCAATGGATTCCAAGATGAAAATCCGTTACAAGAAAGTTGTAACTCCCTTATAACATTGGAGTTTTTGGTGGGATCACCGCAGGATGTCCAGCCTCGGAGAATTCTAATGGAATCAATCAGTCATAAAATCAGGCTGCACGAAATGACCAATGAAACAAATAGAAAATTCCCGAACTGGACACCCTGCACTGATACTACTTTGCATGTGGCGCCGATATGCTACGTAGGTGGGAGTTGAAAATAGAAAAAAAATATAAGCTGATACTCTATCTTGTTCCTAAACACTCATCAACAGCCTGTATTCATAATCAATGAATATCCTTTTTGGAAAATTACCTATTCCGTTGAGATGTTTTGTAATTTTCGTTTGATATATTGAATGATTGAAATTTAATGAAGATCCATTACGAATAGTGATATACAAATATTTTTAATTTTTCCTCCTATGTTCTAGTCATGGATACCATGTGTCCATTGGAATGGACATATCAGTAATTTGTAATCTACGTTACTAAAAATTCTGTGAAAATTCAGAGTTCCCACTAGGAGCTATAGAAACTATTGCATATTGAAAAAAAAGTTTTATTGGGTATGGGAATAAGTTTCCGCCCTTTTTCAAGCAAAGTTGATTTCTATTCAAACAATGGATTATTACATGATGTTATTCAAAGTATGCACCATTGGAAGCGACCACTTTTGCCCATCTTTCAGGCAGCATACGGATTCCTCGGAGAAAAAGGCGGTTTTTTGACTCGATCCATTCATTGAGCCATTTTTCGACACTTTCGTGAGAAGTAAACCGCTCTCCAGTAAGGGCTGATTGCATAGATCGAAATAGATGATAATCCGAAGGCGCAATGTCTGGGGAATACGGCGGATGGGGAAAGATTTCCCAATTCACTCCTTCCAAATATTTCTTAACAGGTTGAACAACATGTGGCCTAGCATTATCATGCAGCAAGATAAGTTTATCATGTCTACCGTCCCATTCCGGTCGTTTTTCTTTTAGAGCTCGATTCAAACGTATTAGCTGTAGTCTGTAACGATCGCCAGTGATTGTTTCTGACGGTTTAAGAAGTTCATAATAGAAGACACCTTTCTGATCCCACCAGATGCACAACATAATCTTTGAAGCGTGGATATTTGTTTTCGGTGTCGTCGATGAACCTGGTACACCTGGCAGCCCCCAACTTTTTCGACGCTTAGGATCATCGTGATAGATCCATTTTTCATCGCCAGTGACAATATGATGCAGAAAACTCTTTCTTTTCTGCCGTTCAAGAAGCATCTCGCACGTTACCAAACGTCTCTCGATATCTCTCCCCTTTAGTTGATGCGGCACCCAATTACCTGCTGTTTGGACCGTTCCCATCTTGTGCAAGCGTTTACCAACGGTCAACCTGTCAACACCCAACTCTTCAGACAACTCATCTGGGGTTCGACATGCATCTTCATTCAATAATTCTTTCAGTTCTACGTCTTCGAATTTTTTCGGTGCCCCTCCGCGTTCTTTATCACTCACGTCAAAATCCCCACTTTGGAATCGTCAAAACCACTCTTTACCAGTTGTATTAGACGGAGCGTGATCACCGTAAATATTGCACAGTACACGATACGTTTCAGCGACACTTTTCTTCGAAATGAAATAATGAAGCATAACTTCCCGCAAATGCTGTTTTGTCGGGACAAACGTTGTCATTTTTGACACCAGATAAAAATGATGTTTATGCTTGTAACAAATGTCAACTACCGCAATCGACACCTTACATTCATACTTCCAAATCACAAGTATAGCACTTGAGTGAACTCAAAAATAGTATCAGCAGCAACACTTTTTCCAAGAGGGCGGAAACTTATTCCCATACCCAATATCATTATCAGAATTGAGCCAGGTCAGAAAAGGTTGATTTTAATGAAAACCAAAAAGGAACAAACTTTCCAAATAACCAAGAACATTTGAAAATATCATATGATTCATTCATCATTTCCCGAATCGAATCCAATGAAAATGAAAGAAAAAACCTCTAACACCTCCAGGATTCCTCTATTCACACATTCACTGAAATATGCAGATCAGTTTCATGAATTCCATAGTCGAACTTCAGAAAAAACTTTTCCATATTATCATAAAATCCGAATCCATTCAATTAGAAACATTCCAGCTATGCAGAAGTCGGAGAACGATAAAATTTAACAGAATTAAATTCAAAAAGCATTTAGAAGCAGAATTGTTGTGTCGAATACAAAAGCGGATTATTCGAATTCAAGTGACCTTTCCTGAAAATAATGTATACAAAACTGCGGTTAATTGTGTACTTAAACTTGTATCGATTTCAACCCAAATGATTGTGTTTGTATTATAATTTTCATTACCGAGGAGGAATTCATGAGAAAGAATTCAGGATGTCTGGCGAGAATCCAAAGTACCGAGTATATTGAAGGAAGAATTAATTGTTGATGTTGTTTTTGGTTATATTCACAAATAGAGGAATTTGATAACGTCATCATTCTGTTGTATCATCGACTTTATGATTACGGAAATGTTGGAGTATGTTTGTTATCGAGCGTGTCAAGTGGAGTATTATATCACTAACGTCTCACAATTTTTCCTGGAATATTGGGAAGACCATAGAATGGATAGGATTAAACGTACTGGACGATAAAAATCTAGATCACTTCCTCTACCCATTTCTCCTTACCGTATTCCCAACGAGATATCAAGTCCTCAATTTTCCTACAACGAATGAACAAATATAAATGTACTTTCTGTGTTTGAGTTTGATTTTAACTTTTTCATTTCAAAGGGTATGAAGGAGGGTGTATGATGTGTCAGTACCGGAATTATTTTAGATTCTTTCATCATCGTAGAATGTGGATTTGAATGTAGGAATTCGGACTTGGAATCGTTCAAAAAACTTTTCTATTTTTTATCTTAATCGAGCGGGCGGGATGAAAAAGAAATTTGCTGTGATAGCGGAATCTGACGTTGCTGGGCTCCTTTGGCTGGAGCAGCAAATTTTTCAGCTTGGCAACAAAACATTCAACAAATTCTAGTATTATTTGTAGAATAGCAGACAAATTTTGCTGGGGGAGTCAAAATTTGTCGTTGCCACAGCTAAAAAATAGATGTCACAGCAAAAATTAGCTGTTCCAGTAAGATGTATCCAGCGAAATCAGATTTCACTATCACAGCAAATTTTTTTTCCTCGCGCGATGATACATACAATTCTGAGGATTCTTAGAATGTTTATAATCAAGGCGGATTAACACCCTCTTTCTTTCTATAGTGTTTTCAATGCATGTATATTCCCTGCTGAGAATGCCAGGTGAAACTGTGCAAAACATTGTTATTGAGCTTTGGATGGTTTTAGACGGGATTTTTGACTCCTTGAGATACAGACCATTCAGAGTCCACTAACCAGGGTTCTAAAAAGCCGGTTGTTTTCAATACTTTCTCAATCCCTGGATAAAATTGATTACACAGGCTGACCAAATCAGGTTGACTTCTGATACCAAATGTTCCAACAACGTCCAATCCAAAGCCAAAAAAAACAAGTACTTGTTAAATATTTCGCAATCCCCTAAGAGTATCAACAACTCCTTTTCATGCATCCACTTTTATATAAAATCTTTCCCTCGGTCGCCTATATAACGTTCTAAAGAGGCACAATTTTCTCCAAGTATTTTGTCTACTTTTCCTACTCTTTCCTCCATAAAGGGTGTTGTCGGGTAACTACTTCTTCATAACTCACGCTTTCACGACCTCTCGTAAATGCAACGTTGCGATCAATGTTCAAGAATTCAACGTTCAACTTCCATAAGCATTCTTTTTATGACAGAACGCGTTCACTATAACATCCAGGAAAAAAATTGCAATAACAGAAGTCTCTTCAAACATGTTAATTATCGCTCCCCAATCTAATAATCCTGACAATTATGCTCTTCATGTGTCACCACGTTTGCGTACCATCAAAGCCTACTTCTTTCGAAACCAGAATATCTACCCCAATCAATCTCCTCGAATTCACACGTTCTAGTGTGAATGACTAATGAGTGGTTTTGTACATAACCGAGACATGTACGTAATATAACATGACATCCTTCTAACGTAGAACGTCGACTTACAGCACCACGTATCCGGCATGCATATATAACCCACAAACGTATACAATGATACGAGATGACATACTCTTGTTACCCGAATGTGAATCTGCATCCAAATATATGACACTCGAGGGAACGATTCTACGAATATAAGGTGACGAGGATTTTCCTCCTCCGTCTCTTGTATTACATGTTCAAATTTTATACCCTTCAGAATAGAATTGATTATAGATGTGACCAATTTTATTTCCAGAGCATTACACAAAATTGAAATGGTCGTGAAATTGGAACGCAGAGAATTCCTCCCACGTTTCATTGCGATCATTACATTTGAACATTCTCGATACCCTCATAACGATCGACTATTATATTATTATTCTTTTTTTTCTTCATTCCTCTCTTTATTACAGAATGTTAATGCTCGATTTTGAGATTGTCGAATCTGGCCAACACCTTCGCTGTCCTGACTGCACAATAACATGTAGCGTACGTATACAGCATCACACGTGGAACTGGGTTCTGTATACCACGAGGCGAGGTGAATCATTTCAACAAACCCCTTTCGTTCGTCCGCGTCTAATTTTAACAAGGCACTCTTGCGAGGGTTCCGTACCACTTCTCCTACCCGCTGAGTGAACACACAAACCTTCTCACCCGCGTTCAACTTCTGTACGTGTGTAACTAAGAAAAGAGACACCTGTAGTAGTGGCACATTTTCGTATACGCCTATTCACTCACCTATATACTCCGTACACGCGACGAATTACCATTGGGTGAAATGAAATCTATTACTGTACGAATCATTCTTTGACTTCCACACGCGTATACCTGTATCCACGTTCATTATTATTATTGGAATGGAACGTGGCGATATTGGCCTTTGGTGAAATGATCCTTGAAGACAACGACTGAATATTACATTACGAAAGTTCGTATGATTTTGAATCGGTGGAATGAGGTGAAATGCGATAAGGTAAGTACCATCCCCCTCTTGAACTCCTTGAAAAGGGTATAATACGTATATCGATTTTCTGGATTTACAGAATTCAAATTCAACTCTGTTGTGTCGTTGAACACGTAAAAGGAAACTTTGAAATAAAGTAAATAAATTCTTCCCTTCCTCAGCTGCAAATTTCCGGATTAACGGAATTCCCAAACGGGAACTTGAGAAGTCCCGAGCAGAAACCTGAGGGGTTCCGGACGAGAATCTGATTCAAGAATTACATTTCTTCTCTGACCGTTAAATAATATAGCTAGATTATAAACTGTCTACTGAAAATATCTTCTTCTTTTTCGAATATTTGAAATTGTGTACAAAATATTTCACAACCAACATCAACCAAATCTTCAACGTGATCGTAGGATGGAAGATTCTGTTGAGATCCAGATTAAAACTTTATTCATCTTTCTCCGTTGTTCTTATTTTCTTGAAAATATAAATGCTGTCAGGAAAAATAAGAGGAAAAATTCCAGTAAGGTATTGAAGAGAGGAAACAAAGATGCTAAGGCAGGTG
This sequence comes from Gonatopus flavifemur, assembly GCA_018340375.1. NCBI lineage: Eukaryota > Metazoa > Arthropoda > Insecta > Hymenoptera > Dryinidae > Gonatopus > Gonatopus flavifemur. Next base: position 505,445 of record JAFFJZ010000029.1, on the reverse strand, counting down.
GAATGTCAATATGATTGCAGACTACTCTTGGATGCTAAAGAGAGTCGAGCCACGAAGTGTCTACAAGAGGGAGAGTTACAAAAGAACCTTCGAAGGGAAAAAAATACTATAAAGACTTGTGAGGTACACAAAGTGTTGATAATAACGTTTTGTCATTGGCTTTGTGAATGAGTGGTAAGCTCTGTTATAAATGAATAAACATCTGATATTTCATTCTTCGTGGAAAATTTTGAGATCAAGAAGAAAAACATATATCGAACAACATATAATTCACGAAATTGAGGCGCAACTTCAGGGACGATAGTGGTAACATAAGTATCCAAGTACAATTGTGTTTGATCATTGAGAGGTCAATTATGAATACAATAGTAGCCTTTCCTCTGTCTCAATCGAAAGATTCTAAAATCATTAAATTCTTCATACAGATTTTCATTCCTCGTTTCATCATTGAAGGATTCATAATACGTCGATAAATCCACTTCGCAGACCCAATGACTCCTGAATCCTTGGTTTACGAGATATTGATTCAGAATGGTATGCGCATCCGTTCAATCCACAGAGGGAATTGTCTGCCGTGACAAATCGTATCCAGAGTACAGTTGTTTCCCATCGGAATGAGGGAGGGATGATTGGTACTCGTGTCATTTGCATTGACGTTCCCCCTGGTCCACTGTCGACCTCAGCGAGGATCATTCATGGCTCGAGAAGAGGTGTGAATCCGGCAAACGCTACCCAAGGTGGCACAAGATGTAGAAATGCTAACGATGTTCTTAGAAATTCTTAGCATGTTCTATGAACATTGTAAGGATCATCGAACATTGGACTGTTTTGGATAAGTACCATAATGTTCTACGCATGATTGAATAATAAGCGTAGAATGTTTGAAAAGTTCTCAAAGTGCCCGTTTGAACAAAGTTTACTTGTTTCTGAGAATTCTAACTTTCTTTCTCAGTGTGATATCTTTGAAGGCCACATAATGATAAATTATGTACAAAACAAGTTTATTCTTTTCTCTACATTTCCTACGAAGAGATGAAGAAATGTTCATCTATATGTATCTCTATGCGTTATATATTATTTAAACGCTCACTCGGAAAGAAGCAGGAGACACTTGATGAATGATAAATGTGAATGTGTTCGATGCAGTGAAATAAATACCTTGTTCATCCGCTCTCTTGGTTCCTCTCTTTTTTGACAATATAATTCAATGAATCAATCTCACAATTCATTTGATCTTCGGGGAAATGGAATTCTTTGCACTTATAAAAACTTGAATGATTGAAACTTCATTCCAGCATAATTTGAATTCTTCTAAACGGCGTGGATAATTATACGATTCCGTAATATTCGTGTTTTTGGAATGCCGGAAAAAAACAGTAATTGTCCACTCGAAGCGAATCTAGGTCACAACTCTCATTACAATTTACGTATCCCGTGAGATCTTTCGTGGGTACTAAACCGAAGAGCATTAGGTGATTCGTCCCAACAGAGTATATATCCATATACCACGATGCGCAAAGGAACGATACTCTAAGCTTGAACTCATCACAATGGTTTGGGAGATCAACCATCGCTTTGATCTTTTATTCTCTCTTCCTATTCGTATATATACTACACTAGTACAGAGACGTGTGTATTTATACACTGATAGAAGAATTCATCCTGACCAAATAGCATTTATTGACAGGTGATAAATGCAAGAATGGATATGATCGAATAAAATCAATATCCTTGTTACAAAGATAGCTTTTTATGAACTCAACTTTTATTATTAAATAACAAATCTCAATAAACAATGGGATTTTCATGCAATTGTCGAATAAAGTAAGTTTGTTAACTATAAATTCAAAGTTTAGCATCAACTTGTGAAACAAGAAACAACCATATCTTCAAAATTAATTAATATCTGAATGGGAAATTATTGTGAACAAAAGGATGAAGTAATGAATGAGAAGGGTGAAGAAATACGAACTTCAAAATAGGATCAGACTTTTTTCGTCTATCGTAATGTTCCAGTGCCCTACGACGTATCAAATGTTAGCATTTTATCAACGATTTTTCAAATAATTCAAACAGTGGCAGCTTGATGAAAAACTGGACACACGAGTAAACGAAAACCGACAACTCGAAAGAGTATTCTCAAAGCTTTGGAAATCTTTTTTTCTCTTTTTCCAGAATCATTTTCTACCGTGTTGAGTTATTTGATTCGCGGAAAAAGAATTTCAAGAGGCGAAAAAGATGGAATTTAAGGGGTTTCACTTGTATGAACATTTTCAGAATTTCACAAATCATCAAAATTTCAACCATTTTTTGAAAGCTGTGATTGATTTAATTTCGCATCAAAATTGAGATATCAATGAACCCATTACAGATGGATTTTGGTTTGTGAAGAAAAAATCATCAGAGATCATCGCTGCTAGCGACGACGAGCTTATCGTTAGCTATAAAAAAATTGCTCATTGCGTTGATGCAATTCTAACCGATATCGGAAAACCAAAGCGAAACGTTCGTACCACGCTCAGCGTTGTCTCGTTGGTTTTGGAGTGTTTCACACCTCGATATCACCGGTGTGAAATTGTAATCATTCAGGAAATTCTGTTGATAAAAAAAACAGCGAGATCAAGATACCTCAACAACTCTGTTTCAAAACAAATTTTACAGCTAAAATAACTGGGATAATTTATTCAAATGAACAATTATTCTAATTATTTTCTCTCAATCAATTTCTGTCAACTTGGTTTCCAGCCTAACTTGACCTATTTGATAAAAGTGAGATTCCCTGACTTGCGGGGATCCGGTGGTTTGGAATTCTCAAAAAATCGAATTTTATTGAAATCTATAGAAACAGAAAAATATCAGCGCACAGAAGAAATGTTGTATGGTACTAATATTGCGAATTCACTGGAAAAAATAATTCACTACGATAGCTAAGAATTAGCTGTAGTAGCTGACTCGCACTGAGAACTCAATTACTTAAACTGAAAGAAACTTTTCTTTGCCCTCATTCTAATGAATCTGTTTTTCAATGGAGTAAAATTCAGTCAAATGGAAGAAGTTTTCATCAGATCGAAACAGAAAATTCCCAAATTGAAACAGAAATATAATTCTTCTTGAATTTGAAGAATGTAATTTCAATTCAAAGAAAAATTTTTCCATTGAAATGAATTATTTTTTCCATCGAAAACAAGATTTATCAGAATCAGGGCGAAGAAATTCTCTTCGAATTCGAGGAATTGGGTTCTCAGTGCACGTATTTGATATTTGGATAGCGAAAAAAATTGCTGTGACAGCTAAATTTCAGCTACAATAGCGATAACTTGTGTCGCTACAGCTACCGTACCTAATTTTTAGCTATCCAAATATCAACAACATTATTTTTTTCCGTGTTAATTGTAAGTAAATATTCATAGTAAGTTCATAGTATAATAAGTTTTGACGTATATTCTTCAAAGTTTATTCACAATGTAATATAACAATTTGAAAAGTCGTAAAAACGATTTCCTTGGCCTTCACAATTGAACGAGGGATTTGAAAATCAATATTTGTGATCCATTGTAACATAATTTTCTATCTACCGACAATTCCGAGTCGAAAAATTGTAATACTGTAACTGATACGGTGAACTGATCTATTCCGTAACATGCAACGAATCAGATTTGAATCAGGGCGGCAAAGGTTCAACATCAGGTTGAATAAGAACTTCGAAAGCAAGATCAGGTCAATAATAAGGCAAAATTAGGGCGGAAAATGAAATAAAAACTGATTCCCTACGTAGTACGCAACGAATCAGAGCTAAATCAAGTTTCACTTCTTGACACAGGTTGACAAACAAATTTCCCCCACATACCACTTCATTTGACTGGATTTGAATTCGTGGAGGGGACATAGCGGATGGATTCTTCATTCTTTTCCTGCAAGTTCCGCATATTTTCGTGTCTTGTAGTAGAAAAATGTATTTTTGTCTCAAATCGTTATTGACTTTTCTCAATTCTCTAAAAGACGAAGGATGTGGATCGTTTTGTAGAGGATTAAAACAACGATGCCCAAAACACTTTTCATCCATTATGAAATGAAAATTGTCGAACAATACACTATTGATTTTGAGACCAGGTTATTGAAAACATTTGATGATTCAAACAATTGACTGACTGCATTTCCAAACTCACCGCATGTTACAACGCGCAACTTCACGTCAAATTCTAATTTTCAATTGCGTTTGATAATCTACCATGAAGTCCACTGCCACTGTAGTTTCGGAAGGGCAAGATTTTTCAAAGCAGTCTCATAATCGCCCTAATAAATTGAGACCTCATTCTTTCATTGTTTAACAGCAGTCGAATTTTGTCGAAGGCATTCAACAAATTTTGAAAAAAGGGGAAATTCTTGTCACATGTGATTCCATGACACTTCTATTTGTTCATTGTTCGAAATGATGCACACTTTTTTCAACGAAATCAGTCGTTTCCTATTATAGAAAATTATTGAGTACTTGAACTACGCGATTCCCAGACAAAAATTCCCGAGTGGGTGGGATTCCCAAATTCGCATGTGGGCTCAGGTTCCTGGCCGGGACCCACCAGGCCCTGGCCAGATTCTGCCCAGGACGAGCCAGGTCCTGCCTGGAACCCCTCTTGTTCCCGCTCGAGTCACCACCCGGCTGATCTCGGGCGGGAACCTGACCGGCCCCGAGCAGGAACCAGAGGGTTTCCAGGCAGGACCTGGCTGATCTCGGGCATGACCTGGCCAGGACCTGGCGGGTCCCGGCCAGGAACCTGAGTCCACATGCGAATTTGGGAATCCCGCCCACTCGGGAATTTTTGTCTGGATTTTGTCCAGAATGACGAAATTGTCATGTCCCATTGGAAACTGACAGCAATTTTTGGGGCGATGCTGTTTGGAATTCACAGATGAAGTTGAAATTAGCAGACGTAAACTAGCGAACAGCGTTTATAAAATGCGCTAATGATTCAAAAATCTCATTGGTGCAGGTTTCATCATTCTATGACAATTCTAAAATGAGCTGGAGCCCAACTCTGCTCAAATCTGCTAGCTTTAGTTTTATAATTCACAAACTGTGATATCCAGTTAAAAACTAAAAAAAATGTTCACGCCAGGTTTGGAAAGCTCGATTTGACTGCGCCAAAACAATTCCAAGTACACAAAAATAGCATTCATTTGTGCCAATTTCCGGAACAAAACTTGAGATGTGAAGATATTCCTTCACAGCAGTTATAAAATATTCCCGAGGGAACCAAAAAGACAGAAGATAACGAAAGATGTTATCAACATGATTCTCAATTATAAAGAAAGAAAGTCGATATCTGCGTATCATGAAATCTCGAAAAAAAAATCCGGAAAAGTGTGCAACCATGATAAAACTGGAAAGTGGCAGCGTGTATTTAAAAACTTTCTGTGTACATAATAATATTGATAAGTAGCAGCCACAGTGAATAAAGCATGTGATATTGATTTTTTGTACCGTCCTTAGAATGACCAAGGAAGGCCACTTTTCATCGACATCACTGACCATCAAACCCGAATGTAGGCGTTTTAACGGGCCAGTAACGGCTCTTCATCAACATTGCGAGACCATTGGCAGCCGATTGAAACGCCTGAACTCATTGTTTGTAGGGCTGCACCGCGCTACGACTGATCGGCCAGCGAGGACATCGGCCTCGGTGCGCTCGGGGCGTGGGTCGCGTGAGTCTATGCAACGTGATTCCCGTGGAAGTTATTGAGGGACCATATTGTTTGACCTCTCATTTTGAAGAGAAAAGAATGGGCTTTCTTTCGAGCCTGATTTCAAAATTTTCAAAAATGTCGATTTTACGAAAAAATTGAAAAGTAAAAAAAATCACACTTTTTTACCTGAATAATTATTTCAGGATATTGTCATTATTTTTATCGGAAAGTACAGGAAAAAACCTTTGGAGGACCTGTACTTCGTTCCCTTCAAATGCACGTGTATGAGACTTATGATATAACGAAAACAAAAACACCCAAAACTTCCAGCCCCTGTATCTCGGCAATCCGTCCATATTCCGCCTTCTCAATTCGCACAGTTCATGTACTCGGATAGTGCAACAACTTCACCAAATTTCATCAAAATTGGAGACCGTAACATTTTCAAGTGGGAAGACTTGACGTGTTTGGCCCCATAAATAGAACATGTCTCATGCGTTTTGAGCGGTAATGTTTGGTAATAAACTAATTTTTTCGTCAAAAATCTCGATCGGGCAGTATGGCCCAAATTGAACTCGGGTGGTATGGCCCACATTAACCCATTAGAGCTCATGGTGAAATAATGGGGGATATGGTCTCGGTCGCCGATGGAATCTTGGCAAAACTTTATAGATAAATTGGTAAAAACATTTTCCACATCCGCATTGCGATCGGTCATTTTTATAAAAAGAGATAACAAACCGATACGTGTTTTATTTTGTTATAACAAACAATCGCAATGTCAAGCAGGGTACATGCTTTCTATGTATTTTTTTTTCTTAGAACCGATTGGTGGGATCAGTTTTACCGAACACTTATTTTTGAAAAAAGTGTTCAAACAATATAAAAAATGTTTTTATGCATGCGTTTCACATGAAAATTCGTGGTGAAAGTTTCGAGGGAGATTGAATTCAATGCCATACCTGTAAAGGATGGACACATGAACTTTGGGCAGATATTACGGAGAAATTATATTATTATGGCGATAGATGTAAATTATCCAGTCCACAGTCTGAGTAAGAGTTGAAAAAACCATATTCAATGTTCCAAACAAATAATTTTGTGTTAAAAAATATGTTCTCGTTTTAATTTACCGGTTTTTGGATGGTGGACCATACCATCCGACACCGAAAATTGTTCCTCATTTTTCATTTCACTAATGAACATTTTTTTTAAGGATGTACTACTGTAATCAAAAAGTAAGGTGAAATTGTCATTTAAAAGTCCCGGGCGTTAGGAAGGCAGGTACATTTTTTTTCCTAGGTTAGTAGGACTGTCTATAACATTGGCCAAGCGTCTGTTTGTCAAAAGGTTTGATTATCTCCAAGTTACGCGTGTTTTTCTAAACAACCAAAAGTGAATTTTTCGATTTTTACAATGGGTGATTTTGTTGAGCAAAGAACTTGCATCAAATTCTGTTTGCGGAACGAACATTTTTGTGCGGACACGTTTAAAATGTTGCGAAAGGCCTTTGGCGATCAAAATATGGCACAAAAAAACGTTTATAAGTGGTACAACGAGTTCAAAGCGTGCCAAGAACGCGTTGAAGACGAACCGCGCTCTGGACGACCATCAACGTCTACCGACGAGGGCCACGGCCAAAAAACCAAAGATTTGGTGCTTGAAAATCATCGATTAGCAATTAGAGACCTCGCTCATAGTGTTGGAATATCATTTGGCTCAGCTATTCGTCTGAAACGACCAGAATTATGGGCGAACAACTGTTGGTTCCTTCATCACGATGATGCACCGGCTCACACTGCATTGGTTCTTCGCGACTTTTTTGCCAATAACTCGACTCATATTGTTCCGCAACCATCGTATTCGCCTGATTTGGCTCCGTGCGACTCCTGACTATTCAGCAAACTCAAAGGGCCAACGCGGGAACGCCGTTTTGATACGATTGAGTAGATAAAAACTGAATCGAAGGGGGTTTTGAAGGCTATACCGAAAAAAGACTATTCCAACTGTTTCGAGGACTGAAAAAAGCGTTGGCAAAAGTGCGTTTTATCGTACGGGGAATACTTTGAAGGGGATGAAATTGATTTGGATGAATAAATAAAGAATTGGCATTCTATAAACAGATTCACCTTACTTTTTGATCACAGTAGTATGTGAGAAAAATACTCCAAAAAGTTGTATCCCACACCATAGCGACATTCTTCAACTCTGGAGTGATTTTATGTCAATTTTCCTTCAAGAGGGCCATACCGCCCGCCGTTCCCCTACTGATATTGCAAATTCACTGGGAAAAATGATTCACTATGGTAGCTGAGAATTAGCTGTAATAGCTAACTCGCGTATTTGACATTTGGATAGCGAAAAAAATTGCTGTGACAACTAAATTTTAGCTACTAAAGCGATAACTTTTGTTGCTGCAGCCAAAAAATAGCTATCCAAGCTGATTTTCAGGTATCCAAATATGAACATCATTTTTTTCCGTGTGAATTGTAAGTAAATATCCATATGAGTTTTTTTTGAGGATGTACTGTGACATTTCGATACCTGAAACGCGTCGGTATATGGAGATACCACTCATCAAAAGTCCTCTATAATGCCTCCAGCTCGCCGGATTTCCAGAGTTCTTTTGATGTTTAAGAGGGGAACGCGGGCCACAGATTAATGAATCAAAACTTTGACTTTTAAGGACATCCCGTAGACCCTAGAGTTACTAGATCTCTGTACCCAAAATACTCAAAGATGTCTTAATAAAATGGCATAAAACAACCAGTCAGACTTTCTATTCGTATGGAACAAGGTCTGGCTGGTTCATTTTTTCCATTTTATCCAATTATCTACGAGTATTTTGGGTAGAAAAATCTAGTAACTCTCGCTTATACGGAATGCTCTTAAAGTTGAAATAAATATATCTTTATTAAATAGAATGAGTCAAATTGACGGAACTGTTCAAGAAACTTGTTTACGATAATAATTAATTTTAATACTATCTAAAAGTTTCAATTGTTACAAACAACTTCAAAATTCGAAACATCACATAACATCATTATTTAAATAATACTACTAATTCAGGGTTTCTGTTGGATTACTCTTTAACGTGTGCACACGAAGTTTATAGAGTATGATGCGCGAGTGTACTTTTAGATCGTCCGGGATCTAATGGAAATAACAGTAATTCTGCGCGAGTCTAACGGAATATGACCGAATATGATTTTAATTGGTTAGGTTAGTTGATTCTAGCGGTAATTTCCCGGAGAACTGTAAATAGCCACAAGACGGTGGCTCTCACGGAATTTATACTGGTGATTGCCCGTATGAGTGTGGCCCTAGCGGTAAATAGCCATAAGACGGTGCAGGGGGCATAGACTGAAATATGAAATTTTCAGAACTGAATGTGGCGCTCTCAAGTGTGGATTAGTGAGAGTTCGAATGGAATGCAGGGAGTGGGGGTATCGCCTATAATCACCAACACAAGTATACTTGTGTTGGTAATACAACATGAATATCCTTGATACCCCCACTCCCTACATTCCATTCGAACTTCCACTAATCCACACTGGAGAGCGCCACATTCAGTTCTGAAAATTTTATATTTCAATTTATGCCCCCTGAGACGGTGGCTCTAATAATTCATAGCCCTGAGATGGTAGCTCTAACAGAATTTTCAGCCATTAGAAGGTGGGTCTAACGGAATTTGAGCCGTGAGAAGGTGGCTTTAACAGAATTCACGCTCTGAAGAAGGTGAAACCAACTTCCCCACCGGCCCTAAGCAAAAACGGAGTACGTTTACAAAGTGAACGGACCAGTGTTTCCACTTCAGGGATTATTATCCCAGTTTGGGGATTTTTTGACCTCTTAAGGGATTAAACAGGGATTGAGGGATTTTGTGGGATTTTTGGACAGGATAACTTTTTTTATGGAAATACAAAACCCGAACTAAAATTCGATATATAGAATGTATCTTCAACAAGACGTTCATTTCCTAAAAAGGGGAATATTTAGGGATTTCTTTCTTCCAAAAAAAGGGATAAAGAGGGATTGTTTTTTTTTTCTAAGAAAAAAGGGATGACTAGGGACTTTTCATCCTAGTTGGTGGGAATTTTGTTTTGTTCGTGTGGAAACACTGGAACGGACAATCCCGACTTCTATGATTTAAAAAAAATGCTTACCAGGAAGTGAAACCAAGCTAGCTGCTCCAAGCGTCAGAAGTCGAGAAGTGATGAAATGCTCTTCTACTTCTTATATTATAACTTGCCAGGAGTGACTTCCACTGTAGGAAACACTAGCGAACCTATCGGATGTCGGAGTTTCTCACGATCGTATAGGTGTGTCTCTCTCTCTCTCTCTCTCTCTCTCTCTATTATCTTCCTTTCCTATGTTATTCGCGCGCTTGCGCGATGCGTTCAAGAAATCCATGGTGGTCGCCCGTATTTGTTTATTATCTGTCACCTTGAGGCAGTGATCTCAGAATGCGGGAGCTAGTGGCCCCCACCACGCGGTCGATGGGACACTAATACTGTTTCACCGCGGGTTCGTGTGAACAGAGAAAGTCTATATATTCTAGACTTTCTTTCTTTCTCATACGGACGCACGGTGAGACAGTGTTAGTGTCCCACCGACCGCGTGGTGGGGGCCACCAGCTCCCGCATTCTGAGATCACTGCCTCGAGGTGTAGATAACCGCGAGTTTTTGTTAACAATTGTTCAGAATGTTATCGCGAGTGCTGTGCTAACCTTGATTCCCGGCGTGTTTGTATTTGTGACTCTGGTAAGTTTTTTTTTATAACCATTTTCTTATATTGATTATAATTATCAACTAATATGTGTATTTTGCTATTTTTCAGGTGAATATGCAACAATGTGCCTGTGTTGCTGGTGTGGGTAAGGCTGTATGGTTCTTTTTCTCATATATTTAGAGTACGATATTGATTAACATATCATTTCAGGTGTTGTCGTCTTGCTTGACGGGGGACATTTGCTGATACAAGGTAATCAAGGTATATGTTCAGGTAGCGTTGCTTATGCAATCCCATCAAGGTGAGGGATATCGTTCCTTTGTACAATTATTTTACCTATACTAATCGAATTTGCACTTTACAGGTTCAAAATCTAGACGAGGATCGTCACAGTACTTACTTGAAACTAAACTCATTATATTATTCAATTCACCAGTACCTATCGCTGAGACTTAAATGTTTTTACGTTGGATACTTCTTATTTTGTTTACATACAAAAAATAATGAAAAAAAGTCTGTTTCGGAATTTAAATTACAAATTTTTGAATTTCTCTCTCATCCTACTTTCTGCAATAACTCCACTTATACTGATTGATCCACCACCCAAGTTCATTTTTTCTAAAAAGGCAACTTTAGCGCCATTTTTCAACCGAATATCAAATATCCTCCAAAGAATAATATTTGTGTATACTTTTGGACTATACAGAATACTTGAAATTATAACTTGGACACGAACGGAGCCTTGAATGGGCCAATTCTCATTTCTACTCGAGAGATTGAAATGACTGACAATTGAAACAAATTAAATGGACCTTTGAAGTTAACAACCCTGGCGAAAAAACGGCGTGCACATGAAGTTCAAACAGCGTACCAATAACGTGATTCTGGCCAATATACGTTCAATGCACGCTTACTTCAATATAAGCGTGAGTACAGCGTGCATGAACGCTTTTCTTCACGCTCGATCCACGCTCAACTGCGCCAATTGACTCTTAAGACACTCTCATGTGACGGTAATAACACTCCTATGCGACGCTCCAAATGTCGAAATAAAATCTATCAAGTAATATACCCGCAGCCATCATTTATAAACATGTAATATTCCTTTCATGAGAATTACAGATTTTTACTCTATAAAGCAATACGAGTGTCAATTAATTCCGCTCTGTAAGGAACGAATATGTATACTGGTACAATGCTTTAAGATAGTTAAATCTCTCATCGAACACATTATGAAAAATTTAAAGCATATACGGCACAAAATTATTGTATGTAAAAAGGCATTGTTTGTAGTAACAAAACATATAGGGAAAAATGAAAGGCTCTCGCAATACAAATAGAAGAAATAAAAAATAAAAAAAAGGGAACACGTTTATGGAAAATAATGAGAGTGAATACAACATCGACGTAGCATTCAAAACAAATAAATTATTGAAGAATCGATACAAACAAACGTATCTAATTCAATTATTGACTGTTCTTCAACTTCTTTTTCTGGAATTCTGTAATTTGATGATGAATTCTTGGATAAGATCCTGTCCATGACAGAATATATATGACATATGAAGAATCGATCTCGAAATGAAACATCACGCAACCTTATGGTGCTTCTATTTTATTTACAACATCTTGTGGCTCGTATATTTGACCCATTTATGATATTCGTTTTCTACCTCATATAACGCCACAGGAAAATATAATTCCAGCGTTTCGAAATACATATTTTCTTATCTGACAATTTATACAACGCGTAATAATTCTTTCTTGAAATAATTCATAAATTCTCGCTGACCGGAGAAAAAACGAATAAACCTATAACTTCGTAAACTTCAAATCGAATTGCATCCGATGGAATTGAACGAAACTTTATCCCGAAAATTGAAAAACATCCCGAGGACGGATTTAACAAAACATATTCGTACGAATTTAATTTAGTATTTAATATAATTTTTATCGGAGATGTCGAGATAAGTGTTGATCGATACGATATCTACTCACCGTTGTCTTCTCTAAACAACGAAGTAAATGATGATGCTGCAACTCGAAGATATCCTCCTCCCTGTAATTCTCGTCCATTTGCAGCCCGCTCTCTTGTGCAGCCAATCGAGCCTCCGCCGCCTTCTTTTTGCTGACAAAGGCCGCGCCGCTCGATGCTTTCGCGATTCTGATTCTCGCCAGTCGGGCTTTCTGTAACAGGAAAGAAAAGTACAACTCTCTATTAATTTGAATTTTGAAGATAAATATAAAAGTACGAGTTTACGAGGAGAATAAATTCCTGAAAAAAATGATCCAACAGTGTGGAAGTACAACAAAGTATTGAGAGAAAAAAAAATATGTGTGTCAAATGAGAGCATTGAGAACACCGAGAACACTGAAGGTACGCAGGGAGACAATGGATCGTCGAGTAGAGAGAGTTGAAACGTACGGATTGTAATGGCTAAAGTGTGGTAAATTAGTATCCATAGTGTAGAAAAATTGCGACGTTGTACGATCTCCAGTATAAAGTAAACTCTCTCAGTTAAAAAGGAGAAAATATTCATGAAACTCCACGATTAATTTCATTCGAAAAGAAAATTATTTTTACAAATGCGAACTCTGGTAATAAACTTTGCAACGGTACATTGAAGAGAAAATCTTTTGTCGTGGTAACCAAATTTTTGTTGTTTTAACAAAAGGTTTTTGTTGAAATGTCATCGACCAAATTTGTTGATTAAGATAACCAAAATTTTGTTCGGTTGACAAAAATTTCAAAACCATATGATTGATGACATTTTCTGAACATCTTTTTTCATTGTAAATGACCACCCATATGACATACAGCACCGGGATGTACTATCAACATCCTTGAAATGTCTCCTGAAACATTGGAATGTTCTAAAAATGTTTCGGGACGTTGAGAAAACATCGCATGTATATACCAGGGATGTATGAATGTCCGGTATAGTCTCATTTAGGTTTCCATGGAACGTTTATAAAACATGTAAAATGAGTATTTGTTAATGATCAAACTTGTGCCAAATCTTTTAATATTCCCCATCCCGAGTAGGTGCAAATGAACTGCGGTGAAGCCTGTATCGATAGATTTGATAAATTACATTCGCATCCTTCTAATACATTGCATATAATGGAATTTTGTTTCGGGTAAATTTTGAGGTTATGTGAATCTTAACCCCAAGAGTACACAAACGTTCAGGAACGTTCACTGAATGTTCCTGGACGTTCGCGAACGTTTAATGAACGTTCCTGAAGTTTTGTGTTCTCTTGGAGAATATATTGACTAAATCCTTGGTAATTTACATTCCGCCAATAGTTTTGAACTTTTGAAATGGAATCTTCCCAAATATTCAATACAAAATATATTTTTTATGGTTGTTTGGTACTGTTTTCCCTAGTAATACTGTAAGTATACATTTATATAGGTTGGAGATGAAATACTTCCCCATGGGCGCTCTCATTGCAAACATGTACCAAATACATTTCAGTTACGTATCTGCAATGAATTACTTGCAAATATGTAATTGAACCGTACGTGATACCTGTTTGCAATGAGAGTGGAATGTAATGATTACCATGTACAAATAGTAATTGGGGGACAACTTCGCGAATTTGGTTTCGGATACTATAGAGAATCGTAGCAATGTCCATGCACATGGGAATGGTTACCATTTACATGAAGATGGATACCAAATAACCTGATTCTGTCATTCAACTACTATTTTCGCATGGTAATGGTTACAGTTCACTTTTCTCAGTGTACAACATTCCGTTGAGATTGTTCTGAGAATCTTTCAATTGAAACATTACACATACAATGATCTTTGATGTTCTGGAAATCTACGATGGGGAATATGCTGAATTTGTCGAAAATGAAATATTCTGAGCATATGACTGTAGCAATATTTTATGAAGCGGAATGAATTTTCATACATTTGACCTAGGACTTGGTAAAATTTACAATTCAAGGTCGAAAAAAACGCCTCCCATACACTGAGAGAGAAAAACAATGATTTTCATTCAAAATATGGATGAAAAATTATCATTTTTGTTTCCAAAACAGAGACATCGCGGACCAAGTATGAAAATTACAGTCATAATAGTAGCAATCTGAATTCCTGACCGCAGAATTTATAATACAGGATTTCTATTAGAAAAAGATCAACATTTTGCAATTGTAGATAGTAATTCTTATTCAATTGAATCAACTTCAGAGGGTTGAGATTTTGAAATCGAAGATTGTAATTTTGATTTCATCATAGGGATTCAAAAAATAATATTAAAAAGTGGACTTGTTGTAGTTATTCTACTGGACTCTAATTAATCGGAAATTCACATCAACTTACAGACAACGCCTTAACACCTACTTAGTGTACCATATTCACGGATTCAAAGTCTTACAAACTATACGTCTCTCAATTATACTATTGAACTAACCTGTATTATTGACGGAGTTTGGACACTAACATTTCGTAGAAAATTTTGCTTCCCAGGGAGACACGAACTCTGATTTCAAGCAAGTAATTGAAAGATAACACGCGAACCGCTGAGCCAATTCACCGCTGTGAGATTGGGGAGTTTTGGACGACACTTGAAGGCATTCAAGCATCAGAAGAAGCGAGTCAAATGTTGCGCCATTTTTTTCCATAAGTTTTGCATTTACGGGAAATTTCAACTGCATAACAATGAAATCCACGATGAAGATCAGTTTCTAAATATAAGTTTTAGTCTTTCACTGATTCCTGGCGATTATATGAGGGGTGCAAAAGTAATAACCTACGATATAGAAATGTTTATAAATTTGTTTTCTAATACTTGCAAACCCAGAGGAAACCTAATCTTATATTCGAAGTTCAATGTTAGGTGTGCAAGTTCCTGAAATAACCACCTATTTCAAATTCGGATTTATCAAGTAACTGATGAAACAAATCAACGCAAATTTTACCCGCTTCTTCTGATAAAGTGCCCTTAACTATTTTTCAGAACAGAATATTCATAATAACCTGAGATGTAACATTTTCCAATACATTTAGCGATTGCAATATGTTATTATAACATGAAAAATCTTTAATTTAATCAATCCTAAAAAGTATTTCGTGGCTGTATCTAAGTTTAAAAATTGTCCAATGCAGATATGATAATGAGTTTTGAAAGAGGATTGATTTATTACGTGTCCAATGTCTTCTAACTCTTCTATTCTTGTCATATGTAGATCTCGCCGGTAACAAATCGAAAACAATGAACTACGATTGAGCACCGCGTGACGCATTAAACATTTTGTTGCGCTCATTTTGAATGGAATCTGTGATTCGACCAATCACACACGAGTTACTGAAAATCACAATCTATGACGATGAATTGTATTGAAAATACTGTTAATAATGACACATCAGAAATTTGATAAAAAATTACAGTTTAAAAGTTCAAATTCCAAATATCCTTTATTTAAAGAATGGTTGGGATCAATACAATATTTTGATTGGAACTAGTGATTTATTGGGTTCATTTATATATTTTTCAATGAATATGAATATTCTAATCATAGATTGTAATTTATATAAACGATGTTCACCATCTTCAAACATCATATTTTAATTTCGTAGATTTTTGTTGGTGATTATCTACTTTTTACAGCGGTATCTTCGTTATGTGAATAAAGATTGTGATTTTTGTTCTTTTTTTCTCTCAGTGTACGACCTATCCACTCTTCGTTTCAGAAGATTCTGAATCGATTGGTCTATATCCCACAGAGATAAATTTTTGAAATTTTTTCATCAATTTGCTCCAGCACTTGGTAAATTTTGGAGGTGCAGTTTTTAAAAAATGTTCCTCTCAAGTGCTATTCATTCTTCATTTCAAAAGATTCTGAATCGATTATCCTATATTCCACGGCGACAAGTTTTCGAAGTTTTTCCATCGATCTTACCCAGCACTTTGTAAAATTTCAAATTTGAGGTCGAAAAACACCTCTCTCCCACGACCTATTCATTTTTTGTGTCAGAAGATTCTGAATCGATTGGTTTATATTTCACGGAAACGAATTCTTCAAACTCCCATCACGATGATTACAATAAATAGCACTTTGAGGGTGATGTCGTCATCTCGTTTTTCCCTTTTCCGAAAGAATATCGACGAGATGATAGATTGAATAATCGTTGAGAGAATTCAGAATCAATATTGTTCGTATTCATCAAAAATAACGAGACAAAAAAAAATTCAATATCGAAATAAAACTCTGTAAAGGTAATGGTTTCGGAAATAGTGCTAGATGCGAACGGAAATGTAGGATTGTATTTTTCAGGCTTTCAAAGTGACGTACAGCTGACCTCTGTTCCGTCGAATGTCAGCGATTCCATCATCGTATTTCTAGCACTTGAACGATTCCAAGTGATTCTCCAACAGATATTCTTCTCAGAATAACTGTTCGAACGATACTATGCGTCAAAGAGATTTCAAACGAATAATTAACATACCACTTAAAATCTCATAAAGTTTCTTTTCCGAAGCGGATTTTATCAATAATATTTGCGAATGTGCAATCAAAAATTGATAATTATGAAAACGTTAGTGGGGGGGAAGGTTTTGTTGAAAATTTATCAATAATTATTCATAACTTTTATCGCAACTAAAAGCATCCTCGTTCACATTTCATATAATTTTATCAAAATATCAAATGACATTTATCGCATAATGTGAAACCGGGTTGCATTTCTTGAAATTAATCACGACAGGGATTACAGGCTATTCGGATGCACATTTTCTGATTTTTTTTCATTAATTGCTCCTCACTTGTGTTCCAGCGGATTACGTTGAATATTTTCTATATGCATTCATCAACAAAATGTTTACAGCGTTGCTTCCGGGGCCAGCGCAACAACACGTTTGGAGAGTGAAAATTAATGTTCATTCGTACTTTCATTACGAGATGATATATTTGATTATACCCAAAAAACCTGAGGATTGAAAATTCTGTACATTCAAGCAAATGAATTTATTATGTGATTAAATTCTCTGAGTAGCAAGAATATTATTTGAGAGTGCAGAGAATTAGATGAAAACGAACACAGATATTTTGTTGTTCCTTCTCGTTGGATTAGTAAAAAATTCGCTTTGTTCGCAAAAATCTTGCTGTTTCAGCAAACGCTGCTAATCAAGCAATTCTATATTCTGAGTATGTAGTGAATATTTTGATAAGAAAGCAGAATTTTTGCTGTAAAAACAAACGTTTTGCCACCTCAGCGAAACAGACTTTCTAAAATCGCTATTTGTACAACAATTCTCCTCTGCATGTGGGTTACACCTGCTGGGTAATAAAACCGCCTCGCGGGAACCCAAACAGTCCTGAGCAGGAGCCTGAAAAATAACATGGGGGGAGATTGGGGATGGGCTATGGTCGAAAACATCGATGTCTTACGTATCAGAAATATCTAGTTTCTATCGATATTTTATGGAACTCGATAAAAACTACTTATAACAACAAAGAAGTTTCCTTACATCGCTCATCCCGTGTAGGACCCCAAGTGTTCCGAGCGGAAATCTGAGTATACGTGAGAATCTGAAAATCCCGTTCATCCGGGAATTTCCAGCTGGATTGTACAAAGCGAATTTTTTTATATGCAAAATTGCTGTCAACCATACTGGGAATCACGGTAGGAATTGAGGTATTCCCTTCCAGTTATACGGGAAACACCACAAATTAGAAATGTGCGGATCGCATTTTTTGACCCACGAATCGGATCGAATCGAATTCCTTTTACTTTCTCGAATTTGAACAATCAATGTCGAATCGAACCGAATCGAATTTTCCGATTCGAATCGAATTCCAGCAGCGAAAATACTCAAGGCACATCTTATGAATGTACCATAAATGGACCCAGCGTCTGCAGGATGAGTGGAGGTTACACGGAACTTAATTATGTCTTTTTTTTTCATCCTGACAGGGTTTCATGATCGGCCCAATAATGGCTCATGACTGGACCATAGGCGAAATTAATCGTACGGCAATGGTACATCAATGGTTTGATGATAACTGAGAACCGGATGATAACTTGGGCCCAGGAATGGCGAAAAGTAAACGGCCAATTATCGGTGATGAGCCGATCATCGGAGGTTTTGATACCTGGATATCTTGTCAATTTTGGCATAATTTTTCAATTGATTTATCACGTGATCTCGACGTATAACTGCACTCGATTCCTGCTCGATAGCTGCTCCACACTTCATTCATTCGAAATTTATTTGTTGAAAAATTCTCACGAAAATGACGTAAAATATCACGTGATCTACAGCGTGATTTTTCATGTGTTTTGCAACATTGGCCAGGGGTCCATTTTATCATGATCAGGGCTGGGCAAGTATTTGAAATACAATCATTCTAAATACGTACTCCAGCATTTTATATTTGAAGTGCTTCCTTCAAAGTTTTTGGTATTTAATCCTTCAAATATTCGATAATTTGTCAAAATACTCAGAAAATGTATCTGAAATACAAAATACTTTAGGAAATATATTTTAAAATTATATTTTTCGATTATAAAATATAAAATTCTTTGAAACATACACTTGGTACACAACATACTATAGGAAATGTATTGTAAATTCAAAGTACGAAGTAACAATTTTATTTCCAATACCTTTTTCGCATAATTGTATTTCAAATACACGTCCAGCCCTGATCATGATATACCACGTGATTTTTCACGTCATTTTTAGCGTGATTTTTAACATCATAAGTTAAGTGAAGAATCACGTCCTTTCTTCTCTGGGCGATTTCAAATAAGAAATCTAGTTTCCTGAACAAAATATTAGTTTCCAACTAAAAATGTTTGTTATAACAAACAATATTCCAGTCCAAGCAACTCAAATGTCTCATTACATGTCGACTTTAGTTACTGCAACTAAAACCGTGTTCTTTAAGGGCAATCCAGCAGATTCCGATGAAAGTCAACAAATTTCACAGAAATGCACTGTAAAAAACAATCTGAAATTTCATGTATCAGATGAATATGAAAATTCTGAAACTTGTAATTGAAATCAAGTTCAATCATGAATTCATGAATTTTACTGCAAAATGTATCAAAATTCATATAAAAATGCATGAAAAATCATAATTCTGTATGAGATATCATAAAATTTAATATGAAAAGTCAGAAAAGTTTTGAAAATTAATACAAAATTTACATAGTAATTGCTTCACATAAGTTTATATGAAATTCAGGAAGCAATTTTTTACAGTGCGTATTAGATCTTATGGACTATTATCAAATATCACCGAAATTTTGCTAGATTGACGTTGAATTCTTCTGATCTCTAATGGAAAAGAAACAAATAGGTGGAAATTGGGTGAGGTTCGATGAAATTTTCCACGAATTCTTTGGTTTTTTTCCTCTGCCAATTCGAAATCGAATTCATGCGATTCGAAGTCTTCGAATAGTTCGTATACAAATTCCTAATGTTCGTTAACGAATCGCACACCTTTACTACAAATTTTATTATAATTTCCAATATGGTGCACGGATAGCGAACTATCACAGTACTTTCAAATGTAATATTTTTTCGGTGCGATTGATTTCAATCACCTGTTTCTTGAGAACATCACTTGTCACAATACTTAATCAAGCTTTAAAATCTTCTTGAGTCCTCTTCTCGTAGCCCCTTTACTTTCAAAGATGAAAATTCTCTTGCATATCAAAATTGGGCAATTTCCGATATTGGAATAGCGCTATGTGCTAGGACATCAAGATTTTTTTCCAACATAGAACTAACATGGGCGGAACCATGACGAACCCACTGACTGTACAATAAACAAAAAGATATGTTTATGATAAATGAATCTTGAGATATCTTGAGATTTTTTCTCAAAGTTATCTTAAAGATACAGAAAAGATGTCTTACGCAACATAATCAAATACTTTAAGGGGATAGCAGCGACTGGGCCTTTGCGATTTAACAAACTACGTTAATTTGACAATAATTTGGTGAGATACTTTAAATGTTGGTAGAAATTATGATAATTTCAACTAAATTGAAGTACTCCAATGGCAGTTACAGTAAATTATACTCCAAACTTGTCCCTGTCTCCAATTTCATTCCAAATTGTGGTAGATATGACAAAAAATTTCTTTGCGTTTATTCTCATACACTGTAAAAAAAATTTGTTGAATTCCAAACAAAAATGCTTGGAAATTTACAAACTTGGTTTGGAAAAATAATTTCCGAACCTTTTTTATAAATTGCCAAACAAAAGTTTGTGAATTTTCAAAAATCTTCGTGAAATCACAAAATTTTTTGAATGTTTACAAACTTTTGTTTGGTAATTTACAAAAAAAGTTTGTGTAAAAAACTGCCAAACTTCTTTGGCAGTTTGGGAAGTATATTTTTTACAGCGTACTTTCTAAATCATCTTTTCTCAGTCCTTCCTCGTCCAATTATCATGAATTAATTCGTCGTGATTCAAATGAGAAGTTCTTATATCGTGTATATGTCATTAAATACACGTGGAATAACGACCCTTATCTCAATACATTCGTAATGGGGACCGCTATTTCACGTGGATTTAAACAGAAAACAGGATCTCTGATTTAAATGAATGAACTGAGACCGATGTCTCTCCATTCCTAAAAGCCCTGGAACTGCACTGTAAAAAAATTTCACCGGAAAATTCCAGTACATGTACTGGAAGTCATTAACCTGTACATGTACCGGAAAATTTCAGCACATTTGTACTGCAAAAATTCAGTGCAAACGTTATGGAATTCCCGCATCAAAACTGGAAATTTTCTGAGCCTCGGTACTGGAATTTTTCAGTACACGAGCTGGACTTTTCCAGGACATGTACTGGAAAATTAATGCTGAAAATATCCATGAAAATTGAAAAAAAATTGCTCACGCAAAGTGATTTTGCAGGGTCCTTGTGTTCCAAGATGATTGAGAAACTTTTGATCGTTCATTTGGATGGACAGAAACTCATGTCTACCTAACAGGATTTGAACCCACACTTTTCTACCTGCCTACCAACTGAAACCTAAGACCTAACCGATGAGCTATAGCGCGACATGTTGGAAGGCCAGCTTGGGTTACTACATATGCTTCATATCTAGAACACAAGAGGATGAGTCTTGGAAAAACCTCATATATCAATTTCATTGGCTACAATTACAATTATTATTCAAAATCTCAATCAGGAAATTTTTAATATAAAGACTTGAAATTTTTCCTGCCAGAAATGACGAAGTCCAATAGAAGTGGAAAATTTCAGTGCAACAGTGATTAAATTCCGTTGCATAGCAACTGGAAAATTCCATCACACGACCTGAAAATTGCAGTTCAAAACCTGTATAATTCAATTGCATAGTAACTGGAAAATTCCATCACAAAACCTGAGAATCGCAGTTAAAAACCTGTATAATTCCAGTATACCAACGATTAGGTTTTTTTTTCTAAATTCCAAATTTTTTCTCGAGTCCTTTTTGAGGGAATATTTTTTTTTGGTGCACAAGAACTATAAAATTGTAGTACGAGCCGGTAAAATTTTCGCGAAATCATGGCAAAATTTCAGTACATCATCTCAAACTTGAAAATTCCAGTACAATGACTGAATTTTCAGTTATGCTTGGTAAATTTTCAGTAACGTAACAACAAAATCTCTGTACATGTACTGGAATATCCATATTCCAGTACTAGCACTGGAAATTTCCAGTCCAGTTGCACAGTAAATTTCCAGTTTTTTTTTACAGTGTGACGGGGGAGGGGCATTCCGGGGCCTAATTGATTGAAGGTAATTAACATTACCAACGTGGCTGATAAACGGAACGTCACAAAACAACGGGGCTAAAAACTAACAGTCTCAGCGACGATGGTACCTAATGTCAATGCTTGGCGCGACACTCTATTTTTCATACAGGTTAATTGAGCTGAGAATTAGCGATAGCTTGTTCCAGACTCAAATGAATGTTGATATAATAGTAGATTGCCGAGATCAATTGACAAATTACCAATAATGGTTCAGCATTATGAAACTGAAGCTACCGAACGAGAGCTAGCAGACGTACGACTACACTTTTGGAAGGGACTGTACTTTTGAGTTTTCTGATATTGAAATCCAACAAGCGGACGAATCAAGACTACTATCGGAATGGAAATGACCAATCTTTGTAGATTTTGATGCGCTAAATCAAAAAATATATGAAATAGGTCTGGGAACACTTGAATGCATTTTGAACGGGATATTTGAGTTTTGAGTGCGGGAGGAAGTGGAAATATATCATGATTTACAAGTTTTTCCATGCCTTCTACCATTCAGAAAAATAATTCGCGGTTCGGTGATAGGTTTTCTGATAGCTTTTGCGATGCCGAATCGAATGGTATAGGTCTCGATGTGTTACGCGGCCATTTTAGAGGGGTGAATGGGGGTTAAAGTCTGAATTTTGCGAATCACAGGAAAATCGAGTGATCCAATGTTCATTCCATGCCTTCTACCTTTCAGAAAAGAGATTTCGTGTTCGATGACAGGTTTTCTTAAAGCTTTTTCGATGCTTGATCGAATGGTATGAGTCTCGATGTGTTACGCGGCCATTTGGAAGGGGTGAAAAGGGGGTTGAAGTCTGGAAATCTTGCGAATGAGAGGAAAATCGAGAATTCCAATGTTCGTTCCATGCCTTCGACCATATAGAAAAATAATTCGCGGTTTGATGATGGGTGTTCTTATAGTTCTTTCAGTGCCCAATCGAATGGTATGGGTCTCTATGTGTTACGCGGCCGTTCAAGAGATGTGAATGGGGGATGAAGTCTGAAAGTCTTGCGAATGAGAGGGAAATCGAGAATTCCAATGTTTTTTCCATGCCTTTTACCATTCAGAAAAATAATTCGCGATTCGATAACGGAGTTTCCTTTGAGCTCTTTCACTGCCGAATCGAATGGTATGGGTCTCTATGTGTTACGCGGCCGTTTTAGAGATGGAAAGGGGGGTTGAAGGCTGGAATCTTGCGAATGAAAGGAAGATACAGAATTGCGATATTCGTCTCCTGCTTTCTGTCATCCAGAAAAATAATTCACGGTTCGATTCAGCAATGAAAAACCTATGGGAGGAACCATCATCGAACCGCGAATTAGTTTTCTGAATGGTAGAAGGCATGGAACGAACATTGGAATCCCCGATTTTTCTCTCATTCGCGAGACTTTTAGACTCCAACCCCCATTTAGATCTCTCAAACGGCCGCGTAACACATAGAGACCTATACCATTCGATTCGGCATTGAAGAAGCTATGAGGGAACCCATCATTGAACCGCGGATTATTTTTCTGAATGGCAGAAAGCAGGGAACGAATATTGTAATCCTCGATATTCCTCTCATTCGCAAGACTTTCAGACTTCAACCCCCATGTGACTCTCTTGCACGGCCGCGTAACACGTAGAGACCTATACCATTCGATTCGGCATTGAAAGAACTATAAGAAAACCCATCATCGAACCGCGGATTATTTTTCTGAATGGTAGAAGGCATGGAACGAACATTGGAATCCTCGATTTTCCTCTCATTCGCAAAATTCCAGCCTTCAACCCCATTTAACTCTCTTAAACGGCCGCGTAACACATAGAGACCTATACCATTCGATTCGGCATTGTAAGAACTATAAGAGAACCCATCATTGAACCGCGGATTATTTTTCTGAATGGCAGAAAGCAGGGAACGAATATTGTAATCCTCGATTTCCCTCTCATCCGCAAGACTTCCAGACTTCAACCCCCATGTAGCTCTCTTAAACGGCCGCGTATCACATAGCGACCCATACCATTCGATTCAGCATTGAAAGAACTATAAGAACACCCATCATCAAACCGCGAATTATTTTTCTATATGGTCGAAGGCATGGAACGAACATTGGAATTCTCGATTTTCCTGTGATTCGCGGGATTCCAGACTTTAACCCCCATTTACCCCTCTAAAATGGCCGCGTAACACATAGAGACCTATACCATTCGATTCGGCATTGTAAGAACTATAAGAGAACCCATCATTGAACCGCGGATTATTTTTCTGAATGGCAGAAAGCAGGGAACGAATATTGTAATCCTCGATTTTCCTCTCATCCACAAGACTTTCAGACTTCAACCCCCATGTAACTCTCTCAAACGGCCGCGTAACACATAGAGACCTATACCATCCGATTCGGCATTGTAAGAACTATGAGAAAACCCATCATTGAACCGCGGATTATTTTTCTGAATGGCAGGAAGCAGGGAACGAATATTGTAATCCTCGATTTCCCTCTCATCCGCAAGACTTCCAGACTTCAACCCCCATGTAGCTCTCTTAAACGGCCGCGTATCACATAGCGACCCATACCATTCGATTCAGCATTGAAAGAACTATAAGAACACCCATCATCAAACCGCGAATTATTTTTCTATATGGTCGAAGGCATGGAACGAACATTGGAATTCTCGATTTTCCTCTCATTCGCAAGATTTCCAGACTTCAACCCCCTTTTTACCCCTTCCAAATGGCCGCGTAACACATCGAGACTCATACCATTCGATCAGGCATCGAAAAAGCTTTAAGAAAACCTGTCATCGAACACGAAATCTTTTCTCTGAAAGGTAGAAGGCATGGAATGAACATTGGATCACTTGATTTTCCTGTGATTCGCAAGATTCCAGACTTTAACCCCCATTTACCCCTCTGAAATGGCCGCGTAACACATCGAGACCTATACCATTCGATTCGGCATCGCAAAAGCTATCAGAAAACCTATCACCGAACCGCGAATTATTTTTCTGAATGGTAGAAGGCATGGAAAAACTTGTAAACCATGATATACTTCCACTTCTTCCCGCACTCAAAACTCAAATATCCCGTTCAAAATGCATTCAAGTGTTTCCAGACCTATCTCATTCGATTCAGCGCATCAAAATCTACAAAGATTGGTCATTTCCATTCCGATAGTAGTCTTGGTTCGTCCGCTTGTTGGATTTCAATATCAGAAAACTCAAAAGTACAGTCCCTTCCAAAAGTGTAGTCGTACGTCTGCTAGCTCTCGTTCGGTAGCTTCAGCTTCATGTTCAGCATTTCGTCATGTTGATCTTCAACGTTGACTCTATACAGATTATGAAAATCTGAAATATATAATGGAAATCTGTAGGATCTCCATAAACCTCTTCACGTAATTCCTCTTGAATACTCTAGAAGATATGTTAAAAATATCTAAAAGATGCAGCCATATAAGTTGTTCTTTAAATGTTTTTCGATCATCTCAAGATATCTTAGACAAGTTGTCTTTGAGATATCTGGATTTTGTCGCACAGGAGTTATTTTAAAGTGACCCCCCACATAACAATTTTGGATCACTCTTTTGGATCATTCTGAAAGATATCTTGAAGAATTCGAAAAGATGTCTTATGAAACACCAAAAGATATCTTTTGGAAGTCTTCATGCGAGATTTCTTGAAGTTTTCTGAAGGTATCTTTTAGAATTCTTGAAGATATCTTCCGTAAGATATCTTAAAGATGTCTTTAGGTGTTTCATAAGACATCTTTTAGAATTCTTTAAGATATCTTTTAGAATGTTCCGGAAGAATTCCTCAAAATTGTTATCTGGGCCTTCACGGGAAGACCAGGTCTATTGATATTTAGAAAGAATTTATCAACGTGTAGAAAAATGACTGTCAATTTAGGGAAAAAGAGGATCGCTGAAAAATACTCGTAGTGAGTCTACCAAAAATTCGTAGTCAAAATATTAACAGTTGATAGTTTCATTGGTATTTTTCACAGTGTTTTCACAACTATCAAACTATCTTGGAAAAATTTTTGCTGCTGATACTATTTTCGAGTTCACTCAAGTGCTATACTTGTGATTTGGAAGTGTATATGTAAGGTGTCGATTGCGGTAGTTGATGTTTGTTACAAACGTAAACATCATTTTTTATCTGGTGTCCAAAATGACAACGTTTGTCCCGACAAAACAGCATTTGCGGGAAGTTACGCTTCATTATTTTATTTCGAAGAAAAGTGCCGCTGAAACTTATCGTGTACTGTGCAATATTTACGGTGATCACGTTCCGTCTAATGCAACTCGTAAAGAGTGGTTTCGACGATTCCAAAGTGGCGATTTTGACGTGAGTGATAAAGAACGCGGAGGAGCACCGAAAAAATTCGCAGATGTAGAACTGGAACAATTACTGAATGAAGATGCATGTCGAACCCTAGATGAGTTGTCTGAAGAGTTGGGTGTTGACAGGTCGACCGTCGGTAAACGCTTGCACAAGATGGGAATGGTCCAAAAAACAGGTAATTGGGTGCCGCATGAACTAAAGGAGAGAAATATCGAGAGACGTTTGGTAACGTGCGAGATGCTTCTTGAACGGCAGGAAAGAAAGAGTTTTCTGCATCGTATTGGCACTGGCGATGAAAAATGGATCTATCACGATAATCCCAAGCGCCGAAAAAGTTCGGGGATGCCAGGTGTACCAGGTCCATCGACACCAAAAACAAATATCCACGCTTCAAAGATTATGTTGTGCATCTGGTGGGATCAGAAAGGTGTCATTTATTATGAACTTCTTAAACCGTGAGAAATAATCACTGGCGATCGTTGCAGACTACAGCTAATACGTTTGAATCGAGCTCTAAAAGAAAAACGACCGGAATGGGACGGTAGACATGATAAACTTATCTTGCTGCACGATAATGCTGGGCCACATGTTGCTCAACCTGTTAAAAAATATTTGGAAGGAGTGAATTGGGAAATCTTGCCCCACCCGCCGTATTCCCCAGACATTGCGCCTTCGGATTATCATCTATTTCGATCTATGCAATCAGCCCTTACTGGAGAGCGGTTTACTTCTCACGAAAGTGTCGAAAAATGGGCCAATGAATGGATCGAGTCAAAAGAACCTGCTTTTTTCTCCGAGAAATCCGTATGCTGCCTGAAAGATGGGCAAAAGTGGTCGCTTACAATGGTGCATACTTTGAATAACATTATGTAATAATGTTAATCCATTGTTTGAATAAAAATCAACTTTGCTTGAAAAAGGGCGGAAACTCATTCCCATACCCAATACATCGACTATGAATTTTGAATAGACTTACTACCAATATTTTTCAACAATACTCGATTCCCCTAAATTGACAGTCATTCTTTAAAATATTAATAGACCCGGTCTCTCCGTGTAAAGAAAAATCTAAAAAAGTCTCCAACGATTATTCTTCAAGTATTGAGAGGGAACACTCGCTTCTTTCTCATCAACCCTTCGAATATCGGAAAATTCTCGATATTGCATTCATTTTATAATGAAAATAATATTTGAAAAATGAACAAAACAAACATAAAATTGACGATTCTCTCAAAATATCTTTTCCCCTGCATGCTCATATCATCCATCAATGCATACATGCTTTATTGATAATCTGATAATCCGTGATGATCTAGATATTAATAGTTCTTCATTTGCCCTTTCATCGTTTCCATGCATGAGATTTTTCAACCCGATAAAGAAACCTCCTTCAAAAAAAAAAAGGAGAAAAATTCTCCCTCCAATAATATTTTCCTTGCTTATTTGCGATTCTCAAATGTTCATTCGTCGATGTGGAAAAGAATTCCCAATTTTCCACATTCAACAGCTAAAATAAGATTCTAAAGGAAGAATAACCCTCTCTCCTACTGAAGAATCTCCTCTGGCTGATTGAACCACCGTGCAGGGGAATATCTTGCACGCGGAGTAGATATAAAAGATCAAATAAAGAACTCTCGATATCTCGATAAGTAAACTCCAGCTTTTTTCAAGTGAAAAATGTTTTTAACTCCTCAAACTGAAGAAAAACTCGTATATATTTCAGATAAAAATATCGCTACTGCATAGAACGATTTGAGGGAACTTCTGTACACATTTCTCTTCCTCTATTGATCATGTACGTCTTGAAGGGGTGCTATCGCCGCGCTGCTGAATGCATTCATACCCTACTCTCATCACATCACAATATCAAGTATCCAATAGAGAATAAAAAGTTTAATTCTGAAACGTATCTGTCTTCCGCGCACTCTGCCTTCGCTCCCAACGTCTCGAACAAAGCTAGAATGAGTGAATTCTCTAGGTGAAATTGTATCGACTCATTCTAACAGAATAGATTTGGCAACCGTATGATTCTTTCAATATCCCTCATTCAATCGACTTTCGATAATCCTAATGAAACGATTTTTCCAATAATTCTCACCATGTCGATCGATTGAGTTGTCTCTTTTCGTGTTCCACGATCAAATATCCAAAGCGAAACAAATATCAACCTGCCCTCTGTCACGGAAATAATTCAGACGCATTGCGCTTGAATTCGCTGTGTAAAGTGTTGTCCCCTTTCCTACCCTCGTCTCGGAATAACATACGTGGAACGCTGTTTATGAATAAAATAAGATACCTTTATTCTTCCATGCACAACCCAACGCTACATAACACAACTACGTGTCACATATAAGTGTTCCTCTCCCATGCCTGACACTTATTTTATTTATACATTAATCAATGTACCGTAAATCATTAGAAATGCCAGAGTTGTTCGCGTATGACCGTGACCCTCAAGGTTTCTGTAATTAAAGCACGAGATAAGGGAACGAACCTTCACGATCATGGCATTTTCTTTCTTATCGCTCTGTCTTTCCTCGATTCTTCTTCAACTCGAATTAATCGTTGAAAATCACGCAATTGCTTGATGAAGGGAAGGAAAAAAGAATAAGAAACTAAACTGCTTCAATTATGATAATATACGTGCGATATCGTTAATTTTGAGAAGAGAAAATGAAAAAAATTCAGAATATGTGGTTTAAACTACTAAAAGATATATAAATTACTATAGATAAATGAGTTATATTCGTCGAATCGTATGACCGATCCTCGCCATAACAGAAAAATGTTTTGGCTGAGACCCAAGTTCCGGAGTTGAAATTTGACGTCGACCTGTCTCGTTTCGTGCTTAGAACTGTGAGGAAAAGGAATGATCGAACTATATTAATCACGGCTTGTGCACGATCGCGGATGCAGGTGGCAGACTCCTCACGAAAATTTTATCCTTCTTTTTCCCTGGACGAACATTGAGAATTCGTTTGGAGTGGAATATCAAAGGAAAATACGTACTTATCTGGAACATTGTCCAAGGGATCTGATCGTTCGATTTACGGTGGGATGAATAACGTGTGGTGGAGGATCGATGGAACTCAATTCAACAACAAGAACAATGAATATGTAAACTAGATGGGAATGCCCGACGGTTCATCGTTACGCGGATGTTTACATCGTGTCACGCACAGATATTTCTGGATGACCCGGGAAATATCAGGAAACTGAATGAATCGTAATATCGTTTACACGGTTTTCAACCACTGTGATTACAACGCGCCTGTAGTTGAATCGTTTATTTGTTCCATGATAAAACCAGAGTTTTTAGAGGGGGAAATTGAATCGGATAACTATTGATTCCTCGTTTAGAGGGAAGCTTTGTGATCGTTTCGAGGAGCCGAAAATTTTTTTATCTCGAAATTAAAAATCTCCTAGACCAAGATGTTCCTCAGAATTCGGGGAACAATTTTGTTGCCGTGTCTGTCTGTCTGGGTGGCTGTAGCCCCCCCCCCCCCTAAGTTTCGTACGTGCATATCTCCCGTTCTACTTATCCGATCGTTTCGAAATTTTTATCACAGTTGTGGACTAGGGTGATAGTGATCCCATATAAGTTTCAACCTGATTCATTCAGAAGAATTGAGTGGATGAGAAGAACTTTGACAAAAAATGAACATTTTGCGTATGCGTGTATCTCCGCTTTCTATTAGGTGTATAACTTTGCTTCCGCCGTTTTTTTCCGAAATTCGAGGCTTCGTTGTAAAAAACTGGTTATACATTTATGATTCAAAGTATTGTCCATCGCTGGCCACCACTTTCTCCCATCTTTCGGGCAGCATACGAATCCCGCGTTGAAAAAACTGGTCATCTCTTGAAGCGATCCACGAATTGATCCAATTTTTTACTTCTTCATAAGACCGGAAGTACTGGTCAGCTAGGCCGTGTGCCATGGATCGAAACAAGTGATAGTCCGAGGGAGCAACGTCTGGAGAATACGGTGGATGGGGTAGGACTTCCCATTTCAAAGTTTCCAAGTATGTCTTGACCACTTTCGCAACATGGGGTCGAGCATTGTCATGCTATAAAATCACTTTATCATGACTCGTTGTATTGGGGCCGTTTGTCTTTCAATGCTCGGCTCAAACGCATTAATTGCGTTCGATAACGATCGCCTGTGATTGTTTCAGTCGGTTTTAGCAACTCATAATACACTACGCCGAGCTGGTCCTACCAAATACTGAGCATAACCTTGGAACCGTGAATATTCGGTTTGGCCGTCGACGTGGAAGCATGGCCGGGATATCCCCATGATTTTCTGCGTTTGGGATTATCGTAATGAACCCATTTTTCGTCCCCAGTCACAATGCGATGCAG
Source organism: Gonatopus flavifemur (assembly GCA_018340375.1). Lineage (NCBI taxonomy): Eukaryota > Metazoa > Arthropoda > Insecta > Hymenoptera > Dryinidae > Gonatopus > Gonatopus flavifemur. The sequence goes on along the minus strand of JAFFJZ010000029.1, from coordinate 474,564 downwards.
AAATCCCTTCCGTCTTTGCCTTGCAAGCAGCTGATCACAAACACACAAACGCCGTTCAACATCTCTCGGCTTCAACTCGTACGGCACCCAATTTCCTTGTTTCTGAATCATTCCCATGACTTTCAGGCGTTTTGAAATGGCTGGTTGCGTCACTCCCAATGATCCAGCTAATTCTTGTAATGCCTCCAATTCTGCATCTTCGAAAACCTTCTCTCATCCACCGCCATGCTGGTCTTCGACGTTAAAATCACCATTCTTGAAGCGTTGAAACCACCCTCGGCACGTTCTTTCACTAATAGCGGCCTCCTCATACTACTGTGGGCAAAAAGTAAGGTGAATTTGTTTGTAAAATGAAAAATCTTCATTTATTCTTCTACATCATTGTCATCCCCTTCAAAGTAATCCCCTCTCGATAAAATACACTTATGCCAACGTTTTTTCTAATCATCGAAACATGCTAAATAGTCCCTTTCTGGTATAGCCATCAGCGCCCTCTTCGATTCAGCTTTTATCTCCTCAATCGACTCGAAACGCTTTCCCCGGAGTGGTCTCTTGAGTTTTGGGAATAACCAGAAGGCACACGGAGCCAAATCGGGCGAATACGGTGGTTGCGGAACGATATGCGTCGAATTTTTGGCGAAATGGTCACGGAGAACGAGTGCAGTATGAGACGGTGCATTATCGTGATGCAAAAACCAAGAGTTGGGAGCCCATAATTCTGGTCTTAATATCCTTCTGATATTCCGTTCATATCAGTAAGGTCTCTAATAGTCAACCGACACTTTTTGAGTACTAATTCTTTCACTTCATCGACGTGTTGGTCATCTGTTGACGTCGATGGTCGTCCGGAGCGCTCCAAGTCATCAACACATTCTCGACCCTCTTTGAAGTCTTTGTACCACTTATAAACATTTTTCTGCGACATGGTAGAATCACCAAAGGCCTTCCGCAACATCCTCAAAGTTTCCGCAGCCGAAATTTCATTCCGCAAACAAAATTTGATTGCACTTCTCTGCTCAATTAAATCAGACATTGTAAAAATCGAAAAATGCACTCTTGGTCGTTTGGTAAACACAAGCGTAAATGTATTACTGATAATGACATTGACATGAAATTTGGCACAGATGTCATTAACAGTCCTGCCAACTCAAGAAAAAAAGAACTAGCCTGAAATGTCAAGCCCGCGAAGTTTGAATTAAAAATTCACCTTACTTTTTGCCCACAGTAGTAGGTATTTGAGCGTATTCGATGAGCCTCAGCCGCAGATTTCTCCATATCAAAGCAGAAAATTAAAACCTGCTGCGAATGACGAGAATTTGGGTCGTAAGCTGACATGTCCAATCGAGAATAACTTTATCATGCAGGCACAAATCGACTAATATTTCGATGGCGTTATGTTTACAAATACCTAAGCTTATTGTATGACATCTATGATCTATTTATTCCAACTACCACTTACCGCTACAGACATCTATTGCAAAACGGCGGAAGCAAAGTTATCCACCTAATATTATCCAAATCCGATCAAACTTTAACCACGTTTCAGTCATGACCCGATAGTGGTCCCATATAAGTTTTATCCAAATCGGTTGAAAACTGTGGAAAATTTTTCTTTGGAATCTGTATTTTTTTTTAAGCATGCCTTCCCCATGTCCATATTATCCGAATGTCTTGAAACTCTGAGTATATTCGATTTACGAGATGTTAGTTATATGATATAAATTTCAGGCACATTGGAATTGGGGGGAGTAAAAAAAGAGCAAATCAGGTTCCTTTTTGTCTGTCTATTTGTCTGTGTATGTAACAAATTTGCGAACGTGTATATCTTTTGTTCGTATTATTCGATCGTGATGGAATTTCCACCAGAGTCATGTGCAGTGTACATAGTGGTTCCATATAAATTTCAACCTCATCGTTACAGAAGAACGGGAGGGGTGAGGAGAAATTTTTCGAAAAATCGTGAATTTGCAAACGCGTATATCTCCGCTTCCTATTATCCGATTGCAATCAAACTCATACCACGTTCTGGTGATGATCCTATAGTGGCCCCATATGAGTTTCATTCTAATCGATTGAAAACTGTGGAAAATTTTTGTTTCACGATTTACATTATTTGACAATATTTTGAAAGCATGCCTTCCCCATGTCGGTGTCATCCAAATGCCATGAAACTTGTAGTATAATCAGTTTACGGGGGGTTAGTTGTATGGTGTGAATTTCAAACAAATCGGAATTGAAGGAAGAAAGTTCACTGGGAAAAGAACCTAGTTATAGTTACCAAATTGATTTGGTTCCCTCAAATATGCGATAGGTTCATTATTACCAAGATTTGGTAACTATTACCAGGATTTGGTGATAATAACTCAAGTTTGGTAACTATAACCAAAGGCATTAGTTGTGGAACTGTATGTCGGTAATTATAACTAAATATTTATTTCGCCATATTCAACTATGAGATTTGGTAACTATTACCAAATGCTGGTAACTATAACTGAATCCTCTTCTCAGTGTGGTAAGCACTGAGCTTCGAAACAAAATTTGGAAATTTCGTAAACATCGTTAACATACGGATAACTTCCGTTTCTATCATCCAGTTGTCGTGAAATTTCCACCACAGCTTTATGCAGTGTTGATCGCAGTCCTATATGAATTTCAACCTGATTCTCTAAGAAAAACGGGAGAGAGAAAGAAAACATGTATTTTTTTTTCAACACAAACGAGGAAGCCATGTGCCAAGTGGCAGAGTTTTTTTCATTAATCAATTAATTCTCTCGTGAGAAAATTTGTGGAAAAAATTAGCAGTTCGGGAAACATTATCTCAAGTTTCATAAGAACATCAATACCGATAACAATTCTCGAACAAATATCGTTCCAACTGTGTACGTTTATAATTGAATACCAGTTACAATAGTTTCCATTGTGAACCAGCAACGTAAATAAGTAGGTTCGTGTAGGTTCGAGCGTGACACAATTTTAGTTGACAAAATGTCTCGAAATTTGATTGCATACGACTGGTAATTCAGAAGCCGACAACTTTATGGAATTGAGCACAATGATTTTACATGTGAGTCGTAAAACGGAACGAGTCATGATATTAAACACAATGGAATGCCAAAGAACTCGTTCGCTTGCCTCATTAGTTGACGAAAATAAATGAATTCGCAGAACAAATCAAAACGCTCTGAGATTGTGATATATTTCGTACACGAGAGTGACTTGTGTCGAGGCCATCGATCGTTTCTTCTAGTGATTCAATTCAATACATGATATGTATATTTCAATCGGATTCCTTCAATCGGCGACGAATTTTGGTCTTGGTACGCATTTGTTAGTTTGTACTCTATTCTGAATACGAAATACTTGTCATTCGATGAAGATAGACTGAAATGACGAGTGAAAGAATTTTTTCGAATTATTCTCCCTTTGAAAGCTGACTCTTGTAACGCTTGCACTAGCGGAAAACTAGCCAACTTGCTAAATATACTTACGGGGCACTCACCAGTCTCTAGTTTTACGTTAGTGCAGGCGTTGAACACTCAATGAAAACTTGATTCTCATCTACACGAAGAAGAAAAACTTCATTATCGCCACAATTTTATTGGCTATAACAGCAATGTTTTAGCTGTGATCGTGAAAAATGCCGATTCCTCCGGCTAAATTTGTTTGCTATTCTCTGAAAATTTCTCTATCTTAGTGAATAATCCGCTGCATAGCTGAATAATTAGCAAATCTGCTAAGTTAACAACAAATTTGCTGTCTCAACGAATTTCGTTTCCTCCATATTAAAAATGCATTTTATCAGGACATCCTGAATAAGACACCTCAAGTGAATTCTTACAATGTACCTCACTAAAAAAGATTGTAATTTTTTATTTTATTATTTTCCCCCGTGCGAGGATGAACAATCAGTCAAAGAATATGCCAAAAATGTATGATTCTTCTTAGCATGCCATATATGGCATTCAATTCGTGTCTAAAAGGATTCTCAGAGTCGTTCAACTACGCCTGTATGAGGATGAAATTGAATGTTCTGATACTTTGAATCGAAGAAGCTGAGGAAAGAAAAGCAATGCTTCCTTGTCTTTCAACACTTCTCTTTCGAAACTATTCAACTCCTTCCTAGGTATGTAAGAAACATGGAAATCCCAATAATCAATTACACTCCTCCTATAATAGTTTCCTGCGGAGCAAAAGTTTATATACGGTAACCCCCGCTACTAAGAACAGCAACTGCTGATTATTCAGGGGATGACACTTCTATCAGATGGAATCTCAAACTAAAGTTAGTGAAAGACGAAGTCTATTATAACGTCTTCCGACACCTATTTTTCAACTCTTTATAGGCTTCAACTAATTCACGTATCAAATATTCCCTAATTCCTCTACCTCCTTAACCGGATACCGGGTGCTTTGTGGAAACTCTAATCAAAGAGCTAGTTATCATTCCCCCTGACGCGATACTGTCAAAGTAGAAGAAGGAAGCATTGATTTGGCTCACCGAACAATTACACGCAAAATTACAGTACACATTCTGATAAATCGATAAATTTGATTATTGTACCGCACGAGGCGATGAAATTTACACGGAAAAAAAGATGATGTTGGATTTACAATGTTTCGTTCGATCACCATAGAAATATTAGGGGTTTCTATGGTGATCGAACGAAATGTTGTAAATCCAACATCATCTTTTTTTCCGTGTACTCGAAAAGAGCAAGAAAATGACTCGTTCCAACCGGCGATTGATTCCGATCCCGAAGTACCGTTATTCATCTCTGTAATCTTCCATTATACCCTGAGGTAGTGAACGGAGAAGAGGACTCTCCTGCTATCATTATCTATAAATGGGCAGAGGGAGAGTTCGATTCACTAATCAGTCCAGCTTGTAGTCATTGGATATCCATCACTCCATCCAAATCACTCTACCAACCAATCCTTTACGTCACACGAGAACATATGATGTACTTTATTGGCTGAAGCCAGTATCACGATTGATATCTCACCAACACATCAACGTCCTTGATTAATCGAAATTTCATTTTACATGGCACGATTAACTAATGGAGAAACTACGTAGAAGTTAACGTTCTCCAGAGAGACGGGAAATCAAAATGTATACACACCACCACCTGTTGTTTCGGATTTTATTATACACGACTTGCATTGGACTTGGGAGTATCGTGAGATATGATAGATAAGATAATGTTTCATCGTAATGTGAGTGAGAGATGAAAGACTTCAAAACGCGGAAAAAACTCTCTTTCCCTGATGAGAGGATTTCTCATAATTCCTGTAGGAATTGGAACTTCCCTCACAAAAAAACCTGATATCGGAATTTCTGCATCAAATCATCAGTTGTGTTAATACTATCCAAAATCTACCGTGTTGTTCCATCATCGTACAAGTCCGATAAAAATACGATATCTACGATAATTATCGAATGTAAACCCGACTATCGGAAAATGATCGGCTAGCTGATTGGTTTTAAATCGGATAATTCAGGATCCGGATGCAAAAACTCGCCGAGCATTCCAAAAACCGTACCTTCCTAGTAAATCAGATCATACCAAAATTTCCATTATTCTGTTGGTATAATTTGCTTATGATTTACAATCGATATGAATCCAGTAGCCATTTGGTGGAATACCAGATCATAATGAAAAGTGAACTGAAAATATACGCTCGGCGAGTTTTTGCATCCGGACCCTCAATTATCGTAGACATCGTATTTTTATCGGACTTGTCTGATGATGAAACGACACGATAGATTTCGGATAATATTAATAAAACTGATGATTGAACGATGAAATCCCGATATCGGGTTCTTTCATAACCACTGAGAAAAATGATCAGTCGGTACAACTGAAAAATTTTCAGTTGTGCCATAATAGTTGCTGCAACCATTTTTTCTGTTCGGAATACTGTTGAAGAAGTAAGAGCAACAAAAAATAATTGGTTGTCACAACTATAAATAATTCGGTTGTAGATTTAAGTTAATGATACTATGATTGTGTAACTATAGATGATTATTTGCATGCACAAATATATTGCAGTGATGAGAAATGAAAATTTTAGTTTATGGAATGAAACATTTTTCGGTTAAATAGTTTGGTTTTTGAAACTAAAACTTATAAGTACCATCACTAATTTTATTAGTTCATGTTATTTTGTACTTCACACTGGAGGGATTGTTCAGTTGCCATGACCAGCCCTATCCGACTCATGCGTTTTCCCCTAGAAATCCGGTTCACATAGTGACCACAAAAATCCAGATGACAAATCGATCTAGTTGTCTGATTGCAATTGTTTTCATAACCATTCATAACCTGTCACATTCGCATGAGTTGAAAGATTGAAAATATGTGAGTTGCATATGATTCATGAAGGTCTTTTATTGTCTTCCTCATTTTTTCGTTTTGAAGAGATTGACAATGAAATGAAGTGCAGGAATCTTTGTGACAATCAAGTGTACTTTCATCTCTTTTGTGAATAAAAAAATGTATACAAAAAACATTTTTCACCTTTACCTTATGAACATTTTATTTGTAATTATTTGTTTCAATATCATTCATACCCTATTATTATAATATTATAATAATATGATTATTATTATATTATTATTGTAATATATTATATTTTTCCACATCCTATTGAAATGTTTTTGATGATTATGAAGCACTATTCCGAATAATTACACCCATTTTGTATTATTTCATTCATTACACTTATCAATCACAATCATACCCGGACCACTAGATTGAAGAGCCATCTACAACTTTTTCGTCACTACGTGAACACAATAGAATGGTATTTAGCGGCCAGTTTGCTAGCGGCCACTTTTGAAATTTTTGACACAGACTGTACCGCATATTGAAAAACAGGAGAAGAGTGTTTCTGGCTGGAACAAGGTTGATAAGATTGTTGTGGCATATTAGATTGATCGTTGGGGAACCCATAAAGAGTTTTATGTAGCGCAAGACCCATAAAAATGTTTATTTAAAAAAAAAAGTGGAATAGGAAGTATCGAATATAAAGGCCAATGTCTCATCATGGTAACATGCGTTTCTTTTCTAATCGATGCCAAACGACGAGGAGAACACCAGAAAAGATGCAGGAATCAATTCGGAGAGGGATCGCGGTTTATAACATTGTTTATTTAAGAATTTATGGTGGGGAACAGGAGAATCTTGGATAAAACTGTTATATCTCCAATCGGCAACATTCGTTTTCCTTCTAATTGATTTCAAACGACGGAGAGAACACCGGAGAAGATGAAGGAATGAATTCTGTGAGGGATCGCGGTTCATAACATTGTTTATTTAACAATTTACGGTGGGAAACAGCAGAATCTTGGATGTAAACTGTTATACCTCCACTCGGCAAGGTTCATTTTTTTCCCAAGTGATTCCAAACGACGGAGAGAAGACCGGAGAAGATGGAGGGATGAATTCTGTGAGGGATCGCGGTTTATAACATTGTTGATTAAACAATTTACGGTGGGAAACAGCAGAATCTTGGATGAAACTGTTATATCTCCACTCGGCAACATTCGTTTTCCTCCTAATCGATTCCAAACGACGGAGAGAACACCGGAAAAGATGGAGGAATGGATTCTGTGAAGGATCGCGGTTTATAACATTGTTTATTTAACAATTTACGGTGGGAAGCAGCAGAATCTTGGGTAAAACAATTATATCTCCACTCAGCAACATTCGTTTCCCTTCTAATTGATTCCAAACGACGGAGAGAACACCGGAGGAGATGAAGGAATGAATTCTGTGAGGGATCGCGGTTTATAACATTGTTTATTTAACAATTTACGGTGGGAAACAGCAGAATCTTGGATGTAAACTGTTGTACCTCCACTCGGGAACATTCGTTTTCTTCCCAAGTAATTCCAAACGACGAAGAGAACACCGGAGAAGACGCAGGAATGGATCCTGAGAGGGATCGCGGTTAATAACATTGTTTATTCAACAATTTACGGTGGGAAACAGCAGGATCTTGGATATAAACTGTTATACCACCACTCGGCAACATTCGTTTTTTTCCCAAGTAATTCCAAACGACGGAGAGCACACCGGAGATGATGGAGTGATGAATTGTGTGAGGGATCGTGGTTTATAACATTGTTTATTGAACAATTTACGGTGGGAAACAGCAGATCCTTGGGTAAAACAATTATATCACCACTCAGCAACATCCATTTTCCTTCTGATTGATTCCAAACGACGGAGAGAACACCGGAGAAGATGGAGGAATGAATTCTGTGAGGGATCGCGGTTCATGACATTGTTTATTTAACAATTTACGGTGGGAAACAGCAGAATCTTGGATGTAAACTGTTATACCTCCACTCGGCAAGGTTCATTTTTTTCCCAAGTGATTCCAAACGACGGAGAGAAGACCGGAGAAGATGGAGGGATGAATTCTGTGAGGGATCGCGGTTTATAACATTGTAAATCACCAATTTACGGTGGGAAACAGCAGAATCTTGGATGAAACTGTTATATCTCCACTCGGCAACATTCGTTTTCCTCCTAATCGATTCCAAACGACGGAGAGAACACCGGAAAAAATGGAGGAATGGATTCTTTGAAGGATCGCGGTTTATAACATTGTTTATTTAACAATTTATGGTGGGAAACAGCAGAATCTTGGATGTAAACTGTTATCTCTCCACTCGGTAACATTCATTTTTTTCCCAAGTGATTCCAAACGACGGAGAGAAGACCGGAGAAGATGGAGGGATGAATTCTGTGAGGGATCGTGGTTTATAACATTGTTTATTAAACAATTTACGGTGGGAAACAGCAGATCCTTGGGTAAAACAATTATATCTCCACTCAGCAACATTCATTTTCCTTCTGATTGATTCCAAACGACGGAGAGAACACCGGAGAAGATGGAGGAATCAATTCGGAGAGGGATCGCGGTTTATAACATTGTTTATTTAAGAATTTATGGTGGGGAACAGGAGAATCTTGGATAAAACTGTTATATCTCCACTCGGCAACATTCGTTTTCCTTCTAATTGATTTCAAACGACGGAGAGAACACCGGAGAAGATGAAGGAATGAATTCTGTGAGGGATCGCGGTTCATAACATTGTTTATTTAACAATTTACGGTGGGAAACAGCAGAATCTTGGATGTAAACTGTTATACCTCCACTCGGCATGGTTCATTTTTTTCCCAAGTGATTCCAAACGACGGAGAGAAGACCGGAGAAGATGGAGGGATGAATTCTGTGAGGGATCGCGGTTTATAACATTGTTGATTAAACAATTTACGGTGGGAAACAGCAGAATCTTGGATGAAACTGTTATATCTCCACTCGGCAACATTCGTTTTCCTCCTAATCGATTCCAAACGACGGAGAGAACACCGGAAAAGATGGAGGAATGGATTCTGTGAAGGATCGCGGTTTATAACATTGTTTATTTAACAATTTACGGTGGGAAGCAGCAGAATCTTGGGTAAAACAATTATATCTCCACTCAGCAACATTCGTTTCCCTTCTAATTGATTCCAAACGACGGAGAGAACACCGGAGGAGATGAAGGAATGAATTCTGTGAGGGATCGCGGTTTATAACATTGTTTATTTAACAATTTACGGTGGGAAACAGCAGAATCTTGGATGTAAACTGTTATCTCTCCACTCGGTAACATTCATTTTTTTCCCAAGTGATTCCAAACGACGGAGAGAAGACCGGAGAAGATGGAGGGATGAATTCTGTGAGGGATCGTGGTTTATAACATTGTTTATTAAACAATTTACGGTGGGAAACAGCAGATCCTTGGGTAGAACAATTATATCTCCACTCAGCAACATTCATTTTCCTTCTGATTGATTCCAAACGACGGAGAGAACACCGGAGAAGATGGAGGAATGAATTCTGTGAGGGATCGCGGTTTATAACATTGTTTATTCAACAATTTATGGTGGGAAACAGCAGAATCTTGGATGTAAACTGTTATCTCTCCACTCGGTAACATTCGTTTTTTTCCCAAGTGATTACAAACGACGAAGAGAACACCGGAGAAAATGCAGGAATGAATTCTGAGAGGGATCGCGGTTTATAACATTGTTTATTTAACAAATTAAGGATCGATTTGATAGGAAAGGAATGTGGCCGAGATATGTGGATGTATATCTAAGATTCCGCTGTTTCCCACCGTAAATTGTCGAACCAACAATGTTATAAACCGCGATCCCTCAGGATTCATTCCTGCATCGACTCCGGTGTTCTCTACGTCGTTTGGAATCAATTAGAAGGAAAACGAATGTTGCCGAGTGGAGAGATAACAGTTTTATCCAAGATTCTGCTGCGTCCCACCGTAAATTTTTCAATAAACAATGTTATAAACCGCGATCCCTCAGGATTCATTCCTGCATCGACTCCGGTGTTCTCTACGTCGTTTGGAATCAATTAGGAATAACAGTTTACATCCAAGATTCTGCTGTTTCCCACCGTAAATTGTGAAATAAACAATGTTATGAACCGCGATCCCTCACAGAATTCATTCCTTCATCTTCTCCGGTGTTCTCTCCGTTGTTTGAAATCAATTAGAAGGAAAACGAATGTTGCCGAGTGGAGATATAACAGTTTTATCCAAGATTCTCCTGTTCCCCACCATAAATTGTTAAATAAACAATGTTATAAACCGCGATCCCTCTCCGAATTGATTCCTGCATCTTTTCTGGTGTTCTCCTCGTCGTTTGGCATCGATTAGAAAAAAAACGCATGTTGCCATGATGAGACATTGGCCTTTATATTCGATACTTCCTATTCCACTTTTTTTTTTAAATAAACATTTTTATGGGTCTTGCGCTACATAAAACTCTCCATGGGTTCCCAAACGATCAATCTAATATGCAACAATAATCTTGTCAACCTCGTTTCAGCCAGAAACCCTCTTTTCCTTTTTTTCAATATGCGGTACAGTCTGTGTCAAAAATTTCAAAAGTGGCCGCTAGCAAACTGGCCGCTAGATACCATTCCATGTGAACACACCGGAGTTCGAGTCAGATAGGGCTGGCCATGACTAAAAACTTACTGGAATATGACAGCGTATAAAAAATTAATTTCTCTCAGAGACAATTGACAAATCAATTCCTTCCGTACTGAAATCAATCTGAAAATTTTTCATTGGAGTTTATGCCCCCTGGTTACAGTATCTAACGTTCCTAGGAGTAATTGCAGTTCGTCGTTTCATTTATTTCATAGCGTGGCGTTGTGAACAAAACACTACCGGATCTTGTTCGCACGCGTTCACGTGTTACTCGACATGGTTATTCTCGATTATTCTCCTTAGTCAAACACACAAACAACATCAATACAACATCAAGTTGAAAACCGTTTCATCCTATACGAGTGCTGAAATTGTATAAATGAAAATTGGGATTTGAGCATATCATCGAAAAATTTTGTCGGTTACAGTACCAATGTTCCCAAGAGTCTTTGCGGTTTGTTATTCATAGCGTGACACTGCGAACAAAACACTACCGAATCTTGTTCGTGCGTGTTGACGTGTCACTCGGCGTGGTTACTCTTGGTTATTCCTTCTTAGTGAAACTTGCAGATGATATTACGACAGCAAGTTGAAAATCTACAACGTTTCATCGTATATGCAAGTGCTGAATTTGCGTGGAAGGAAATTGTGATGGATTCTTTTGTCAGCAACCTGTTAGAGGAATGGGGCCTGAAACATTCAGTGGATGATTTTACAAGTGAGTTGTATTCTTTTATAATTATTGAATATTCTATAAAAAGTTATTACATCCTTGAATTCTCAAAAGTTGTTGAAAATACGGAAGAATAATTCATATATTATTTGAACAGTAAAATTTTGATTACGATTATTAAAGTGCTCCTTTTTCGCCTTTCGTGTACGTTTTGATGATTTTGAAATTTTTTAATATGTCTGACTGTTCATAGAATGTACGTTTTCTAACAAGTTCATCCATAAATTTTCCCAACAAACGTTCAACTCTTCCAAATATTTGTCTGAATATTTGTTTGTATTCTGAATATATTATACATGTGATAGGTCATATTTAAGAGAGTTTATATTCAAATAGAGTTGTTGAAAAATCTGATGACCTTGAAATCCAAATACATTAAGAATGTTCTTCTCGTGAAATATAAATGATATTGATTTAGGACAACAAATTGATCGTGAAACATTCCTATTAATTCCGGCAGAAGGGCTGGATCCAATAATTCCCATTCTAGGTTGACAATATCAATTTTCACGTGAGCGAGAAGAATATTTGAGTATAATTAATGTAAATTTGTGTGAAACATCTTATTTATTTTCTGTATGAAAAATTTTATAACCAAAAGATGGAAAGATGGTTAACATTTGTAATATAACTGTTTGAGCGTATGAGTGTTTTGGAAAAAAGCTTAGAAGACCGCACGAAAGAATTGCATAAACACAGTAACACATTCCAACCCTTCATCATCGCGGTCGGAGATCCTGCTGAAAAGATAGGAGCTGTTCATGTGATTATTGAGAAAGTAAGGTACGTGGACCAAAACATTACCTCCGCTGTTGGCTTGTGCTTCAAATCATTTTTTGCATTGGATTCGAAGTATATATTTGATATATTTGAGACATTCGGGAGAAATGATCATATCCAAGCTCACACCGTGGCACGATCTTATAGTGCGAGTCTAGAGTTGCATAATCTTGGAAATATAATTCATTATGAAATGCCATATGTACCTTATCCTAATGTAAGTGATGAGATTTACGTAATATTTAACTGATTTCGTATGTATGCGGTTTTTGCAAACCATTATGTTCCTATTACTATGACAAGTATGAATTATCACATTTTTTTCCCTATTTTTATGATTATGTCAAAGTATATTTGAATGAAATAGAATGAAACGAGAAGAATGAAATGTACTCATTTCAACTTTTTTTGGTGGGATTTTGAATTCACGTCAAGTAATGGCCAATGCATACAGATTTTTCCCAATGTTTTCGTAAAATGTGTCAGAAATAAAAAATTGAAATATGTCATGATAAAATATATGCCTCGGATCACACTCTGGATATAAATTTCTATTCTGTAATGGTTGAGGAATATTGAACGACAAATTTTCAAAATCCTAACAATTTTTCGAATTCATCCATAAATATTCCAGAAAAACAACTGAATGAAAATTCATCAATATTAGGGTGCAATCCCAAGGACGTATTTTATCAACACATATTTCAAATTTTCATTTCTTTCGCACTTCACGAAGAAGGGATGAAATTTGAATGAAAAAGTGATTATTTGAGTGGGATTTTTTCATTCATTTTCTTGAGCGTAGCAAATTTAGAAAAACAGTTCGTTCAAATGAATGGATTTAGTCATTCTGAATATAAAATTTGATTACCTCAACTGATTTTTTTTTATAGTAGCAAATATAAAGCATAGTGCATCCAAACGAAGTATTTTAGTTATTCTGACTAATTTTTTTTGGTAGTCACAAATAAAAAAGTGAAGTACAGCCGGTGTTTCCACATGATCCCTCTTTTTAAGAGAAGTGACCAATCACGACCTTGCATTAACTAGACAGCCCAATCAAATGAAGAGAGAAATCCCTTTGTGGAAACACTGAGTACAGCTGACAATTTTTTTTAGTCGACGTAACAATAAAATATGAGAAACTTAAACCATCAAATTTTTGTTACTACAACTTAAAAGTGTCAACTGGATTAATATAGTTGTAGCAACTGTATGGACTCGGTTGAAGATTTAGTTCGCTCCATCATTTTTCCGAGTCTACATGAAAATATTTTTTTTAGTTGCTACAACTAAAAGAATTTATTTGATGCGGTATTTCACTAAAAAATTTAGTGAATTTTTGATTGTGACAACTACAAATTTTTTGGGATATATCGTGAGAAATGCTTTTCATATGATTTCCTAATTTCCCAGGATATTACAATATGTTTTCATGAATTGATTTGAACATGATTATGATATTATTTCATTCTACATGAATTTTGATTAGATCCCGTTCGCTAGCTTCAGCTGCTTCTTCGAGAACATTAATTCGTGGAGTTCGATCGATTATTCAATCCGATGGATTTAATTTGCGACGAATTGACTCCAAGAAACTCGATTCCGGACATAAATTTTCAAAGCATCGGCACGGATTCGATTTCCACGTTCAATAAAATAATATCTTCATTGAAATTGTCAAGTAGCGAAAAACTAGAACGCTTGAAGTAGATTGGTATCGAGGAAGAATACGTTGATTTGAATATCACAAAAACTGCACATATATGAGAGGAAGAATAATAGTTTATAAGACAAAAACTTACATTTTCATCTGAAATCTGTACTCGAGATTTCCGACATCTTGACAGCACCGAATCTCATACTAAAAAAAAACCCGCTAACAAAAGATCTTTGGATGCAGTAACCCTGAATAGAAGAGTATGCACCTAAATGAAAGGGTGTATCGATGATTCATTGATCGCAAACTTTTCACCTGGTTCGTTTATTCGATTCATAGAACATACAAATATTGAAATAATTCACTATCCACACACGAATAACCTCTGTATTCTCCAGACAGATTCATGAAAACGTCCCATCCACTCGGCACTTATACTTTCCATTTGATGTAACAGAAATCATAAAAATCTCTGAATAAACATTCGAATATACCCTTATTTTATTTCCAAGTTAAATTCAAGCATCAAAAAGCATCATTCGATCGTTACCTTGATAATATCACGAGAATTTTATAACCTTTCATTTTTATATATACGACTGAATAGGAATTGAAATTTCCTGTGTTTGGATACATTTTTTTCTCCTCTCTCTGCTCTTCGTCCAATGCCTTTACATCTCAATGTACAATCCACAGTTACGTTGTTGGTACACATTCTCTGAATCGGGGTATAAATCGAATCTAGCTTGTGGTTATTGTGGCAATAAAAATGTGGAAGAGCTATACGTAATTCATTTGGGAGAACAGCAAAGTATATGTTTGATGTTATATAAAAAATCAATAAAATCTTCCTTCCTCATCCGTTTTTTACTCTCATGAAAAATCAAATGTTTGAGAAGATTACGTAAAGTTGGATAACTATAGTAATCATGATAATAAATTTCCATTACACAATTGATAATGTTCGTAAAGTGGCACATGAGCATGGGATTCAGTTTCACCATTTTCATGAGTTTTATTCGAGTGGTGTTGAATTGAGGTTCATTAGTATATATGGTGTAGAGTTCTCAATGAATAAGATTCACGTGTCATATGTGAAAAAACACGATGAAGCGGATTTTAAGAAGAACGGAGTGAAATGGGATAACGATAGGAAAACCAGAACAAAGTCTGAATATATTGAGGTAATCACAATTTATCAACTGCAATAAAAGTATTTTATTCGAAAAATCACCATTAAATTTCAGTGATCGATAAACAAGTGGGGGAGTTCTTTCAAAAATTACTGTGCGATCTGTGAAATTGGTGAGGGATGTCTTTCCAAACTATTCAGAAATTTACACATTCTTTCAAATTGCACAGTAATTTTCTGAAGAATTTCTACTACACTGAAATATCACGGTAATTTTGACTATAAAATTCTTTTAGCATGGAATTTGAAATTTTGCAGGATCTTAGGACAGCATGTGGCACAAGCAAGGGCCCACATGCTGCCACCTAGGTAAAAAAAGCAGGAACAAAGGACCCGTATTGCTGCGGCAGCATCCATGCATCATGACGTATCAATACCGGTGACGCGAGGCAAACGCATGCACGCGACTTCACTTGCAAGCTCTTGCAATTTCTCCTACAAACCGCTAGGTGGTATCACTGTCCCGATGTTAGGAATAATCACGTTGGAACATAATACAAGGTATCGTGATACAACACTCTACTTGAAACCCTGCCACCAAACATCAACAGAAAGCATAATAGAATGTTAGAAATAAGTGTTTCCACCTCACATTGAAATAAATATTGACTTATTCCTGACAACATATTTTCTTGTCCTGAGAATTTTTTTTCTCATCTCAAAAAAACCCAAGGAGAAGACGTATATCCATATGCACGCTGTATAGCTGCAAACTGAGTAAATGTTTTCTTCTTTTGAAGAAAAGTTTCTTAACTCAAAAAAATATTGGATTGAACTCGGTCAATCCAATATTCACTTGGTGTAGGATTTGTTTCTCTCAGTTCATAAAACTCCTAATTCAATTGATCAATTCGAACAAGACGTAGAATTTTATAAGCGCCTAAATCTCTCAATTAATAAAAGAACTAGATCCAGTATCCTTGAAAATAAAAATATCATCAGAAAAAGGGAGAAATAGGGAAGCGCCGCTGCTTGATGGGATTGATAACTTCGTCCTGAAAAATTTATCTCATTGTGCGTTGGGCTATTTAGAAGGCATTTTTGAGGCGTGTTGAGCGAACGGCTACTTTTTAGATGGATGAAAAAAAGCATGAGTGCTGTTTTTTCCAAAGAAAAAAACAGAATTTCACACAGTCCAACAGATTTTGAGGAAAAGATATTGAATAGAGTAAATTTGTGGGTAGCAATGACGGCTTGGTTAGGAAAGAGCAAATTGAATTTAGAAGAATTTTCCATAGTACACAACATGGACTCTTACGAGCGATAGAAACCATCACGCACAGTTATAACGTAAGTGGAATACAGAAGCCGTGCTAAAAAATATTGCAAAGGCTTTTTACTTGTTTTGGGACACAGAATTACGCAAAAAGCTGATAAGTTATGAAATACCTAGCCATTTCTTTTTTATTTCAAACTCATATCTAAGTGACAAGAAATATGCAATGAAAAGTAATAATACTTTCCCTAAATATCACATCATCACCCATACAGAAATTTACAATTGGCGCTAGCATGGTGCAACGTAGATAAAGTATGGCCGAGGCTTGGCAACCAAGCATGACGCAAACCCGGAATGATAACATCATTTTATGATTCACCTACGTGTTTTTCTAACGAAGTCCCATCATCGATGAAACAATGGCAATGAAATATACCATCATTGGCTGCGCAAATGATCAAAGTAAAAAATATTTAACCCAGAAATATATAAAAAGTATGCGCATTTCGCAATTTCTGACATATGTTGTTTGAAGTCTTATTGTTTTTCCCTTATTTGTTTGTGAACAACTCGGCGTCTTTTTTCGGTGAATTTTGCCATGAGAGGTAGACACAATGTATGTTAGCTCGGCGGTAGGAGCCCTCTAGTGTGACTCATAGTAAAGAGCGATTACCTGTTCTTCCGAAGACTTACTACAGCCTTATATATTCTTCAGATATGCGTTTCACCACTCGCGAGAAACACTTGATTAGTAACATAGCAAAAATATTATATAGGTTGCCAATATTGAGCCATGCTATTACCAATGATCGGCGCTACATTGAAAGCTAATTTCTACCGAAACCAGGCCAAAGTTTGGGGTAATATTGAACCACATTCTAAATAATCTTGGCGTTGAATGGAATCTATCGCTTAGTCAATGTTGGGCCAAGGATGAGCCAAGCAAGAGCCAAGCAAGAGCCAAGCTTGGCGCAATTGTGCCACAATAATAGGCTGACAAACAAAATCCGTCCAACACCGACATCGGTGCAGCATTGTATTTATTGTTAATCAACATTGAAGATTTATAGATTGCCAAGCCTTGTCTGTCAACATTGCACCAAGCTATATTTCATTGTCAGCATTGGCGAAGCCCAAAAATTTCTGTATGGGCAGAGTGACATTTTTGCAACGTAGTCTTTGGAGTTCTATAATATTCAATATCTTCATAAATGATTCACCTACGGAAGGAGGAGTTGATGTGGATATCAGTGGATGATGCAGTTTTCACCCATCCTCATGGCCAAATAATGTGCTTAGAAGACGTTTATTGGGAGCCTTAAGAGGTACCAAAGAAGATGATTCATGCTCCGAGCGTTTCCCAGTAAACATTTTTCCCTTCCACATTTCAAACATTCATTATGTTCTCTAAATGATATCAGAAAGTTCTCTAATACGTCGATTTCGGAAATCTCTTGGAGGAGTTTCTTATGAGGTCAACTTTGAGGTAACTTCCAGACCTCATAAGGAAGGTATTTAGAAGATTTCCAAAATCGACAAATTAAAGAACTTTCTGTTAGCATTTAGAGGACATAACGAATGTTTGAAATGTTGAAGGGAAAAATTTTCACCGAGTTTGAACATTAAATTGAGAAAATATAACGCTTGAAGATGATAGGTCCTTCGAATGATTGAGTATCACAGCGATATCCACGTTCAAATTATTCAATGCCGTAATCTCGTACTCCATTTGTTTCCTTTTGGTCGATGATGAAAATCAATTCATGAATAATCAACTATTGATCAATCGATGAATACTTCTCCAACGAATACACAGGAAAAAAATAAAATTTGTTGAAAAGTTGGTGAATTATATCGTGTGGACAAAAAAGAAAGAACCATGTGGAACGTGCGAGAACAGAAGGAAGGTAAAGGATAAATAGAAGAAAGAAATGCGAAAATCGAATACGTCTCTCTCGTGCGCTAATTAGCTTTAATTAATTAGCATTGCCGCTATCAGCTGCCACAGCTGCATAATAAATCACGCGATACTGTAAAACCGAGTCCACGCCATCGGTACATAGTGACATATCTGATCGTAAATCGTTGTGTTGTTTTAAAAGTCATACGAATTTCAGAATGAAAAAGTTCTCACCGAATATATTTATGTTTCCTCCACAATGAGGTTCATAAATATCTTGTTACAGTAATAATGAATGGATTTATTGATCCAAAGGTGACCATGTAATGTTAATGATATTCCGATAATTGTGAAATTGATGAGATGAAATTGTTGTTACACGATTCTTGTATTCCGTTTCATTATAATTACATACAGAAAAGTGGAATATTAGAGATAAATGTATAACTGCAGTCATGAAATTTCAGGAAATGCTGAACAAAAACTCGCTGTTGAGTGAAGAATTTTGAAAAAAAAACCTCGAATCCAGGAATTATCGCTGAAATGTCTGAGAACTCAGATATCCATCAATTCCTCAACAATGTTGCAGAGTATCATTTTTTTCTTCCAATACCATCATCATCATCATGAAGTAATCAGTCTTACGACTGGTTTGATGAAACCCTCCACCCCTGTCTATTATCCGCCAAACGTTTAATTTCTACATATCTACTACATCCCTTGTCTTGTACGATTTGCTTCATATAACTTGCTCTAGGTCTACCTTTACCAGTTTTACCATTCATTTTCCCTTCCAATATTGTTTTCAATAAACTCTCATGCCGTAATGTGCGTCCTATAAGATTGCTTCTCCTTTTCACGATGTGTTTCAAAAGATTTCTTTCTTCATTTATCTGCTCGAGTACTTCTTCATTTTTGACTTTGTCTATCCATTTTATTCTGAGCATCCTCCTATAACACCACATTTCAAAAGCTTCAAGTCTTCGTTGATCAGTTTTCCCCATTGTCCAAGTTTCGCAACCATATAATGCTGTGCTCCAAACGTAACTTTTCAAGAATTTCTTCCTTACTTCCAATCTTATATTTTTTGAGCATAATAACTGTCTCTTTTGGTAAGAAGCCTGTTTCCCTTGTGCTATTCTTGCTCTTATATCTCTTTCGCTTTTGCCGTTCTCTGTAATTATGCTTCCTAGATATTTGAATTCTTTCACCTGTTCAATTGTCTCGGTATCTATTTTGATTTTCGTTCTTCTAGCTGTTTTCGCTGCTGTACACATCATGAATTTTGTTTTGTCTTTATTTATATTCATACAATAGTTTTCCAATAATATTGTTCTCATAGTGTTGAGAATATTTTCTAACTCAGTACTACTCGTGGCCAATATGGCTATGTCATCCGCGAATCTCAACATACTTATATTTTCTCCCTGAATCTGTAATTTCGATTGAATTTCCTCCTTCACTTCGTTCATTGCTTCTTCTATATATAAATTGAAAATCAGTGGCGATAATGAGCATCCTTGTCTCATCCTTTCAATACCAGTTCGCTGAAATGAACTAATGTACGCAAGAAAGTTGAAAGAAAAAGAAACACTTTGCATGTGAAAATTTAGCGGGTTCGCAATTCTAACGGCAAGCATAGCCTGCATTAAACATGACAGTGTCAGTCAAGTTTTGGGAATTTATTTTGAACCAACGTTGAAGTAACATAAGAATGAATTTTATTAAGACAGTATTCACTGAGAAAACTGATCAACTGCAGTAACCAAAAACGACATGGGATGAAAAATTTAAGTTGCCTGAAATGAAATATGGTTTGTTTTAATCAGAATTTTCAGTTGAAGAAACTAATATTTTATTGCGACGACTACATTTTTTATTTGATAACGTATTTCACTCAATTTTTGTTCACGACAACTAAACAGTTCTCTCAGTGTTGGTGCAGGTTTGTGCTAATATTCATTCAGGCTTCACTGTAAAAAGTCTGATTGAATTTGGCTGCATCATACTTGAAAACTTGACTGAAATTCAGTCCTTTCCATTGTGTCGAGATCTGTTTCTAATGCTCAGTTTTAGGCGAAACAGGGCTGATTAAGACTGCATCTCAAAATAACCTGATATTAAGGATGGAATTAAGTTTCACTTTTTACTGTGTCAAACGAAGCTCGCACCAGCGTTGGTAATGATCCGCCACTGTTGTCCCAGGTACCAAAATTGAGGCTTGTTGATTGCTGGAACGATGTTATCATTCTAAACCATAGTCAAGCTACCTCACCGAAAAAATTGTCCCAGGTAGAAATTGCCGTTTCTCCAAATTGGACCTTCTGGGCATTATTGGCTCAGATCGCGCCACCTTAGCCCAAGGCAAAGCCTGGGACGCCAAACAGCCACATTTCTAGCTGGGGTTTTGTTGAAACCACAGAATGATTTGGTTGATATGTGAACAACCAAAATGTTTTGTTACTCTAAGCAAGCTCTTGTTACTTCAACAAAATGATTTTAGTACTAAATTTTTTACGAAAATATTTTTTAGAGCATCAGAAACATTTTGTATTGAATACAAAATATTTCGGTTGAAAATTTAGTAATAAAATGATTTCGTTGGAACAACAAAAACTTGGTTGAAGTAACAAAACACTTTTTCGGCGCTACCAGAGCTCCGTCAATATTATGTATCAGAACTGGGTCAGCCTTGCCCCACTGGTGAATTCTTACAAGTGTTTCGAATTTCCGTTCCGAAACTTCTAAATGATATATCCACGTCAAGTTACATACCAGTACATATGTTCGAAACAACAAACGACAGCATTAAAGTTAAACGATCCTTTAACGTTCCTTCTTCACAAACCAAAACTTGTCGTTCCGAATCCCTTCAATAAAATCCGATTAAAGAACAACGATGAAAGCATCTTTAGGATTCTAAGTTCGACTCAATGTAGAGAATGAAATCATAGTTCCTCTCACGAAGTACAAGAATCTCACTCAACGTTGACGAAAGAAAATAGAAGTTCATGGAACTTAGTTGATAAAATGAGAATAAAAATCGACTCACCGAGAGAAAACAGGAGAAAAAAATAAAATCCGTGAGAAAGGAAGTTTACGATAAAGGAAAGAGTAACAATGAAGGATGTCGTGTATCGTCCTCGATGAAAGAGAATAAGTACATTGAGGACGGAGAAAAACAGGGGATAAAAGACATTCGTGTGCCATGAAAAAAAATGAACCGAGGAAGAGAATATACGCGTAGAGGATCGTTCTTTCTTCTTTTTGTTCTCTCATCTCGCCAATTTTTGCATCTTTGAAATCAGCCACCCTCTCGAACAGTCTATCGCACTTACTGTAATTTCATTCCAGCCAGAGTTTCACAATGTATCGCGTATGTACGTATTGAATTGATAAAATGAAGTTATCTTGTACGTTCGCATTCATCACTGACTACGGTTACTTCACACACCATTGTGATCGATCATGATGTATGAACTGGGACATGAATGTCAATGAATTCGTGTAACAAAAGGATGATTTATGTGTCATATGAAAATGAATTTAATGAATGATAAGGGAGAGATGGATCACGCGAGATTTTCATTTGCCTTCGTCACAATATTTGCCGAGAATTTGCATTTCCAATACAATGGAATAAATTGTTCAGTTACGGATGGAGTGGAGTAGCGAATCACAACTCGAGAACAAAGAACCATTGGGGTGAATTTTGAGAGTTTTGAGATTTCAATCTCGTAATAACAATGGAGGCTTCCGAAGTAGACCACGGCCACTTGGTCAGCCACTTCGAAAGCCTTCAATATCACCCGACAAAAATTAATTTAGATCTAATGAATTAGAATCTAGAGAATGATTTGAAGAATGGGAAAATGAATGCTCTCTAGGTTGACTTGGATCTATTTAGTTTTATGGTGATCTCATGAATTTTTTCCAAAGATACTTTATGTTCGGAAACCATCTGAAGTGAAGGGAAAGGGCAATTGATGCGTGGAAATGGCAATTTTTGTTGGGTTAGATCTAAATTAGAGTGACGCAAAAACACCGACTATTTTTGTGCTTCGTGCCTCGGGAAGAAAATATGTTAATTCTTCATGTTTCAAGAGTCCTCCTCCAAGATCAGCTGAAAAAAAAAGTTTCTTAAGAGGCGCTCAAGGTTTTTGAAAAAATTCATTTTGTTTCTTATTTTTTAATTTATCTTGTTCCGATAAAATTTAGTACCTGAAAAAATAGGAACTTCCTCAAAGTTACAGCTGAATATGTTTATTTTTGAACGTCACTCAGAATTTATAAACATTTTTTAACTCATTGCTTGTGTTGTACTCGAGAAAAAACTCGGAGATTATCAAAAAATAAATAAAATCCCTAAAATTTATGGAATAAACTAATTGATCTAGTCAATTAATTCAAACAAATTTTAATCAATTCAATTAATTGGATTTATTTATGAGGAAAATGTATATTCTTGTGATTTAATTACATTCTTTTCCCGTCTTGTGGTGTATTCTTATCCAATCAGGTGTTAATTGAAAGTAATAGTAAATATTGGGTGTTGAATGAATTTTCAAAGGTCGCTGGAAAACATCAAAAAGCAATTAATTGACAAATGTTCATAAATTTTGAGGGACATTTGGAAATAAATATTTTGAACTGTGAATTCAAGGGAATTACTTTTTTTCTAGGTAGTAAACTTTACTGCAACAAAAAAAAGTGAAAAATTGGAGAATAAATGCTGACTATTTTGAGGATTTTAAAAAATCCTGAGCAACACCTAAAAAGTTCTTTTCGGGCTGAAGTTTAGAGAAGACTCATAAAATATGAAAAACTCAGAAATTTTTATACCAGGCACGAAAACAAAAAATCGTCGCTTTTTTGCGTCACTCTAATCCACAAAGATCTCACTAGATCTATCCAAATCTAAACAGGTCTGCACCCTCCTTAAAGAATCCCATTAAACCGATTGATTCTCATTAATTCCAATGCAGGAAACCGATTCATAACCATTAAAAATTCATTCTCAATTGGTTTGAACCAGTTTTCTGCATCGGAATCAATGAGAATCAATCGGTTCAATGAGATTCTTTAAGCAAGGCGTGTCCATTTTTTAGGCACTCATCGGTATACGTAGTATACCAGCACGGAGTGCCTATTGCACCCACTATCGTACGCTCTGACCGTATCTTCTAAAATATTCGAGTAATCCAATTGCAAGTTGGACAGTTTTTCATTTCATGCAATACTGATTGATAATCCGTGGGGTTGTCTGTATGTCTGTCCGTCTGTCTGTACTTGGGATAACTCTGGACCGAGTGGACCAAATTGGATGAAATGTATAGAGGACCTTCTTCAAACCCTTCCCCAAGGACTATTTTTTTTTATTGCAATCGGACAAGTCGTTCTATTTTTTTTTAATTTTTTTCTGAAAAAATGGGTGATCTCGGAGGAAATATATATATGTCATTTTCTCTGCAGTCTTTGAATATTCGTTATCTTGGCTCAAATAGATGAATTATTATGAAACATGGGTCCTAGGAGTTTTCGAGGGTGCTGAATCCGAATCTAGAGTCAAATCCCGAATTCAAGATGCGGATCCAAGATGGCGGACGTGAATTCAGGCAACTCCGCATTTGTGGACAGATTTATATGAAACATGGGTCCTAGGGGTTTTGGAGGGTGAGGAATCCAAATCTGACGTGAAAAAAAGGAATTCAAGATGGCGAATCCAATATGGCACACGTGAATATAGTGATCCTGGCTCTAATGAACAAAATTATGTTGTTATATGTAACACGCGTTCTAGGGATTTTCCAGGGTGCTGAATCAAAATCTGGGCCCCAATGTTGAAAGAAAATAATAATTTCGATCTTCCCGTGTAAGCTTCACTGCATCCGAAGACTCTTCAAGAGCTGTTTGACGTTATGACAACTACGCAGTAGTGAGAATCTAAAAGTGAAGGGAGTAGCTATTGAAACAAATGAAGCCTGAAAAATACTCCGATTCATTCCTAAATTACACCTAAATAACTCTTCGTTACGCTCATTACGCTTGAATGACTTTTATCTCACGCTTTCGTCGCGCTTCCAGGCTCTATTTTTACCAGGACACTTGAAATTCTGCAGTTCTCCAGGTACATGTTTCTGAATCATTTGGAGATGGTATAAAGGATGGTAGGCAATCAGTTTCAGGCTTTCTGAATATTACATTTACAAAGTTTCTCAATTGAGTGAAAAACCGATGAGTGCCTTTTCATGTATCCCCGGATATCTGAATTGTTCAAAACGCGAGCCAAGCGAGCACATGTGGGCTACGACCCATTCAAAATGAGCGAAGCGGAGCCCTTTGGTTAGATCTAACGAGATCTAAATAATTTTTTGGAGGGGATTGAGGAAAGAGATTGAAGATAATGTGATTATATGAAACTCTCGCAGAAATCAATCTAGTGATTTTCTAGGCCTTACGAGGCCTCACCAGGCCCTTCTCGGGGACTTGCAAGGTTTCGTGGGAGCTTATTCTAGAAAATAATTAGAATTATTTCTACTAGAGAAGGGATGATGTCCTGAACGAAAAATCAGGTTCTCATAGCCAGACCATGTAGTTGATTCTGGCTTTGATATTTTCATCTAATTGTTACATTCATGACTACATCCATGCAATTTTGTCTTGCTTCTGCTGTTATCACAAACAAATTTCAAAACACCGGGCTACACTGAGAAAAAAGAAGTTGTAAAATTTACATCTTGCGAAGTCAATATTTGAACGATTTCGAGCAACCGATATCTAAGTTGATTTTACAACAGCGAATGTGAGATATACTACACTTGATGTGAATCTTACATTGCCCGCTGTAAAATCAACTGAACTTGTGGTATCTCGAACTATTTTTTGAAATCGTCCAAATATTGACTTCGCAAAATGTAAATTTTACCACTTTTTTTCTCTTGTCCATGCGAATATAGTTCCTGTAACCAAATTGCTCTTTTCCTCGGTATAATAAGCCAGAAATGCATAAGTAAGAGAAGAGAAGCACAGAAAGAATATCAAATATACTTGATTATTAATTGCTAACACAGCAAACTTGCTGCTGTTATAATTAACTTTCCACTAGGACAGTTGTTTTCATCAACCTTTTGTATTTCATTGTGGACTAGCACTTTTTATCAATATGACAGAAATTAAACATGACTGTATTTCACGAAACATCAATTCATCTGCAATATTTATTTATTTCATAGGATACCGTGTTCAATCATTCCATACATAATTTATAGACATGCGATACTGCGCATCTGATATTGAAAAGGAGAGATTTTCAATCCCCATTTCATATTTGCGCAAGACCGTTTACATACCGATAAAATCAACACGGAAAAAAGAGAATTGTGAAAATTGACTGCGAAGGACGATAACGAAGCGTTTCGAGTTTTCAAATAAGAAATTGCACATCATTTAATGTAATCTTGTTCGTAGAATAATAGAACTGCTGGATTCACGTTTGGAACTTGTAAAATTCATAATTTGAAGCATCAAAGCGCACTGCTTTTGTTCGCAATTTGCAATTTTTTTTTTCTGTGAATTCATTCCTCTTTCTATCGTATTATTCCAATCCCATCGTATCCTATCAGTATGGAAAAGCAATGTAAGAATCAAAATGTATTTACTGTTTCAGTAACAGCATTCGCTTATGCAGAGCTGTTACAGTATTCGAGGTGATTAAATGGCATGCGTCAATTACACGATATCAATAATGTTTCCAAGTGCCAAATACCGCTACTCTACCATTGTATCATGAAATACTGTATTAACTCCAGTGGAACCATTTACATGAACAGTTAGGTAATGTTTTCAATGATTATGGCTCACCGTGTTCTCATTTCAAATGTAATCGAATCTGTTCTTGAAGTTTCATATATTTCTGTGATCCCATTTATTCCAATAACAATCCGTGTAATTACTTGAAAATATTGAAAACAATCCAAATCAGTATTTTCTGCGATATCAAATATTTGAATCAAAAATGAAATCAACCAAAATACCGCTGCAGTGATTGCAGATTTTATATTTGGAAAATATTGCGATTGCTGGCTGAAACCGATTTACGAACAATTTCAACCCATTAATTCCATTTTTTATGCGTGTGATTTATATGTTTTTGCATCGGAATCAACGGGAGTCAATCGGTTTGAATATTGAATGGAAGAAAATTCCACCAATGAATTTTTCATACGAAATTTGTTACGGTTAGCTATAACAAGCGTCTGTTGACATAATGTTCATTTTAAGGAGGAGAAAACGGTCAGACTACGCAATGTTCTACTGTGCAGTATGGCGAAATTCTTACTCCAGGGGTTATACGTAGTTAGGAGGGTGAAAAAAGCGATTTTCCATGAATTACTCCCAGATAGATATTTTAATTTACTAACGCAAAGCACGTACATATTGTAATAACTTTTGACTGTATCTCCATAGTTGTTATTCGTGAAAACAATGATTCTTCAAACTGCTATAAACGATCTCCGGAAAGTTCTTTAAGAAAAAAAAGCGTTGCATCATTAAAAATGCAAGAACTAACAAAATTTCATCAACAAAATGGCGGCTTTTTTTGCAAAAGAAAAAATAAATTACGATTTTCGATAAAAATTTCAGCTTTGAAAATTGTTTATAAAATAGAAATTATTCATCAGTGAAAGGAAACCTTCGATCATTTACTGAAAAATCATATATATAAAACCTTATGTGAAATTCAGTTGCCGCGAGCCGCAAAACGACCTGTAATGAGCTTTTGACTTTAACTGGATTCAGTTAGGACCATAAGAAGTAAAAATTGTCACAATACTCGGTTGGATGATCCTATAATTTGGTTCGGAAGTGATATTGACGTATAGTTTCGTAGACTTGAATTTTCAACCGAATAATACATCAAATAGTTTAGGTTCACCCCGAAGTCGGGAAGTATAAAAAGGGCATAAAGGGAAATTCCAACTTGAACCTTCAAATTCAGTTGAGAGTTCATTGAATAGAATTTCAAACCAATTTGATCGACTAAAAAGGAGTTCACTTTCAATCCAGATAATCTAGAATCTAAAATTCGTTGCGGCTCGTTTTGCGGCTTGCAACAACACTAAAGTTAAAAGTTTCAAAAGCTCATTACACATACTCAGTAGAAAATTTTGTACAAATATCCGTGTGACTTGGAAAATATTTGTCGAATTGACTTGAAATTTACTGCGTGTATATTTAAATATGTTTACATCACGAGAATGGAATAAGAAGATCGATTTTTTTCCAATTTTGACGCCCTGCTCAAAAAGAATCTCACACGGAGAAAAAAGATCATGGAATGATCGCTAGAAAAGATAGTAAACTGGCGACAACTACGAATTTCTGTGCACAGTTGCTAACAGGGACGAGTAATATCGGGTATATTGAAATACAATATAGTATACCAAAATAGGAACCATTACTCGTCCCTGTTAGCAACTGTGCACAGAAATTCGTAGCTGTCACCAGTTTACTATCTTTTCTAGCGATCATTCCATGATCTTTTTTCTCCGTGCATTGAATCGATTGATTCTCATTGATTCCGATGCAGAAAACCGATTCAAACATTAGAAATTGATTCTTAATGCGTTTTAATCGATTCCCTGCATCGGAATCAATGAGAATGAATCGGTTCAATGACATTCTTCAAGCATAATCCCATCAAGAACTACATTTGAAATAACACAGACCCACAAGATTCTGTCATTAGGCAACTGGAAGTCTCTTCAGAAGTAATTTGCTGTGTAGAATCGGTATCCGAGATCATAATCGCGTCAGGTTTATGAGATATTTGAGGTTACGTACTCAAAAAATGGGGTCCTAGACTGCATTAGGGTTATGCACAGGGTGCAAAAGATAACATGATTCAATACTTCTCTCACCTACGTGACCCTGTCATTCAGAAATCCCCATTTTCCTATCCATCGTTTCATCATCATTCCACCCTTGCTCATACTTACAAAGCGATTATCGTCTCTCCCTCGCTCGACCCTAGGTCGGATTTACCAAGGGATGGCATAATTCGGCCTTCGAATTTGGATTCTACGTAGCGAATTACTTCGGAAATAACTCCCAGCTGTCTAACAACATTTGTGATCCTATTCTTTGCAGACCCGTGTAATTAAGAACTACTTTGCTTCAGCCTGATCTTAATTCGATTCTTTCTCTTCTATTCCAATCATATACATTCAAATTCACACATCTGACTAAATTCAATAGTAGACCCCTGTTGGCCCTACAGGCAGTTGTCTCGACAGGGGTCTACCAATTTACTCGGTTCTACTGATTTTCTAATTAGTGTTTATTTATGCCATCGATTTCCGGTTCCGTGAAGTTCACTGCAAATTGTAAAACAGTTTGCACGTCATCAATTAGTACCACGAACAGTAAAAAATACAATCGCAAAAGAATGCTCACTGAAACATTTTACAGGTGTTTTTAATAACTCCATGTAATTGATAAATTTATTCACAGCCATACCAATTCTGACGTGAAATCATGTATTCATAATATACATATCCTAATGATTATTTACTATCCACTGATAAATAAGGTATATCAGAATCTTGAATGTTTGTACTAACGTTGAGGAAATTTGCATGGATTTTGGGTAAATATCACAACACCGCTCGCCATATTATTAGATTACAAACTCCCCCACGCCTGTTGAAATCCAGATATTCAAATGTCATGGATGTATGAATATGAAAACCATATAGATCCCATTTTTGCATAAACCATACAAAAAGGGATGTCAGTGATAGTTTGATGTATATTATCAATGATACGGCATCACGTAATCGAAATTCAAAACGCTTCTGAAGAGAATGAATGATTTTCATCAACCTTGACCACCTTGTGAATTATTCGACGTTAAGAATAGCGTATAACCGTTTCACGCTTATATTTTGGAGTAGTCCCAGTTGCAATTGGTTGTTGGTTCATGGTTTGTTAGTGAGAGAAAAGACGGTATAATAAACTTAGACACAGCTTTGATAAACTTCCTATATGTGTATATATGTTTGGTACGTGACGTCAAAGAGTGCAAGCATACAAAGCCTAACCTTTGCGTGAAATTCTTTTTTCTTTCCCCTGCTTCTGCAATTCTACTGAGGTATTTCAGTTTTACTCCGATTTGGAGAAAGGTTTGTTTGATTTGCTCGAGTTCGTGCATTGAATTTAGTGTTTTCAAGTTTGAACAACCCATCAAACGTTTGAGGGAAGCAAGTTTGATTCTACATGTTTTACAATGATGAGCTATCGAACGACATGAAGAATCGAGTACATGCTTTTCAACTTGAAATGTGATTTTTCTCTGAAGCATGTGAGATTAATTTTATCACTGATTATTGAATTCATTATAAGAAAAAATTGTTCTATTTTTTCATAACTTCATTTTTTTGTTTACCGTAGATTCTTCCCTAGTAGAAATTATGATTGGGAATTAGATGGGCCCCAGCTAGTTTTCCCAGATGTTAGGTTGGTCCCAGCTAGTTTTGGGACGCACTTTCTAGCCTGTGCCCATCCAGATGTCTCAGGGAATTGCTAGAATGTTGTTCAAATTGGCAATTAGAGATGTGAAACCTTTTTTTTTCCTGTCAAATCACACCTATGAATAAGGTAATAATGCACAGTAAAAGGTAAATCTGAATTTCATGATCGACTGATTCTCAGATGAGGCGCAAAGTCAGCAATATTACGATTTCAGCCGTAATATGGGATGAAAAAGAGTTATGGCTGCATTGAATTCTATTAAATCGGATAATGTGCTGATTATCAGCAATGCATATCAGTAGTTATATAAGGCCGGTTCTGGACCGATTAGTATTAGTGCATGTCCGTGTGAGGGTGAGCTAGTATGCGTGTGTGTCTGTGTGACCAAAAAGAATGACGTTATACTACATGTCAACATGGTGTAGGGTTACATGGAGTTCTGGGAATTGTTTACAGAAAGGGCTCATATTACACAGAATTCTGAGAATCTCTCGAAAAATGATAGTAGGGTTACATGGAGTTCTGGGGATTGTTCACAGGCAGGGCTCATATTACACAGAATTCTTAGAATTTCTCGAAAAATGATATCACGGTACATGAGATTCTAAGAATTATTTACGAAATGTGATCACTGGCTCCTTTCAGTGGTATCATATTACAAGATTCTGGGGAATGATACCATATTACGCAAGTTTATGAGAACTCGTATCATGTCATATCACACAGAATTCTGAGAATGATAACAATGATATCATGGTACATGAGATTTTAAGAATTGTTTACAACACGAGATCATATTACATAGAACTCTCCAAATGGTGTCATGTTGCATGATTCTAAGAAATTCAGAAATCATATATCATATTATGCGTTTTATGCAGGTCCTTCCCCCTCCTCAATATTTTGTCTAATATCATCCCTATGACGTTGTACATTATTCTCAGAAGTCGACACCTCGTTTTCACCATTTGATTTATATCTCGAGGATTTTGTTACACATCCTTTGATCACACACCGCTATCATTTTATTCTAAATATAATGTGAGTATTACAATACTATAGAAGGTCGGATTCTATATCAGTATATTTTATTCAAATCTCAGACTTCAAGTTCTTCTGTGCGATACAGTTTATGGAAGTGAATGTTCAAAGTGTGAATTCAAACAGTACCGAAGATCAAAATGCATTCTAAAGATTATAAAGCGCTCATCGATATCATGGAAAGAGCTCACAGGGTTCTAAATCATCAATCATCAGTGAATATAATACGTGAGTGGATGAGATTAGGAAATCAAAATATTAGATTGTTGAACAAAATATTAAAGCTGAAGAAAAATGCATCAGTTGGTGGAAAAATGAAGATACTGACAACGATAGGATTGTTGACATCACTCAATAGAAAAATTAGGAATTTGCAGAAGAGAGGAGCTGGTGATATGAATAAGAAGACAGACAGAATATGTTGGGTTGATTTGCAAACAGTTTTCGAATGGAGAATGAGATCGGGGTCTATAATAAATTTGAAGCATAAAGATTTAAAATACTTCCTCAATGATGCCAAATCAATGATCATCTCACGGTTGAGAAATGTCTTGAAAAAAGATGGTAATTTGAAAGTGAACGTGATTTTAGCTGGTAAATTTCAAACTTTGCAAGCAGATTCAATGATTGAAGAAAATAAATTTTTTAATACAAAAAACAGTATCATTCTTTCAACAACAGATCTCAATGTCTGGTTTCAAGATTATGTGATAGAAGAAATTTTAGTTGTGGTTGAAGAGTTCCAGAGGAATAAATCAGGATGGTCATTGATTGAAATAATCAACTTGAGTGTGAATTTTAATAGATATGCACCATTTCAAACTGGTTCATCAACTTTCATTGATTTACCTGAATATATAAAAAAGAAAAAAGCTGTTATAAACATTCAAAACAATGATTCGTACTGTTTTCTCTGGTCTGTGATGGCGGCTCTTCATCCTGCAAAAACTCATGTTTCAGAAACCCGATCTCATCCACATTTTGCCACAGAATTGAAATGTGAGAATATCAACTTCCCAATCAGTTTAGAAGATATAAGAAAACTCGAAATATTGAACGGGTTAAACATAAATATTCATGGAATAGATGAGATTGAGAATAGTAAGAGGAAAGACATTGTCCCTGTATATTTCACTCAGATCGCAAAGTCAGAGAAGCCAGTAATACACCTTCTCATAATAGAAAATCCTGAAAATGAATATTATGATGGAAGGAAAATGATATATCACTTCGCTTTAATTAATAATCTTTCTCGGTCAATAAGTACACAAGTAACAAAGAATCAGCATAAAAGTTTTGTGTGTGATCGATGCTTATGCCATTTCAAAATGGAAGAATCTTTTTTGAATCATAGATCAGACTGTGAAAAGATAAATAAATGTAAAATAATATTACCAAAAGTAGGTGATAATACCTCGAAATTCAGAAATCATAAACACAAAGAGATGGTACCGTTTGTTGTTTATGCTGACATCAAATGCTTCTTAAAACCTGTTACAAGAGTACAATCGTCAGAGACAGATGAAGATATGTATAATTCAGTAGCGTATCAAAAGCATATTCCTCATAGCGTTGCTTCTTACTTGAAATGTGATTTCGATGACTCACTTTCGAAAATCAATATTTACAGGCGAAAAGATTGCATAGAATTTTGTGAAACAGTTAGGAATCTTAGCTGAACAAATCGATGTTCATTTTGGAAGAATCATACCTATGGAATCATTAACGATAAAACAACAACAAGATTTTCATTCAGCTCAAATGTGTCACATACGAGGTTTGTTCAAAAAGTAAGGTGACTTTGTATTTTTAAGAAAAAATATGTATTTATGTATCAATATTTATGTTGTCCCCTTCAAAGTAATCCCCCTCAGATACAATACACTTATGCCAACGGTTTTTCCAATCCTCAAAGCACTTTTCGGTGTAGCCTTGAGCTCTTCCAGCGATGCAGTCTTTATCTCTTCAATCGTTGCAAATCTCCGTCCCTTCATAGGTCTCTTTAGTTTTGGGAACAAGAAAAAGTCACATGGGGCCAAATCCGGTGAATATGGTGGCTGAGGCATGATTGTGGTGTTGTTTTTGGCCAAAAAATCTCTCACAAGCAAAGATAAGTGAGCAGGGAGATTATCGTGATGCAAAAGCCATGAATTATTTTCCCACAATTCTGGACATTTTCTTCGTATTGCTTCTCGCAAACGGCGCATAACTTCAAGATAATACTGTTTATTGACCGTACGACCATATAGTAAGAACTCCTGATGCACCACGCCATGGTAATCGAAGAAAACAGTGAGCAAAACTTTGACATTTGATCGAACTTGGCGTGCTTTTTTCGGTCTTGGCTCATCTGGGGTCTTCCATTGGGACGATTGGACTTTGGTTTCGACATCATAACCATATACCCATGATTCGTCACCAGTTATGACCCTTTTGAGTAAATCTGGGTCGTCGTTGACGTCATTCAACAGTTCTTGAGCGATGCTCCTGCGACGGTTCTTTTGGTCAAAATTTAGCAATTCCGGAACAAACTTCGCTGACACACGTCTCATGCCCAAAACGTTAGAAAAAATTTCATGGCACGAGCCAAGCGATAAACCGACATCCGCAGCAACTTCTCTGATAGTGATTCGACGATTTTCCAAAACAATTTTCTTCACTGCTTGAACGTTTTCATCAGTTGTTGACGTGCTTGGGCGTCCAGAGCGAGGCTCGTCATTGGCATGTTCCCGGCCATATTGGAAGAGTTTGTACCACTTGTAAACATTTTTTTCACTCAGAACAGTTTCACCGTATGCTACTGTCAACATTTTAAGTGTTTCGGAGCACTTTATTTTATTTTTTACACAAAATTTGATGCAAATCCTTTGATCTATATTTTTCGATAGCAAGAAATCGCCGAGCGCGCAAAACACTTATAACCTTTACGCCTCTCACAACCAAACAAAAAATGCTATACACTTGAAACTTGGTACAGATGTTCGGGGAGAGTGCGCCAACATAACAAAACAAAAAAATCGATAATCGAAAGGACGTTGCCCGCGAAATTTGAAAAGTCACCTTACTTTTTGAACACACCTCGTATATGAGAAAGTCTTTAAAATTGATGATGATGGTCAACATCATGATCATTGTCATTTCACTGGAAAATATCGTGGTGCTGCACATCGAGAATGTAATATTAATTACAAGGTTTCTCATGTAGTTCCAGTAGTCTTTCACAATTTATCAGGCTATGATTCACACTTCTTCATCAAAGCTCTTACCACTGTTTTCGAAGGTCAGATCACATTGTTACCTGTTAATAAAGAAACGTACATCTCCTTCACGAAACACGTAAATGGAACGAATGTAAAGCTTAGATTCATAGATTCTTTCCGCTTCATTCCAAATAGTATCGAAAAATTGGCTTCTTATTTACAAAATGAAGATAAACAAATTAAATTGAAATCCAGTGAAACTATGAATGAATTCAATCTGTTGATCAGAAAAGGTGTATTTCCTTATGAATACATTGATAGTACACAAAAATTGAACGAAACACAATTACCTACAAAAACAGCTTTTTATTCTCAACTGAATGGTCCGAATATTTCTGAAGAAGATTATGTGCACGCTTGTAATGTTTGGAATACTTTCGATATAAAGACATTAGGCGAATATTCTGATTCATACTTAAGAATTGATGTCTGCCTTTTAGCGGATATCTTCGAAAATTTTAGGTATAATCGTTTCTCCACTTATGATTTAGATCCTTTACATTATTATACATCACCTGGCCTTGCTTTTGATGCCATGCTCAGAATGATAGGGATTGAATTAGATTTATTGACAGACTTTGGAATGATATTGTTCATTGAAAAAGGTATGAGAGGTGGTATATCACAGTGTTCAAACCGATATGGAAAGTCTAATAACAGATATATGGGTTCGTTTCGATATGAATATATTGGAGTCTTATCTCATGTATTGTGATCTCAATGATCAATATGGTGCAGCTATGAATTAATTTTTACCATTCAGTAATTTCATGTGGGAAGAAAATCTCCAGAATGAATTCAATGTTCATAGTATCTCAGACGATTCACCAGTTGGATATATACTCGAAGTTGATCTTGTATATCCTGAGGAATTGCATGAATTACATAAGGATCTTCCATTATACCCAGAACATTTCGTGCCTCCTCTTCCCGACTGTAAAATTCCTGAATTAGTAACGAATTTATTACCAAGAACGCATTATGTGATACATTATCGTAATTTGAAGCAGTATTTGAACTTAGGTATGAAAATATTGAGAATACATAGAATATTGCAATTCAATCAGAAATCATGGCTCAGAGGATACATTAACCTGAACACAGAATTGAGGAAAAAGTCTACTAATGAATTTCAGAAAAACTTCCACAAACTCATGAATAATTCTGTGTTTGGAAAAACAATGGAAAATGTTAGGAAATACAAGGGTGTAAGATTGGTTACACAGTGGGAGGGAAGATTTGGGGCAAAAGCTTCAATCGAGAAACCGAACTTCAATAGCTGTACTATATTTGAAGAGAATATGGTTATAATCGAGCTTGATCGAGTAAAAGTGAAGTTCGATAAACCCATTTACATAGGATTCACCGTTCTCGATGTATCAAAAATATATATTTATTATTTTCATTATAATTATATGAGGGAAAATTTTGGGGATAAAGCCAAATTGCTTTATACAGATACAGATAGTTTGATATATCATATAATTGTGCCTGATATATACGAGTACATTAAACGAGATTCTGAAAAATTTGATACCGCTGACTATTCTGTAAATAATGTTTATGGTATACTTCAACTAAATAACAAAGTGGTTGGTTTGATGAAAGATGAAAATAATGGTAGAATCATGACAGAGTTTGTTGGATTGGGATCAAAATCATATACATTTAAAGTTTTAGGTGAGGGGGGAAAAAAGAAATCAAAGGAAGTTAAAAGTTCTGCTTTGAACGAAGTAACATTCAATGATTATGAAGAATGTCTTTTCTCTTATCTCAAAGTGAAGAAGCCTCAAAATTTAATTCGAAGCAGAAAACATGAAGTATATACTATTAGACAAAATAAGATTGCACTCAGCTGGGGAGATGATAAAAGAGTATTGATTCGTGGAATAACTGACACCTTACCTTGGGGTTTCAAGGAATGAATCCTCTATCTCGAAAGATTTCGGAAGTATCAGGTTGACAAGAAGGAAAGGAAAGGATAAATTCTGAAACGTTCAAAATGCCTCTGTTCGAGAATCTTCTGATTCACATGCATAGGGTGTGTAGGGGTAACTTTTATAAACAATATGGA
The DNA here is from genome assembly GCA_018340375.1 of Gonatopus flavifemur. NCBI lineage: Eukaryota > Metazoa > Arthropoda > Insecta > Hymenoptera > Dryinidae > Gonatopus > Gonatopus flavifemur. The sequence goes on along the minus strand of JAFFJZ010000029.1, from coordinate 438,156 downwards.
GTATATAAACGGTTCGGGGAGACAGATGAGCTCATTCATTGAAACATTTCACTTCTTCATCAAGGGAATACTCAATTATCAAGTAAGTTTCTTTTATTATTATTATCAATTGAACTCATATTCCTCAGAATCGAAAATCATAGATTTTATTGAACATCCATCTCGCATTACAGATTTCGAAGATGCAAAATTATTATATAAATTCCACTCCATTCATTTTGATACCAGAAATATGGAGTTCAACTGGAATACCTTCAATAGAGGAATTGATGAACATGTGTGATGTAGTGGTTAACAATCCTTCTTATGATATTTATATCACATCAGAAGGTATTACCACCATTGTGGAGAAATTAGGATCTACTTTTTGATTCAGGGTGGTGAATTATGATTTACCCCCGGAACAAGAGCAGCAACAACAACAACAACAACAACAACAGCAGCAGCAGCAACATACCAATATGCTTGGCACCGTGCACAAGATCCACTACCGGAACATGTCGATTATGATGATGATGAAGATGATGATCATAATAGTGATGTTCGTGAAAGTGATGGTGATGATAGTGGGTTTCTTGATGATTATAACAGTGATAATAATGAGTTTGAAATCAGAATCGTTCATGAGATAATCAATGTTGATTGAGAGAATAGTATATTTTGAATTCAATAAATAAAATTAAAATCAAATAAAATAGTTTCGATTTCTCTGTTTAGAATTTTTATGAACTCAAGTTCAAAATCTCACTTCCATTATATTTTCTCTACAAATAATTTGATTCGATAAGAAAAAAATTTTTATTGAACAAAGATAATCGATTCTACTATCTTATGGAATTTTGGTTCATAAACATTCGCAACAAAATGTATAATCTCCTTCATCATCCTAATTTTGAAGCAATATCCATTGTTTTATGAATTGATTTTCGAACGCATACAGTTCGTATTGAGTGAGATCAGTTTTATTTTCAAACATGAACCGTCCTCTTCGAAGTCTTTAAGCCTTCCTTCCCTCGTCAAGTTACAGTGATTGTGAATGCGTAGGATATAGTGTTACAGATATACGTCAATCCGTTTCATCATTAGCATTGAGCATTATTCAACACTTTCTTCTTTTCAAAGATCATTCCCTTTCAGTGAAAGGATGAATCAAACTCAATGGTGTGATAATTGTATGAGGAGGGAAGGATAGATCACATTTGCTGATCTTCTTGAAGATAACATGTTACAATTATTAAATCAAATCATCAGGAATAAATTATTATATTCAAATGGAGATATTGTAACATACCACTCCAGTTTTTGGTACTGTGATAAATGAAAACAATATTTATTCATATATTGAAATTTATTGAATAAAGGAAATGAAATTACAAATTTTGGGTTTATGAAACTATATAACTTAATCATAATTAATTTGAACTCATTTTACAGCTTATATTCCATTGCCAACCAATTTTTCAGTGAAATAACATTCAGTAATGCACAATTATGATTTCCGTTGCTTGTATGATGTGAACATTCAACACTGATACTGAACATGGTACGCAATAAATGAATCGAAGGACATTTTAGATCTTGCATATCCACAATTTCAATTGTGTTTCGCATGAAACTACTTAAGCACATTTTTTTCTCCAAACCTTTCACATAAATCTTACTAGCACTCATTAAAATGGAATTCAATATGATTTTTACTAAATCATAAGGTATATCACCAGCCTCCCAAGTCATACCATGAAAATGATGTTTCAACCATGTGTTCGTTCTCTTACATTTCATAGATAGACTGTTCCACGTACAAGGAGATTGGAAGAGAGAAACGAACGGTTTTTCATTTTGCTCATCGATGGGAAATATTGATAATTCTTTTATCAAAAATTCGTTTTGTGATTATTTAAATCCTTGAATGTCTACCACGTACTCCATTCTAGATCTAACTGAGTTGTTAATTTGATTTTCAATACACATTATATCAATTTCCTAACTCCTCCACTTATTGGAGTATATTCAACAATGCGATCATGTAAAATCAAACAATAAGCTGAAGTTTGAGCAGCAATATCACCTCTAGTTTCAAATTCAAGTCGAACGTCAACCGGTCCAGATTTGAGGGATTCATTCTGTTTTGAACAATCAATAACTATGAGAGGAGCATAAGGATAGAATTCATTTTTTGAAAACAACGGTTGTGGGGCTCTTCCATAATAAATTGTTTGAAAAGTTGCATACATTTCATATAGTAAAGCATACTGATTTTGTTCAATATCGTGATTCAGATTACCATAAGGATAAGATTGAGAATTCAAAAATAATTTGATATCCCGAATATTACAGTGATCAAAATGACTTGCATTTGAATTAACATTATTTTTTCTGTTCGTTTGAAATCCAAATATAATGTATCTAGGTTTTTCTAGCTGAGTTGATGTTTCCACAGTCCAAATATGATTTGAAGTTATAGGAAGAGAAGGATATTCGTATAATTCCCATGTGCGGAAACTCATTGAAATAGAAGGATCGTTCTCAATATATTTGAGAAGTTTCATTTTCCTCCGATCTGACAATTCAATGTATGGTAATAACCATTCTACCTTATCAATCATAATTCTATATGGCTCGTTGGGTGCTATTTGTATAATAGCGTTCGCATCACTTTTTGATCTTACCAAAATTAATTCATGTTTAGCATTGACAATGATTTCACGATAATCTTCAGCAAAACCAAACATCATTCCTAATGGTATAATAATATCAAAATAACCAGCTGCGTTATTCAATGCTATCCCGTCATCAGCAATAAATTTCAACCATCCAGCATTTTCCATCATTTTTTCATGTCCAGGACTTGGAGATACATAATTTTTCATGGGACTTGTGAGACCGAGATTTTTTATCTTATCAATTCCTACTGCATTCATTTCATATCTCGCTTCTTCGAACAAGTGACAAATCGCGTTACTGACTAAAGACGTTCTCACTACTGGATTTCCATCTAATTGTATCAATTTTCCTCTCACATGAAGTGAACTTCTGCTAGGAAGTAAACAAATATCTTGATTTTGCACAGCAATTCGAATTTCATCACTATTGTTGAAGGTTGATGAGGCATATGGTTGATGGGCATGCACCTCACAATGCGCAATAGATTCATCAAAGATAATAGGTATCCAATATTCAAAATTTCCTCTTCCATGACAAAATACAATATTATGAAACACGAATATGTAGATACAAGAACAGAACAATTGTATTCTTCTTAATATTTTACGTTTCTTCTTCTGCTTTTCCGATTGTGTGTTGGGAGCTTGAAACCTAGGTTTCTTAAAAGTTGCTTGTTCCGATGTGTTAGCACGTTGAGAGCGGGTTTGTGACTGATTCGTTTGTTGCAAGTCACACTGCTGTTATAACCATCACCAATCTTTCTATTATAAACAATTCCCATTTCTCTCACTGAAATGACTTCACATGTAATCTTATTGTTATAACTTCTTCACGAAAATTAACCAATTCTCCGTCTTGATCAACTATTCGCAGCTGAATATAATCTATAGTCTTAACAACGACTGGTAGATAAATGACGTGTGATGGAATGTCTACTATCTTATATCCTGGTGGAACCATAGGGAAAAACTCGTGAATAGTATGCACTTTACGATTATTAATGTATGCTTCCGTCGTAATATTACACTCAATTCTGAGAGAGTTGATTTTGATTATGGAAACCGGTTGATCAGATATATGGATTTCATCAGCTTTCAATACAGAGGGTTTGAAACCCAATAACCGACCAATAGAGTTCTTAGGTTGGAAATTTATTTCACGATTACAGTATATCTCGCCACGCGATGTATTATTATTTGGTCTAATATGAATATTGATACCCTCCTGAGTCAAAACTCCCTGTAGATAGTTTTGAATATCACCTATTCCATAGCTGCCTGTGGATATGATAATTTCTTCTTCACCAACATAGAATGAATTCGCATCATTGTCTATATTCGGAATTGAATTGAAGGTTAAAAATTCTATAAGCCCCAGAGTGTAGTTTTTATTAATTGAACCGTCACCACGTGTTATCGCTTTCCCAGTTCGCTGACGACTGACTTTGCGTTTTTCCTTCTTCTTCTCATACACGATCATAACTGTATGACTAAAAATCTATGACTGAAGGTTGATCTTTTTGAAGACTCAATTCATAGTTTATCACGTCAGTCACAGCTCTAACGGTATGGAGTTTAAAACACAAGTGTTGAAATTACCTATCATGGACTCCGATACGCTTGTACAACATGAAGATGGGAGAGAAAAAAAACGACATGGTAATTTACTACCAGAGAGTGTTCGAGCAGTGTTCTGTGGACCATCGAACTGTGGAAAAACCAACGTCCTCCTCGCTCTGATTACTGAACCGAATGGATTGAGATTTGAGAACGTGTATGTTTACTCAAAGTCGCTGAATCAACCAAAATATAAATTTTTGGAAAAAGTTCTGCATTCCGTGAATGGAATTCAATACTTTGGATTCAATGAGTATCAAGAAGTTATCGCACCGAACGAGGCACTCTCTAATTATATATTCATATTTGATGATGTGACCTGTGAGAAACAAGATAATATAAGAGCTTTTTCTAGTATGGGTAAACATAAAGATGTGCACTGTTTCTACCTCTGTCAAACATATGCACGTATTCCAAAACATCTGATAAGAGATAACTGTAATCTAATCATATTATTTAATCAAGATGAGATGAATCTCAAGCACGCGTATAATGATCATGTGGATACAGATATGCCTTATATACGTTTCAGAGAATTATGTGCACCATGTTGGAAGGAAAATAAACATGGATTCATTGTAATCGATAAAGATAGTGAATTGAATCATGGTCGATACAGGAAGGGATTTGATTGTTCCATCAATGTAGATGAATAGAAATCGTATATGAAGGTTTTGATGATCTGATGGAGGTAGTGTGATTTTCACTTCAGTTGGATCAGCATAGCGAGAAAGGAGAGTTATCGTAAAGAACGGAATATTTTACATGAAATCGCAAAAGCCAGTGAATCAATTCGGAATAGACATAAAATTTTAAAGTTCGGTTGGAAAACAGCTGAAATTGATTTGAGTAAAAAATTAGAACCGATTGTTTCGCCACTTGAGAAATTGGTTACAGGTTTTGAAGCAGTAAAGAATATGGATCCACTCATAGGGAAAGAAGAAATCAAAAACGAGTATGAAGAAGTCCCTGAAGGGAAGAAACAATATGATTCCGATAATATGGATGAGGGTGAGAATTCATATGACACAGCGAATGATTCAGAAGATTTTGAATCCACCATTACTCTTCCGGGGGATGATATTGTGAACAAATATCTTTTATTGTTGGAAAATAAGGATGAAAATATGGACAATGTGTATGGTGTGAGAAAACTATCAAAAAATAGATTGATGATAGGTGATTCACCAATAACTTTTCATGAAAACTATATTGATGTAGGTAAATTACATTTACCTTCAAGCAGAGGTTTGCTCGAATTACTGTTAAAGAAAACACCTGAACAGACCTATGTGAGTGAGAATGGTTTGAAAAATTTTAAACAAATTTTGAACACTACAAATCTACACCGAAAACATTATAGCAAAGATGAACCCGTGCGTCAAAATAAGAGTTTCAAATTCAAACATTTCATAGAAAATATAAATAGCTCTCCCTCTCCCAAATTCATAAAAAAAAACCAGTACGAAGCATAATCCATCAGGAAGTGGTGTAATTCCACAGTACATGGTTGCTGAGAGAAAGAATCAAAGCATTGAATATATCCACTGGGATGATCCCAATGAGTTGGTAGATCGACTCCGATTACTCTTAGCTTCTCAATCAGCTGGGAACCCAAGCCACACAAACGAAATTTTATCGATTATCGAAGAATTGCAAGAGGCTGGAATTATCTATTAAACAATTCTCTATAACATTCAAGTCATTCTCACGATGAGTCTTGATGGATTCGGACGTCATTTCAAACAAACCGAATCAATGAATCGGGGTCCACCAGGAGTTGGATTCAAATTAACCTCTGAAGGTCATTATAATATAGATAAAAAGAGGCTATGTAATGTTGCTAAAGCTGAAGATCATAGTGATGCAATCAATTTGGATTTGATGCAACGTGTAATTTTACATGAAATGAATGCTGTCTCTGAAGTTATAGAATCGTGAAGAATTGAAGTAGTCAACAATCACATGATAATTGGAGCTCTGAAATCTTCTGTTGAACAAAACTTCAAAAGTGTACAAATTGATGCCAATGCAAACCAAAAATTAGTCTATCGTAACTCTATGCTCATATTTGAATTAGATAACAGGCTGACAGCTATTGAAAATGAACAAAAAAAAGCAGGATTTAGTGGAAGAGCTCCATAAAACGGCACGCCGAAGATATCCTCGCAGACACGTTGATATCCGGAAAATAGATGAGACGTGGCAAGCTGATATTGTGGAGATGCAACCCTATGAACGAGAAATTGAAGGTTACAGATATATATTGAACATTATCGATACGTTTTCAAAATTCGCCTGGGCCATTCCAGTAAAGTCGAAAACAGAGAAAGATATTACTGCTGCAATGAAGTCTGTTCTGGTGGGAAGACGTAAAACTGAGAATTTGCGAGTGGATAGAGGCAAGGAGTTTTACAATGCTCAGTTTGAAGATCTTATGAAAGAATATAGTATTAATTTATACTCAACATATAGCAATTTGAAAGCATCGATTTGTGAACGATTTAATCGGACTTTGAAGAGTAAGATGTGGATACAATTCAGTCTGCAAGGGAATTATAAATGGTTGCATATATTATCTGATTTGGTATTCTCTTACAATAATGATAAACATCGAACCATAGGAATGAAACCAAAAGATGTTACAGCTGAACATGAAAAAAAATTATTGATAAATGTGTATAACAGATTTGAAATTCAAAACGTTAAAAAATCCAAGTTCAATGTTGGGGATAAAGTTCGGATAAGTGAATTCAAACATGTTTTTGATAAGGGTTATACACCGACTTGGACCACAGAAATATTTACAATGAGTGAAATAAAAAATACTATCCCATTGATATATATACTCAAGGATTATCAAGATAAACCTACCAGGGGATGTTTTTACGAACAAGAGTTACTCAAAGTGAAAAATGCAGATATCTACCTTATTGAAAAAATACTCAAGAAAAATGGAAATAAGATTTTTGTAGAATGGTTAGGCTTCGATGAATCTCATAATAGCTGGATAAGTGAATCTGATTTATAAGAATTGTATATGTACTTAGACTAAGTGTCCTTCAATAAAATTCATGTTGAATATCCCATATATTGCATTATTATTGTTAACATTGGAATTATATCGTGTAATGGAATATAAGAAAAGAAACAGATGGATGTTGAAAATTTATATTCTTCAATCAAAATTACATGGTTTAGGAACATACATAATTATATACTTAAAAAGTTTTTTTTTTATCTTGAAAAAAATAAAACTAACTTTCCACATATTCATATTGTTGAGGTAATGTATAAAACAGTTTCCAATGTCATTATTCCTAAGTTATACATAACAGACGATCTCTAATGCTATTACTTTTAATTTAAATGTAACCAATTCTGAAAAGAGTTCATCAACATGTGTGAAATTGGAATTCATGTAATCACGTCTTCTTGAAACACTTTTTCGTAAACTTTCATGATGCAGTTTCACATATGCAATAATACTTTTGATATCCGGTGATTTCAATTCACTAGTAATCACTTGGGCAATAATTCTAACAATCGAATCTTTGATGACTTGGAGAGGTGTGTGCAGTAAATGTTGCAGATGTTGATCTATACACTGGAGAACTTCTTTGAGAATGCTGAATGTTGTATTTCTCATATAAAATGGATAATGGCCTGCAATTGTTCCTTCTTGTAATTCTAGTGTTACCAAATGATCATCATTGAGAACTAAAAATCGTAATCGGAAAGTTGCGAAATCAATCATTTTTTCTCTTCTCATTTGTGGATAATGTCCATTCAAATATAAGTTTATGAATTTGAAGTGATTCTCAAACAGTTTCCATTCATCAGGTGGTAAAGATATGCATGTACGTGGATGACTGCTCATTAAATTCACTGAGGGAATTAATCGTTTATTACTTTCCAATTTTGAGCCAACAATAACTTGTTTTGTTAAAGATGCATTCAAGTTATAAGATTTCGCACAAATCAGTTGATTCTCGGGTATATAAGACATTGTCACTTGAAAAAATGTCACCTCAAACACTGTTTGTAAATTCAAGTTTGTTGCATACTCCTCCCAAGAAAGTCATGAACAACTGTTTAGCAATGCACGACTGTTGTAACTGATTGAACAGATCTTTGTCTTCTTCAAAAAGTTTCTGTACTCTTTGTGGAAGAAATATGGTGAAACTGTTTTCAACGTCCATGATAATTTTCACACCATATTTTGTAGTTATCCTCCTTATGTCTGTGATCTGTTGGCTCTTATTCATTTCCAAATTCTTCAACTTCTTGATTGGTAGATAGTCTTCCACACAACTAACGTTGTTGATTTTACTGAAATCCATCTCGTTCAATTCAAATGTTTTCTTCTCACACTCTTCAATGAGAGTTGTATTACTTATCACAAGATTTCACCTCACTTATGTTCAGATAATCAAAACGCTTTGATATTTCACGAACGTCGCAATACACTCTCATTGATTGTTTCAGTTTTTCGATGTCTTCGGAAAATAGTTCTATGCGAATTTTCAACTATTGATGAGTGTATCTGCTCAACATTCTCCGGTTTTTGAAAACGCTAAATGATGAGCTGCACTCATATACGATTCCATTGAATGAAAGGGATACAAGTGGGAGCGAAACTATACTCAAAATAAAATGATAACGGCATTCATCAAAGGAATGAAGTGATTCATAATATGTATATCAAAAGGAACAGTGTCGACTTTTAAGAATAATGTACAACGTAATAGGGATGATATGAGACAAAATATTGGGGAGGGGGAAGGACCTGCATAAAACGCATGATATGATATATGATTTCTGAATTTCTTAGAATCATGCAACATGACACCATTTGGAGAGTTCTATGTAATATGATCTCGTGTTGTAAACAATTCTTAAAATCTCATGTACCATGATATCATTGTTATCATTCTCAGAATTCTGTTTGATATGACATGATACGAGTTCTCATAAACCTGCGTAATATAGTATCATTCCCCAGAATCTTGTAATATGACACCACTGAGAGGATCCAGTGATCACATTTCGTAAATAATTCTTAGAATCTCATGTACCGTGATATCATTTTTCGAGAAATTCTCAGAATTCTGTGTAATATGAGCCCTGCCTGTGAACAATCCCCAGAACTCCATGTAACCCTACTATCATTTTTCGAGAGATTCTCAGAATTCTGTGTAATATGAGCCCTTTCTGTAAACAAGTCCCAGAACTCCATGTAACCCTACACCATATTGACATGTAGTATGACGTCATTTTTTTGGTCACACAGACACACACGCATACTAGCTCACCCTCACACGGACATGCACTGATACTAATCGGTCCAGAACCGGCCTTATATAACTACTCATATCTTATAGGCAGCCATGTAGGGTTTGACCGATAATTCAGTCAAAAAATATCTGGGAATAAGATTAGAATTCTCCCATTTTCAGTGTTACAATTGTTTATACGTACACATAAATATGTGCATATAATTAATTACAGTTTCACATCAGTCAAATTATTTCAGGGTTTTTATTTATTATTCAAGGTGCCTAACGAATTCGGTAACAATTTGTAATACCAACTTCGTAAAAGCTTGTTATTGGATTTTCCGCGCTGTTAATGGATTTTTTATGTCAACACTTTTACTTCAACATTACAACACAAATTGGAATGAATTCAAACTTTCGGCGGTATTCACATTTGCACTAATTCTCAGTTCCTGTCAAATGTTTTCCAAATTTATCTTTGAGTTTATACTACACATACCATCAAATTATACTTATGAAATAATTTATTACATGCGTTGATCGAAACGGTACCATGGCGAAGTGGTTAAACGCAAAGGACTAAGACAGGTCATTACAGCAGCAACGTGGGTTCAAATCTCCCGATGAGAGTTTGGAGATGTTCAATCTTCAAGACCACGATCACGATATAATTGAACAGTCAACAAGTGAAGTGAATAAATTCACACAACGGGGAATTTTTTTTTGTATCCTCCGAATAAATACAAACATATTTCTCATCGTCGATAGGTAACGCCATGTTGAATAGAACAAAACAAAGAACAATGGACGAACCCATTCAACAGCAACAATTCACTTCGAATTTCAGTTCAAAAGCAGTTTCGATTCCAGTTCAATAGAGATTAATGTAAGCTGTATTCTTGTTTGAGAAGGTTTCCCACACAGTGCAGTGGCTGACTTTAAATCTAATGAGTCTTCTTCCGGCTGCATCTTAAATTCAGCTCATATTCTAACTGAAATTGAGTTTTTTTTTTACCGTGTGTATTTTGACATGCAATCTCCGGTCAAGAACGTTGCTTTTAAATTTCTTTTCATACAATAATCCTGACCCAGGCAAGTCATACCAAGACTGACAATTGGACCATCACTAGTGTCAAGCTTGGTATGCCAAGTCTCGTTAGCCTAGCCTTGGCCATTGCTTGGCCCACCGTAGCTGACTAAGCGTTGATAGAGCCTTGGATACCAATGATAGGACCTAGCATATTTTGCCGTGTTTGATTCAATTTTCGTTAACCAAGTCTCGACTGATGCTTGGCCCGTCACAGCTCACCAACCCTTGATAGCACCTCAGACATCAATGCTAGGATTAAGCATATTTCGCTGCGTTTGATTTTTTTTTCGTCAACCAAGCTTTAATCGACACTTGGCTCGCTGTAAGCCTAGATATAGCCACATGACGTGGACTTGAAATTTATTCGTATTTCAGAAACTTGAAAGATTATACGCCTGAATGTACATCAGCCCAAATACGGGTATCCTCTCAACGTCTTCCCAGATAGCACAAGAGTCCTAAAAGAGTTCTTTATAAATCCATTCCATTAATTCTAAACTCTTGTAGAACTCTTGTGCTATCTTGACTACAATCACTGTGTCGAAATCCAATATTCCGAAATTTCATGTATCAGAATATATTATATTCAATCAAGCTTGAATACCGATAAGAAAACTATCGTATTCGTTGAGGTTGATTGTGTATCAATCATGGCACCGATATCGATTCAAAACATTAAACCAATATTGAATCTTGATATTGAACCAAGCTTGGATGCCAAGCATTGAACATCTAATTTGGTGCCAATGTTGGTAACCATGCTAGGCCCAATGTTGACTAGCATTGGCTCAAGCTTGGCACCAAGTTTGGTACATTTGTCAACGCATACCTGGGGAGTGACAAATTGAAACGTTGGAGCTTCCTTTCATTCGTTTGACCGTGTTGATAGACTATCAATGTTACTGTACGATCAGTTGACGCATGGAAAATCTGCATAAACCAACTAAATGTTCGGGCACTAGAGTCAAATGGGCTGAAATGTGTTATCCGGTTGCCCCCATGTGTGTCCCATCTAGTAAGCGGATGGTAAATGGGACGCCCAGACAAATTTCTAGCAGGACTCCTAACTTGTTTTTAACCGAAAACCCAACATCAACACCACACAGAAATCATATTTGATCAAAAAGATCGTAAGCAGCTTGTACAATTTTATTTGTCATATTCATTCCATTCCCTCTTCCAATGATATTCCTCCTCTATGAACAGGACTTTGTCACATTCTACGAATTCTTTTACCTCTTCGCTTTGTCACACGACATTAAAACTTTTGTTTTATCTTTATTATTCTGATTTTCAATTCTCGTGAAGGTTTTTCCCTTGTTGAATTTTCAAAACAGCTTATCTTGTAAAAACAACAACTTCCACAGTTTTTATAACTTCTCTTTGGTGCATTCCCAGATTTGAATGACTGTAATTATAACAAATCATATCATATGTAATGAAGTATCATAATATCTTCTGTACATAAAAAATGCTCTAGGGCGTTAATATGAAATATCTATTGTATTCGTCCTCAATATTCATCAACCAAAATGGCGAGTACGAAGTAATACCTTCCAACTTCATGAAACATTACAATGATCTCAACTCTGATATATATTTAAAAAACATTCAAAGGACAGCAGAAAGATGGAATTGGGTATACAGTAGATATCAATTCGTTTCTGTTTCCTCACTTTCTTTTACTCTCTTTTTTTTATTCATCATATTTTTTTTATTGCACCGCTCAAAATGCTGATCTTTGTCTCTTCAGAAGAGCCGACCAAGGAGGAACGACATTGATAAATGAGGGAAAGAGAACATGTGAACGAGAAGAAAACGATGGAGGAAGACACAAAGAGATGGGAGGAAGGAGGAGGGAAAAACAGCCTTAGAGAAGAACTCGTCGTGCCGAGGGTGTATTCTAAAAATAGTTTGACTCCAAAGGGGATATCAAGAGAGACAACTGACGTAAAAATTGTAGAGAGGAAGAGGAAATCGGCATCGAAAGTGAAAAACACAGGAACTGATGCAAGGCGAGGACAATTTTGAATTTTCACCGTGGAATTGCAATTGTTAATTAGTTTTGTGTTTCAATTTTGTCAGATTCATCAAGGCACGCAACTGAATGATTGGATTTATTTTCTGCTACATTAAAGTTCGAGAATTTGAAGTATATCATACGTAGTAGATAACTGGAAATTTTATGTTGTATATTTTATATCATTGTATAAGGAATTTGAAATAAAATAGAAGGAAATAAGAAGTTTCCGTGAAATCCTCCCCAAAAGCTAGCGGTAATCTACTCACTAGGGAGGAGCTTAGAAGGGATACAAAACAGACCTTCCAAATGAGAAAAATCGATCGAGGATTGAATACATTACAGACATACACTTCGAATAACAGGTTTTTTTCCTGGAAAATGGTGATAGTAGAGTTTATTCATGGATAGGGAATCAGTTTTTGAAGGATTCAATCCGTAGAGAAGAAAAAATCCTCCAAAAGTGAGGAAAAGTCTCCTGTCTTTGGTGAAGAAATAAATTCTCTCATGGCTGCAAAACAAAACTCACCATTTGAATGAAGGGAAATTTCCCATAATTTTTGGTAATTCAATTTCAAATAATTATAATTAATAGACTGAACATGAATCAAGCTGGAAAAGACATAATTGCAGTCGAAACTCTGTCGTTTGGGTAAATTTGATTCGAACGTTATGAAACGATTGGGACTGAAATCTAGCTGAAATCTTCTGGAAGTGTTGGCGAGGGACATTACCAACTCAAAAAAAACAGTTACTTTGCCTCGACGTAGAATTTAAATGGCGAATGGGTGGATGAACGATTCCTCGTCGGAATAGCGACGTGGAGGCAACGAAGAAAAGTCCACATAAAAAGCAAATTTTACATCGAGGCAACGAAACCTATGAGTGGGTGTTTTGTCCGGGAAATTACCGTAAGAAAACCTGATGTTTTATTAGGTTCTCCAGCATTCCAACCAGAAATTTACAATAGGCGCAGTACTGCACCAGTACTGGCTAAGACTGGCAGGGTACTGAAATTTGTCTGGAATGATAACGCTTTTCTGTACTGGGGATTTGGTAGTAATACTATTATTCGCGATGAGTGAAGTGCCTGTACTGGATCAGTACCTGATGGACTTTAAGCTCTCAGTCCTGCTTCACCAGTACAGGCAAAGTACTGTATTTCTATGTATCCAGTACTCATCTCGTGCGTGTTAGCCAAGTTTTGGAGACCCAATACTGGCACTGTACTGCACCTGCTGTCAAGATTGGCATAATTCGGATTTTTCTGATTGGAATCGCACTTCAATGAATTCTTGATACCACTAAATTAGTTCGAGTATCAACAACGCGGCTGTGAAAAACACAGGAATCCTTTGTGAAATACTGAACGGTTCAACCATAAGATTCATTTATCAACGGAATATATGAGGATACCGTGACGACAATCATTCATGAACGTGAGACATCGATGCTTGATTCATCGAAAAACAAGTTATTATTGAGAATTATCAGAAAAAAACCCTCAATGATAACGACTCGCCTAAGGACAAAAGCGGGATCAAAGCACGGAAATGTTACGTATAAGAGGGAAACTTGACTTTTTTTGATGGAGGAAACAGAAAGAAAACTAATGACGGAAAAAAGGAGAGCACGCGATGGTAGAGGCAAAGGGAACGTCATCCTATATTAGAGAATGAATGTTTTTGTCACAACGATATTCCGATTGAATCTGTCCTAAATCCTATTCAATGAATTGAATTTCCGATGAACAATCTTATTACACGGTAATTTAGTAAATTTTTCACAAAAGCGTTCATACTAATCGTTGATCTTAGATTAAATCTACTGGAAAAGATATTTAATTCTTGAACTTGCTATTTCACGAAACGTTATTATCTTTCAACCTATCTTCACAAGATGGTAATAGAGAGGTATAAAGAGGGATCAACATTGTAGTCACAACCTTCATGCGTCATTAATTATTGAACAAATTTGAACACCCTCGGTGCCCTCACGCCTAATGAAGTGAATTGAGTATCGTAAAATATCCACGTTGGTTAGGAAAGATTTATAGCTCACTTCATGATACACAAGAAACGATAGTTTGTATTCCACTAATGAGAATTAGTGGAGAGAAATTATTTGATTCTACATCTTTGATATTGTCCTATAGATAAGTGACAAAATAGTATCTGACTAATAAAATGAAATAGCGAGGCCAACAAAAAATAAGAGATGATGGAAGATCCCAATAAGGCTTACGTGGGAATACAAGGTGTCCCAGAATTCGCGGACCGGATTTCACAGGTATATTCTGCAGCCAAAATGCAATGATTTCCCGTTTGAAAAAAATTTTTTCGACGCTTAGTTTTGGAGATATGAGCATTTTTAGATTTTTTTTCAAATCCAAATCATTCCAAAACACTGTATGCTACATACTTGAGCTCAACGCCATTCGCTGACTTGGAAAACGGCGGATCTGTGGAAAAAAATTCAACTATTTTATCATTGATAGTTCCGGAGCTAGAGCGATTTGAAGTTGCTGAATTCTGATTGGCTGAAAGCT
Organism: Gonatopus flavifemur; assembly: GCA_018340375.1. Taxonomy (NCBI): domain Eukaryota; kingdom Metazoa; phylum Arthropoda; class Insecta; order Hymenoptera; family Dryinidae; genus Gonatopus; species Gonatopus flavifemur. Next base: position 422,939 of record JAFFJZ010000029.1, on the reverse strand, counting down.
AAAAAATTTCAAATCGCTATAGCTCCGGAACTATCACTGATAAAATAGTTTGATTTTTTTCCCACAGATTCGCCATTTTCCAACCCGGTGAATTGTGTTAAGCTCAAGTATGTAGCATACAGTGTTTTTGAATGATTTGGATTTGAAAAGTTATTGCATTTTGGCTGCAGAATATACCTGTGAAATCCGGACCGCGAATTCCGGGACACCCTGTATACCTTTGTGAGGGCAAAATTAACCCTAGAACAGGCATATGGGGTCTTTTAGGACCCCAGGACATTTTTTTCTACCCCAGCATCTGAGTCTCTCTTTATCTCTATAGTTTGTCACCCAAATATTTTCAAAGTATATATCCTGACGTACAAAAACCGCCCATAGTGAGTTGAAATCCGTTAGTTTCAAATGAAGTTACAGCCATTTGAAATTTCCTGTGTTTTTCACGTGCCCGTTTGGGGTTAAGAGTCATTCTTGACAATTTATTTAGGAAAGATGACGCGATATTTTTAAATTCGGCTTTTCACGCTTGTTCATGTAACTCTTAAAGTACACAAAAAACATTCTCAGTCAATTATTTAACAACACAATGGCGGCAAGGGCGTATCCCTAGCACCTTCAGTTTTGAATTGACCGACTTGGAATTTTAGCTGCAGCTTTCTCATTGAAATTTCTAGAAATCAGTCGCTTTTCGATCATAAGATTGTTGAATTCCAACTTAACGAAAAAATCCTACGTACTTCTCTAGAAAATGTAATGAGGAAGCTAAAGCTAAAATTCCAAGTTCAAAACTGAAGGCACTGGAAATCCGCCCTTGTTAAAAGCAGCGATTCTTCTGCTCCAGTCCCTACGCCACCATTTTGTTCTTAAATAATTGACTGAGAATTTTTTTTGGTACTTCAAGAGTTACATAAACAGGCTTAAAAACCGAATTTAAAAATATCGCTTTGTCTTTGTTCAATGAATTGTCAAAAGTCATTCTTGATTTCGCCCTCATAAAGGTATACTCCCCCTTGAGAGGATACTAGCAGCGTGGCAGCACCCAAATTATTTAAAAGTGGTGGAATTAAACCAGCCAATTTTGATTTACCTACCTGGGATATGTGTCAATATAGGTCTCTAAATGAAATTTATTAAATTTTATCGTGAAACTTTCAAATAATTTGAAAGAAACATGTTGGCTGCTGCCACGCCGCTAGTATCCTCTTCAGAGAAAAAACAAACTGAAATCGATAACACCATGAGGCGTAATAATCGTTACGTCCAACAGGTGGCGTACGATTATATAGCATACAGATATCGATGTAGCACAAACCTCCTGAAAGGATTTTTCAAAAGCTCATTTTGAACTATCGAATTTCTCAAGAGCTAGCTGTTCAAGAACTTTTCAACAAACTCTTTACTATCTGGATAAAATTCCATAATATGCAAACTCATCTGAGTTCGCGGATACTAGTACGTGCAAATTATTATGACATTGAATAAGTTCTCGCTGTTTTTTTATAAAATGAAAACTTTTCTAAAATATAAGGAACAAACACGATTTATTCAAAGTATTTCCTATCACTAGAGACCACTTTCTCCCATTTTCCTGGCAGTATATGAATTCCGCGGTGGAAAAACGACATGTCTTTTGAGGCTATCCAAGAATCAACCCATTTTTTAGCTTCTTCGTAAGAATGAAAACGCTGGTCAGCTAAGCTATGTACTATCGAACGGAATAGATGAAAATCGAAAGGTTCTATGTCAGGTGGGTACGGCGGGTGGGGTAGAACTTCCCCTCGAAGCGTTTGCAAGTAGGTTTTCACTAGTTTCGCAACATGAGGCCGGGCGTGGTCATGTAACAAAATCACTTTGTCGTGTCTCTTCTCGTATAGCGGCGGTTTTTGTTTTAGGGCTCGACTCAAACGCATCAATTGAAGTCGATAGCAATCCCCCGTGAGAGTCTCATTCGGTTTGAGCAGCTCATAATAAATCACACCTTGCTCATAATAGATTACAGAGAAGAAGCTTCGAACCATGAATATTTGGGTTTGCGGACGATGTTGATGCACACTGAAAACACAGTTTGTTCCAGCCAAACAACATTTTGGTTGAAATGAACGCAAAGAAACTTTTTGGTTGGCTGAAGTAAAATTTATTTGCGGTGAACAAAATTTGGTTCACAATAATTAAGGCTTTCACACAGACGAATAAATTTTATTTCAGCCAACCAAAAAGTTTCTTTGCGTTCATTTCAACCAAAATTTTGTTTCGCCGAAACAAACGTTTTCTCAGTGCATGGCCAGGCTTACCCCATGATTTTCTTACGCTTTGGATTATCCTAGTGTATCCATTTTCCATCGCCAGTCACGACACGGTGCAAGAAACCTTATCTTTTCTGCCGTTGAAGCAGTAGTTCACACGTGACAAAACACTGTTCGATGTCTCTTGGCTTCAATTCATACGGCACCCGAAGTCCTTGCTTCTGGATCATTCCTAACATTTCTAAACGTTTTGAAACAGTTGACTCATCAACTTTTGATTGTTTACCAAATTCCGCTAGCGTCTGAGATCAGTCTTCATCGAGTGATTCCTCCAATTCTCTGTCTTCAAATTTTTTTGGTGCGCCAAAACATTCTTTATCCTCAAGCTCAGAATCATTATTTTTGAAGCGTCGGAACCAGTCTCTGCATGTCCTATCCGACAGAGCATTGTCACCATAAGTCTCAACAAGAATTCTATGTGCTTCAGCTGCAGATTTCTTTTGAATAAACAAGTGCAATAAAATTCCCCGCAAATACACTTTAGTTGGCACAAAAGTAGACATTTTCAAAACTAATAAACAATTACTTCGTTCACACTAAAGTGGACTATCATACACTGAAATTTCAGGTTAGATACGATACTTCCTTACAAGTGCGTTACCATTCGAAATTTCAAACACGGAGTACTATTAGTGCCGTCTGTGATGAAACAGCGAGAACTTATTCAAGGTCCTAATATAAAATTCATTCCCTTATTCCTGCTCAAAGAATCTCATTGATTCCAATGCGGAAAACCGATTCAAACCAATTAAAAATTGATTCTCAATGGGTTTGAATCAGTTTTATGCATCGGAATCAATGAGAATCAATCGGTTCAATGAAATTCTTTAAGCAAGAATACGCATTGTGAGAAAATAATGGGAGTTGTCTTGTTGTACAGCAACCAGAAAATTTCAATTATAGAATGGAAGATGAATTTCTACTACATGCACATGAAATTTTCCATAAATTTGATTGAAAATTACAAACTACATGAGATTTTCCCAAACTTTTCATAGTGAATTTCCAGACAAATACGTAAAATTCCTAACGCGTGCAGTGCCGGATTTACCCATGGTGGGACCCCTAGGCGGAATTTTGTGGGGGGGGGGGGCCATGTAAGGCGACCGATTTCCAAACATTGAGGTTCTTTGAAATAAGAACAGTATAACTTTCTTAATCAATTCCATACAAAATTAAGTGATATGGAATGAAATTCCGAAAATGAAAAAAAGTACTGATATCAGAAAAGTATTGAAATTCAATTCTTCTCAATACTATTTTAACTAAAAGTACTAGAGCTGATAGTATTGTTGTAATCAGGAGTGTTATTTTTCTTTATAAAAGAAATAATATTGATCAAGCCAATTCAAATATTCATTGCAAAAATAATACGCTCAGGGAACGTTACCCTGATGAGAAAATTTCACTGAAAATCTCTGAACATTTCACGGATTTTCACAGAAGAGTTTCTAAGAGGATTTCTGATACCTTCTGAGGTATTCATAGTTTTTCAAACAAATCTAGAGTTCTTCACATTGAGAGAACGGCAGGTTTGGGTAGTTGGTAGCTACAGAAAGAATCGCTGACTTCATGTCGAACATAGCATTTTCTAAGTGTATTCAGAAGTATTATAACATATTTCAATACTTTTAAATACATGTTGTTTACTGGAAAGTGTTGGATTCCTTTAATTTTCAAAACTGTTCCCGCAATAAGTATGTTAGATTTTTCTTCATAAGGGTTGGGAAATTAAAATTCTGATTTCTGCAAAACCTGATCGATGAGTGGGGGAACAACCCCTAGGCGGCACCTACTCCGCCTCTATGGCAAATCCGGCCCTGAACGCATGTGTCAGGGTGGCGCGAAAAAACCAACAGTTTTTTTTTCTTCGTGTCATATATGAAAACATGTTACTTTTTCATATTTTGGGAGTCCTCTTCCAAGATCACCCCGGCAAAACAATTCTTTAGGGGTTGCTCAAGATCTCAAAAAAATTTAAGAATAATCAAAATACAATTTTTTTCATTTTTCACATTTTCCCCCGTTGCGGTAAAATTCAGTACCTATGAAGTAACTTCCCCAAAATTACACCTCTAAATATTCATTTTTAAATCTCGGTCGGAATTTATGAACATTTTTTTATTTGTTGCTTATAATGTTTTCGAACAAAAACTCGAAAATTATAAAAGAAATAAAATGTCTAGAATTTATCAAATTGACTACTCAATCTAATTAATTAATTAATTCAATTTATTTATCAGAAATGGTAGTGTATTCTTATTCATTAAGGTGCTAATTAAAAGTAATAGTACATATTGAATGTGCATCTGAATTTTCCAAAGTCGTTCGGAAACAACAAAATTCAAAATCTTTCATACGAGACTCAAAAATATTAAATAGTCGGTGTTTTGCGCCACCCTGATGCACATGTATGGGAAATTCATTTTCGAATATGTTTTTCAGTATATAAATTAGGATACCTACAATTTTTGGAAAAAAATCATATGATTTCGATTTATAGGTCTTTGTTTCAAAATCACTTCCTTGAAAAACTTTTTCAACAACTCAACTTGTTCGAACTCTTCGGTTGGAACTTCGAACTTGATTTGTAGATAAAGTTCCGTTTGGGTTCGGTTCACCTGCAAAATTCAACCCTTATCGCACACCCTTACTAGAGAGACACTAGGTCCTCACAAGTGCCTTATGGAATACCTGCGAAGAGCTCGTTTAAAATTGTCTGGTACAACTCGTGAACACCTGTATAGAACGTCTATTCTTGCTAGGAAAAGAACCTGAAAAACACGTCAAACGGAATAAATCTCTCAATTGTCCCCAAATAGAATAAATATAACCACACGAATTTCTTGGATTTGATACAGCTTTTCCACCTCTTAACGGCATTCAATAAACTCTTCTACCTCTCGGAAGTTTATAATTCTCATTTTGGTGTTTCTTTTAGCGGAGGAGCAACAAGAACTCAAAGAGAACGCCAGGGTTCTCAAGATTTCGAGTCTTACCTTTAATGAAAGGAATGAAGAACAGGCAGTCGCGGATGAGATAGAAAAAGGATTCGTGTGTTTATTTCTGAATGGAGTACGTAAGCATGACTTGTCACAAGTGCACAAACCAGTAGCCTTCGTGGCTGAAACTCGTTAACCCCTTTTTTCCCCTTTACGTGTTTGCACGTGTATATCCATATACATATATTTTTCCACCCTCTCTCCGCATTGACGTAAGACTCTGAAAATTCCCTCCACCCTTCTTCTATTTCTTCCTCTTATTTTATTCTTCTTTTTTAATCTGCGAAGAAACGAAGATAACGTTTAGTAAATCTCAGCGCTTTGAATACTTTTAAAGGGTGAATCCCGTTTTTTATGAATAACTAATCATGTATTTTACAAGGATTACAACGATTACCGTCTTTTACACTATTAACGCTGTACTATAATTCATTAGCGTGGCGAGCATCGTATCGAGTTGTCCGAAGTCAGAGGGATTCCATCGTGTGTAAATCTTTATGAGTAATGTGACTCTTTGATGTCTCTTTGATGAAGAAGTTTGGGAAGTTGTGTTATTATTTTCCAATGAAAAACCATGTTGTATAGGAATTTATTGATTTTTCGATTGGGATAAGGAGAAAAGAGAGGAACTATGTGCTCTCTAAATTCCTCGAAGTGCACAGAGAGAAATAATTACTATCATCAACAATATATTTTCTTGTCCCAAGAAATTCATTTCTCCAAAAATATCTTCTCTCGATTCAAGAAATTTTTTCTGGGACCAAGCATAGATTTCTTGAATTGAGAAAATATTTTCTTGATTCAAGAGAATTTCTCTTGGTTCCACACCATATTAGCTGCATTCAAGAATATATATTCCTCAAAATATTCAAGAATATATTTGCTTGGTATTAGTAATTATTTCCCTCAGTGTGGAAATCTAACTCCAAGAGAGTGAAACTTGACTCTTGTGGAATGAAAACTTACTCTTTAAGAGTGAAATCTCACTCTTGTTGGCCTTGCAGTATTTTCACCCTTTGGGAGTGGATTTTCACTGTGATTATTGAATTGGGAATTTATTATCATTATCTCTGGAGTCAGAATTTTCTTCCTCTATAGTTTCCATTTCCGTAAGTTCCGATGCAAAATGCGGAAAATGCAAATTTTGGTGGACAAATATTGTTGGGTTATTACGATTCGCCCTGAAAGCTAAGTGCGAAATTCGAATTCATATTTAGATTCGAGGTATCTCTCCTGATGAGAATGGCAATGTATTAAAAGTGTAATCTCGAACGACTCTACGCTTGATAGGTTCCATTTTACGTTTAGTTAACGGTCCCTTATCTTTATATACACTTCTACTACACGCTCTACATGCTTCCCTGTCAATTTATATTAATATTCAATAAATTTATACCTCTCTTTATTCATCGAAGATAGATTTAATAATCTATAACTCGCGTTCCCCTCCTAACTAACGAACCCTGATACCCGACGAGCAAAAGGTATTATTTTGACAGCCTTCGGAGGTTTTAAAAACGTTCAAAGAACTTTATACCACTGAAAACAGGGGAATACTTTATACTGATATTATCATATACGGATTCGTCATTAGATCACAAAACGTCATAATTTAATCCAGCAAATGAACAGATAATGATGATTCAAGTACGATTCGCAGTTATAAAGGGAACAAAAACAACAGAGCTTGATTGCTGAACAATATAACTCCAAATCAACATCGATCATCATCATCATAATTGAACTCTTGTTAACGTACAATGATTATTTACTATTCAATATCTCAAAATACCATTGAAATCATGACAGTATCCCCATACGAATAATATTCCATCCACGCGATCATTTATAGAATCAGAACTCTAGAATAATCGAATCCTCGTTCATTCCACACAAGATTCAGCAGTTTTCTCTTTTCTATCGTGTGAAATCAATTGCAACGAGAAATGACAGATGGAAACAAACGAGAGAACGAATGGAGAGAAAGAACAATAACGAAAGAAGAACGACCAACGAAGACGAAATAAATTTATGGTAGGATATCCACAAATCGAGATAATGCATATGTAGATCTGTACAAATCTGCATTTCAAATTCAATTGCCGAGGAGAGAAATAGACCAAAAGTCATGGCTTGTTTCGAATGCATAGTCTACGAACAAAAATTTCGATTCATTGTACTCAGGAGGAACTGTATAGTGTTTCATACTTGATAGTGGTATCAGGAGTTCAAATTGATTCTCTACACTGTGAAAAATAAGGGTGAAATCACTAGACTCGCTTTACCCAGGTTGTTCTTGTGAAGTATCCTTCCACACGGAGAAAAATACATATCGAAAATATAATAATCTTTCATGAAAATTGTAATAAAGATAAAGCGGTTCACATTTTTCTTGGATTTTACTTGAAAAAGAATTTAAAAAATGTCAATATTCAACAAACAGTAAAAAAAATATGAACTCTCCGAAATTCGCGCATGGGATTTGATAAAGTGAATAAGAAAATTTCTAAATTTTACATTGAGAAAATGGTTGTTTCGGCCGAACAAAATTTTTATTGGAATGAACGCAAAAAAACTTTTTGGTTCGCTGAAATAAAATTTGTTTGAGATGGACAAAATTTGGTCCACAATAATTAACAGTTTCTTACAGACAAATTAAGCTTATTTGTTTTAAAAAACTTTTATTTCAGCCAACCAGAAAGTTTATTTGCGTTCATTATAACAAAAATTTTCTTTGTGTTTCCACTTTATTATTTACTGGGAAAGTTCATATTTTTTTCTATTGTTTGTGTAATATTGATGATTCTTTATTTTTTCTTCTCAAGTAAAATTCAACAAAAATGTGGATCGTTTTATTTTTATTACAAAATTCAAAAAATATTCTCAAATTTTTATCAAAGATTACTTCATTTTCGATCTACATTTTTCTCCAATTATCAACATTTGAAGCAATCCTGATTACCTGTATCTCTGCTCAAGAAATCCCATCGCCCTGGTTGGTTCCCATTGATTCCTAATTAATCTAAATCATTTCTGCATCGCAATCAACAGATAGCGATAAATCGAAGTATTGGGATTTTCTAAGATCTTGCTGGAGTTTCAATCATTTATCGAAACAAATTAGTAATCAAATAACAAGATACTCAGCTGTTAAAGGCCCGAAATCTTCAGATTTTGTAAATTTGAATTTTTGTTTCATTTCTATAAACAATTCAAACTTCAAGAACATTATTTCAAAGTGGGCACGTGTACTAGGTGTATTGATAAAATGAGCTGCAAAATATTACGTTCTTTGATTAAAACGCATAGTCAAAACAATTACCCAAGAACAGCGACTTTCATACTCAAAGGTTAAAATAGTTATGAATTATTCAACAAATCTTCCTCAAGATTTTATTCCATTCATATTTTACGGACGATTTTAGAGATACAATTTGAATATTCCTCACTTAATTTACGAGAAGATGAATGCAACGATCGTACCTGAAACATCAGGGATAATTCATCCATCACCGTACAAAACAACCATTGTAAAAATATTTGAATCTAATGGATATTGAATGAAAATACAATATATTTCCGTCCGTAGAACGAAATGAAAAAAACAAAAATACCTGAATAATCAAAACAGACTAAACAGTGACCAAAAACACTGTATTGTTTCTAGATCTGTTATTCGACTGTCTAGCGTGTCTAAACGGACATCTGTTAGTACATTTTATCCGTGGTGTATGAAATATTGGTAATGAACTGAGGGTAACCGCTTGGCTATCGGCCAAAACCAACTCCTTAAAATCTGGTGTCTCGAAGAGAAAAGAGGACCCACTGCGATTCTGGTACCAAGCTTGTCAAAAGGATACAAAACAGAAGAAAACAAAAGAACGAGAAAGCATCGATGTGATGGACAGATAAAAAGATGAAAGAATCGGAATGGAAAAGTTCACACTTCAAAAGCTGTGCTTCTGGCAAAATACGAGTTTGCGAGTGTTTGATGTTCGTTCGAAATGAATAGTATTGTAATCGAAGGATAAATTTATTCAGTAGACTAATTTCGGAATCAGAAGTCTGCTTCACATGATTTTGGAACTTTTATATTTGAATTTGATATTTATTCTTTACTCTATTGATTACTAAATAATTTTTCCTCAATTCCAACGCAAGGTTATTCTATCTCCACACTCACTTGTTGTGTTTCTTGTCGAATGTAGAACAGTAAAAGAATCCGCATCACCAAGGTCTGGCCGGGTTATAAAGGCACAAAAGCGGTCTTCTTTCTCAACAACAAGATTTCCCTAAATTTTGCAAAAGAACATTCAAGTTTTACAATGCAATGATTCTACAACTGTATATGAATATTCCTCTCTACTGCGGAGAACCTATAATTACAAAAACATGAACGGTAAATTGAATGCAGAAGGTGTGTTCCAACGCATTAATCACAGCTGCATTCGACACGAAGTCATAAACAGGACTTTATTGTAGATTTGACTGTAGAAATTTATCTCCACTTGTGTATACAATACGAAAAGTTTGCAGCAGATTCTTTTAGCATTGTCCTTGAACAGACTTCATATTTCTTTCAAATTTCACAGGATTCTGACAGCTCCGAAGAAGGTTTGCTCTTTTATTAAGAATTCTTGTAAGCACTGTATAAACGAAATCAATATTTTGTATTCAAAAAAATGTGTTCACACGAGCCCTCGTAGCAAATTTGGAGATATTCTACGAATGTACCCCAGGGATTATTCTAACATGTACTACGGGTAAAAAGCATCGATGATACAAATACCGGTGGATACCTAAAAAATCTGGAACTTTGTTCACCGAAGTTTACAAGAACTACAAAAAAAACATGAGATATGAATTCTCAAAAAAAGATAACAGTGTCCAGAACATTTAAATCCATTTGCGCCAATCGGATACAAACCAAAGCGAAGTTTTATTTTTAGGAGTGAGGATTGTTTCTAATTCATAACGATCCATATTTAATATTATTATTTATTGAGCATATTGAGAAAGAATGCATTGATTTGAAGAACGTGTTTGCGAGAGCACAAGCGTTTTCCAATACTTCGTTTAATAAATAGCCTGTTGGACAAATAATGGTAATCGATCGTATCATCATATGAGCTTCACTTAATTCTCGACCAGTAGTACCGCTGTTGTAGTAGTAGGTATAATGAAATTTATCCACTTGAAGGATATCAGTATACGTACGAAATCACATAAATCATCATTAACGAAATTAGAAAAGACGGATAATTGAATAATAAAAAAAAACTTGGGGTAAGTCCCCCGAACAACATCCACCACCACCACCACTGCCTATAATTTTGTCTCCGGGGAATTTACCCCCCGAGAAAATTGCCACGAGGAAATTCTGTTCGGGAAATCATAGACAGAAAAGAAATGCTCTGACGCCAAAAAAAACATCAAAAATTCACCACTGAAGGGAAAAGCATTGTTTTTTTATGGTATTTTGATGAGATCAACAAAAAAACATGTTGTCACATCAAAATATTCTTTGATTAAACGCACAAAATGAGGCTCTATATACTATAAGACCCATGTGTGTATGGACCAAGTCTGTTACAAAGAAAGACAAAGTTTAAAGAAATATAAATGCATAGATGGATCTTCTCCCCAATGAAACTTGTTCATTCCGAAACTCCCGCACAATTCGCGAAGTTCTCAAATCTGACGCAATACTGGAATGGGGAAGGAATTCCATCAAATGGATCTGTCAGTGCACTTGTACCCCTTCAACCATTTATCAACTACCTAGAAGTTCGAAAACTCAGATAATCCATTTTTTAATTCAAAACCATTACAAGAAGAATAAAACACTGTTAGATTCTATGTTACTGGATCTTCAATTCAGTAGTCAAAAAGAAAAAAAAAGAATTCAATTACTGTAATAATCATGATTCGTCATGTCTCGAAAAAACATTACGCTGAGGTAACAAAAATGACATACCATGTTTCTTATTTCACGTGTGACGTCGAAGAATATCATGAAGAGATCTCATATTAGGACCTAAGCGGCAATTTCCAACGCTTATATAGATATCGGAAATCGATATCGAAACAAATACCTTTGAACAACTCACGAAATTCACATACTCTCCCTATTGGAAAGCGTTCCGTATATTTTTCCAACAAAATTATACGTACACCATGTGCGTCGCGACCATTTTCGGAGCTTTCGACAATGCTAGGATATTGATTCAACCGAATGGATAATTTTGTTGTTCAAATCCATGTAAAGAATTGACCAAGTTATACTGGCTCGATTCGCTTTGGAGATGCTTTAACATTTGCAATCTGAAGACGCATTATCAAATTTGATTGATTCTAATTGAAAATCTACACTGTTATAAATTTCTTGAAATTTTATGTACTTTTCATGTACATATGTGAATCAAAATTCACTTTTTGTGAACTGAAATAGGAATCCAAATACATGTTATTGAATTTTCAAGTTATTGTGCATGAAAATTGAAATTAATGTACAGGTGATTGAAAAAACTTAGAAAAATTTAATCCATTATAATAACATAATAATACCATTATAGTATCATTATAATTATAATCAAATCATGTCTGTAAAGGTATCCAACTGAAAATAACAACAGTAATCCAAGTCGGTTTGGATTTGAAAAAAAATCTGAAAATGCTTATATCTAACAACTAATCTTCAAAAAAAACGGGAAATTCTTGCATTATGGCTGCAGAATACGCCCTTAAAATACAATTTTTCTCACTTGGGTCACCCTGTATACTAACGTTTTGACGAAGTCATCCACGTATCCACTTCAACTATGTCCTGGTTAGATCACAAGATTTATTTAGTGTTTCTACATTACAAGTACATCTTGATTGACAAGTTTGAAGAATGAACGCAAGGTCATTAGGCAGAAAAATACTCCCATCCACATAAGTGGCGGTGGCTTGAGTGATCGAGCTTTGACGTCCGGTTTCGACGCCCCGCGTTCAAATCTTGTGAAGGTGATTTTTTTCAACAATCATGAACATATGCATGAAATTTAAAGAACTTGTGTTATTGAATTTTCAACCATGATTTCTTTCAACAACCAAGAACATGTGTATGAAATTTGAAAAACTGGTTATTGGATTTTCAATACTATTGTACATTATTTTTCATTTACGTGAGTGGAAATTGCTTCCATTACTTGTGATTGAAAATTCAATCAGAAATTTATCACAGTGTAATTAGTCCCCAGTGTGCCTCTTGCGCGCCGATTCGTGGTTCCAGGGACAGGGAAATGCGGGTTACGGGGCATTAAATAATTCTGTTTTGAATATAATATTTCTTTCATTCAAAGAAACATTAATAAATTTTAATTCAAAGTAAACAAAGATTGATCAGAAAAATGTTTTATACTACTGTTTACAAAGCTTTTCCATGATTTGAAGGACCCGCGAGCGGGTCTGATCTGATTCATTTGCAGAACCCTAAGGGGCTATCACCCGTTACATACAACGGTATATTTTAACGGCAATATTTTATGAAACTTATTACACTCAATTCTGCCTATTCGCTCCAAAGTTAGACCCGTTAAGCCAGAATAACATGGCTTAGAAAGGCGTAGAAATACGTATAGAATAGCGTGGGACTACAAAGTTTATACGCCGAAGCACGGTTTATTACACTCAGTCTCTGAAAGTGAATCGACGCAAAATATGAAGAATCGTAAGGTCTCATAAGAATTTCTAATATTCTACATATTTTTACGCCAAAGTGCGCCACTCCACGATCAACAATCAAGCCTAAATAACGTGACATAAAAACACGGAAAGAAAGTATCGTTCTCATAATGATACGGGATCGTTGTCATGACGAAACAAATCCTTCGAGGAACGATATAGATGATTAGCCTAAACCATCTAATAGGGGTGTGCAGGAGACACTTTTCATCGGGTCGGGACGGGTCGAGAAATTACAGTTTCCTTCAGGTCGGGTTCCGAAAAAATTCGAGAACCCGAAATGTTCGCGATTTCCGAAACTTCGGGTTCTCGATTTCAATCGGGATACTCGAAATAGTTTGTGTTTTCGATTTCAGTTAAATTATTCAAGATATTAAATTAAATTATTCCGGTTTTTTATTTCATCCGATTTACTGGAAATATTTCGAGTTTTCTCCGTGTAAAAAAATGAGATACAACTGTGTCTAAATTAAGCAAATCAACGCAATCTATGAACATTCAGAGTGTTTTGTACACTGAGAGAAATATCCATAGTTGCAGCAACTAAAAAGGGACACTCAACTTAATTTTGTTTCTGGAACTATGTTTTTATAGTTGCTGTGACTATGTGTGGTTTCCATAACTAAAAAACATTATTACGATAACTAATATGCTATAACTGTGTTTTCATTGTCATGTTGATTATAAATATGTAGTTGGAATACTCAAACTTCAACTTGTTTTGATAACTATCTTTTCGAACTGCACACAAGTGGGATGTGTTAATCTTTCAAATAACTTTTCTCATAACTGATTTCCTGTTACTGATAGTGATTTACCTATTTGATAGATTTTATGTATTGTTAACACACGTGTTTGTCCCAGGAGATCCACTTGTAATGTATGTTAAATATTAATACAAAAAATGTATCAAATCAACACCAAAATGTTAAATTTACACTGAAAATCTGTGAATTTCAGAATGTGATATGTTGTTTTCAACACAAACTCTGAGTAGACCTCCTATGACACAAAATTTTTCGCTGTGTGACATTTAATTTCTCGAAATTACAAGGATTCCGATTTTATATTTCAATGACTATGGAAATATGCTTTTAATTATGGTTATGGGGAGTTTGGAAATCACGATTACGATTACAATTGGTTCCGGTTACATTTTAGCTTATACGTCATTTTTCATCGGTGAATGCTTCTTATTGCGGAGAGGTTATAGACAACAGAACTAATGTTGACAAACTTCATTCATTCGTAAAACAATAACTTCTTTTAAGTTGCTCTTGTATGAATTCGCGGTATAGCTTATCGGTTAGGTGTAAAGTTTGTAGATTGTTAGGTATGTAGGTATGTAGGATTCATAGCTTCGATTCCCTGTCAGGTGAGATAGAAAATTTTCTTTGTATTCTTGAGTGATAAAAAATCACAAATACTATAGTACTTTAACTCTATGACGTACATTGGATTAATTTTTTTTTTCATTATACAATTGGTTCAATCTTCTGATCGTGAATATTGATTAATAGTTATGGTAACTAACTGTTCATAGTTCACTTAAGTATTTTCAGTAGTTCTAATGACTATTTTTTCTGAGCACATAATGTTACTGACTCGATTTTGATCACATTTAACTCACAGTACTTCCAATCCCAAAAAAATAGTTGCGTCTACTATGTCATATGAGTTTTTACCCATAAAAATTTCTAGTTTCTACAACTTCTGTGGTCATTGTGATCCAATTTACATAGTTCATCTAAATACAGCCTACATAGTTCCGAAAACAAAAATTACATAGTTGAGATGCTATTTCACCACATTTTCATAGTTGGTAATACCATTTCTCTCTCTGGGTGTAGGAATTCATAGCAATCTACACTGTTAAAAATGTTTTGAAATTTCGTAACTTTCTTAATTACATCCGTAACTGAAATTTCCAATTCTTGGTATTTGAATTGAGAATTCATTTACATGTGATTGAATTTTCAAATTTTTACTACATTTTATTACGGGTTTATGTATATTTTCGTAACTGAAATTTCATACACATGTAACTTAATTTTTCAGTTACGTGATTGGAAATTGCTTCCGTTAGGTGTATTTGAAGTTTTGTCCAGAAATTTTTAACAGTGTACGGATGTCTACGCCTGAGTACATCATTCCACAGCCCATGTCATTCCCGAAAAAAAAAGATTGGATCTAATGAGATCTAAGTACACGGAAAAAAAGTATGGTGATCATAACGATCTAAAGTATAGTTAGAAGAGAAAATGTAAGTGGCGATATTGTATCGCTATGGTAACGATATAGATGGTTTTGGCTAACCATCTATATCGTTCTTCGAAGGATCTGTTTCGGCATGGCCACGACACTGATATCCCTATACTTTAGACAGTCATTACAACGATCCCGTATCGTTGTGAGGACGATCCTTTTTTTTCGTGTAGATCTCATGAGATCTAAATTTTGGCGAACAACTCTGAAAATCTGTTCATATCTACGTACATCTGAACATTTCAACTTGAGTAACAATCTTTGGAGTTTTCTGATATACACTCACTCCCAAAGATTCCAATTTTGCAAGGAATCCAAAAAAATATAGGACAATTCTAAAAGATTCTTGAAGGATTGTAGGTCAGTTCTCCTAATCCTTTTCTCCTAAAAGTGTATGGTCCTAAAATGAATAGTCCTAAAACATTGTCTCCTAAAAAAATGATTACTAACATTGTTCTAAATTGTTTATTTTGTTCCAGATCATAGCTGCTATCAGTTAACAATTCCAGATTATAACCTACAGATTTTAAGTACGTCACAATATCGGTCTCATATTCATCATATGTCGAAACTATATTAAAAATTCTCTCAGCAGTCCTCTTCTGTTTGGGATTACGAACCTTTCTAATTTTTTGTCCCAAGTCAAATTGTTGTAACATACACTCAGTGTCCGCTTGTTCTTTTATTATTTCTCTGAAAAAAGTGTATATACTTGGATGAGAACGACCTACAACAATTTGGAAGCGATTATGCCACCCCTCGGACATATTGTTCGTGGTTTGAAGACGTTGAAGAACTGTTTCGTACTGGTTCCATATTGATGTTGGGTATCGTGGGGCTTTGGCTTTCCTCCTTCCCCGTGCTCTCCTTCCACGTATGTAAGTGATTTCAAAATACTCTGCCACTGGCATTAAATCATCGGGTACATGATCCAATGCAGTTTCGAAGTGTGATTCAACGGTTTCAGATGGCACAAAAGCTAAAGCACATATCATATGAGCAGCAATTTTCAATTCGCGGTCTTCAGGGTCGTTATACTTCTGCTGCAAACCCTCCGCTTGAATACGGCGATAAAAACTCTGATTCAAATGAAACAAACATGCCCGAACAACTGTGTTCCCAATCACTTTTTGAACAGAATTAATAATTGCAAGTTCGAAATCGACCATTACACGTTGTGGTAGGGTAACATCCAAATTAAAGTTTGTTGCTGCTTGAAGAACCACCTCAAAAACCTTTGAATACGAAGCTTCTTGCTTAGAATCGAGAAGTGCATACACGAAAGGTAAGGCAACAGTTTGCTCAGATCCATCTGAATTTATCTATGTAAAATAAGGATTTTTGTAAGGATCATAACCTGTGATTGAAATGAATTGAAATTTACCTGGGTAATTGATCCAAAGATGGCAAATAATTGGAAAAAAATTGAAGGTGAAGTTTTAAATGTTCCGTCGACAAACCAAGTAGTACTTGTTACCTTGAAATTAGATGGTATGTTTCGCAATTCTTGTATGCTCATAGGATTTGGTGGAATATTTCGCAAACGTTCTCGTGTGATCGCTTTCCGCAGGTTTTGACGATTGGGTAGTTGTGACAAAACTTCCTTTGGTACCTTCGGTGTGAATGTAATGTCAAATATTCATGAATCAAAGTAATATTCGAATATACCTTAGGCATTTCAGTTCGTAAAATTTGCGCTGGCGGTGCCTCAGGATGTTCCTTCGCTTTTCTTTTTATGCTAGTCACAACTTTGTGAGCTGCAACTTCTTCTAAATTCGGAGCGTGAGAATGTAAGGACTTGTCTGGTCCCTTGTGGATATGAATACCTACACCCGTGGAAGACGTAATCGCGGTGGCATTACATGTAGGTTTTCTTTTGCAATGCCAATATGTTTTTCCTGAAACCTCATTACGTTTATAATAGAGGAATCCATCGATATGAAGTAAGAAACTTCTTCCACTCGCTGAGGCGATAATTTCAGCTATAATGAATACAATAATTTGGAATATTATTATTAAAAGATTGTGAATAATGTTAACCAAAGAATTTAAGTGTGACGTGTAACCCAAAGTTGAATTGTAATCAACAGAAGTGAACTTTGTAACAAGTGAAGACAATCGAGCGAGTCGAGCATCAAGAGTTCATGGTTTCAATCCAAATGTTATTGTATTATATAGTTCATGGTTTCAATCCAAATGTTATTGTATTATATTAGGAATTGATGTTTTTTGAAAAATGTAAATTAGGAGAAATGGATGATTAGGAGAAATGGATGATTAGGAGAAATAGATTAGGGAAAGAAAGTTTAGGACTCGCACTCTATTAGGAATTCATATTTTTTAGGACTTACAGATTAGGAGAAAAGGATTAGGAGAACTGACCCCCTCCCTCCTGAAGATCTCTGTGGATCTCAGTAGATCTTCTCTCGCCAAAATTGAGATCTGAAAATATCTACGTATATCTGAAGAGATTTAAATATATCTGAAGAGATCTACCTAGATTTCAGTAGATCTAATCTTTTGTTCTCGGGATTCTACGGTACAATTCAGCCTGCGTTATTCAAAAAGGCATAGAAATGCGTAGAAGAGCATAGGAACGCATAGAAAGTACGTATTTTTACAAGTAACTACACTGTTAAAAATTTCGAGGTGTAAACTGATTGTTTTGAGTGGTTAAATTCTTCAAGTTCAAATTCGGAGTGAAAAGTACTCCGATGAATATGGTTAAATGAAAAATCGGAGTTAATTTTGTGTTAGGTTTTCAGTTCAACACCGTAAAAATACAAAACTTCCATCCCAAGCAGCAACAGAAGTTCAAAGTATGTATATACGAAATAGAAACGTTCGTAGAATGTACGAATGAGATACGAAGAATATATAATGAACGTTCATAGAATATTCGAATGAGACTGTTTTAAATATACTGAGAACGTACATAGTACATTCAAAATGTACGATATTCATTCGATCGACGTTCGATTGACGTACCGTCGTATATTCGATTACATACGTTCGATGAATATGCATAGCACCTATGAAACGGTCTCATTGGAATATGCATAGAACATATTTCGAATATTCGAAGAACGTTCATAGTATATCCCGGTGCTACTTGGGATGTAACACAATCGTGTGTTTGAAAATACACCGTGCAGTGTGGTTGGATTGAAGGTCGATTGTCATTTGTTGATATTTATACCCGTACAGCACGCGGACATTTCTCCGTCGCCTCCACGTCGCTTCTCCGTTCTTTCGACCTTGTATCCACGTCTCCCTTTCTTCCACCTTGCCTCCGCGGAGATGCGATGTGGACATCAGTGGATGTGCTGTGTGGGTATTGAACACAGGGGGCATAAACTCAGATAAAAAATTTTCAGACGGATTTCAGCGCCGCCGTATGGTACCTCCATTGAAGTAAATTTACATGAACAGGCCAACACAAATGATTGACGAACCATAAAAATTGTTGAAGTAGGGTTAGTGTATCTATGAAAATTACTTCAATGGAGGTACCGTACGGCGGCGTTGAAATCCGTCTGAAAATTTTTCATTTGAGTTTATGCCCCCTGATTGAACATGTGAAGTTACACCGAGTTGTGTCAGATTTGTCCGTTAGACTGAATCATCGATGGTAGTGTTTTGTCAAACGAGAAATCATTTGGAAAATTATAAAGTTTGAGAAGTACAATGGAAGAATATTTTGAAGAACGGGCTATTCAAGTAAATACAATATTCAACACTGAAAATCACTTCAAATGCATTTCATCATCAATCATGATTGATCACTTCAAATGCATCTCATCATCAATCATGATTGATTACTTCAAATGCATTGCAATCATGATTGGCACAATAATATCTCAAGAAATGAAGTTCTCAACATGAACTAAATTGTGACATGTACAATATCCTGATATTATTATATCAGTACCATATTATTATACCGTACTATGATGCAAATTCACCATCTTCAATAAGGAATTTTCGGTAGGGTAGACCGAGGCGAACCGGATCAAACTAAGCTCTTTGGCTGTTTTGGATTATTTCTATTCTCAATTTCACTCTCTATGTGCATCAGTTATTCACATACACTCATTACCTACCGAAAACAAAAGATAGCATGACCATATCGCGCATCATTTGGTCCTGGGTAATTACAGAAGTCTGTACGTCGTGTGCACGCGAGAGAAATTTGTCCCTGATGTAAAACAACCATTGTAATTCTCTAAATTTTTAATAGAGATCGACCGAAATTCGGTTTCGGTTTTGGTTTTCGGTCATTTTTGGCCACAAACCTAAAAAACATATATCTTGGAAAAAACATTGGGAAGTGAAAATTTACAATGCACGAATTCTGTTACATTAATTACAAAATTATAGAATTTCATGAAAATAGTTTAATTAAATTCAACATTACAATTTTTAGCTAAATTAGGGGGCGCCCGGTTCCTACAAGTTTCAATCCTACAACTTACCGATCCTACAACCATTATGTGACGTGGCTCAATCCTACAATCTGATTATCCTACAACTGGCTCATCCTACAAGTTGAAATTGTCGATTGGTTCAATCCTACAACCAGTTAATTCTACAACTGTTCGATCCTACAAGTTGAAATTGTCGATTGGTGCATTTCTACAACCAGTAGATTCTACAACTGTTTGATCCTACAAGTGAAAAATGTCGCGAAGTTCAAACCTACAACCAACGGATCCTACAAGTTGAAATATTTTTGATAAACGCAGAGCTCGTTTCTACAACTGTTCGATCCTACAAGTTGAAATTGTCGATTGGTGCAATTCTACAACCAGTAAATTCTACAACTGTTTGATCCTACAAGTGAAAAATGTTGCGAGGTTCAGTCCTACAACTGCAAGATCCTACAAGTTAAAATTGTCGATTGGTTCAATCCTACAACCAACGGATCCTACAAGTTAGAATTGTCGATTGGTTCAATTCTACAACCAGTAGATCCTACAAGTAGAAATGTCGCGAGGTTCAGTCCTACAACCAACGGATCCTACAAGTGAAAAATGTCGCGAGGTTCAGTCCTACAAGTTAGAATTGTCGATTGGTTCAATCCTACGACCAACGGATCCTACAAGCTGGAATATTCGAGATAAGCCCAGCTCGTTTCCACAACTGTTTGATCTCACGAGTTGAAATTGTGGATTTGTGCAATTCTACGTATTCCCGTAGGAAAATTTTCCCTGTTTTTTCATTCTTTTCCCATGGAAAATTTCGGTATTTTTTGGCAGGATTTCCCCTGTTTTTTCCCTATTTTTTTATGCTATTTCCAAATTTTTTCCTGTTTTTCCATGTTTGTGAAAAAAACAGGGGAAAACCATGCAAAAATAGGGAAAAAGCATGGAAAAATAGGAAGAAACTGGGAAAATCGTGCCAAAAAGTACCGAAAGTTTCCATGGAAAAAAACAGGGAAAACTTTCCTACGGATTTTCACTACGTATTTCATTAAATCATACAGCAAAAACAAACAAACCTACATATTTTCACCACATATTTCATCAAAATATACAGCGAAAACAAACAAACACACATGTTTGGAACTCCGCATATTTTGGAATGAAGTAGGTATCAAAAAGACTAATCATGCATACCCATACAGCACCGGAAGGTTTTCTGAATGTTTAGGAAATGTACTTGGTTTCACATAGAACGTGCAAATGACGTCTCAGGATGTTCTAAAAACGTCGCATGTATATTCCAGGGACATGTAAATGTCCCGTTTAGTTCCATGAATTCACATAGATTCTGTGACAACAACCACATAGAAGCCCATAGGATATCATTGATTCCAATAGCATTCGGCCTATTGGGTACTATTGGTCTTCAACAGCGCCAGATCTAACGAATTCTCTCTCTCTCTCTCTCTCTCTCTCTCTCTCTCTCTCTCTCTCTCCATTCAAACGTGCAGGTTAAGAGGATACCTGATTTACCATCGGAGTAAGTTTTTCCGCAATAAAATACTCAAGACTGAATTCATAAAAAAATCTGAAATTCTCAGAGATGATTCTTTGAGACTGTATCTACGTCTGTACAGAGCCCGGATTTCATTTTTGAAAAAAAATTTTTGAAAAAAAATGTTTCGAAATTTGAAATTCAGGTTCGGTACAGACGTAGATACAGTCTCAAAGAATCATCTCTGAGAATTTCAGATTTTTTTATGAATTTAGTCTTGAGTATTTTGTTGCAAAAAAACTTGCTCCGATGAGAAGTCTGGTATCCTCTTACTGAAGGATTAAAAGAGCAACAGTTTGCCTCCCTTTCGATCCTTTCTCAAGGACATACCAGTATACCAGCGCTTACCATGACGCTGAAACTAGAGCCAAAAGTTAGCAGCCAATTGTTGCAATTTTTCCATGGAACTTGCTCCGAATGTTTTTCATATCAGGAATTGATTGAGTAGCTTCCAATAAGGGTTGGATTCTGCGTGCACGCGATAAGTATTATGCGTTAAATATGCGCAGATTATGCATGAAATATGTAGAATACGCACAAAATGCAGAGAATGCATAAATCATCGTAAAATTAATTTTTACTTGAGATTCACAAATTAGAACGCATGAAATGTATGTTACAGAGTACTATGATTGGAACAAATTCACAGTTTAAAAATCATAACTCAATTTGACCATGAAAAAAGATGATGAAGAACACTCCTGTTAGTTGTCTGCATTTTCTGTGTGAGTTCTATGCGCACATTATTCCATGCATAAAACCTAACCCACACAGCACGCTGGTCCCGATGGATTCATAAAGAATTCTTTATGAATTCATCGTGGAGTTCTTCAAGAGTGCCCGTATGATAGTTCAGAAGGAGTTCCATATGAATACCTGGGATTCAATAAGAATTCTTGAAGAATTCGGAGAGTTCTTTATGGATTCTTTCTGAACTGACATACGGGAGCTGATTAGGAGTTCATTTGGGATATGGCTGCGCTGTGTGGGAACGTATCATGCGTACCCAATCCTACATCCCTGCCCTACGCCCTGCGTCCTGCTTCCGACTAAGCGATTTTGCTACTTGAATACTTGATAAAATGATTGTATCAAAAATTACATCAATCGGCTGCCAGCTTTTGGCCGCTAGTTTCAGCTCCATGCGCTCACCGACCGAACACACGTTGGTTAGAACAGGACACACCTATATGATAGAAAGAGAGGTTCGACACCATCGCTCGTATCTCCTTAACCTGCATGTTTGAATGGACGTAAAGAGAGACATAGTATTCGCTAGGCCCGGCACTGATATATAATCGGAAAACCAATATCAAGAATCTATCCCAGCCAGCACAAATTATCAATTTGAATTTATGAAGACTTCTCAAAGACCTCTTAAATAGTCCCCGTTATGCGACCAATAATGAATTCAATATGAATTCAATGAATTCAAAATGGAAAACTATTGAATGCCCGGAGAATTCATTATGAAATCTCGATATGAGTTCTCTCTGAACATTTAGTTGTCCATCAAGAGTTCAGTTTCAATTCATTGGATTCATATTGAACTCATTGTTGGTCGCATAACGGGAGCTCTTTGCGGGGACTCTTGTGTTGTATGGGTTGAAATGTTTTTTTCTTGAGATCTGTTTTTTTCCAACTTAGTGAATGATATGAAGTTCAAGTACGTAGCACACGGTCTTTGAATGCTTTTGATTAAAAAGAAAAAAAAATGTAAAATTGCCCATATCTCAAAAACTAAGCCTCAAAAACAATGTTTCCAAATACGAAAGTTGTTGCATTTTGGATGCAGAATGTGTTCCTCAAATATATTTGACCCAGATAGCACAAGTATACCTGATGAATTCATATGTAGCAGAATAAGTGTGCCTAAACAGTCCCCGTTATGTCCGCCAAAAATTAATGCCTGATGAATTCATCTCATACCAAATGAATTCATAAAGAATGCCTGAAACACCAAATGAGTTCAAAATAAATTCATTTTGTGCGGACATAACGGGAGTTCATTGGGGACTGCGTTGTGCTATCTGGGGATACGACTTCGGTCAACCTGTATATTCATAGACTTTCGGATTTTCTCATATGGATTCTATGACATTTCACAAAGAATTTTGAATAATTCGTTTGCGGAATTATTGTGAAAGATTCAGAAAATTCATGCAAATTATTGCATTGATTTTCAAAATTCTGTGTGATGATTTCTTCATGACACATCATGAAGTTTCATGGAATTGAAATATCGAGTACTGAAAATTAGTACATAGATGCCCGGACAGCACCGAAGCTCCCGCAAAGAGCTCCCGTTATGCGACCAACAATGAGTTCAATATGAATAAAATGCATCAAAATGAACTCTTGATGAATAACTTGATGTTCAGAAAGAATCCAATATGTAGTCTCGATATGAGTTCTTTCTGATCATTAAGTTGTTCATCAAAAGTTCATTTTGAATGCATTAGATTCATATTGAAGTCATTGTTAGTTCGAAGTCATTGATCTTTTATGAATTCAAATTGATCATCGGTGCTGGCTGGGTGTGCATGAATTTCCAAAACTCCGTGCATGAATTTTAAAAACTTTATACATGGATGGTCATAATCTCATGTATCATTTTCAGTAGATGAAAGTGTTGGGAAATTATAACATATTTTTGTATGTTCATTGCTTCCAAACTTTTTGTACTGAACTTCAAGCAGATTTTTCTAACAGTGCACGTAATATACTTCCAAGTATTTTACATAGTTTACGACGCGTAAGATACCGGGTATCTTACGCACAAAATCGACCCCTTGCCTTTGGGGGGGTAAGAGGGTTCAAGTATCTTACACAATCTTACATATATTACGTGAGTAAGATACGTAATAAATCGAAAAATCGCGTAATAAACCCAACCCTGCCTATTGACCGCTTGGTGGAGGCCGCTAGCTCCCGCATTCTGAGATCACTGCTCTATACCATATCAATAACCTATATTATACATTCACACATTATAACCTATTATACATTTACACATTATTGAAATAAATGCTATTGGATATATTGAAAGCAAGATGCTATAGGATATTAAAAGCAAGATTCTATTGGATATTGGAAGCAAGAAAAGGACAGAATATCAGATATCCCAAGAGGAAAAAAGACAGATATAAAATTTATAAATAGCGACAAACTATCGTGATTAGAAGAAATCGAAAACCGATGACGATGATGGAGAAGAATCCTGATGTTTTGAATCGCATGGAAATTTGAAAACGTTTATATTTCAGTATCACGTAAACTGATCGAGTTCGTAGTGTGCTTAATCGAAAGTATGTGTCCAAATTATATCATAGAAGTTCAATTATTTTTCCATGAAATTCAATGTGTGATGAGTTATTGTGGGTAAAAGATTTTTTGACTATCTCGATTTACATGTAAAGATACACGATAGCACACGACTTCTGCTGTTGCACTTTTACATGCCATATATATATTTTTTCTCCAGGGGTTTTTCATGTAACTTGGCGTCGAGACGCCACCGCGTCCTTTCATACATGATAGTATTAAAATATTGTGATTGTCCTAGATTATTTTCTTCACATATATTTCGATGACTTTTCAAATTAAATCGAAGTTAATTATTTTTCATAAGTGGTATGTATTACCATATGAAAACTAAGAAAGTTGAGTATGCTCGAAAAGTCTAATGAATGTTATATAAATTAGATTGGTTCAAGTATCTCTTAATAAAAGTCTTCGACGGTTACTCCTTGATTTTTGTTAGAAAATTTCACAAATGACACTACATTAGAGATAAGATTATTTACAAAACCTTTTGAAGGGCTATATAGTTTCAGTTATCCAATTTCAAGAGTGATAAGAATTCAAACTATTAATAATTACTTTTCACGAACTGACAATATATAAAGTACTCAAGTAACATATATTTTAAGTTACCAAAATAGTTTAGTGTAAGAGCAAATCGTATGTAATATCTTTTCATTACTAGTGAATGAAACTAAAATGAAAAGAATGATTTTTTTAAATACTTTATTATACAATTCAAATTGAATTCAAATAAAAGGTCATATTTCATTCTTGAAGAGTTACGATAGAACTGAAGACATTGTATCTTAATCAAGATTTCCACCTAATTCCATTCAAGTAACAACCGAATACGTGTATATTATGAAAGTTCATAGTGTATTCAGATATAGTATGAGCGCATATAACATATATGGGCGTTTACACAGGAAGTGTCATTTTTCTGTTACTCGTCATTCATAATTGATCCCATGCATAAAATTCAATTCCCTGTGCGTGAAAGTGTGTGATCAGACTTCTCAAAACAGAAACAATAACTTACAGTGATTACAGAGGTTCTCATAAACGGATACCACTCATAGTGATTAAAAAAAATACGAAAAATGGACATTTTGACTTGTAACCCGTTATAGATCGACTACTTTGCTTGCTCACAACATTCTTGCGCGTGATTAAAAAAATTTTGACGAAAATCAGCTCAATACTCCAGACCCCAAGCTACTTAAATTACATGAATACGACACTGTGTTGGTAATCCAATGTTAGTAAAAATCACTGGAGGTCAATTTCCTTAGATTTTCTATTAGTTTTAGGCTTCGGACAGACACTATATAAAGGGCAGAGGTGTGCTTCAAAAATTGTTGAAGTATTCGACTTCCAAACATCGACAGTTTTCGATCGAATTTTACAAGTAACACCCACTTGAAAATTATAACTTTTGGGATAATGAGTTTTTCATCTGATCTTTGTACATAAATGACATTTCGCAGATACCGATACGTGCCCTGGTAAAGAAATCCGATAGAAAACGATAGGGTGTATCAAAAACTTATTAAAAATGATAAAGAATCTATCGTGTTTCTGATCAGTTTTTGATACACTCAATCGTTTTCTATCGGAATTTTTTCCAGGGTGATTCCATCAGAGGAAATTCCCACAAAACCACCATGGGAATTTTGTGCTGATTATTTATATCGAAATTTTCAACAAAAAAAGGCATTTTTCTGAAATTCTTTATATTTCATGCCTTGTTGATGAAAAAAATATCAACTGAACCAATCGACCATCATATTACAAATTTGTCTTCAATTATACTTCATTCCATCCTGTACACACTGAAAAAAAGGCTGGTGACAATTATCGAATATATTCTTAAATACGACCAATCAAATATTCGATAACATTGATCAAATATCC
Organism: Gonatopus flavifemur; assembly: GCA_018340375.1. Classification (NCBI taxonomy): domain Eukaryota; kingdom Metazoa; phylum Arthropoda; class Insecta; order Hymenoptera; family Dryinidae; genus Gonatopus; species Gonatopus flavifemur. Next base: position 396,445 of record JAFFJZ010000029.1, on the reverse strand, counting down.
AAAAATATTTATAGAATAGTTGTTGACAGTTATTGAATATAATATATGTGTTCATAAACATCAAATATTTTATGAATTTTATTGATATTTGATCAATGTTATCGAATATTTGATTGGTCATATTTGAGAATATATTTGATAACTGTTACCAATCCTTTCTTTCAGTGCAGCACATCCACCAATCCCGGACACTTCTTCGTTGCCTCTACGTGGGATCTGCGTTCATCCACGTTGTATCCACGTTCACGTAGAGTCCACGACAATGCAACGTGGGTGTGCTGTTAGGGATGGTTTCGTGGCATCTTACAAAACAAACAAGAAGCATCCACATGAAAATTTTCATGCGATTCGCTTATAATGTTAATTGAAACAGTTTTTTCATAATAAATTCGTTTATAACAGTACTTATGAAAATTGGTCACATGGTTGTAAACAATCATGTAAAGAAATTACATAAAAATCCTTATTCTTTTAATTTCGTTTATTTTTCAAGTTTAAGACAACAAACTTTTGTGAAACTTTTTTTCAGAAAATTTGAAGTTTTAAATATATTTTCCGAAGTATTTAGAAAAATTTGATTGCGTGATTCAAAAATACTTGAACTCGATCTCAGCGCCATCTGTCGTCACCATCGGATGGAAGGGAAGTCAATACAAATTCATTTATTCCAAAGGTTTCAATTTCTCGAAAAATAACCCTCAGCAGTTTTCGCAGAAATTATTGAGAGATTTCATTTCAACAGCGTTAAACAGATTTTCACTGGCATCTTGTCAGTCTGATTTTTGAAGGAAAAAATTATTATTCCTTGAAAAAAATTTGGTATATATTTTTCTTACTGATATAAATCATTCACAAATCCGTGAAAAGTATCCTGAACATGTCTGAATAGGAAACAAGTTTGTATGCCTTGTGATTTTTGAATGATGAAATATCAAACAAGATCTAAAAATTCAATAACTGAAATAATTTGTCAAAACCGAGCGCAAGCTTGGAGCTCAGCACCACACTGAAAAATCAACTTTAATAGATGTATATAACGTAAGTAAAAAGTTTGAATGGTGTGCCTGAACATTTTTTTGCTCATTTTTTTTTAAAGAAATATGACACTTTCCGTGGAAATGCCCACATACAACATTCTAATGTTACAAGGGTATATTCCTAATCTTTTATGTATTAATATTGAAATTTCCAATTCCTAAATTGTAAAATATATATTACGTCGTTTCAAAAAACACTTTTTTCTTCAAAATCATTGTCTCACCCCCTCCCCCTCCTGTCCCAAAAGTTTTCTTCTGGTATGAAATGAAAGGCTCAAACAGCAGGGCATAATTATGAAGGGTGAGTTCTAACCAAAAAGTTGGTTCCACAAGAAAACGGTTAGTTCTAAAACGTAAAAACGAACAGTATATATAATTTTGAAAATTTCCCCACTCCAGTTCCTTTTTTTCTTCTCAAATATTGAGGATCCAATGTTTCTGTTAATTTTAAATTTCGCTTATATTATGCCCTGCCAAAAAGCCGGATCCAATGCGATGAAGTTTAGAGGTCGCGCATCTACTTCAAAGTTCTAATTTTCATGCTTCATCTGTACCAGTCTATCTGGGACTCAGTGAATTAGTAAAAACGTAGAATTAGTACGAACTTTTAATATTGTGAAAAATTTTTTCTTTATTTTTCAGAAAATAATGTCTCATAGAAAGAATGCGATTTGGAATTTTTTTGACAAGTCAACCGTTGGAAAATCTGAGGCTCAGTGTAGTATTTGCACAAAGTTATGTTCTTTAGGAAGTGTTTATCCGAAAAATCAGACTATTTCTGGTTTGAAAAGCCACTTATTGAATCATCATCCAGATCAACATCGCCAGTACTTCAAAAGGGTACAAGATATCAGGATTGAAATGGAAAATGAGGACAGTTGACCAGTGAAAATGAAACCAAGTATATTAGCACGACAGCCCACTATCAATCAAGCTTTTCAACCAAAGTCATCTCAAATTTGGCCAGATGATCATGTGATCGCAAAGAGAATCGATAAATGCATTATGGATTTAATTCTGGTCGACATGCTCCCTTATGAGATTGTTGAAGGAGCAGCGTTTGAAAAACTTAATTTTACTGATCCTGAAAATATTCATAACAGGGTTCACACAGGAATTCTAATTTTGGTTTCCCTGACTTTCCCTGACTTTCCCTGACTCAGTTGGCAAATTTTCCCTGACCTTTTTGCATTCTTTTGCATACTGATTTTTCAATAGTGGAGTGATTTATTTCGCTTAGATTTTCGAATTATTAGATTTTACAAATCTTAGTTCACTCCTGAGCTGCCTATAACCCATATGTATTCTCTAAATTATTTTTATCTGCATTTGAGGTTTGAGATATTCGATATTAACATTATCAATACTCTCAATATCGGGCATGACTGCTTCAGATGATAGATCTAATATGCCAGTAACATCTCCGAAGTCGGATAAAAGATTTTCTCTTCATGTGTTTCAAGTTACTGAATTTGAATTTATAGCAAAAATTGCAAGATTCTTGTTATTTCTTATGAAATCTAATGCTTCCGCGAAATTCGAGAAATTATCGATCTTGTTTTGTCTTGTCTTGGAAATCGAGACAATATCGAGACGAGCTGCGTAAAATAGCATTCTAGACAAGAACAATATGTACCAATCGAGAAAAGCGTAACGTCGAGATCAGTTGGTCAAGATCTTGACTACATCTCGATCTTGTATTATCAAAATCACCAATGCAATAAGGACAAATTTTGAAGTAAATTATTGCAGTATTGGTTAGGAACTTTGTATATCTATATATATTGTATATTCAGATATATAAACAATGTTGAATAACAAAGACGTAGTATAGATAGCCCGAGCCCGTATATGACGGGAGTAAGAGAGACAGAAACAGAAACTCTTCCAACCGTATTTTAAAATAGGCGGGAGAGTTTCTATCTTTCTCAGACTGAAAAACGATAGTAAATAAACAGTGCCACAATAGGTCTGTTCTTTTAGAAATGTTGGGGAACCACGTTAGGGGTGATTATACCCATATTTTTTGTAATGGATCCTGCCCCTTATACATATTATATAAATAAATATAACAACTTTATTTTTCCGAATATTACCTATTTATATTTGACTTATTCTACAAACGTATATTTATATTTATATATTTCCTTAAACATATAAAATTCCGAAAGTTTATCGACAAGATCAATATTCTTGCCCGTATAACACGTGATGTGTAAAACATATGTTCGGCATGTGAAAAATGCATAATTTCATGGACAACGGAATATTCTAAACAACATATTCTTAGCATATATCATTTCACATCATGTGGCAATATTGTAAGAATTATATTCAATCCACATGGCTGGAAGATTTTCATGAACTCAGTAAACTATAACCTCTCATTTGCAAATAACCGATGAATTCATTGTTTTATGTACGCGAGTCGGGATGAAATGGTGATCTTTATCAATCTTTATGAATTTGTATACTGTCTCAAAACTTTTTTTTAAGTTGTGTCGAATGCACGGAATTATCTCAGCCTTATTTAGATTAACTTATCGGATTTTTATCCAAATCACGGAGATACAGCGTGCACTTACGAAATATAGCTCTATGACCATGCAATAGGAAATTTTGAGATTTCGTCTACAGTAGCTCGACGCGTATTTTTAGTGACAATGTTGAAAATGTATAAGACAAAACCACAATTAATATTTATGAAAGTTCAATTATAGTGACATGTAGTGTTTTTCGTCAGTCATTAGGAGCCGACAGAACTTTATAGGTTAATTCATAGGCAATTCCAAAACACTTTTGAAAGTTATCTCATACAACATGAGAAAAGCTATGTAACAGTAATTCTTCTTCTGGAAAGAATTATGATTGAATTATGATACTGATGCTGCATAAGACATCCTGAATATGTTGACAGAAGTCTTTTAGAAATACATAACCTCTTTTGTTACACGAAAACTAGATGCGTATGAGATGATCAACAGAACATGCCTCCCATATTCTTGAATTCAGGTCATTTGGGCGGACATTTTTATGTGCATGAATGTGCCCAGAATATGGATGGCACGATCTCACACATGTATGGCATGTTCCTATGTTCCCAAAAATACGTTCCTCCCATGAGCTTGACACGTCATGTGTTGTACGGGTGAGGTATTCTCAAGACAAGATCAAGATGATTCATTACAGGAATCATTCAAGAACAAGACGATATCATTATTTTCATATTTTTCAAGAACAAGACAATATTTCAGAAAATATCGTATTGTCTCGTATTGTGGAAGCACTAATGAAATCTCGAAGATTGGATCTTCAAAAAATTGAGAAGTATTGTTCATATACATTTGTAAGAATTGAGGTGGGAATAGACAAATTGTACATACGTTTCTCCGTTGACAGAAAATTGTGACTGATTATTCTGATTATTCTGCGTGTAGCACAGTTGTCTTGGAGGCCGTAACACTTTAGAGAATCTTCCAGTATGATTCAATGATTCATTCGTTAATGTCTGAGGAATTCCACTCCTACAAGAAGGAATAGCCTTCAAAAATGAGGAGTAAATCCTTCATTTTCAGCAAAATACAAATTTCCTCATAATTGAAGGATGTGATTTATGGGGGAAAATTCTCCAGAATTTTCACTCCAGAAAGATATCTGAAAGATGTTTTTCTGGGAGGCATCTCAAACATATCTAAATTTGTTGCATAAGACATCTTTTAGATCTCTTCAAGATATCTTTTAGACTGATCTCTTAAGATGTTTATTGGGTTGCTGATCCAGCAATCCGGCATTGGAGGTATATAGACTACTAGAAACATTACTGAATCAGCAAATATCTTGCAAGCAAGATTTTTGCGGTAACACCAAACCTTTTGCCAATTCAGCAAAGAAGATTTACTGAAGTTATTCTTTCAGCAAGCATTTTTCTCTGCGTGTACGTATGATTGAGTGAGTTTCAGAAGATTATGAAAAAATGTTCCCAATTTTAACTGCAATGCAAAGATTATGTACGCGTAAAAATAACCAATCTTTATTATAATGTATATTGGTTGATTCATATTGAATGAAACTCAAAATATCAAAATTGAAGAAAGGAACGAATATTTGAACAGTAACCAGCAGTAGAATTCACCAAAAATAAAAGAAAAAGAAACAAAGCACACAATGCAAACATATGAATCGATTATATTGTGTCTTTCATTTTGATCTCATGTTGTGATAAGAACTGTTTCATTCGGTGCACAATTCGATTGTTTAACTGTACAAAATCATTTATAAGATGAGAATGAAAGCACAGATAAAATTTGGATAATATTCACATAACTCAAGAGAATACCAACATTCGAGGACGTTTTTTCTATCTAATTACTCGGAATTCAATTGATAAAAAAAAACCAAAAGTTCTAGGGGGTATTCTCCAAGACCTTACCTACGTCTGTGAAAAGCAAAAATTCTGAATTTCAAATGATTTGTTCGAAAAAAAAAATTGTCACTACGTTTCAGTCGGTTCCCTGACTCCCTTGATTTCCCTGACTTTCCCTGATTATTTTTCACTTCCCTGACTTTCCCTGACCTTTTTTGATCTCCCTGACTTTCCAGGTCAGTGTGAACCATGCATAAGTATCGGTTAAAAAGTGAAGAATATTTTCGGACCACACTGATGCCTGCAACTCATGAAAAAGTGCAAAAAAAAGTATACAACTTAGTAACTGAAGCTGAGTGGGTTAGCGTTACGACAGACATCTGGTCTAATCCCACAAAAACTTGCTCTCTGTTGAGTTTAGCTTCTCATTTTATTCTGGGAGCCCAGCGTCTCAAGGTTATACTTGCTGCCATGGTTTTAGAATAAAATCATACTGTTGATTATATTGCTCAAAAACTCGTCGACGCTGTAAAAGGTTTCAACATTGAAAATAAAATTCATTTAATAATCAGAGATAATGCTGCTAATATGTGTAAAGCTACAAGAGTAGCTGGCTATTTATCACTGGGTTGTGTAGCACACACGCTCCAATTGGTCATACATGATTCTATATTCATCAATGAAGATGTGAAAGTTGCGATTCAAAAATGTCGCAAAATAGTAGGTCATTTTAAACGGAGCGAACAAGCTTCGAGGCAATTAGTACAAATACAAAATACTTGTGCTTTGCCACAACACAGTCTGATACAAGATATCGAAACGCGATGGAATAGCACGTTCCTAATGCTGGAACGTTTAGTTGAGCAAAAAAGTGCAATAAATTTATTCAGTATCGAATACGGTGGAATAATAACGCTTGACTGCAATGAATGGATATTGGTTGAACATGTCATTGAAGTTCTCCGAATTTTTTACGAGGCTACTCCCCACACAGCACATCTACCGATGTCCACGTGGCATCTCCGTGGAGACGAGGTGGAAGAAAGGGAGACGTGGATACAAGGCGGAAAGAACGGAGAAGCGACTTGCAGGCGACGGAGAAACGTCTGCGTGCTGTACGGGTCTGGAGGTATCTAGTGATCTTGCTAGTACATCTATCATAATCCCTTTGACAATAATGCTAACTGGAAAACTAAAGCCAGAAACAGGATTGACGGAATCTGAACCAATTGTAGATTCATTGAAAAACAAATTGTCGGAATCACTCAATCACAGATTTGCTTACATTAAAAATACGGAACATCTGTTGTGTTCAACTCTACTTGATCCGAGATTCAAAGCAAAATATTCAACTTCCCATGAACTTGATACAGAAAAAACAAACATTTGTAATTTTTTAGAGAATCTTGAATCAGTTGAAGCACAAGAAACTTGTAGTAGTGATTATTCTACTCCATCAACAAGTGGGGAAAAATCGGTTATAAATTTCACGTCACCTGCGAATAAAACTCTTTCGTTGTGGGATGCTCTTGATGAGTCTTCAGATCAAACTGAAAATCAAAGGCCAATGAGAAACAATTATGAAATAGCCTTAGATACATACATACGCGGATCGCGTTTGCAACGCAGTGCGGATATATATGCATACTGGAACAGCAGCCCTTTCCCGATTTTACGTTCAGCTGCCTTCAAATATTTATTCTCACCGCCAAGCAGTGTGCCAAGTGAGCAATCATTTAGTTCTGCTCAACAAATATACACGGACCAACGAAATAAGTTATTGGGAGAGAACGCTGAAAAGCTCCTTTTCTTATCTTATAATATAAAATTGTTTGATTCAATTTATTAATAATATTTGTCATTTCATCACAGTGAACAAAATAAATGTTCACCAATGATTTCCGGAATGCTATTTTTTATTCTAGTGATTTTTTCATTCTAGTGAATTCGAGACTGATAGAATTCAATAAATTATTATTTACCCTCATAAAACATTCTCACATTTTATTTATTCTCATGAAAAACATTTTATTTTGGCCTAAGATTTGGAAACTATGTTTATTTTTTCTCTTGATCTATATTAACTTGATATTCAATCTACTAATATAATGAATTATTTAATCCTCTCAAAACACCAGTCTAACGAAAAGATTGATTTTATAATACCAATATACAAAATTTCGAGTCATTATGTTTTTTAAAGTTTGACTAACGCGGAAAAATTGAATTTTATTTCTCTGAAATGTGAATTTTCCTTCATTTCATGTTTGATTTGTCTCAATTTCAAAATTCGTGTTTGAATACATTGGGAATGGATAATGTTTATCATGTTTAAATTCCTTTCATCATTTTAGAACACACTCTTATCCAAAAATTATTGGATCTAATAATTTTTCTTTATTTTCGGTTTCGGTTTCGGTTTTCGGCCGAAAATATGTAAATTGCCGAATTTCGGTTTCGGTTTCGGCCGAAAAAAAAAACCCGTTCCGGTCGGTCTCTAATTTTTAATGATAAGGTATGTTAAAAATCATGCGATTTTGATTGATATATATAGTTCGTGAAGTACAGAATGAAATCAGAACATTGTTCAGACAATAATATCAGGCCCTTCATGAACAAATGAATATTTTTTTGCACATAGTATACGGGGCGATTCGGATCACGTTTCCTGGGGTGAATAGGATCATGGGTATTTCGAATCATACATTGTAAAATTGAATTTGTAACTTGACTGTGTCTTGATTTTCAAGATTCCTTAACCTCTCAATTGTCAATAATGAAAATTTTCATTACAAATAACCTAAAAATTCTCATTCGGTCATCATGTATGATTTCATTGTTGATGAAAAAGTCTTCGATCATGCTGATTTTCGACTGAAAATTTGTTGTTTTGGTTGCGTCTTGAATTTTGTCGATGTTGAGGATAAAATTGAGCCTTTCTTCTTATAGTATAGGTGAATGATTTTAAATCTGAAATTCATGATGTTAGGCAATTGATTTCAAGCTCACCGAGTTCATTTAAAAACAGACAGCACTTACAAAAATAATTTTGAAAATGAAGGAAAATTCTCCCTTCTCCATCTCAGCCAGAAATGAAAATTTTTCGATATCAAATTGATATCGAATTGATATTCATCTCGAAATCGTCTCGAAATTCAACAGTCTCACGAAAAGTGTGCTGGCAAAAAGAGTCACACGGGTCCATTTGTTTGCCACATTTGTATGGAATTGAGTTTTTTCATTCATTTTATGTATTTACAGTTCGTTTATAAGCATTAATACGTTTCTTATCAGTGCATATATGATGTTTGTCTATGATCCGATTCACCCCCGATTTTGGGGCGAAACGGATATTTCTCATTTTTTGTGTATTTGATTGTAAAATAAAGACGTGTTTATTCGCATGTTTTTTGTTTGTATAGACTTCAAGCCAAAGATGTATAGGATGAGAATTTATGAAGATACTTATTGAAAAAATCTTCCTTTTGGTCATTTTGATTCATTGAAGACGAAATGATTCGGTTCGCCTCGGTCTACCCTAATATAATTTAAGGACATGAGACACTTTTGAGTACAACAGTTTATGAATAAACCGACTAAAATCAATTTACATCAGTCATGTTTACTGAAACATTTTGAATGTTTAATCTCAGACTCATGATAGAGAATTCTGGAAAATGCTAGTGTAAAAATTCATAAAAATTTAATGAAATCTTCAACCTCCTCTCCTGCTTATCCTTTTTGGATGTTCAACACATTCATCCTTCAAAGTACGCAGTAACAACGAACAACACTACCTTTTATAACGTCGCGACAATATCAGTCGTGATACATCGAAAAAAATGTTTTGTTAAAACAACAGAACTTTTGTTGTTTCAACAAAAGAATTTTGTTGAAATGTGATCAACCAAACGTTTTGTTAAAAACCGTATTATTTCTTTGTTGCACACCTTTGGTTTCTAGGTAAATACATTTTGCTTGGGGAACCAAATCATATCGTCTGCAGACTGAAAATATTTTGTTCCGATGAGAAAATCATGGGTCAGATTGAAAAAAAAAATCACCACCAGCAGACTTGAACACAGGTCTTCGGGATTGGAGGCGGAGGCTCTATCACTCAAGCCACTGCCGATCACTTGGATAGAGGGACCTTCTTTGCATATATTAAGTTCTGTTCATGTTTCAAACTCGAACATCAAATACTAAGCCGTGTTGGGATTGAAGTGAGGATGATTTTCATCACGAACATCTATGGTTCACGTACACATAACTTTCATTGAGAAGTAGCTCCGGGCTCTTGCGACGTCTCCTTGTAAGATTCAATTAACAATGCATCTCAGTGCACGAGTTTATATGATTGTAATAAATCAAAGTATTCTTCCATGCAGGAATGTATTATTTTATTAACGACACCAAACTTTGCATGTGAATTTACGTTTCAGAAATGCAAAAGAATATTTTCACTACAAAGATGGAGTCATTATGAAGTGACAAAATTATTTTGTTTATGGAACAAAACCGCGTAAGTTTTGTGAAAACAACCAAATAATATGTTTTCTTCAAAGGATGTGGGTAACCAAGAAATGTACTTGGTCTTAACCAAACAATCAAAATCGGTATAGTTTGAGGTACAAAATGATTCATCCTTTTGGTTCTCTTGACCAAATTATATAGTATGGTCATGAGAAATCAAACAACAAAACACTTTTGTTACCATTACCAAAACTTTTTTTTCAGTGTATAGCCATATCGGTATAGGCGTAGTTCTTGTAGGTTAGGTAGGTAGATTAGGTAGGTAGGTAGGTAAGTTCAAATCCTCAAAAGGAAGCAAAAATTTGAACACCAAGATGTGTGGATTTGGAGCAGTGGAAAATACTAACATTTTTTTTACACCGAACAGAGAACTATTGTCATTCTCACTGTGTACGTATTCTACTGAAACTTGTGTGAAAAAGACACTGAACGGAGTTCAGATCTAACACTGACATGTGTCATTTATGTAACATGCAATGGTGTTGCCATACATACCGACTGAAAAGAACTACGGTGTAAGAAAATCAACATCGCATTTTTCACGCTTACGGTCCACACCGGGAGTGTGGAATTTTTAACACAAAATTGATGGACTTATATACACCCCAAAATTGTGTTTGAGTAACACCAATTCGTGTCGACTCTAACACCGCATTTTTGACAGTGTATATGTTAATTACTTCACAAACATGTATTCGACATTTTCCATGAAAATTTTTTACAATGTAGATCCACACTGATTTTAGGACTTTTGGCGTATTTGAGCGCAGGAATATTTTCACAATGGATTGCCGGACATTTCTTCGTCACCTCTACAGCGCTTCTCCGTTTCTCCACTTTGTATCCACACGGAGAAAAAATGGTTTGCTACTATAGCGCCTACAAAGAAATTTGTTGTCCTCGCAAAAATATTCACTACAGCAGCTACACAGTTGGAAATTTTGTGTTAAATTCAATACATTTCACATGTCCCAAACGGTCCACACATATTTTTGTGTCGATATCACATAATGTGTTTGTGTTAGCTAGTAACTCAAGCTTAATGTAAATAATATAACACAAAAGGATTTCCGATCGTGTAAATTCAACACATAAGTACTGTCAAATGAAATCCAAAATAAGTAGTGAATCAACAGTTCACAAGTGTAATTTATGGATTTTTTTACATCAATCAAATGTGAAAATCACACTTTTTCCGTGTTGAAACAATGCATAAGAATAAACTGAAAAAAACAGTACTTTCATTGAGCATTGAACATGGATCGTTGGGACCGAATGTTGAAGCTGTATCACTCAAGCCACTGCCGGTCCTTTGGTTGAGTGTACTTTTTTTGCGTATATCAACTCGCACTCTATCTTCAAATTAACATATCTAGAAAACGAATTCCCATTAGAATGAAAACTAAAACCAAAATGAATGAATAGTTCTTCCGACGACTACTAAAGTTACACGTACATAGAAGATTCATAAAAAAAATAGCTCCCACTACTGGCGATCTCCCTTTGGTAGTTGAAAATAACACAATTTTCATGTTCAATCTTGAGTTGAATAAAATTTGTGTCATTTTTACACTTTTTTTCACTTGTTTGAATGATTTGACATTATAAATCAGTTGAGACCTGATTACACAAGGACTGTCTGTAGAAGTTACACGTGTTTATGTTGAATATTTAACAGAAAATTCATGACACACGGATTTTTTAACACATTTACACAAAATTTTCAACTGTGTAAGACGTTAGTTCTATTAACAAATGTGTTTATGTCAGCGAAAAAATTTAGTTGTGTCAATCATTTTTCTTGCTCTTACAGCTAATTTCTTTTGTAGGTGCTATAGTAACAGACCTGCTTGTTATGCCAGCAATACTTTTTTCTCCGTGCACCTCGCCTCTACGGAGATGCGACGTGTACATCAGAGGGTGCGCTGTGAGCGGGTCCATTTGGGGTGATTTGGAAGGTAAGGTGGCTATTTGAGAAGGACTAGGAACTTCTAATAATCATCCGTGGATCCACAAATGATTTTTTTTCGGGTAAATGGAATTTCGGGCACTTGCTACCGTACCATTTGGAAGAATTAATATATTCTTGACACAATCGCTTATAACACTGTATATTAGAATGAATATTTCAACAAATTCACTGGATTTTCACTGCAAAATCTGTAAATTCTCTCTGGATCTACTGCAAAATGAATGTACTAAAATTCTTCGGGGACGGGTATAAAAAGGATTCCTCCGGGTGAAATAATTCCAACCTGGCTGAAAATGACTTATGACATTTCCTAGATCTTTTTTTTGGAGCCTGACGAGGCTTAAGAAGATCTCATCAGGTCCTAATAAGATCTGAAGAATGCCACAAATCATTCTTAGCCGTGTTGAGATCATTTTGTACTCCTTCCACTTACGACACCCCAGAAAAGTCTCATTTTTCGCACAGTGCACCTTGCGCAGACAAAGATAAATATGTTAAAGTTGGAAATAAATATGATCCTGAACCTAATGCCACATCCCACGGATACCATAAGAATATGATAATTTTTAATGCAAACTTTTTTCCTTCTAGTAAATTGCATTGTGAATAAATGTCGATAGGAGGAACCGCACGATCAATTCTCCCACGATATCGAAACCCTTCATGCATTATTTAATATCCTACAAAGTTTCTTGAAGCAACATTTGTCGATCGTAAATCACATGAAACTGAGATTCCTTTAATCACTAGAACGAAGCGGTGAGATCATGATCATCCGAACATGATTGGTAGAGAACTGGAACAATGCCAGATGTTTTTAATCGTCGCATATATTTCATCCGAACAAAAAAAAGAAATCACAGATTTTCCTCCTCACTCTCGTTCTCTCCTCCTACCTAATTACTGGGGCATATAAAAAAATGGATGGAACGATATAACGCGATACGCGGATTTCCTGATTCCTTACCCGTTCTCATTCCCAGATCACATCATTGATAACGAACAAACGAAGTCTGGACAGATTTGTTACGCAGACGGTTTTTCTCTAATTTTCATATAAAAGCAACTTCCGAGGGGTTCGATTTGATACGTCAATGAGTCGATACGTCAATATTGTGGGGAAACTATAATAGCCTGTTTACCAGCGTCGCTGTCCGAGATTGAGAATATAAATTCCCTGAACTCGTTCGATTATTCCAACCGAACACGCCGTGTCTTCTTTATGAGGTAAGATCATTTTCATTTCCCCGATATCAGCGACTTTTTTCTCTTTGCCAATTTCAATTCCGAATGGTAAATAAATGGTTGTTTACAGTAAAAACTTACTCGAGACTCGATATCTACTCCCATAGGATCCCGGGAGTGTGGATAAATTGATACGTTTATTTTGAAAAACCGGGAGAAAAAATTAGAAACAAAGTCAACAGAAGATCAAAGAAGAATATCTTGTAAATGTATGAATAATATTTTTGCCACCGGATCGTTTTCTTTCTCCTTGTGTACTTCTTCTTTTCCTTCTTCTTTTTTTACTCCGTGCAAAATATACAGTTTTCATGAATAACACCAACAGGCATTTCGTACTTTTACTCTTGTGAATCTCTTATAATATTTACACTGCAAACAAAATTCGTGGCTGCGTACGAGGCTCTACAAATTGTCTTCCTTGTTTGTCGAATCGAGACCTTCAGATCTTTTCCTCATAACCGGAGATAGGTGTTGGTAAAGTAAATGAAAAGAGATGAATCGAAGAAAAAAATCTAACGTGTTCTGCTTCGATTCCACCAAGACAATATTTCTGATAGAATAAAGATCGATTGCTTCATCAACGGAAAAGATTCGGTAAATAATTGAAACCTGCTGTCACCAGGGACAAATGGTGAATCATTCAAAAGTTTACAAACATTGGCCCAGTTTAAGAACATCCGAGGTTAAGATGCAATATTCATGATCATTCAATTGTAAAAATTCGGTGCTTTGAAATACTACGAAAAATCTATTTTCATTGAGAAACAGCCATGGAATTCCTGAAATTTCACAAGCGAATCAATGATTTGTTTATAATTCATCTCTGAGCTAAAGAGCAGAAAGATCTTTCACGAATCAATACATTTCAATGATTCAGATTTGAAACGAACAGCGTATTAAGGGGATACCAGTGCCGTTAAGATATCTCAATTATATTCCACCCTCGTTGCAAAATCTGACAGGGAAAATCAGTTATTCTCACAAAAATGGTATCCCCTTAACAGATTCTAGCGCCATAGCGCGAGCCAAATTCTTCATTCCAAACTATTCCAAAATACTTGAATGAAATTGAAGAAGTGAAAGAATATGGAATTCTCACGAAAAACACCCCTCTAAAATGTTTTTAGTACATCAGTTCAAACCGAATAATTACATGCGGTAATGTATCAATTTGAAGTGACACTTGCATCTCTACAACTTTCAACATCTTGAACCTTAATCAAATAGCTCGAGGAAGAGGAAACTTCGTCAAACATCTTGCACATTCCACAAAAGACATGCTGCAGTTCAACTATTTGTCATTTGCTTAGAATTCTCAGAAGCTTGGGAAATTATCAAGTGTGTTCAGAAATACTCGCTATTGATCTCAAGATTGACTTTATCTCACCTAATTGCTTTCTACGCATCTTGTCACTTGAAATGCGACATTCGGTTTGGGAAATTTTGAAATCTCAGATAGAATTTTCAAGATTTTGGGCCAAAAACAGGTGAATATTTCGTTATTCGATTACTAATTTGTTTCAATGAACGATTCAAACTTCAGGAACATTGATGCATCGGAATTTATTGTTTCAACGCCTTTATTCCAGACTTTCCTCAATTGAATCACCCTCTCTCCGCGGTCTGAATTAGTGTCGGATAAATTGCGAGTTTACAGTAACGTAAGAAACTTATTCTGATTGAATGAGTTTATTTTTCCCTTTCGTTAATCGACTATGGAACCTTCTCTTCGAGAATATCTAGTACCCTGGGCATCTTATCTCTTTGATTTTAATTGGGAAAAGTCAAAGCGTGATGAATGGCTAGGCTCGATCTTGACTGCAACCGTCAAGTTTGATCCAAACTTGGTCCACTATGTCGCCAATGTTGGTTCTATGTTGAAGAAGAACGTGAAATAATGATATCATTTCATATTTGCACCGTGCTAATGTCGAAAATCATCCGATCATGGGCTATGTTGTGCCATCCCAAAACCAATGGTCAGTTTTCATTTTGTGATGGATATCGTAGGAGATTATGCGGTACAGATGAATTTTACTCTCGTATCGTGTGGAACCAATTGAAAGCTACCACGAATACTACAAACAGTCATTCAACCAACCAATACTTCAATGATCATATTGTTAAATACGTGTGGCATAACAACTACCGTCATTTTTCGACTGCAATTACGTTCCCGATGTAAATATTATAATCCAATCCTATGTAAACTATTATACCCCATTAGATCAACCCATCATTCAATCGGTGAAACACCATACAGAATTTTCTCCCTCTTCACATATTGAAACCTATAGGTTTCCAACAAAAATCTGTCATACAGAATCCTATTGGGCAGATCGAAGTGGTGTCAAAGATCTAAGTTCCTCGCATCCTGCGGAAATTATTAACAATTTATCAACAAAAGATCTCCCTCGGATAATACACTAAGAAAAAAATTATCGTTCTTACTACGAAACTGTATGCTATTCGCAACGCATTGCTGTGGCAGCGAAGAGCATATTTAATACAACGAGCCGTGGGGGTAGAGAAAAGATGCGTATCGTTGTAGGGCGGATACCAGATCGCTCTACCAACTATTAGGTGTATAACTTTGCTTCCGCCGTTTTGCAATAGATGGCTGTAGCGGTAAGTGGTAGTTGAAATAAATAGATCATAGATGTCATACAATAAGCTTAGGTATTTGTAAACATAACGCCATCGAAATATTAGTCGATTTGTGTCTGCATGATAAAGTTATTCTCGATTAAACATGTCAGCTTACGAGCCAAATTCTCATCATTCGCGAGAGGTTTTAATTTTCTGCTTCAATATGAAGAAATCTGCGGCTGAGGCTCATCGAATGCTCTCAAATACCTATGGTAAGGCCGCTGAGTGAAAGAACGTGCCGAGAGTGGTTCCAACGCTTCAAGAACGGTGATTTTAACGTCGAAGACCAGCATGGCGGTGGAAGAGAGAAGGTTTCCGAAGATGCAGAATTGGAGGCATTACTTGATCAAGACTCGTGTCAAACGCAACAAGAATTGGCAGGATCATTAGGAGTGACGCAACCAGCTATTTCAAAACGCCTGAAAATCATGGGAATGATTCAGAAACAAGGAAATTGGGTGCCGTACGAGTTGAAGCCGAGAGATGTTGAAAGGCGTCTGTGTGTTTTTGTGATCAGCTGCTTGCAAGGCAAAGACGGAAGGGATTTCTGCATCGCATTGTGACTGGGGACGAAAAATGGGTTCATTACGATAATCCCAAACGCAGAAAATCATGGGGACATCCCGGCCATGCTTCCACGTCGACGGCAAAACCGAATATTCACGGTTTCAAGGTTATGCTCGGTATTTGGTGGGACCAGCTCGGCGTAGTGTACTCGTACTATGAGTTGTTAAAACCGACTGAAACAATCACAGGCGATCGTTATCGAACGCAATTAATGCGTTTGAGCCGAGCATTGAAAGACAAACGGCCGCAATACAACAAGAGACATGATAAAGTGATTTTACAGCATGACAATGCTCACATGCAGCACCCCATGCTGCGAGAGTGGTCAAGACATACTTGGAAACTTTGAAATGGGAAGTCCTACCCCACCCGTCGTATTCTCCAGACGTTAGTGTTGCCGCGATCTTCGATCCGGATCGAAGATCGTCTCGGATCGGCTCGAAATTTCGAGCCGATCTCAATAATTTCAAGCGATCCGATCTTCGAACAGAGCTGAAAAAATTTCAGTCGATCCGAGTTTCGAGCTAAGCCAGAACTATGAGGTCGACGAGCCAGATCGTTACTGAGAAAATTTCCTATCAGACGAAGGACCCTGGTTAAAAAAAAACCATTGCATCTCGCCAAATCTCACTGAATCTCGCAAAATCTCATTGAATCTTGGATTATGAAACAATATTGCGTTGAATGTTTAATTAGTAGCACAGTCGATATAAAGAAAATATGTTTATAAAGTGGATTTTTCTTCATCGCCAATCCTCTGAAGATAAATTGGATGATATATTTATCTATTTATTCATTGGAAGATGCATTCATGGAGTTTTTATAACTAAAATTTATGAAATTTGATTTGCCGAGTCATAAAAATTTTGAGAAAACGTTGTTTTATACTTTAACTTCAAGAGCTTTAGAAATACAGTACAGGCCAAAAGTTTGAATACACCCAGAGGAAAAACAATTTTTTCAGTTGATGTGTTTGTTTCAGGAAATCAACTTACTCCATTTACATAAGTTAATTATGTTTTATATTGTTTAGACATTTTTTGATTATCATTTACGTAGTTTATATGAATTAAATCAATTTCGAACAGCGAAGATGTAAAAATGTTAAATGTCTTTAGGTTAATTCAAACTTATGGCCTGTACCGTATGCTCTATTCCAAGGAGCCCCTGGATGCAAAAATTTTTTATTCGCGTTTGTTTTGAACGAAGTAGGATCGTGAGATCTTCGATCTAGCTCGACGATCTTCGAGCCAATCCGAGCTTCGATCCGAGCAGTGGGTCTATCGATCCGATCTGCGAGCCGAGCCTATTTGTCAAAAACAAGAGCCAAGCCCGAGCTCATGCTCAAAACTCGGATTAGCTCGGATCGCGGCAACACTACCAGACGTTGCTCCTTCGGACTATCACTCGTTTCGATCAATGACACATGGCCTAGCTGACTAGCACTTCCGGTCTTATGAAGAAGTATAAAATTGGATCGATTTGTAGATCGCTTCATAAGATGACCACTTTTTCCAACGCGGGAATCGTATGCTGCCCGAAAGATGGGAGAAAGTAGTGGCCGGCGATGGACAATACTTTGAATCATAAATGTATAACCAGTTTTTTTCACAATAAAGCCTCGAATTTCGGAAAAAAACGGCGGAAGCAAAGTTATACAGCTAATACATTACAGTTGTCACAGCGTTACCGTTTACTGTTTCTCTCGAATACTTGTCTCAACACTGCTGCACTATAAAAAAGGTTCACCGGAAAATTCCAGTAAATGTACTGGAAGTTATTAACCTGCACTGAGAAAAAAAATGAAGTGAGCTCAACTTAAGCGTGTATTTGGATTGTATATAGTTACCGCGAAGGAATTGTATTTGGACTAAACATAATTTCGTTGAGGCAATCACACAAAATTACGCTGATGTCGTTCAGCCAACTACATCACACTGTTATAGTATCATCAACGTTCATTTGGTTCAAACATCAATGTCATTCACTGGAGTTATTGTTGTAGTTGAATCAATTCATTTCGTTAGTTGGAACAATTGTGGGAGAAATGTAATTGAACGCATTTTTACTTGTAATAAAGAAATAATTATTTGAAAATCACCTGATCAGAGATGGTAGAATACAGGGTATGAGGTATATTAACAACTTTTGCAAGGGCAAAATGCGAAGCGCGCTGTAGAGAAACGGTTAAGACGTTAGTGTCTCAGATAAGTAGGTAAACTCAAGACAGGTAGGTTCGATTCCCCTCAAATGAGATTTGATATATACACTTACCGGTATCATCATGGTGAGATATCGAAAGATTTCAGAAATTGAACAGTAAACAAATGAAGATTAACTTTTTGATTTACACATTTTTTTTACATAAATATATTTATGATTTGAAATGAAATAGTCTTGCATTAAACATCTTGTAACCTTGAACGGATTCTTCTATTGAGTTGATTGGAATGATTATTGAATCTAATGAAATACGGTACAATTGATTGTAATAAGTATCATTTTTATGTTAAAAGAATGATGTATTTGATCAAATTACCATTTAGTTCTGTCAACTACATCTGTACAGGTTGGTTGAACAGTTTCTGCGCTCGAAATGAAAGAATATTGTTTTTGTTACGAAATATATTTTTTTATTCAATATAATCTCCTAGAAGCTCAATACACTTGTTCCAATGATCTTCCAATAATTTTATCCCATCCTTATAATGGTTTTCCGAAAGCTCTGCAAAATAACCGTCCACGGCTGCTATGGCCTCTTCATTCGACGAAAAATGCTTTCCACGAAGGAATTGTTTGAGATTTCTGAAGAGATAGTAGTCGCTAGGAGCCAAATCTGGCGAATACGGTGGATGTTCAAGCAATTCGTACTTGAGTTCTTTGAATTTAGCCATCGTCAAAACACTTTTGTGAGCAGGTGCATTATCTTGATGAAAAATGATTTTTTTCTTCTTCAAACCAGGTCTTTTCTCACGAATTTTTTCATCCAGCTGATCCAAAAGGCTGCAGTAATATTCGGAGTTGATTGTTTTACCTTTCTGAAGATAATCAATGAACAAAATTCCTTTTGCATCCCAAAAAACTGATGCCATAACCTTCTTTGCTGATCGTTGTGACTTCACCTGCTTTGGAGCTGAACAACCAGCTTCAGTCCACTGTAAACGTTCTTGTTTCAATTTAGGATCATGGTGGTAGATCCAAGTCTCATCCATAGTTATAAAACGACGCAAGAAGTCGGTTTTATTCTGCTTAAAACGCTCCAAATTACGCTGAGAAATTTGTTTTCGATCCAGTTTTTGTTGAATTGTTAACGTGTGCGGCACTAACTTTCCAAACAGTTTTTTCATACGTAATTCTTCATGTAAAATATGGAGTACTCGTTCGTCCGAGATGCCTATGGCATTAGCAATTTCACGCTTAGTCAAACTTGGATCTTCACCAACCATATTATGTACATGCTCAATGATTTCTGCTGTGGTTGCAGTTTTTGGTCGTCCTTCGCGTGGATCGTCTTCACGTTTTGAAGGTGAGGACTCTTTATACACTTCTAACAATTGTTCATAAATTTCCTTTGCTTTTAAACCCTTCAAAACAAAGAATCTAATGACTGCACGATATTCAATTTTTTCCGTATTAAGAAAAATCAATGACACGTCAACTTCAAATGGCTTGTAAACAAAGAATGAATTACCAGAATGACTTGTAACTTTGCATGTGTTCTCAGGACAGATATACCAACTTGAGAAAAAAAAAGTTTTGAGCTAGCAGTGCTATCTCTTGGTGAGCGCAGGAACTTTTCAACCAACCTGTAGTTGATGGGAATCAATCTTTACAAACATACGATGTAATCGACGGAACTATTCCGTGAGATTCGCAGTATTTAAGCCCACGATGTAGTTGAAAAAACTAAACCGTCTTTGAGTTCACAATCTTTTTTTCTCAGTGTGTGCATGTACCGGAAAATTTTAGCACATTTGTACTGCAAAAATTCAATACAAATGTTATGGAATGTAATGTTGATAGTGATCCCATATCAATTTCAACCTCATTTTCACAAAAGAACGAGACGGGTGAGGGAAAATGTGAAGAAAAATCATGATTTTGCAACCGCACAGATCTCCGCTTCCTATTATCCGATTGCAATCAAACTTATACCGCGTTATAGTTATGATCCGATAGTGGTCCCATGTGAGTTTCATCCCAATCGGTTGAAAACTGTGGAAAATTGGAAAATCTCGTACATACTGATATCATGTGGATATATTTCGTTCCTATGATCCGATCGTTATGAAATTTTCACCATAGTTTCATGCAATGTCGATAGTGGTCCCATATAAGTTTCAATTTGATCCTCACAAGAAAACGGGAGAGGGAAAGGAATTGTGTCGTCGAAAATTGTGATTTTGGGACCCACACTGAGCGGAATTGATGTGATTTTGTTTTGTTTTCCTGGTTATCATAACCAAATTCCAAGTCCCTGTAACCATGAATCTTCTACCATCAGAGCATTGTTTCTGTGACCATGTTGCTTTTTTTTCAGTGCAGCATGTTTTCGCTTCCTCTTATCCGATTGCAATAAAATTTATACCGTGGTTTAATTATGGTCCTATAGTGGTCCCATATGAATTCCACCCCACACGGAAAGAAGAAAATGGAGGAATTTACCGTGTAGAATGACAACGCGTCGCTTCAAGCCTTTAAATAAAAATCTTTACAAAATATATTGTCAAATAATTCACATCGCGAAAGAAAAATCTATTTTTGTCCCATAATGCGAGTTATTTTACAATATATTTTGTAAGAATTTCCATTCGAAGACTTGAAGCGACGCGTTGTCATCCTATACGGTGAGTTCCTCAATTTTCTTCTTCCCGTACAATCGGTTGAGAAATATGGAAAAAGAGTCTTTAGCAATTTGCATTGTTTTTTTACGATGTTTTAAAAAGGTGCATTTTCTATTTTCCAAAAGTTGAATCATAATTGATTGATTAGGAACGAGGAAGCCGTGTGCCAATTGGTAGAGGTTTTTTTCAGTGTACTGTCAACTCTAAGTCTGAATCAGTAAAAATCACTGAGACTCAGTCAAATTCACTCATTCAATCATTGAAAGACTTGGATCACCGATTGCCAGTAGAACTTCATTGATTCTAAATGCTTTTTACTGATCCAGATTTACGGAAAACATTGAAAAACATATTTAGAATTCAAAATAAACTTCTTCCCGCTATTAATCTTTCAAAATTGAGAAATCTTGTACACAGTTGAACATCAAAACTGCATATGATTCAACGTAAAACTTATATAGGCCACCGATCAAAGTTGAAGTATCACTTCAAAACTTTATCAATTTATCTTCGCGGAGACATTCAATTTGATAAAATATAAGCAACGTATCAAATATATATATATATATCCATGTGTGTTTTGAAAGCTCATCACTTACACGCTGCGCCTTCCTTTTGTCCGCTCTTTGATTTTGATGATATATTCTGCTGAAATTACTGACGATAACAGGAACCGGTAAAGCGATCACAAGGACACCGCTCAAGGAGCAAACGCCCCCGACGATTTTTCCCGCAATCGTTTTCGGAACCATATCACCGTAGCTGAAACAGAAAATCGAAATACATGTTTAATAATATGTAAACCGATATCGAAATATATCATAGAACACATACATTTTACATAAAAATGATGTGTTACATATATCGAATCATGAAAAATCAAATCAAAGCCATCTCGCGTTTTCATGAAAGCACGCAGATAACTCACCATATCTTGCTCATCGATCCCCGTGAAAATAAATTTTGCTGGTTTTAATCAACGGATGAAAAAAGATTCTCCCTGTGTTCTCTCTTTCTCCCTATATTTGACCAGCGGAGTTTCATGATACAATGTTCTTATTTCGAGAAAAAAAGGAATAGCATACAGAGCGATGCGCTCTCACCATACCATGTGGCACAATTTATTTTTTGTAACCTTTTTATCTGGGAAATACCTTGTCAGAAACACTGAAACTTTCATCGACCAAAGTCCGCTGAGTGGCAAGTTTTAATTACTTTCTTCTCAAGTATCGTTGATCAATGAAAAAGAATATTCATTAATCATCCTGAGAGGGAGTTACGGTAATGGCGCTCCCTTTATCATCCAGATAAAATTCATTTAACGAATTTATTCGTGTACGCGATAAAGAGTCGAGAATTGTAAACTCCGCGATGTCAAGAAATAAAATAATTGAACACCAACTTTTTCCACTTCGAGTAGATTTTTACGCTAATCAAAAGGAAACTTTGCAACATTTTTGAATGGTCGCGTGTGAATGTTTGGCAAACTTTGTGTTTATAAAAAAAATCATTAGACGGTACGTCGAGAGAAATGAGACGAATTTTGCTCTCATTGGAGATAAAAAGAAAGTGTGAAAAAGTAATGCACGTTTGAAAGTTTGTCCATTAGATAACTAGGGTAGAATGAGAGAAAAATGACATTTTTTGGGTAAGTTTTAAATGCCTTTTTTCTGGAATTTTGTAAGTATATTGATCACGAATAACAATACACCAATTACCGTCTCGCGTGCTTAGCGTTGAGACGCTACTGTATGCTTAGAACAAATAAAGTCAATTGTGATTTATTTGAGACAAACAAATGATAAGGGATGCATTCGCAAAGTGAAAATATGAGAGAGTGGAAGAAACTGCAGCAAAAACGTGGAAATTTGATAACCCACGGTTGATGGTATCGACAGATCTTGTGACGAGTCCATTTTGCCCTGCAAAATGACAGGTAGTAAACAAACAAATACGTAGCGACACCCGCGTGTCAAAGCTTGAACCTTGAACCCTGTCTTCAAGTGTATGACGAGTGCTATTGGTCTGCAAGATTAGAAAAGGACAGACCCATACGAGACCGGAGAGTATGGAAGGGGTAGAAATTATTGAAACGGAAACTCACACTCTCAAGACTAACCTTCTAATGTCTCCAACCAACGGAAGTTCTGTTTCCACAAGTAAAATTCACTTATTACTTTTAGAATTGTGCTCTCATTGATTGGATCCATCATAAAGTAGATCTTGGGGGTGTGAGCAGTGATGCCAGCATTTGGTCGACCGAGTCGATTTTCCCCCTCCATCACGCTGTATACAATCAAATTTCTTTTGTCGGAGGTTTGATTGTGTGCGTGACATTTCTATACAGACAGATGTGATGGAGAGGGAAAATCGACTCGGCCGACCAAATGCTGGCATCACTGGGTGTGAGTTTCCGTTTCATCCCTACCACTGCTATGTTCTCTCCACCATAGACATAGGAATATAGGGACAGAGCATGAACTTAGCCTATGGGCGAGGGGAGTGAAGCTGAATTGCGGGGGGAGGATGGCATGATTGGTGTCCACATTTGATTGGTCAAGTTTCGGCGCATGCTCTGTACCGCGGAATATAAAAAAGAAGAAATACACTAAATAACAAATACTCAAATAAACAATCAAATCAAATCGAATACTAAAAGCTTTATATACAAGATTCTGTACTTGAATAGATTTTCCAGTAAATTACTCATATTGAAGAAGCAATGAAGCCTCGCAGTAAAAAATCGATGAATCTTGTATGTAGCATATGAAATTTTATTGTTTGAAGCTTGGCATGAGAAAGCTGAAAGAATAACAATTGGTTAAAATTGGCCTTGTTTGTATTCATGTTCGTTAAAAATAATTCATAAAGAATAAAACCACAAAAATTTCTTTTTCATTCGGAAAAATATTTATTAAGTTTATAAACATGAGTCGCATACAGAAATATTTTCTTGGTTCATAATTATTTCAAATAATACAATGAATTCGGTGACAAATAACAATTCTTTCCAATATTTCTAACCACTGTTTACAAGTTTCTTTAGGAAACCTGATGAAATAAATTAATATTTATATTATGCACATTCTAATAGTGAATATATAAAGTCACTTCAAATACCGTGAAATAATCTATTACCTGTGAAAAGTAACGTGTCTCTTACGATGTCCAATATGTTTTTTCCAATTTCGGTTGTCTGATCTGTTTGGACAGGATCGCACAAAACACGACACCATTATGATTTATGTATTTTCGTAAATAAACTCAAGAATATTTGTGAAAACGTACAGAATATTACATTCCCACATAACCCATGAACATAATACACATAACCTCACTCAAATCATGTCAACTGATTTGAACTACTGCGCCTGCGTCCAGCAGTAGCCAATGAAAAGTGGACACCATTTACCTCGTCGCCTCGTCCCTCAAAAGCTTTTCCCCCTTGGCACTATGCTCCGTCTCCTTATTCCTATGTCTATGTTCTCCACAGACTTCTATATATTATCTAGACTGCGAACATGCTATAGTTTGTAACGTGGACGTTATTTTTTTATATGGATTTGTCTTTGAAATTAAAATTTTTTTTTTTTTCTTTTTAAAACAAAAGTTGAAAATTGGCTGCCCGATTTGGCCCCGATTTGGCCCCGATTTGGCCCCAATTGACGAAGCATCGGCTACCGACCGTCAGTTTCTCGATAAATCTTTCTCTATCTCCCTTACCTGTTCAATTGGTCTTAAATGGATTGCCAATGCTGGCCCAACCAAGTGCCAATGAAGAAGAAAAATTTTTATTTCCACGCTGAAATAAAATATTCAGTTGCGAACTTTGCAGCAAGCATCAAATTCTTTTAATCTCCGTTTTCACTTTTTCCTTACCTTTCTTCCAACATAAATACAGTCGCGAACATAGAAAAGAAGTCCTACTCGATTTCCATCCTTACTTTTTTCCCACTGTATATACACATCAGCACCCCCTACAATTTCTTTCCCGATGATTTTTTTTCTCTCCTTACAAAATGCATGAGAGTAAAACATGCTTGCCGAACTATTCCGAACCCGTTCGGAAAGTACCGAAAGTTATGCATGCGATCGCACGTACCTTGTGAAACATAACGGAAGACACAGGATTAAACCAATAAAGTAAGATACCATAGAATAACCCTTCAATTTCAGTAAAAGTAAATCCGGAACAAACAAGAAATCTCAAATAGAGAAACCCAGTAGAGACGCGACAATGATAGATAAAATCTGCATGAAAAGTATCGTAAAATTAAAAGCCTACACCTTTTCGAGTACTTGAATCTTTTCTTTTGATACCAACAGTCTATAAACTCTTCTCAATAGAAAATGATGCTCGCCAATACAAGAGTGAAAATACATCAATAGATGGATGCCTTTTTTTTTTTAGGAATAAAACTCAACGGTAAATACGAATTTTCTGCTGAACTCAAATTCAGCTGGCTAAATACTGGGCATATATTTCAATTTACCCACACATAAAATTGTTGGTTTAAAAAAGGTTGTAACACAAATTGTTATTAACAATTTGAACCAACAAACACTCTTTCTAACAATTTGTACCTTCTTCTATCACTAATGAAATTCTTGCCACCTCAGGAAAAACTATTTGTTATCGTAACAGCAACATTTGTTAATAAATGTTATTAACAAATGAAGCTAACAATAACAATCTTTCACAATTCTCCTTTTTTTTTTATACCAGCCGAATCTTTTCTGTCCTCAAGAAAAACCCATTGCTATCAGAGATCTTAACAATTGTTAATAAATTGTTATTACCAATTGAAAATCAACAATATCAAATTTTAATAAACTCTTCCTTTTTACTACTACTAACACATTCCCTCAACTTCAAAAAGAGTAGACGTTGTTTGAGATTTTAACAATTGTTAATACAAGTTGTTATTAACAATTTGAATCAACAATAACGATTTTCAACAGACTTGGCAGACATTGCTGATGAAAAAGCTCCCTTGTTTTTCTTTCAAACAAAAGCTCACCTACCTCAAAAATATGACATACATCATATTTTCAATAAATTGTTTATAACATTTTCAGAAATTCTAAACAAATCTTGAATAATCGTCATACTAACTTCTACACTCAAAGAACAACTTTCATTTTATCATATTACACCTTTCAAGGAGAAGAATTTCTCTTGACAGACTGAGAATAATTAAATAAACAAATATAAAATTTATGCATAAGACAACTGAATATAATAGTTGTAATATTAACACAAACTCTTAATTAACATTATAAGGAAATTGTATCTAAGAACATTAGAATTCATATAAGAATACATGCATTTGTTGATGAAAAAGGAAAGAAACATGGATAGAAAAAGATGAAATATTGAGAAAGTATTGGAAGGGTAAGAGGTCTCAATACTGAAAAGGACGAATTTTCACTAATGACCCACCCACTTCACTAAATTCATATTATTGGACTAAGAGAAAGAAACCACCTATTCAGGTAGTTTTCCAGCCAATCTGAATTTCCTCTATACTTCTAAAATCTTGCTAAGACAACCCCTATTTTTCCTACCACTAAAAATTTCCATCACCATCAAAAAACCGAGGTGACAACTAAGCAAAATTGCAACAGCTTCACACTCTTGTTTTTGATCGTTTTGTTCAAAAGGTTAAAAACTCTCATTTTGATCGTTTTACAAAAAGTTAAAATCTCTCGTTCAAGTTAAAGTGAAAAGTCTAAACTCAAAGTTCAGATAAAGATTTAGTACAGTGCAAATTCCAGTTGTTTCACATTCCTGCTAAGATTCATCAAAAAGTAAGTGGATTTATTCCCATGATTGTTGTGTGTAATAATTTTTTTTTTTTTAAATTATTGTTATTAGAGTGAATTTCCAACCAACTTCGAGATTCTGTTAGACTATTGGTAACTCTAAAGCAGTGTGATTCTAGAGACACTGTTGGACCCCAATAGTTGAAACAGAAAGTAGCAAGGAAATTCACTCGATTGATTCAAAATTTTTGAATACATATATATATATACATATATACATACATAGTTTTTTTTTATAGTTCTGAATTTGTAAAGATCCTCAAATCTGAATTCTTTGATATCTCGATAAAATTATTGAATATACAAAAACAGTTAGCTTTGAAGAAATTGAAGTTTTATTGCATTAATCAATTAGAATATCGAATTGATTGTTTTTTCTGTGTTTATTCCTTTTAGTGGAAGGATATATTCAAGAAAGAATCAGAGCTTTGCAAGCTCGAATCAATGGGTGTCAAAGACGAATAAAGAAGAAGCAGTCGAGGATCAAGAAGAACGACCTTCCTCCTAAAGGAAAATACTTAAATAAATTTTTAGAAAACTTAGTCGAGGATGAAAAAACCTCAGAAAGACTAAAAATCGAATTAGAAAAATTAGAATTATTTCAGAATTCACTTACTGCCAGATGTAGATTAAATTAACAAATTGAATTTCACAACAAATGCATGTCTATTAGAACTCTTACTGAGAAACCCTCAGAGGAAATAATTATTAAATTTCTTTGATTGTACAAATTTCTATAGTAAAAGAAGATTTACCTTAAATTCATTCACACATATACACTACACTCAACTTCTTAAACACTACAATTGTAAAACACTTCATTAAGAATATAAATATTATACATTTCAGCATAAATTTTTAGTATTTTTGAATAGATATCCTTTCCCCAGTCCTTGTCTAGATCCTATTCTAGCTAAAGTGGGGTAACAAAGGGAACATCGGACTAGATGATTCGATGCTTTCCTTTAACTATCGAAAGTTGCGAAGAAACTGAAATTCCTAATAGTTTTGACGTAACAAGTTTGTGCCGTCTCAAAGTGAGGCCAACACACCGATATACGCATAAACATGTGTTAGTGACACGGATGAGTAATTTTATCGTGTATTAGTAGACGCCATATGGCATTAGGTACACACCGACATTACTTTTTGAGATTGTATTCACAGAATCCGTGCCGATTGACATATGGCCATCATCCCTACTCCTACCCACTTTGGCCTCACTTTTGGAATGCTCAGTTCGCAGTCTAGTGTATCCATTGAACTGTATAATATACTGGAATGAACACCATTCAAAAATTTTTCATCAAAGAGAGACAGTTGAGTCCACTGTGCAAGAAAAAGAAGCAGTTACCCTTTACACTCATCATCCCTTTTTAAGATGCATGTATTGAAAAGAAACAACGCTATTTCATCTTGCATTTCACACTGACGAAAGATCTCTTCTTCCATCCTATAGGAAATTCCACCAGTGCTCTTTCCAGTATGTCATATAGTTCAATGAGTGTATGATATAGAAGTCTGTGGTTCTCTCCTGATACTCCTTGTGCGAGCAGTGATGCCAGCATTTGGTCGACCGAGTCGATTTTCCCTCTCCATCACATCTGTCTGTATAGGAATGTCACACACACAATCAAACCTTCGACAAAAGGAATTTGGTTGTATACGAGGTGTGTTCAAAAAGTAACAAGAATTTTTAAATTTCGCGGGTTTGGAGAGTCCGCCTGTATAAAATTTTTCATAATTATGTTGGTACACATGCCCCTGAAGTACGATAAAATTTTCAGCAATATTCATTGCTTATTTCTTAAGTGGCAGCCGCTAACGTTAGACGTGTTTTTCGAGCTCGGCGATTTTCGTTTGTGAAAAAAATGGATCAAAGAATTTGTATTCAATTTTGCATAAAAAATGAAATGAAGTGTAGTGAAGTTTGTAAAATGTTAACAAAGGCATATGGTGAGTCTGCTATGAGTAAAGCGTGGATATACAAGTGGTATAAGCTTTTCCAAGATGGCCGCGAAAACGTTGAAGATGACGAATGACCCGGACGCTCAAGCACATCAACAACCGATGAAAACGTGAAAAAAGTGAAAGAAATGGTTATGAACGATCGCCGAATCACAATCAGAGAAGTCGCTGATGATGTTGGCATATCAGTCGAAAAAAACGCCCGGATTTGTGGCAAAACAATTCATGGCTTTTGCACCACGATAATGCACCTGCTCACACTTCATTGCTTGTTCGTGAATTTTTGGCCAAAAACAAAACTGTAACGATGCCTCAGCCTCCATATTCGCCAGATATGGCTCCATATGACTGTTTTCTATTTCCAGAAATAAAGAGAACATTAAAAGGCCGTCGTTTTACAAGCATAGATGACATTAAAAGCGAATCGCTGAAAGAGCTAAAAGCTATTACAAAGATCGAGTTTCAAAAGTGTTTCGAGGATTGGAAAAAGCGGTGGCACAAGTGTATTATATCCAAGGGGGATTATTTTGAAGGGGACAAAATAGATATTGATGAATAAATAAATATTTTTTTCATAAAACGAAAATTCTCGTTATTTTTTGAACACACCTCGTACAGCATGATGGAGGGGGAAAATCGACTCGGTCGACCAAATGCTGGCATCACTGTGTGCGAGACGCTGCCTCAAGGCCCAACCATGTGGAAGTCTGCCCTAAAAAGGTGGTTTCTCCTCAGTAGATGCGGAGCGCCGCATCAGTACTCACCTGCCCTGCTATACGATTATTCTTCAACGGGTATATCAGGAGGTACGTGAGAGGGTTTCTTCACTCACCATTTGACTTGTGGTTTTTTACCATAGTGACTCAGTCACTATGGGTTTTTTCACCACCCTATAGTCATACATATTAGTAAAAGTAACCTTCCTATTCAACCTTCCGTTTGATTAAGATAAAATGCCGAAAGGTAAATTCTTCCCACAACCATTTCTTATCTCTAGCTATCTCTCTTCTTTTGAGAAGGGTTGACTCAATGTCAGGGCTGCGGTAGGGATAGGGCATCCGTGCCTTTTCACTGGTGCAGCAATGACTATTTTAGGTAGCAACCCACTGGTGGGGGCGTTGGTTGGGGCCCCCCCATCTCCTTTCTTTTCTTTCTTCTTCTTTCTTCTTCTTCACTATCAGACTAGTGGTTCTTAACCACAGTCCTCATGCACTGTGGGTTTGTTCACCACCCTAAAGTCTCTCATATTTACAAGCGAACCATCTCCTTAAAATTAACGCATTAGACTTAGAATAAAATGCCTTCCTAGGTCATTTCTATTCTCAACCTTTTCAATACTTCGCTACCTCTCTTCTTTAAGGAGGGTTGACAATATGTTGGGGCTATTTCAGGCCTCGTGCATGCGTGCACTTTCACTAGGACAGAAACAACTATTGTAGGCACTGATGCCACTTTGGCGCCTTGTGTTTTTTCCTCATTGGTCATTCCTAATAACAAAGAGACGTGATTGGACAATTCCGTTGGCGCTAAGGTGGCAACAGTGATTGTGGGTAGCAACTCACTGAAAGGGGCGTTGGTTGGGGTCCCCCCCATCCCCCTTCTTTTCTTTCGTTTCTTCACTCTGCTTTTCGAATACGACCAATTCATACAGCTGAGAGGAGATTGCTTTACTAACCCAGTGGACACAGTTACGTAAATGTTACATAAAAACCACATAACGTTAAGTAGCCGGTTACATAACCTGGGAGTCCCATGTGAGTCACATATGACTCACAATTTCCTATTCACTCACAGAACGACGTGAGGAACAATGTTACATTACAGTTACCTGAATACAAAGCAGAACCTTTACGTAACCGGTACACAAACGTACTGGACTTTTCCAGTACATGTACTGGAAAATTAATGCTGAAAATATCCGTAAAAATTGAAAAAAGATTTATTACGCGGAGTCATTTCGCATATTCCTTTATGTTACAATATCACTGAGGAACTTGATCACATATCTAGATGGAGAGAAAATCCTATCTGCTCAACGGGATTCAAACCTATATTCCTACCTGCCTACCGTCTGACACCTAAGACCTAACCGCTGAGCTATGGCGCGACTCACTGAGTAGCCACCTTGAAAGTCCACATATGCTTCACATTGAGAATACACAAAAGAATAGACTTTGAGAACCTTATGCATGAATCTTATCCGCTACAATTACGATCATTACTCGAAATCTCAATCAAGAAAACTCACGGAATCGAAATTATGCATTTTAATTATAAGGACTGGAATATCCATATTCCAGTACTAGCACTGAAATTTTCCAGTCAAGTTGCACCGTAAATTCCCAGTTCTCACAGTGCAGCTGCAATGTAATCCCATACAGCAAAAGAGTCCCCACGAAGAGCTCCCGTTATGACAGTAAACATGAATTCATTATGAATACTTTGAATTCGAATTAAATTCTTGATAAACAACCTACTGTTCAGAAAGAATTCATGTTGTGAGTTGATGAAGAATTCTCCAGGTATTCAACATGTATTCGTTTTGAATTCATTGAATTCATATTGAATTCATTTTCACTGATACAACGGGGACTGTTCTAAGAACTCACTAAGGAGTCTTCGGGAATTCAAACGGGTTATTTTTGCTGTCTGGGATGGCGATGTCACTTCAATGCTAAAGAATTATGTTATTATTACAAAAAAATTCCATTTCCTTTATGTTCACATCCCAGCGCCCACTGAATGGAACATTGACATAACCGTTACGTACCCAAGTAGCAGAACAGCGCCTTGGGGCACTTCGAATGCGCGTTTCTACCTGGATGAGCTGCTTAACATACAGTAATAGTTCAATCAATGTTGCTTTCGGTGGTCACTGCGTATGTAGCTGAAAAAAAATACTTTCTTGATTTTATACTCATATTTCGAACAGACTCAGTGTTCTTCTGGTTTTCTTGATTTCTTCAGGTTACTTGCATATGTAACTATAGCGTAACATAGAAATAACAAATTGTAACGTATTATGAGCGTAGAATGTTATATCATCGCTACATTCCGAATACATAACAAAAGTATGTAACTTCTGATTTCTATGTTCTGTAATATTTACATACGGTACTACGTAACTAATATACAACAAAAATTCCAAGTCATATTTTCTGAAGGTAAATTGTCTATGTAATTAATACATAACACAGAAGTAATTGTTACGTAACATGAGCGTAAAATATGATATAATTATTACATCACATATATATATAACAGAGTTTAGTAACTTGTGATTACTGTGTTATGTAACATTTACATATGGTGTCCACTGGGAAAGCATTGTCTCTACCTTTTGATAGTAGCATAATGAATAACCATAGCGCAGGTCTTCTATTGGCTTCCATATCCATAGAAATCCGTTGAGGTTGGTCAGCAGTGTTGCGATATTCGTCGGGCTGGGAAATTGCAACTTGGTCATGTGAGCACTATTATCGGTGAACCGCTCAGCGACAAGAATGCTTACGTGTATCAGTGCGAAATGTAGTCCCTGACCAAGCTGCGATTTCCCAGCTCAACGAATATCGCAACCCTGTTGGTTAGGGACGGGAGTGAGAATTGGTCTGACCATTCTAAATTATAAATTCATTAAGGAACACTCCTCATACATCCCGCCAACCAAAACAGGAAAGGCTTAATTTGAATATTAAACTCCTTTTAGGAGGGTATCTAAATTTCTATGCTCCAAAAGGAAAAAAAGAAGCTTTGGCTTATCCCTGGAGGAAATACATTGGAATAAATTCGATTTAAAGGTTACGGCTGTACCAAAAAAAAACCGCGCGCGCAATTTAAGTTGAGATTTAGATTCTAAGGTTAACATTGTATGAAACGATTTCGCTTGAGCGAAAATTAATGAGTGAAGGAATCAATCCTTGATTTGTATGAATTTAAAACTCTTTTTATTTGAATCTTCATAATCAATTTTGTGAATTAACCCTAATTGAGAATTTTATTATTCTGTGACCCGCGTTCCTTTCACTCAGTAAGAATCCTAGGCAATCGACGAGCGAAGGGCATATAAAAGGCCTGTTTACAATGGTATCGTCAAATACCGACGTGCGTATAGATTCCAAACGTCACAATCTTTCATTCCCAAGGAACAAGCGAGTAATCTGACAATTTTGACAGTGTACAACTTATATCAGATAAAAATATTGGAATACACAACTCTCATGATTTGCGATACATTATTTTTAACACGTTTTTTTCTCTGCTTTATGCCCAACAAGAAATTACATAAAGTTATTCGAGAATTCGTTGTGAAGAATAATCAGAATTTTTCTGTACATAGCAACCAGAAAATTCCGATCATGAGATAGGAAATCGATTTCTGGACATGGGATGGATCATGCATATAAGAATTGTGCACTTATTTATTATGCACATAAAAAAATTGAATTAAATTTGTTCACATATTAATTTTAGTTGTTCCTAATACGTTTGATAAATGTGCACTGATAGTCGTGCACAGTGAATTGTACACATGAAAAAAAATGAAAAATATAAAATGCAAGATTGTGCACCTTACATTTTGCACCTTTGGGATATTCAATATTGTTTTCTATGCGCAAGTTTTTGTGAATAAAAATTTTGTGCATGATTACTTGCGCATAAAAAACAATATTGAATATTCCCAAAAGTGCAAAATGTAAGGTGCACAATCTTACATTTTATATTTTTCATTTTTTTTCATGTGTACAATTCACTGTGCACGACTATCAGTGCACATTTATCAAACGTATTAGGAACAACTAAAATTAATATGTGAACAAATTTAATTCAATTTTTTTATGTGCATAATAAATAAGTGCACAATTCTTATGTGCATGATCCATCCCATGTCGATTTCTGGTACATGCCCAATAAACACACACACGTTATTTCAACGTTGAAAGAACGTTAGACTGTCAAACGGACGTCAGTCGTTGATTTCATAACGTTGATTTTTAGTTGAAATTTGATAGGGAAATAGACGACCAGGAATTACGTTTTGATGACGTGTAATTTAAACTAATATTCAAAAATAACCATCAAACGACGTCCTCAAAAAAACGTGTTTTGAACGGGTTTGTTGTTTATAACACCTGGTGTTTGAACTTCAATTGAAGATATTCTGCTGAAAATGTCGAACGACACCGAACAATGGTTAAAATTTCAACAAAGAGCAAGATAGTAAATATTATGGCATACTTTCCAAATTCTGTGATACTCAGAAATACTATTGTTCTCGATATTGAATGAAGAGTTATCAAAATAATTTGTTGGATTCAATTCACGTTTTAAAACCATCATTAGGACACGTCAATATTTGACGTCTTTGAAACGATGTTCAAACCGTTGATATGACGTTATTTTATGGTTGAAAAACACGTGATCCGCCGCGACATTTTTACGTTGAATCAACGCAAGAATGTGACTACTTCACAAAGTGTGATTATTGACTGTTTGTGACGTTTTTAAAACGTGCGTGTGTTTACTGGGTGTGTATAAAATTCACCATAAATTCAACTGAAAATTCTAAACTTTATGGGATGTTTAATATTATTTTTCAACAAATTTCGAGTAAAATACGGAAAACTCCTAACGCATGTATGTATTAATACTTCCGAACATTTATATGAAGTTTTCCCTAGAAATTTGTCACAGTGTTTGTCATTCTCCAGAATTTTTCATGGAATATAAGTTGAAGAGTATTAAATTTACCATCTTTTTCTCAAGTAATTTTTGGATTTCAAGAAAGCAAGTACATTTACGATGCACAAAACCCTCATCGATCACCCAATATGGAACCAAAGAACCATTATCCAAACGTCAACTGTATCTCGCTTCCAGGAAATTGATGTCAATTTCATAACCCCCCATTCAAAGATCCGAAAGCATTGGAACGATACTTAAATAGCAAGTGACAAGACAATTGTCAAACGTAACGATCGGTGAATTCGTAACTGATACTAAACTAAACTCTTCTCAACTGTATCTATTCTGGTAATTTCCAACCGAGAGTTGTCACGTTCAAAATAGATTAGAATATTTTTAGAAATACTTGTCGAGTACTCTCCCTCTTTCTCTTTTCGTTGTAGCCTAAAAAAATTTGACCTGACCTGTAATATAATTCTCAGCACGTGACGGTTTACAGTTTTGCTTTGTTCCGAAAAGATGGAAAGAAAATTTTATAAGAATATTGTCGGAAGTCTCTGCGATGGTTGGTATTACAGTTTCAGGGGAACGAGAATCATTTTGATGTAATTAAGAGGATCAGTTGTATCCCTTTATCACGTATCACTGGATCAAAAGCTTAATTCGATAGAGATTAAATAAATTGAACTACTTCGAACGTACACCACACGGACTATGAAACCGAAAATAATTGGGAATGTTCATCGCGTCCCAAATCGATAAATTTGTTGAAACGAATTCAAAATTTTCATTAACTCGCTATCTTCCGAATGCTTTGAAAATTCGATGAGTGGGTTTTTTTATTTAATTTCACGCTACGCGTTCCATGTAAATACAGAATTCATTTGGTCTACTCGTGGATCCAATATGACGCACATTTATTGGATAATAATCTGTTGAAACGGATTTTGAAGTACGTTGAATATAAATTTGGAGTCAAAATTACGGAATTGGATGTGCCTGATCTGAAGATGAATTATGACGAACGGCATCGATTACAGGTAATCTACGTTACGTTAATCTATATAAACATTTAGATAAATCGTTACTCCATTAAAGATGTAGAGTTTTTATAATACTCCTTCATTGGATACATGAGGCGTTTGATAACTAGGGGATGGGTGGTCAAAATTGTTGTAAACGAAATGAAATCACAACTTGGATACACGTTACAGTGAATCCAATGTGGTGTCAGATACTTCACTATTCGACGACTGATTGAATAACATTCGAGATTCATTCTAAAGGTGATAATTGACGAGAACCGTTCGAAAAAAAAAATAAAACCAGCACACTGAAAGAAGAGTTTGTTTGTGACAAAGAAGGCTTATTAATTATAAACAAACCATCTTTGGGTCGGATGAGATTTGTTAATAGTTAATAAACCTTATTTGAAACCTTGATTGGAATAAATTTAAAATACTTTTGTCTGAGTATAAGAAGGACTGGCTATCGAACTATTGAGCTCCGTGCCTGATAGACCCAGCATGTAAAGTTAGTATACGCGTACCTTGCGATACGTTGCCGTAAAGGCATTATAGCGAGCCGTTGAGCGTGTTTGCCCTTAATTGACAAGTTCCATTGCCAAAGGCTAGGCGTTGCCTATTACTGCCTCGCGCACAGCAACCAAGAATATATTCATATGGATATAAGAAGTATGAACACATCATTTGTTTTGTGTCATACTTCACCCTTGAACGTCACGCGGTGTAGATGCTTTGTCACTACCGTCGATTACTACACTTCTGTTCAAGTGTTTCAGAAGTTTTCTAAACGTGGAAATCAGCAATCCTCACTGCTTATATTTAAGAAGAAGAGAAGGAGAAGAATTTGGACCCCCAAAGTTCAGGTCCATCGGCACCGGTGGATTACTTGGAGCCCAAAGTTCCTCAACAATGCTTCAAGTGTCAGCGACTTCATTATGTACCTAGTTTGTGTCATTATTTTCGAAGTTGCGTCAAGTTCAATTATATCAAATGTCAAACTGTAAACTGTAAGGAGTTAAATGCGAAAACTGCATTGATAAACACACTAATTACGTTAAGAACAGAATATTTTTTTATGGGAACATAATTTTTGTTACCATTGAAAAATTTTTTTCAAAAATGCGGTCCCATTTTATCTAGGAAAGATAATTATTCGGAAATCATTTGAAGACTTTCTGAGTACTGCACTGAGAAAAAAACAACATGGTCACAGAAACAATGCTCGCATGGTAAAGGATTTATGGTTACAGTCGTGACTTGGAATTTGGTTCTGATAACCAGGAAAACGAAACAAAATCGCAAAAATCTAGTTCTGACAACTACATGCCATGGTCAAAGTCAAAAACATGGCTATGGGAGTCAAAATCATCTCTCAGTGTGAGAATTTTCTTCATATAAATTGTCTGTTAAGTTCAGAAGAAGGATTCCAGTACGCATTTTTAGACCTCTCTGAAAGATGTCTTGAAGAGATCCGAAAGATGTTTTCCCTATTAAAACTGCCAGACAAATCCGGATGAATCCTAGCAGTTCCTGGGACAGAAACCGAGCCTAACCAGACAAGTTCCTGCCTGGTTCTGTCGCTTTTTGTCTCAGGAACTGCTGGGATCTGCTTGGCATTTTCAGCAGGGTTATACAATAAATTTAAGTATTCTAAAGACATGTTATCGAAGATATCTTTATAATACCTTAGGTTTATAATTTCGTATAAAATCGAGGGGCTGTCGAAGTTATGTCATTTCATTCGATGATTCTCTGCGTTAAAAAATGGCTCCAATGATTCAGCAGTTGGAATCACTTGCGAGGCAATGCGAGTTAGTGCGAGTTAGTGCGAATCGCTTGGGAGTTGAGTGACTCTCACTGACTCCCATTGACTCTCGAGTGACTCGCTCTAACTCGCTAGTGATTTCTATGTGACTCCTACCGTTGAATGATGACTCTCTTCGATTCAGTTCTGTATTCCAAAATGATTGCTCGGATTGAAATTCATTGACTCACGGGTGAACAGCCCCTCGTACAAAATATCTCTCAGAGTGTCCCGGAAAACTTCTGCAGAAACGTTCACTTTCAAATACAAGCAACGACATGTCTTGCATGTCATGCAAGATCCTTCTGCACCTAAAGGATATCACAGGCATATGCCGATAATGTGAAAATGTCAAAGAATACACAGATTAGTTCGTCACTCACCTTTTGTTTCTTCTGATGCTAACGTTCAAACAGTACCCAGTGTAAACATAGCAATGTTATTTCAACAATAAAATATTCACCTATAGCAAAAGTTTACCTAATACGTGATTTATATGAATAAGTTTATAACTGTTATGATACCTTCTACAATCGAGTTACGTAACATACAACGACTCCTGAAATTCGAACGCTTTGAAAGGACAAAGAGTGTCGCTTATACCATGTCAGAAACTTTTGCATGAACTTCACATGCGATGTATTGAAATTATATTCCAAGTGCATGTATCGAGATTCGTATTCAGATTTCGTGGACAATGTATAACGTAAACACGCATGAAATGATTTTCAAAATCAGAACATGAATCTTTGCAATTCATGCAAACCCCGTGAAACATTCGGAACATTACATAAATTAATTGATTCTAAAATTTTTTCAACAACTTTCCTCCGAATTTCTCCAAACATTCTCTGTTCCAACATTCTTTTCCGACATGAGATATTTCTTCAAAGACGAATAGACGAACGGATGTCTCCAATATTTCTGCCGCAGATTATTTTTGAAAAAAGATGACGGAGACATTCTGTTCGTATTTTTCGCTCGATCAATATCTCTCACGTTTTATGGGAACATTAACTTTATGCCTTTGCATGTTTTTGCACAGAAAGAAGCATCGATACATTAGAAATACGAATATAATATACACGCACACATATGTGATTCTATAAGAAGGAGATGAGAAAAAATACCATCTTGGATCATTCACGTCTCGCGAATTCATGAATGTTGAAAATATGTATGATCCGAGGTGCACGTTTGAGTTTTTTCTCGAGTCGAATATGGTACGTCATAACTCACTGGAAGAAACGATGGATATACGTGAACATATGTATGTATATACATAAAATGAAGAACCGCAATTGTATGTACAATGTATGTATTATGCACATCACAGTATCAACCATATTTCGTCTTTATAAAATGTGAGAGTTTTTCTTATTGGTCTTGGGATATGAATCATTCTAACAAAACAATCCGACCTGCAGAGATCTCTTGTAAATATTGTGAATTGAATGTAAATTGACTCTTTCTTTTAATCTAATTCAAATTCCGCTTCAAGTTGGGGAGAAGAAAAAGAAGGAGAAGAAAAAGAGTAAAATATCTCAAGCATCGATATGCGAATTGTATGTTTATAAATTTTCAACACGTCATTCTCTTTTTTTGTTTCTGCTCTACTCTCTGGTTCTATATTATCGATGGAACGTCTTACACTTCGGTGATTTATCCCTTTCTGACCTGACGTCGATTCCAATGGACATAGAATTTAGCAAATTATCAAAATCGTTCCACAAATCAGAGCAGTTTGAAACCTATAATACCATCAAGATGAAGGTGTCAATCGACGGATAAGGAAATTATTCAAAATTATATTTTCAGTATGGTATGTTTTCAATCGGAACTAATGTGATAAGAATTTCGAAATTTTTGATACTGCAATTTTCATTACTTAAACCAATTTTACTGATTCTACAGGATGCAGTTTAAATATTCAAAAAAATATGTTCAACTTCAAAGAGATTTTGAGTACCAAAAATTGTTTTTCATATTTTAAAGTATTTTAATACACAGCTATATTATGCAACAACATCTTGTATCCATTACAATGAACACTGGGTGCCTGTTGGCAAAATTCATCTACAACAAGGTAACAAGTGTACATTGAAACAGATAGAATACTAGACTGAAAAAAGGCTGGGAACAGTTGTCAAATATACTCCTCAACTACGACTAACCGAGTATCCAATAACACTCATAAAATAATTGATGACAATTATTACATTTCATGTACGTGTTCATAATGATTAAGTATTTCAGGAATTTATGAATACCGTTGACATTTGTTCAATGTTATTGAATATTTGATCGGTCATATTTAAGAATATATATTTGATAACTGTTACATTCGGTGGATTTAATGCGGTCCCTGCAAATTTCATCAACTTAAGAACACTCACAATTACATCCCAATTGTAACCATAATATTTGAATCCGAAACTTTTCAACGATCTCATCGATCTAGATGAATCATTTCTCAAGTGTTTAGGAGTTTGAAATTCAATTTTTATCAAAAATTTGTGAATTATGGCATAGTTTCCCACAACTCCTCAGAAGTAACAGGGAACAGATCAAATCCACCCGCAATACCAATTCTTTCTTCCAGTGAAGATGAACAAAAATTAACATGAAGAAAATTCTTACGGTTGGCCGACGTATAAAAATGACTAGAAATTAATAATCATGTTCCAATGGATTCCAAGATAAAAATCCGTTAGAAGAAAGTTGTAACATTGAAGTTTCAACTCTTAAGAAAGTTGTAACTCTTATGACATTGGAGTTTTTAGTGGTATCATTGCAGGATGTCCAGCCTCGGAGAATTCTAATGGAATCAATCAGTCATATAATCAGGTTAAACGCAATGATCAATGAAACAAATAGAAAATTCCCGAACTGAACACTCTGCACTGATACTACTTTGCATGTGGCGCCCATCCCTGGTGAAAATAAAGTGCTACACTGTAGTTATAGTGCCATGCGAGGTTCATCCGAATGTACCCGGAGTGGTGTTTCGCGCCGTGGAATGCATCGCAAATGTATTTTGTTACACTTCGTTTTTACCAG
Organism: Gonatopus flavifemur; assembly: GCA_018340375.1. Taxonomy (NCBI): domain Eukaryota; kingdom Metazoa; phylum Arthropoda; class Insecta; order Hymenoptera; family Dryinidae; genus Gonatopus; species Gonatopus flavifemur. Next base: position 355,870 of record JAFFJZ010000029.1, on the reverse strand, counting down.
GGATATGCTACGTAGGTGGGGGTTGAAAATAGAAAAAAAAATATAAGCTGATACTCTGTTTTGTTTCTAAACACTTATCAACGGCCTGTATTTATAATTAATGAATGTTTCTTCTAGAAAATTACCCATCTCGTTGGAATTCTTTGTAATTTTCGTTTGATATATTGAATCATTGAAATTAAATGAAGATTTATTACGAATAGTGATATACAAATATTTTTCATTTTTCCCCCTACGTTTTAATCATAGGCACCCTGTGTCCATTGGAATGGACATATCAGTAATTTTTAATCTGTAAAAATTCAGAGTTCATACTAGGAGCTATAGAGAAACTATCGCCTATTAAAGAAAAATTGTTATTATTATCAGAATTAAGCCAAATCGGAAAGGGTTATTCTTCCATAATTCGATTTGTATAGAATCACAATTAGACAATTGTTCGTATGTAAATTGAAAATCGACTCCATACTGACGCAGTACCATCTCCAGAGTTCTCGGTGTTGAAAAATTCAAACAATCATCACAGGGTCAATTGATTCGACAGTACTGACCCTAGGTTGGAAACATAACAACATTTCACATCACGCCCACACTATGAAAGATGTATGTAAAATTACACAATAAACCATAATAATTTTATGTATAGTTGTTTCAACTGACAAATATCATCAGCATTTCATTCAAATTTGTTGCAATTTCACAATCGTTCCTTATAATGGAAATTCAACGAATTTTCGAATTCGAATCCACTGGTGAAAAACAAAAATGGAGCTAAACATTGCCACAACATTGTTAATCTTCCACATTCCGAAGAAGATAATAATGCATTGAACCAGAATTACATGTATTACAGGGATTTGTTGATCATCTCTTTCGGAATGGTTTAGTGCCTCTATTGGGTCGAAAGAAGATACTTTCATGACTAAAGAGCCTCAAGGTTATTCCAAAGAATTATCATGGAGGAATCTTTATAGGGAATGCTTGCCGGAGACTTCTAAGGAAAGTGGAGAAATTAAATGGTCCTGAGATTTACCAAGACCACGGAAACTTGAAACCAATACCCTTCATCGACACTTTCAAAGCTATGGATAAAGTTATTAGCTGGGCCTTTTCTACTCGGTATGTTGAATCTAATTTGGATGAACATCTTTAAAAATTAAAAACGACAATGAAAGCTACCGAAATATTCATCCACATCGCACAATTGTCTCAGTAATAAGGTCTATTAAGCTATCTGACCATTTCCATCTAACTGCAATCGGACCGATTGCATCTTTTTTTGCTATTTTTTTGCAATATTTTGCCGTAAGGATCAATTTTTTTGCTCCAGCCGTTACCAAGATACAGTGAGTTAGATAGGTTAAGTATTAAGCTATCTAGAAATCGGAAAAATGGCATGAAGGGGGCGTTGTAGGGGAAAAAGGATTACATGGGATTTTTTTGCTTTTTTTTGCTGTCAGATAGGATATGTCATTTTTTTTTAATTTGAAAAAAAAAAATTTTCGAAAAAATTTTTCAGAAAAAATGTGATATTGCACATACCTTTTTCCTATCACAAGTAATGTGAAACTTACGATAGACAAGCTATCGTAGTTTATGTGATATTGCACATACCTTTTTTCTATCACAAGTAATGTGAAACTCACGATAGACAAGCTATCGTAGTTTATGTGATATTTCACATACCTTTTTTCTATCACAAGTAATGTGAACCTTACGATAGACAAGCTATCGTAGTTTATGTGATATTTCACATACCTTTTTTCTATCACAAGTAATGTGAACCTTACGATAGACAAGCTATCGTAGTTTATGTGATATTGCACATACCTTTTTTCTATCACAAGTAATGTGAAACTTACGATAGGCATTCAATCGTTGTCGATCACAAATATAAGCAATCGTGAAGCATGTGGAATGAACGATAGATAGTCTATCGTATAGCGATTCAAAGTTACTGAATCCTGATTGACTGGAATCCCGAAAATTTCAGACTGCCGTAACTCAGGAACGAAAGACGGAGAGTGAACTAGATGGTAGCAAAAGAATCGAAGAGTCAACTAGATGGGAGTAAAAAAATCGGAGAGTGAACTAGATGGTAGCAAAAGATTCTAGAGTGAACTAGGTGGTCCTGAAAGTCCCAGTATCAACTTATTGGAAGCAGGAAACCCAAAAGTTCATCCAACTGGCCGCGAAATATCCGGTCATTGGTCTTGATAGCTTCTTGGATTCCTAGAGTGACAAAATGCCGAAAATGAAATTCCCAAATCTAAACACAAAATCGCACAAGCTATCCGGTGGCAGGAAATAAGCAAGAAAACCTCATTCAAACGTCCCTTGTACTCAGTCTCTTTATGCCTCCCACCTGATTTCCAAAGACCTCAATACCTACCTCCTCCAACCCGCCGCACTTTGACAACGGCTGTAGCAAACAAATCGTTTTGCAAAAAAATGGTCATATATGACCATATATAATCCCTACCTAATCCATATTAAATCTATGTATGACCCATATATGACCCATATATAATTCATATGTAATCCATATATGATCCATGAATGCAAGATTTTTTCACATATGAAAAAAATTCTGTCATATATGGAATATTCTCCATATATGGATTATATATGCATTATATATGGATCATATATGGTCATATATGGATTGTATATGGATTATATATGATTCCACACGTTTTCATATATTGACCATATATGGATTATATATGTATTATGTATGAATTATGTATGGGTCATATATGTTTACTTTTTACTAGGGAGTGGGACTAATCGAGACTTTTTGTGTCAACATTGTAGAACTCTTGATAGAAGAATGATAGGGACTTGATTTTTTTTTTAATGGAGGGAAGACATTCCAGATTTGAGGAAGAATATCCAGAAAGTCCGATGAGCCCGTTCAGACCTTGAGAAAATTCATGGAAAATGAGATTTTTGAGCAAAAATACGAATTTTCCATGATTTAAGAGGGTAAACAATTTATAGTCAATGTGTTATGCATCATTTCTTATGTAGTTTGATATGCTGAATCCAAATTTGGGAACACAATGTGTTTATCTCTTCAAGTTTTCCCGGAAAACGCAGTTAATGTATGAAAATGCGGTTTTAACGGTTATTTATATGATTCAAAGAGGAGAAAATAATTCGATCGGTGGATTATACATCATTCCACATGGGTTTCCATACGCTGAATCCAAATCTGGAAACAGAATTCGTCTATCTTTCCAGGTTCTTCCGGAAAAATTGGATAAAGTGAAGAAATCTGATGGAATCTCCATTTTACTATTATTTATAGAATTTGTAGGGGAGACAATGTTTTACTCGATGTATATACATCATTCTTTATAGACTTCGAATTCTTTCCACTCCAGCTGCATTTTCCGGAAGGCCTTGGAAAGATCAACATATTCTGTTCTCAGATTTAGATTTAGCGTACCGTACCCCTTGGAGAATGATGTGTAATACATCGATGAAATCATTTTCTCCCCTCTTATTCATGTATAATACATCGATGAAATCATTTTCTCCCCTCTTATTCATGTAAATAATCGTGAAATCCGCATCTTCTTACTTTAATTGTGTTTTCTGGGAAAACTTGAAAAGATAAACACATTTGGTTTCCAGATGTGGATTCAACACATCAAAATACATGAGAAGCCATGCATAACACATTGACTAAAAATTGTTTACCCTCTTGAGTCATGAAAAATTCGTATTTTTGCTCAAAAATCTCATTTCCCATGAATTTTCTCAAGGTCTCAACGGGCTCATCGGACTTTCTGGATATTTTTCCTCAAATCTGGAATGTCTGCTCTTCATTAAAAAAAAAAAATCAAGTCCCTATCATTCTTCTATCAAGAGTTCTACAATTTTGACACAAAAATTCTCGATTAGTCCCACTGTGAAGTTCGATCGAAGGGTGGTTTCTACCCTTAAACCCCCACCATTGCCGATATAAAAAAATACGTGTCGATTATTTTTCGATGTTTCACAAGTATGCAAAGTTCCATTAAAATCGGTGAGTGACACTTCCGTAAGTCTCCTTGTGAGACACTTGTGCTATGTGGCCAAGACTAGCCGATCCATATATTTTCGACCATCTTGGAGATTGCATCCAATATCTCAGACGAAGTGGTCTTGGAATTTGGCCCATGCATCAGGGGTTTGAACAATATTGGACCGTAATCGAATTGATTTTATTGATTAACTGAGACGAGCTGTTGTTGAATTTTCTTCATTTCACGCCCATAAATCCATGCCCATTTTGTAAATTATCCATGAAAATGTAAGATTTTCATCATTTGTTCCGAGATCAAGCGTGTAAACTAGTGACGAACTGGCTTTTATCAAGTTCCCCGGCTGGGAATTCTGTTGAACTCTCTAGACGGAACATGCTCTCGGGGGGAATCAAGATTTTATTACAATTCCTAGACGAAAAAGAAAAAAGAAAACAGAAAACTGGAAACTGAATGGGCCCCCGGTGATCGCAAGGTAGCTGGGTGGGTTCGTCCGACACTGGTGTGAACTCAAATCAACAATTATGAATTTCAGAAGATCAAAATAAGGTGAATAAAAAAAAACGCGTAATTATATTTCGCTAAGTGATGTATTATTAGATATTTTGGCTGAATCATGAACTACTTCTACAAATAGGGAGAGAGACAAATAATTTGATACACAAATTATATCTTTTGTGTAAAAAAAATAATGAATAGAAAACATTGAAATGAATTTTCTATGTACGGAAAGATCCAGTAGAGTTGATAAAGTGGAAATAACAAAGCAGAAACTTACAAACAGCGACGCTGATTCCTTTGAAACTGGTTGAGATGACGATGTATAGCTATCATCCCAGTTTCCATATGCATGATCTTGTATACATTCTTGGTTCTAACAATTCTCGTAAATCCTCTTTTGAGAGAGATTCTCCCCTGCGATTTCCAATGCTGGGACATTGTTTGATTTACTCTTCAATTTGATTGCTACAAGCAGTGCACACTAATTCATACTCTCTTTTTGTTTTTTCTGCACTTCTTAGGGATCGTCCATAAACCACGTGGCCTTTTTATTTGTTGCATTCCTTGTTGCACCAACTTCAGACATAAAGAGTGCGATAGAGAAGGAAGTGAAAAAAAGACCACGTGTTTTATGGACGATCCCTTATGGGGAAAGGGAAACACAACACACAGGGCCGCCAATACTGACTCAAGATTTTTACTATAACTGCCAGTAACAAATCCAAAACTACCACAACTGGCGAGGAGTTGAAATGATAATCTTATTTTATATAAGCACCAGTATAAAATTGATAACCGTTGATCAATTAGTGCCAGTTGGCAAACAGTAATGATTTTGAATAGGATTAATCGTTTCTACTGAAGTCTGGGGAATACAACCTCGTCAATACACCAGCCCATTTGTAATTTGTCCCGGCAATTCGCACACGGATTCGTACAATGATAGACCAAAGGAGATACTTTCGATAACATAAAATTCGCTTCCCTACTAAAGGAAAAGATGAAAGATGAACTGAATCCAGTTGATCCATTTGATCCAGTTGGCTCCCAACATCAACTACTTTTCCACTCTTTTCCTTCTCACTGTTGCACTCGATAGAAATTCTTACAATTACCTTAAACTTGAACCGTTCCTACATACCTCGCGTTACGCTCTACGTTCACCGCTTTGAACCAGAATCGTTAATATTTCCGCGAATTGGATAAACGTTTGTCTTGTTTATACAGTAGACTGGGCTATTAATTCTCGTAAACATTACAAGATTCATATATCCGTTTATGCATAAATACATATTCACCTCCGGATATATATTGATGTTTATGGCCGTAACGTAAGCTCGCTTCATTCGCATTTTTATGACTCGAATCCTCGTTCCGCTCACAAATGAGAAGAAGATATGCCCTTGTTCGTAATATGCATGCATGAATTGGTACTCGTCGAACAACTTACATGCCGATGCGCCACCACTCTCTAAAGTTAATTAAATTTTCGAAGACTCGGTTACATTAGCTCATTTATCTTCAAATTTGTTTCATCATGTATATCTCTGTGAATCGATTTTAGATTCCTCATGTTCTATTTATCTTGTTAATGAAGGTATCGATTTGTTATGTAAAAGGACGTATGTATTCCTTTGCTGCTTTGTTGCACACTCGTATCCCTGGTGAAAATGGAAGCGGGAAAGGAGAGCAAACGAAGCATATGCTGGAAGGTAACAAAAACATTAATGAAAAGTATACAGAGCTTAAATGGAAAGGATACAAATAGTATGCGAAGCGGGAGTTGAAACAAAAGAAACGTATAAAATTTAAGAAATGTAATTTACAAAATTGAACGCCATAGCGAGGATCGAACCGGTGACTTTTACCATGGTAACCGAGGGTCTTATCCACTCAGGCATTGATCGTCGTTGGGATCGATCGCATAAAGATATTATTTGAAATCAGAATAGGTATGATTCGCATACGTTTAATATAACTCACTATTACTTCACGTGAAGAGTGTGTGAAACGGGATCGAAAGCTTATGAAGCGTATATGGAACGTATGATTTCATTACTCCACAGTGAAGGGGCATTACACGTTTCATGAAGAGGGAATTGAAACATTTTTCGCTTCGTTTACGCTTCCTCTGCGCTTTGTGTATCGTTTCATTTTCACCAGGGATGAATTGGATTGAATGTGAAATCTATAGCTTTGTCTAATAATTTCTGTGTCCTTCGCTTGTCTTTAGACGTATGATTGATGTTTATTCTTCTGCAATGTTCCTATCGGAGCTGTATTGGAATACTTTTTTGTTATATGTATATTATGTAATATGTAACATTGTTGCAACATAGAAGGGTTCAATTCGAGAAACAATGTTGAAGCATGAACGTCATGGATAAAACAGAGCAGAGGAAAAATTGGGGTAGAAGAAATGTTCTCGATTCAAGTGATATGTATATAAATTGCGATATTTACTTCCCACCTTGTCTTGTCCTGTCTTATCCTGTCTTGTGGAAGTAAAGCGTAGTTCCACGTTCGGAGATGTTCCATTCTATCCTAAGAAAATTGAGAGGTGATTCCAACCGCAGGCGAGGGTGAAAGGAGTGTTACCGTATCCAATTCTTCATAAAACCAATGTTACCACAATGCATATGCCCTCAGGATTTTTCAAATTCATCTGGAATGTACTGCATACGTTATACATCTAAGAATATTTGGGGTAACCTCAATATTCTCTGAGATATAGACCATAATTTCTTTACACTTTAAAGTGTTCGACTGAATGTGACTACGACTTACTTGAAAACTTAAATGGATCCTGAGATGAACTGATATCATAACAATTAGAGTCAAGTGGGGTGAAATGACACACTTTCCCGCTTCCCTACGGCATAGAATAATACATGAAACCTCGTTTACTTAAGGGAGATGTGAAGTTCCAATTTGAATCTTCAGATCTTCCTCGAGTAAACGAGGTTTCGTGTATTATTTCATGCTGTAGGAAAGCGAGAAAGTACGTCATCTCACCCCGTCTTCCTCTATAACTGGAGTGGGAATCGCTAGTATTCAACAAAGATGTTGCAAATGACTACAGTATGGTCAGGATGGGATCTCCGTATAAACAATTTTGTAATTTGTAACAATCATTTTTCCTTTCGCATGGAAGTCTACTTTAGAAATTTCGTTGAGCGTATCAAACCCTGTATATCCACTGAAGACTGAATTTATGAATTTTATGAATATATATTCTGGATAGATATGTTGAAAACCAATATTTTTATTGAGATGAAATTCAATAATTCCAATAATTATCGTTATAATTGTCATCTTCATGTATTCAAGTAGACTTGTCAAGAACTGTTTTCAATTGAAATGAAAGAATCGTTTTCCTCTCATTTGGAGTGATTATTCCTCTTCTCGTGAACTCAACATCAAAGGATAGTGACGCCAGTCAGAATAGGTGACAAAAGAAAATAAAAACAGTTTCTAAAATTAGCCATTATCGTGACAACATCCATTATCATTGACCTGAGAATAAATATCGGTGGACTTCACTGTAATGAGAGTGCTCTTCTCACTATTTTTAGAGAAATCTTCATTTTTTTTCCTCCTTACTTTATCGATCAATGTTCTCCCGTGATAAGTGTTCATCACAGTGAGCTATCTGTCGTGGCAGAATACATCGAATATTTGATTTGATTAGACAATTCTTTCGGAAGGACTAGTAATTCCCTGCAAACGTTCACTTCTGAAGGGGATCTATTTCTAGTAGCAAATAATTAAGTTTTTGTTTTGTGTTTTGATATATGTGATACATAAACAATAGGAAATTCTTGATAAAATTCATTACCGCATTGTAAATGCTCTTAGCAAATGAAGGGGACTTCCGCGACTGTTTAACTAGTCCCTGTGTCGTTGTTTGCATTCATGTTACAATTCGAATGCAAACAATGAACCAAAATTTGGAAAATACAGTACACTCGCATTATTTGGACACGAAAACATAGATTCGCTACTCAATCTGTATCAATCAATGAAGTACAAAATAACCAAACCAAGTATACTGAAAATTAACATCTGTTATTCATGTACACTAATTTCTTTTCAGATTCTTTTCAGATAGGAGACGAAAATTGAGAAAAAAAACCCAACCAAAACTATTAAAATTTCTTTTGGAAAAGGAAAAACTTGTATTCTTTGGAATTATTGATCGAAGAAAAGCCTTGAAGCGTTATAGGATTCAGCCCTCGACAGCTATACGAAATACCCGAACGCGCTATTCATTCTCAAATCCTACCCCATGAATTTTCATTACCGTGAAAACAACATATCAACAACTTCCTCACACTTCTTTGAAGTAAAGTAAGTTCGTTACCTGAGATGTAAGAAGGCTTATCCTTCTCGAGTTATGTGATCATCTAGGGACAACTTGTTACTTGTCACTTGATATTCCCAGAAGACTCAAGATCTGGAGAAAATATATGTTCTCCGCACATTCACTCGCCACTAAGATACAAGCAAACGAGAGATAATTTGACTTCAGATTTTGCACGTGTGTTCTTGTTCTTATTCTCCGATAGACAAACTTACAACGGTATCCATGTAATTCATGATTAAGATGAAAACTCATTCATAATCCACGATTATGAAAGAAAGAACGATATGTGAGGGAGATAAAAGAAACAGTATGATGGTTTATCCGTGGATTGAAATCTCTCTCACGATGTGCTTCCTATTCGAAAAGAAAAGAAGAAAGAAAAGAACTGTGGATCGAGTCTGGTGACGCGGAAAAAAACAGCTTTGTTTCCATTCTCCCGAAGGAAATGAAGAGAAGAGGGGGCGAAAGCGGATAGACGATAGGAGGAAAAGGAAACGAAAACCAAATGAAAAAATTAGGTCAACGGTGGTCGTTGCTTTGGAAAATTCTTACCGTCTTATTTCATTTTGTTCAATAAATTCAACAGGCTAACGGGACTCTAATGGTATGAAAGATATTGTAGTTGTTGACATTCTGTTTCCGCAGAGTTGAAATTCCTGATGAATTTCGTGGGGTAAAAACAAATATATCAAGTTACGGATATATATTTACAGAAGGGACCTCAAAACGTTCAGCAACAGCTTTCTTATTCTCTGGTGTAATTCTTGGCAGGGAGTTGTTATAGATTCCCCCGGATAAATAACATTATATTCTTATCATATGAGGAATGAAATTGATTTTCATTTAAAATATTCCAGGAATAAGTTCTAATAAGTATATTCTTTAAATAACAAAATATGTGGCCTGTATAAGTGGATTGACTTGAATGTAATTAGATTCCATTACAAGGTGCGGTGGGACCTTGACATGAAGTACATCTGTTCTTCTTAGACAACTTAGAAAATTGGGATTACTTCTGCACTTAAAGATTAACTTTTCATTCATTTTTTTCAGGAATTTCAGTTCCAGAGGATGATTACAAACTATAAATACTAAAATTGATCACAGCTGAACATAATTCATCCACCAATGTCTTATTACATCTCAGGTACTGAAATTGTAATTTGAATGAAAAAAAATATCCTTTCTTTCTACGTAGCGATTAAAACGCCTATAGATCCCTGTTGAAAATGCCAGGCAAGTTCAGATGAATCTTAGCGATTCGTGGGACAAAAACTGAGTAGAGCAAAGTTATTTACCTCAATTTATGACACGGTTTAATTACAACCCAAACAGACACGAAGATATCTTTTAGAATTCTAAAGGATATCTTCCAAAAGTACAAGAAGTCTTAAAGAATTTTCTAAAAGATATCTTTTCGTATTCGAAAAGATGTCTTATGCAACAGGAATAGATTTCTAAAAGATGTCTCGGAGACCTCTCCAAGATATCTTTAAGAAGAAATTAAGAAATCTAAAAGAGTTCTCCAAGATTTCTTAAACCCTAGTAAAAATGAATCATATAAGGACATACATAAAGCATATAGAAACCATACATGGTCATATATGACCATATATAATTCATACGCAATCCATATTGAATCCGTATATGATCATATATGGCCCATACAGAATCCATATATGACCTTTCGATGCAAGACTTTCCCATACATGTGAAAAAATTCTGTCACATATGAAATACTTTTCGTATATGGATTTTATATGGATTATATATGAGTCATATATGATCATATATGGATTACATATGGATTAAATATGGATTGTATATGATTCTATGCATCTTCATATATGACTCGTATATGAATTTTATATGTATTATGTATGGATTATGTATGGGTCATATATGTTCGTTTTTTACTAGGGAAGATGTCTTGCAAAATTCATAAAAATGTCTTGGAAGAAGCTTGAATTTATTCACGAAAAAAAATTCTAACACCTCTTCTTTTTCCTTCTCCTCCCTCCCCCCATATTTGTCTTTGTCGCTCTCGCGTTGACTTTATCTCAATCCTTGAGGTTGCGGGAATCGAACCCGCGCATCTTACGACGTACTTACGCTTCAGTGACCTGAGCTATAGAGACAGATCGGCTTTGATGCTTATGATTGTCAATATAACACAGTGGAATCGTGTCAGTGGTGTACATTTTCAAAGTAGAAGTGATCTTTTGAAAAAACTGTTATTATATAAACAAATGTCAGATAAGTTGGTCGTGGATACCACAGATTCTTCCTACATTATTTCTAGGGGTGTGCGGGTACCCGAGTCATCGGGTTTTTATCGGGTCGGGTCGGGTCGGGTACCCGTCGGGTCGGGTTTTTCAATTACCCGAGTTTTTCGGGTACCCGATTACATTCGGGTAATTCAAATATAGCAAACGTTTCCCTCAGCAGGAAATATTGTGACAGCAACTCGATCAAGATTGCTGACAAAACATGTGGGAGAGTTGTGCTTCCTCCATTCAAATTTAAAAATATGGAAAAAGAATGATATTTATAAGAAGAATATTCATTTTCATTGATGTTCAAGATTCTATATTGTGGTTACTAAATACGAAAATAGATAATATATTATTTATGAGATATAAATGTGATTATATTTTTTAATTGAATTAGAAAATAAATATAAACATTCCATGAAGCAATTTGGAGATTCCTCAATCCGCTGCATAATCAATTACATGGAGTAACAACCCTAATAGACTTGTAGTGAATATGGCATTCTTCATATTAGAATCGAATTCATATGAAATCCCCTTATTCCTACAATCGCTCAAGACAATTTGTCCTTAAAATATCAACGGCAATGGCAACTTCGAATAGAAGTTGAAAATATTAAATTTAAGCGATTTTATTATATTCGGGTACCCGACTTGGAAAACCCGATTTAATCGGGTACCCGACCCGACCCGACCCGACCCGAAAAGAAATACAAATACCCGAACCCGACCCGACCCGATAAAAAGTGCTACCCGCACACCCCTAATTATTTCTATCCCAACGTTATTGAAGAATAACTTATTAATGAGTATGAATGAGAATTTTTTTGAATTTACTTGAAGGCTGTACATAAAATTGAGCGTAAAAAGTTCAGTGATTTGTGAAATATTTGTGTCTTGAAGATTCGTTAATTCCAGCGCGGGTATTAAAAGGTTACAAAATCGTAATTTTTGCAGAATTTAAAATCTCTTGGCATGTTTGTAGATTTTCCAAGCTTTCGATTTGTGACCGAATTTATCACATGTGTAATTCGATTATAATTAAAGGCACATTCCGAGTGTTATTCATGTCAATTCATATGATTAGGTATTTATAACCTAAACCTGCTGACAGTCTATCTTCTTGAACATATTTTGTTAAAGTCTTCCAGGAAAATATCTTTCAAACGCTTCTCAAAGATATCTTCAAGATATCTCGCATGGTCGTCTTGGAGATGTCCTGAATCGAGACATCTTTTAGAAATCTTTCACAAGATGTCTTTCCAACACTTCTGAAAGATATCTTTAAGAACTCTTCAAGAACGTTCTTGAAGATCTCTCAATTGAGTATTCTTTTAGATATCTTCAAGAACTGCGTGCTGTGTGGGAATTGTGTTGTTCTCTCTTTTATCACTCTTTTATTATTCCTAAACGAAAACAATCTTCTTATTTTGTATCTTGTTTTACATCACGAAATAATGGTTCCATGTCAGTGTTTGTGAAGGAAATTGAGTTATATTACAACGTATTCATGAATAATCACATTACAAGTTTCTCTGGTAAATCCCAACATGTGACGTTACAACCAAGTGATGGGCAGTGAATGCAAGACCTCTTCTCACTAACTTCGTAAACGGGATTAAATTATTCTGTAAAACTATTCTTAAGTGAATTCCGCTCTTCGCTTTGAAACATATGAGATTTAAGAAACTGATATTAAGAGAAAATGGAAATATTAAATAGGATAACATATCTGAAAACCAGTACAAAACTATCTCATGAGAAAAAACTATTCTCAGTGATGTTTCGATCACATCCGAAGAGACGACGGAACTCTCAGCAAAAACCTCATTGGAGTTTGAATCGTTCGTTAAAACAAATTTGCAATCAAATACAAAAATACCCGCGTGGAAAAAATTAGTATGGCAACGATCGCGGAGAGATCTTTTTACAAAGTATGAGGTTTGGGACTGTCCCATACTCTTGAGAGACTGAAAAAAGTATGTTGGGAATATGGGAGAGTCCCAAACGCCATACTTTGTAAAAAGACTTTCACCAGATCTTTGCCAAATGAATCCGATATTTTTGTAAGCATGATGCCAGGTTTTGGGCGAGATCGTTGCCATACGAATTTTTTTCCACACGGGTATTGAAGCTCATTTCCCTATTGGGAATGTCTGATATTCCATTAGACTAAACAAAATCATTCTAGTCACGTTTTATGCTATTACAAGGTTTTACAGGGTCCACAAAAGTACCTACTAATTCAAATGTCTGTTTACCTTCAACAATTTTTCGCTCCGTTACGAGTGTTAAACGAATTCTCTCCATAAAATTTGGGACAACGTGTCGTATTGTGAAATTTTGTTTAAATCGATTGATTTTAAAATAGTCTTATCAATTGTACATGAAATGTATTCATATTTAATTTTGGATTCATTTCGATAAACGATTTAAGCTTCAACAATATCATCAATCATACTGAGATCAAATCAGTTAAACTCGTCTGGTGAAGGATTGATGGTGGCAGTGATTCAAAATTTGGTTATGATCACTGAGAAAACTAAACACATCGGGCGAATCTAGTTGTGATGACTCCATGAAATAATCAAAGCCAAAATCAACTACGTGCTACAGTTATGAGAACCAGATTTTTCCTTCAGTTTAAAATAAAATCTTGTAACGAAAAGAATTGTTAACTTACATTCAAGACAATTCAAGTCAGAGGATTTTCATTGTCATTTGAACGATCATAATGGAATGTAGGAATTTTGAAAAAAATTGAGATAAAGAATAAACGTACTCAATACGAAATCAAAATTTATTTCAATTTTCTTTCATCGACGACATTCAAGGCTTTTCCGTGGAGTTTAGTTACGATTCTCTCCAATTGTGTCACAGAAACCATCAAATGACATGCAGGGGAAACGTGCCTACAATGACTTAGTAGGGAAAATAAATTCGGATCAGGCTGAACAAAGACCTTAAATGAAGGACTTCTGTCACAATGAAACCCATCTAAAACTCTGAGAGATATTTCAAAGAGTTCTAAAATATTTTGTATGTATAGCATCGAAAAATATCTTCAGGAAACTTCAAGACTTCTCGAACGGAAACATCTAAAAGGTATCATTCAGTGTTGCATAAGTCGTTTCCTAGAATTATTATTGCTTCTTCAAAGAAGAATCTTCGATCTTCAAAGGAGCTTAAAACTCAAGAACACTCCAACTATTTGTATACAATACATACTTCATGATCTTTCATTCTGTAGATTACAAAACAGATTTAAAAACTATGTCAAGCGACATATCTGGTATGAAACAAAATGCGAAGTGATGTGATTGGGATGAAAAATACAAGTACATCCAACTGTATTCGCTTCAACATTTATCTTCGTTGTACGAATGCTTTGTGAAATAAAAGTCTCTAACCAAGTTCTATACAAAAGAATAAGGCCTGTATAATCCACCCTATTAAAAATATTCATTCAATAGAATTGATAATTGATTGGCTGGTATATTTGAATACAATTTTTTGGATTAGACGATTAAATGATCTGGAATGTAAAAAGTGAATCCACAATAGTGCTCAATTCCTTCTATGGAATAGATTCCTCAACTAATCTACAATGTAAAAACAAATTGGAAATTTTTGTACTGCAAAATTCCGAATCTTGCTATAAAATTTCACTGAATGAGCTGGAATAATGCTGCGAATGTACTAGAATTTTTTGTTCAATATACCGGTCAATAACGTTCGACAAAATATTGGAATTTCCTAGTGAAAATTTGTCAATTTGTATGAATATCACGTACAAAAAGAATTCTATTAATTTTCGATTAATCAACGCAGTTGTATAACTCCAATGTCACAGTTATATAACAATTCTTGACATATCACATAACGCACATGTTACATATATGAAAAGTTGCATACAACGCAAAAGTTCTGATACAAAGACATATAAATATTGTATAAAATCAATATAACAGAGTAATGAAGCATTATATAACATTCATATAACAATCACATCGAATATTATATCAAAATGTGTTATCCACACGGAACATAAGTTTATTCTCTGAACTGATGAGTTCATTCAGACGACAAACAATTATAGAATTTTCCTCAGACTTGAATCATTTATGAGAAACTATGATATTTTTTCCTCGTTGTGACATGCCATTGTAATTGAGATTGAAATATTCCAATTATAATATTAGCACTTTTGTATCAATTTAGTAATATAAGATTTCCTTTCAAAACATAACTGTAATGTTGTTGTGATATAACATTTGTAATATAACATTGTTGCTATCCCAGTAAACACACGCACGTTATAAAAACGTCAAAAACAGTTAATAACCACACGTTGCGGATTAGTAATATTCTTGCGTTAATTCAACGTAAAAATGTCGCGGCAGATCACGTGTTTTTCAACCATAAAATAGCGTCATATCAACGGTTTGAACATCGTTTAAAAGACGTCAAATATTGACGTATCCTAATGATGGTTCTAAAACGTAAATTGAATACAACAAATTATTTTGAAAACTTTTCATTCAATATCGAGAACAATAGTATTTCTGAGTATGACAGAATTTGGAAAGTACGCACACTATTGACTATCTTGATCTTTGTTGAAATTTTAACCATTGTTCGGTATCGTTCGACATTTATAGCAGAATATCTTCAATTGAAGTTCAAACACAAGGTGTTATGAACACATTTTAAACGCGTTATTCAAACTCGTTCAAAACACGTTTATTAGTTTAAATTACACGTCATCAAAACGTAATTCCTGGTCATCTATTTCCCTATCAAATTTCAACTAAAAACCAACGTTATGAAATCAACGACTGACGTCCGTTTGACAGTCTAACGTTTTTTCAACGTTGAAATAACGTGTGTGTGTTTATTGGGATATGACTAAAACGTTATGAGTTTGCTAGGTTCAATCGTTTTGAACAAACTATGTTTTATACGACAGGATTCTTCTGAGTTCCGAGCAGAGAAGAATAAACACATCTTCTTTCTCTTCTCTCAATCATAGGCACATTAATGAACGCCAATGACATCACGACCTCACGAAATTGCATTACGTACCTTCAGGTTTGTGGTACTTTGAAGGTTGGCAAATGCCCAAAACATGAAATTTAGAAAAGATGAATGATAAGATCGCCACTTTTATCCCTACGTAACTTCGAAAACCATCCAATACTCCAGGCTTTTGAATTTGTGCTTTTTGAAAGTGTGCCAAAACTGCATGAAGATTCAAAAAAGTTCAATACAATTCTAGATTTTGTGTTGTCGCAAGGGGGTAAGACTAGAAATGGTTCGAATATATCAATTTCGTGCTCCATTTTTCAACGATTTTTTGTTTATTTCATGGTTTCGTACGTTCGTGAAAATATGACACAATCCGTTGCCAATCGCCTACCCAGTGTTCACGCGAATCTCATTCGAGACATCTCGAGATAATTGAATGTAATTTTCAATACCAAGGTTCTCTCTTTATCACGTATGGGTGACGAAACTTACTTTTATCGATTCGAACCTCTTGTCGAGTAATGTTCGAACTGTACACTCAATTAAGAGAAGTTAGAGAGAAAGAAAAAGGAGAAAAAAAGTGCTACTCTTAGGTTGCGTTTCTCGCATTTCTTGACCAACAACCATTCATCTTTGAGAGTCGTGAACAATCCCATCATTAGAACAATGTATTAGAAATTACTCGACTTGAAATGTCTATTTAAATATGTTAGAAGACTTTTTATATCCGGTTAGAATCTGTTGAAAAATATTATCTATCGATATTTGATTGGATTGTCCAAACCACAAATATCAAGTAAAATCGGTTATAAAATTTTCGTCAATCATCAACCAAATTTTCCAAATTTACAATGTCAGTCAGGAGCAGATAAAAAATTTATCAGTTTGTGGAATTTTTTAACAGATTCTGACATACATTCCGAGCAGGGAAGTCCTAGATGAATTCATTTTATTGTTGACCCAGAGATAACATCGAGTAGAAGAGAAGAAGTCGAGGAGACTCGTTGTCGGCTTAAAGGATAAAGTCCATCATAAATTTCTCAAACGATCTTCTTTTCAATTCAATGAAAAAATCGAATTTAAATATTCTGTGCCTATATATATATTTTTCATTCACGTTTCTCACTATTACAGATTTTGGCCATTCGCACGAAGAATATATATGCACAGCAAGTTGAAAGGAACATACGAAGAGGATCCCACAGACTCTTCTCCTTTCGAAGTGAGATTCTAGTGGATTCGCTTGAATGAAATTATGTATCACTTTGTCTGGTGTTCTATGTCTGTTCCCACTTCTGATTTTGCTGACAACAGCTCAACACAAAGATTTGCGCACCGCTAAGATGATAAATATATGTAACTCGGGCAGCTGTCTTGAACTGATTAGTGAAACCTTCGATCTCACATTCATAAAATTGCAACTGAAAACACTTGAACAAAGTTTCTTCATTCTGAATGTTACTACATTCATTGATGATAATAATATTATCTCTAAATGAAAATCATATCATCCTGCATGCATACTTGCACTCGATGTTGTTTGTTACTTTGACATGTGTACTAAATGTATAAATAATCACTTTTTCAAATGAATAATTGAAGTTTGACCCGTTTGTAGAACGAAATGAAAGATCAAACTAACAAATTTTGATAAATCATCGGTGTTCATATTCCCATATTGACTTTTTGGAACTGGAGAAGTCGTTTAAAGAATATACTGCAAGATTTTTGGTCTTAAACAACTGAATATTCTGCTATTCGATCACTGGTTCGTTTCAATGAACGATTCATACTTCAGCTGAATATTTTTCATATAAGAAAAAATGATGAATATGTAAGGTGAATTACCAAGTAGATAAACGATGAACCATTAGATGAACGACTCATAAGAGAAACTATTAAAAATTTCTGCTACCACAAAATAATTTGTTTGTTTGCACCTTAGGGGTAGCTGCTTATGAGAACAATCGAATTATTTCAATGTGGCAGAAATTTGTAACAGTTACTCCTTTTATGAATCGTTCATCTACTGGGTACTTCACCTTACCTCATTTTCAGCTTCCTACAGTTTAGCTACACCCCTCAATCAAATTGAATGCATTTTCTTGTTCCAATGATTTAGATCGAGAAAGATTGAAATCAGTACTATTATTTCACATAAATTCATGATAGTGAATTCATGCGAATTCGATACTATGCTCAATTGGAACGAATTAGAGTGAATTAATATGGATGCATGTATTCCAAAATGATTTGTTCCCGCATTTGCTGTGAATTCAAAAGGATAAATCCCAACCCACTGATAAATTTTAGGAATTCAAATGAATAAACTGGAATAATTGGATGAATAATTGAAATTAATTAAATTTTGAGTTTAATCAATCGTTTGTTTTAGCAGGAAGAGGGTGAAGAATACTGCACACAAATATCCCGGGAAGAGAAGATTAGATCTAATGAGATCTAAGTAGATCTCATCAGATCTAAATTTTGGGAGAAATCTCTACAAATCTGTTCATATCTACTTACATCTGAACATCTCAACTTAGGTAACAATCTCTCATTGAAGAAATCGTATACTAGAATTAAGAATATTCCTCTAGAATATGAGGCTAATACATATTCCTCTGAGTTTTAGAAGATTGATGTGGGAGTTCCTCTGACGTTAGAATAAGATCTGCCACTGGTATTAGGAGGAAAATGTACGAGCCTCATATTATAGAGTGGATTCTCATTTTTAGAATATGATTTTCTGAGTGTTGTAGTTTTCTCATATCCACCCACTTCCAAAGATTCTGATTTTGCAAGGAATCCAAAAAAATATAGGAAAATTCAAAAATATTTCTCGAGATCTCTGTGGACATTCGTGGATCTTTTTTTGCCAAAATTTAGATCTGAAGAGATCTAGATATATCGGGAGAGATCTACATATATCCCAAGAGATCTACCTAGATCTCAGTGGATCTAATATTTTTTTCTCGGGATTTTTCTTCAAATGATTTATATTATTAGGTGTGTAACTTTTCTTCCACCGTTTTTTCCGAAATTCGAGGCTTTATTGTAAAAAACTGGTTATACATTTATGATTCAAAGTATTGTCCATCGCTGGCCACTACTTTCTCCCATCTTTCGGGCAGCATACGAATCCCGCGTTGAAAAAACTGGTCATCTCTTGAAGCGATCCACGAATCGATCCAATTTTTTACTTCTTCGTAAGACCGGAAGTGCTGGTCAGCTAGGCCGTGTGCCATTGATCGAAACAAGTGATAGTCCGATAGCAACGTCTGGAGAATACGGCGGGTGGGGTAGGACTTCCCATTTCAAAGTTTCCAAGTATGTCTTGACCACTTTCGCAACATGGGGTCGAGCATTGTCATGCTGTAAAATCACTTTATCATGTCTCTCGTTGTATTGCGGCCGTTTGTCTCTCAATGCTCGGCTCAAACGCATTAATCGCGTTCGATAACGATCGCCTGTGATTGTTTCAGTCGGTTTTAACAACTCATAATGCACTACGCCGAGCTGGTCCCACCAAATACCGAGCATAACCTTGGAACCGTGGATATTCGGTTTGGCCGTCGACGTGGAAGCATGTCCGGGATATCCCCATGATTTTCTGCGTTTGGGATTATCGTAATGAACCCATTTTTCGTCCCCAGTCACAATGCGATGCAGGAATCCCTTCCGTCTTTGCCTTGCAAGCAGCTGTTCACAAACACACAAACGCCGTTCAACATCTCTCGGCTTCAACTCGTACCGCACCCAGTTTCCTTGTTTCTGAATCATTCCCATGACTTTCAGGCGTTTTGAAATGGCTGGTTGCGTCACTCCCAATGATCCTGACAATTCTTGTTGAGTTTGACACGAGTCTTGATCAAGTAATGCCTCCAATTCTGCATCTTCGAAAACCTTCTCTCTTCCACCGCCATGCTGGTCTTCGACGTTATATTAAAATCACCGTTCTTGAAGCGTTGAAATCACTCTCGGCACGTTCTTTCACTAATAGCGGCCTCGCCATAGGTATTTGAGAGCATTCGATGAGCCTCAACCGCAAATTTCTTCATATTGAAGCAGAAAATTAAAACCTCCCGCGAATGATGAGAATTTGGCTCGTAAGCTGATATGTTTAATCGAGAATAACTTTATGATGCAGACACAAATCGACTAATATTTCGATGGCGTTATGTTTACAAATACCTAAGCTTATTGTATGACATCTATGATCTATTTATTTCAACTACCACTTACCGCTACAGCCATCTATTTCAAAACGGCGGAATCAAAGTTATACACTTAATATATTCATAACAGTTTTTTCACAGACGTGCCCATGATTCAAAATAGGGACAATGCTAGTTGACATGAAGGGGGATGGGGAAAGTAAGAATAAAACGCAAAATTCAGCTTCCAGAGGGGAGCATGAACAGTATTGAATTTAAGATGCAATGTATTAGTTGGTTTTATCTTTGCTACAAGGAGAGGAAAATCTTCGATTAATCCCTTGCGAGGTTCCGTTGAGATCAGGGCCAGATTAAGGGGATACCAGCGGTCCCTGACGATACAACCCGAGCCCAAATCCTTTTTAACCAATTTTTCGGAAATAAAACACTAAAAGAAAAACATCGACTTTTACAGATCATCTTTATTAATTGAAGAAGGTCTGTGCGGAGCCATATTTTTATCTTATTGCTTCATTCCTGCATAATTCTTCAGAGTAGTTTTGGTTGTGTCCTGTTTTAACCAACGGGTCTAGTTACATCTTTAGGAGTCACTGGTATCACCTCAAGGTGAAAAGCGACAGAAGGAATATCCCTCAAAGCTTTTTACAATAATGCAGCTTCCTCAAATGATGTTCCCCGGTAAGCGGGACCGGGACTACAGCTCCTCCCTCTCTAGACCCCTTCTCGATCCAGGCCTGGTTGAAATAGAAACATGTGGTCTTGAAATTTATTTCCCAACGTAGTAGCGAGTGACAACGCCACCACCTTCCTGCAACCATTCTACCCAGCACATGGAGGAATCCCATGCGTTCTTTGCAATCGGCTCATGTTTACATTAGTTAGAGTGATTAGGTGGAGGTGACAACACTAATGAGTCTACCCTTTTTCTCTCTGCACTGAGCGAAAAATTTAGTTCCCATAACCATGTTTTTGACTTTTACCATGTCATATAGTTGTCAAAACCAAATTTATGTGAGTTTATTTTGTTTTCCTGGTTATCATTACTAAATTTCAAGTCACTGTAACCATAAATCCTTGACCATGAGAGCATCGTTTCTGTGACCATGTTGCTTTTTCCTCAGTGTGTGTATGTATCAATAAAAAATTACTCCTGGCAAGACACTGGATTAGTAATCGAGAAAGCCCAAGTTCGATTCCATCTGCAGAAACAAATTTTTTCTCCAATCATGAGAATTCATTATGAATTTTTGTTCCTCATATTCAATCATATATCAAATCAGCACTTATTTTGTGAGATACAAATACCGCATACAAATGTTTTTATATATTTTTTGTCCTCCACAAAAACTCCCAGATTTTATCTGAAAAAAAATCTAGGAAAAGTTCAAGGAAACGTTTAGGAGAAAGTCCAGGAAAACTTTTCTTACGGGAAGTGAGCGAAGAATCATTCAATTGAATTTCGGATAACATTATTGTCAAAAATTTTCTCACTAAATTATGTTGCTGCAGCTGGAATCGGTTCATTGAAACAGATTTGGATTCGAATAGCAAAATACTCGGCTGTTAAAGGACCAAAATCTTACAATACACTGTAAAAAAAATTTGTTGAATTCCAAACAAAAATGCTTGGAAATTTACAAACTTGGTTTGGAAAAATAATTTCCGAACCTTTTTTGTGAATTGCCGAACAAAAGTTTGTGAATTCTCAAAAATCTTCGTGAAATCACAAAATTTTTTGAATGTTTACAAACTTTTGTTTGGTAATTCACAGAAAAAGTTTGTGTACAAACTTCTTTGGCAGTTTAGGAAGTATATTTTTTACAGTATATATTCTTTATTCTTAAACGACGTTTTCAGTTCTCAAAAGTCAATCTCAAAAGATGTGTAACGTTGTTCTTCAGATTTTGTGGGTTTGAATTTTCGTTTCGTTTCTGTGAACAATTCAAATTTCGACAACATACTCTCTAAATCTGAAAGAGTGAAAAATCAGGGGTTTCACTCCACTAAGTCTCAGAAGTGAGCCAATGCGCTTCGAGTGGGATTTTCACTCGTTTCTAGTGAACCCTCACTCTTTCAGAGTGAAAAATTGACTCTAGAATTTGAGTAGCTGTGAGTTTCTGACCTCAACCTTAGAATATAACTCTAAAAGAGTGGAAATTTCGACAGGCTCACTTTCGGCTGGCTGAAGAGTGAAATCTCATTCTAAAAATTTTAGAGAGTACCAAATCCATAATTTTTCCGAATAAAAATTCACATCGCTCGATTGAACGTCAATGGAATCAACTGTTCGATAAACAAATCAACTCAATTAACTATCAATGATTTCCAAATGGAAACTTGCAGTTAAAGTATCAATAATGGCACCATGGAAATCCAATTATTCCACTAATCGCACAGAAATTCATCTCAGATGTGATCAAATGCAATCGTATAATTGAGAATAGTTTGAAGATCAATAAAGTACGTCTTTCAATGCATAATACAACAACAATCATAGCGATGACGAGAACGAACAAGAAATAAAGTTTGTCACCGAGAATTTCCATTTCATAACTTCACCGTTATATCGCTCAATCTCATTCAGTGCTGAAAGATATTAGGAAAATTCATCCCGAGAGTCTTTGTTTTCTCTTTGGCGCATCCGACGGACGTCACATACGTGAATATATAAACATATCCTTACGTGTGTGTATTCGTATACCTATGAATGTAGATCGTAGCAACCATCAACGTTTATAAATATCATGGAAACTAGTACTGAATTCATATTCATGGTCGTATTTCCGGCTCAAATTTTATTCACCAATGTTTTTCACACTTGAATATTTGTATAATCTATTATATAAATGACATCTGTTTCATTTTCTTTTTTTATTTTATATTTTCATAGATGCGAAAATCAATGTTCATTCCACATCATCTATGGAAAATAAATTTCATCACTCATGAGAATGAGTGAAAAATGGAATTTATGAATTTCTTTTCTCATGTCGTTATTTATATTCAAGAGAAATTGAGGTGCTGGGAAGAATAACTCGCTTAGCGCTCGGAACGCATCACAAATTTGATCCCAGCGGTCTCGTCAGAGGTCGAAAAAAAGTCAGAATTTTGGAAATAAAAAAACACTAGGTGATAGAGCTTGAAAAAACAAGGTCAGTATCCGTTTACCATTTTTTTCTAGGATGAATAGTTTTCGAGAAAAAAAATAAAAACTACACATTTTTCCATACCAAAAATCAATGTTTTCCAACATTAAACTCGTTGGATCTCATTCATTTTTCGGCGAATCGGAATAAAACTTACAGATTCTGATTTGTGAGACTTCACCGAAGACGACGATGTCGAAAAAATTTGTAAAAATTAATAATAAATTAATCAATTTTCTATTCGAAGCAAAAATCACGTGTTTTATGCTTTGCATTAAAAAAGTGTCGAGGGAAGTATGAGCTACAAAAAACTTCCAGCGACAAAGTTGTTCGCTAAGGTATGGACAAACTTTTTGGAAAGTTCCAGATCGATTGGATTATTAGTTTGCAAAATACAGGGATTTATTTATTAGCGCGCAACGGAAATCTATCACGATTATGCGTCTTTTACCGGGTGACTATCAGGGTCCGTAGGAAAGATTGTATTCACTCACTTTTTCAACTTGAGATGTTTTTTTGGGTCGGAGAATTAGAATATCCAACTATTTCCACGAGATTTCATTTCCTTTATCCATGTTTTTGTTATAAAAAATTTGATTGAAGTTACAGAAAGAATAACTCGCTTAGTGCTTGAAATCACGTAGAAGAGTGATCATTTATTTTTTATTGGGCAATGAAAACAAGTAGGTGGAAACAAGTAATAAAAAATATACATATTCAGACTCTTGTAAGTAAAACTTCCTATTTTGACACATATTTCTCAAGATGAAAATAATAAATCAAAAACATTCTCGGTCTCAAATCAATAGTTTTGAAAACATACCTCACGTTTACTCAGTCGTTTGTTAGCGAAACCGAATGCTATTTTCAGGATGTGTGCTCAATAGTATATCAATTATCACCAACTACGAGATTTTGTGAAAAGCATAATATGTTAAATTTTATTCAATCAAAAATCAATGCTAATCGAAAATTACGTTTCACGTACTTCGAGGAAAAGAAGTATCGAAAGAATTTTAAGTTCAATAGAACTAGAAGATTCATAAAAAAAATCGCTCTCACTACTGGCGATCTCCCTTTGGTAGTTGAAAATAACACAATTTTTATGTTCAATCTTGAGTTGAATAAAATTTGTGTCATTTTTACACTTTTTTTCACTTGTTTGAATGATTTGACATTATAAATCAGTTGAGACCTGATTACACAAGGACTGTCTGTAGAAGTTACACGTGTTTATGTTGAATATTTAACAGAAAATTCATGACACACGGATTTTTTAACACATCTACACAAAATTTTCAACTGTGTATATATATTTATATGGAATAATTTCTAAGTGCAATACGGGAATCATTATGATAATGAGAAGATGATATTTTCCAGTGAGTTGTGAATTTGATTTAGGATACATGTTTTAAAATACGAAAATAAAAACATATTTTTTATACTTGATTTATCGATGAGTTCATATATAGAGGTCATATTCAAATTCCTTTGTTGTCAAATTTTGTCGGATACTTCACTCGATTATCAGGAACATCTTCGTCACTGAAAGTTCTATTGAACTTAAAATTCTTTCGATACTTCTTTTCCTCGAAGTACGTGAAACGTAATTTTCGATTAGCATTGATTTGTGATTGAATAAAATTTAACATATTATGCTTTTCACAAAATCTCGTAGTTGGTGATAATTGATATACTATTGAGCACACATCCTGAAAATAGCATTCGGTTTCGCTAACAAACGACTGAGTAAACGTGAGGAATGTTTTCAAAACTATTGATTTGAGACCGAGAATGTTTTTGATTTATTATTTTCATCTTGAGAAATATGTGTCAAAATAGGAAGTTTTACTTACAAGAGTCTGAATATGTATATTTTTTATTACTTGTTTCCACCTACTTGCTTTCATTGCCCAATAAAAAATAAATGATCACTCTTCTACGTGATTTCAAGCGCTAAGCGAGTTATTCTTTCTGTAACTTCAATCAAATTTTTTATAACAAAAACATGGATAAAGGAAATGAAATCTCGTGGAAATAGTTGGATATTCTAATTCTCCGACCCAAAAAAACATCTCAAGTTGAAAAACTGAGTGAATACAATCTTTCCTACGGACCCTGATAGTCACCCGGTAAAAGACGCATAATCGTGATAGATTTCCGTTGCGCGCTAATAAATAAATCCCTGTATTTTGCAAACTAATAATCCAATCGATCTGGAATTTTCCAAAAAGTTTGTCCATACCTTAGCGAACAACTTTGTCGCTGGAAGTTTTTTGTAGCTCATACTTCCCTCGACACTTTTTTAATGCAAAGCATAAAACACGTGACTTTTGCTTCGAATAGAAAATTGATTAATTTATTATTAATTTTTACAAATTTTTTCGACATTGTCGTCTTCGGTGAAGTCTCACAAATCAGAATCTGTAAGTTTTATTCCGATTCGCCGAAAAATGAATGAGATCCAACGAGTTTAATGTTGGAAAACATTGATTTTTGGTATGGAAAAATGTGTAGTTTTTATTTTTTTTCTCGAAAACTATTCATCCTAGAAAAAAATGGTAAACGGATACTGACCTTGTTTTTTCAAGCTCTATCACCTAGTGTTTTTTTATTTCCAAAATTCTGACTTTTTTTCGACCTCCGACGAGACCGCTGGGATCAAATTTGTGATGCGTTCCGAGCGCTAAGCGAGTTATTCTTCCCGGCACCTCAATTCTCAACGCATTTCGTTGTTTCGTTATTTATATTCAGTTGCGAGAAAACTGGTTTTCAAGGCTAAGAAAACGAATCTGGTTTTAACTGACAAAACTCCTCATTGCATTTTATAAGATTATATGAGAGATTGATTCATATTTGGTTGAAGTTCATTGTACGAATAACAATTGTTATCTAGGATAGCGGTCTGTGTGGGAGTGAAAAAGGATGACTCGAGCAAAGGGCAGAGATTGAACTATATAGCATTTCATTTCGAGGGAGGCTCCAATTCCTCAAGCCCTCTCTCTCTTGGAATGAAAAATTCGATCGTTCAAATCTACTTTCAATGACAATTGAAGAAAGCGATTGAAGAAAATGATCCATTAAGAGACACTATGAATTTTCAACACTCCAAATCACTAAGCGAATGCAGTGAAGAACACTTAATTTATTGATCCAACACAGTA
The DNA here is from genome assembly GCA_018340375.1 of Gonatopus flavifemur. Classification (NCBI taxonomy): domain Eukaryota; kingdom Metazoa; phylum Arthropoda; class Insecta; order Hymenoptera; family Dryinidae; genus Gonatopus; species Gonatopus flavifemur. The sequence continues at coordinate 329,177 of JAFFJZ010000029.1, read as the reverse complement.
ATATTATTATTAGTACAGCGATGAGATAATTAGTCAGCAAGTTTGAGTGGATTCAGCAGTCGAGCCAATGAACATTCATTGAATTATAGAGTTCAAAATCAGATGCCTTGGGCCACATCGTGATCTACTGCCCTTGGTCGCATGCAACACACGACTGTCTGTTCCGAGTTTCTTGGGTGGGAGCATACTACTGTGGGCAAAAAATAGTAAGAGTTTGTTCATAATTTAAAAATTCTCAATTTATTTTTCCAAATCTATTTCGTGCCCCTGAAAGTGATCCCCCCTGGCCCCAATACACTTGTGCCAACGTTTTTTCCAATCCTCGAAACAGTTGTTGAAGTCAATTTCTGGAATAGCCTTTATGCGCGTAGCGATTCACGTTTAATATCTTCAGTTGACTCAAAACGGTTTCCCCGGAGCGGTCGTTTGAGTTTGCTGAATAGCCAGAAGTCACACGGAGCTAAATCAGGCAAATACGGTGGTTGCGGCACGGTATTGGTTGAAAATTTGGCGAAAAACTCACGAAGAATCAATGAGTGATTTTGGAACCAATCGTGCTTTCACTTTTCTTAGGCCCAAATGATCTCTCAAAATGGTTTTCACTGATCTTTCCGGTATTCCAACGATGCCAGTAAGGTCTCTGACTGTTAATAATCGATTCTTAACCACCAATTCCTTGATTTTATTGACGTGTTGATCATCAATTGGTGTTGATGGTCGTCCTGGATGTGGTTCGTCGTCAACGCGTTCTCGACCCTCTTTGAATAATTTGTACCAATCAAAAACACTAGCTCGCGACAAACAATTATCACCGAAGGCCTTTTGCAACATTCTGAACGTTTCGATACCAGAAATTTGATCCCGCACTCAAAATTTAATGGAACTTCTTTGTTGAATGATTTCACTCATTGTAAAAATCGCCGAATGCGCTTTTTGTACTTCAGAAAGACAGGCGTATACTAAACACTAATGATTATTTTGATGTGGCATTTGGCACAGATGTCACTGACAGTCATACCAACCCTACTCCAAATGTCCGACAGTTCCAGACAAAAAATGTTTTGTCAGGTTCCCAGTCGGTTTTTGTCGCGTGAAATTCTAGACGATACTGACAAAATATATTTCAGACGCCTCTGACGGGCTCGGCACTTGCTTGATATGTCCGACAAATCCAGATGAAAAAATTTTTCATCAGGTTTGGTCAGGTTCTTAGTCGGTTTTTGTCCCGTAAAATTCCAGACGATACTGACAAAATATTTTGTGATAGTTTTTCTCCGGTTCGACATGCTGTGTGAATCAAATAGAAACTGCATGAAATACCCGATGATTTTTTCGGGCGGATACCCAAGTAGAAATCTGACAAGGCATTGTCTAGTCAATATGAGGCCCCTGTAGGGATTTCATAGGGAACTTCTAGTTGAGATAAACTAGCAAGTTACTCACCGGTTACTTACAATATATATTAGACAAATGAAACTCTCAAAAAACTATGGAGGATTTTTTATAAGTATATCTAGACTGTTACTACACTTGTAAGCCTCGTCAGAAATCATTGAGGCCCGTTCAAGATTTATTTGTCAGAAGATGGCAGTGTAATCTATGAGCCTGTGTGAAAATTGCAGTTCGGTTGACAGATGTGAGGTTAAATTTATGTGATCAAAAAATGGATGAATTATTTTTGTGAAATGTGTGGTGGTTATTTCTTGAATAATGTGTATCAAAAAATCTGTTAGTAAATGCAAAATGAATTAGTAAATCAGTCATAGCGGTTGTAACATGTCAAAAAATCGTAATTTGCTGATGTGATGAAAATGAATTCTATTCAAATACACGACAATATCGACAACAACAACAACATCAATATCAATCAATATCAATATTGATTTACATCAATATTTCTCGGAAAAAAAACTCACATTAAATTTCTGAAAACTCACATTTCTCAAAAAACTTACATTAATTTTGTGATAATATGAGTCACGAAGAACTCATTTGATCAAAAATATTTCAAGCGAATGTTTAGAATGAATTTCAAAAAGCTTGAATTATTTACTTGGAGCGCGTTGGATGATTTTACTCTTCAAATTAAAGAGTATTCTTGAAGTTGAAATTTTCAAATTTGAGAAAAAAGCCTTATGTTCTGAGTTGAATTTGTTGTTAGGGTGATGATAAACTTGTAGGAAGAGTCTGAAAGTTGGATGGGATCTATATTGATCAGGAAAGTCCAAATCGTGTGGCAAAAGTTAGAAAATCTGTCAACTTAGCTCACGGCAGATGGATATTCTATCAGCTTTTCTTCACTAAACGAAATCTAGGCAGGAGAAATGTATCAAAATTTAGTAAAATCAAGTTGGTACAGAGTAAGAGAGGACAGATATATTCATTGAATTTTATTGGTTATCATAAAAATGTTGATAAATAAGGGAAGGCTATAGAAGATCCAATGTGTCGTCTTTTAATATTTTTGTTCCAATAATGTTGTATCATGTTCCTACAAATAAATGTTATTATGTTTATGAAACAGGTTCAATACACATGTTTCCTCAACCTACTAGTGAAAAGATACAAAAATGCACACAATACAAAATCATTGAAACAAAAATATTGAGAGACGATAAATTGAGTCATACATAGCCTTTACTTATTTATCAACATTTTTATAATAACCAATAAAATTTAATGAATATATCTGTCCTCTCTTAATCTGTACCAACTTGATTTTACTAAATTTTGATACATTTCTCCTACCTAGATTTCACTTAGTGAAGAAAAACTGATAGAATACCCATGTGCCGTAAGCTAAGTTCACAGATTTTCTAACTTTTGCCACACGATGTGGACTTTCCTGATCAATATAGATTCCACCCAACTTTCAAACTCTTCCTACAAGTTTATCATCATCCTAACAACGAATTGAACTCAGAACATAAGGCTTTTTTCTCAAATTTGAAAATTTCAACTTCAAGAATACTCTTCAATTTGAAAAGTAAAACCATCCGTCGAGCTGCAAGTGAATAATCCAAGTTTTTTGCAATTCATTTTGAACATTTTTTTGACATATTTTTGATCAAATGAGTTCTTCATGACTCATATTTATTACAAAATTAATATGATCTCTGAGTTTTTGCCTAGAAGTACTGATGTAAGTATTTGAAGAAAATTCATTTTCACCGCATCAACAAATTACGATTTTTTGACATGTTACAACAGCTATGACTGATTCACTAATTCACTTTGCACTTACTAACAGATTTTTTGATACACATTATTCAAGAAATAACCACCACACATTTCACAAAAATAATTCATCCATTTTTTGATCACATAAATTTAACCTCACATTTGTCAACCAAACTGCAATTTTCACACAGGCTCATAGATTATTATATTCAACCGACGGATGATTGAATCGGATAATCACGTCACTTCAATTGATCTTTTCTATTGCATAGCGTAGGTCGTTAGGGCGTTAGGATAGTAGATCGCGCAACATTAGGTAGGAATTGATTTAGGTAGGTTCGATTCTCTCCGAGGTTTCCGATATTCTCTCCATCGCATTGAGCACGAAGTGAACGTTGGTGGTGATCTGCAAGTGTCTCCTCTGAAACATGAGTTTTGCTCAGAATTCAATTTTTTATTTTCAAAAACATTTTGGGCCAAAGCATGCATATTTTACTGAATAATCATTATTGATGTATTATTATAACTTCACAATTCTTTTGGCATATAATTGCTGTCAAAAACTTGTTGGTAATTGACTAGTATTTGGAGAGTAACTAAATAGTAACTGACCAGTACCTTGTGAATTCCACTAGCAACTGCCTCATAACACACAGCGTTACGTTACGAATAAGTACTTGGTGAGTTTTTCTCAAAAGGCCCTCGTCAGGAGTATAGAAAAACTCACGAGGCACTAGCCATTGACTAGGCGTAATTTCTACTTGGGTAGTGACTGGTTTTTCGGCTTGTGAAATCCAAGTGAGACCAGGCAAAAAATATTTCGTCCGCTATTGACTGGTTTTCCGTACTGTAAAATACAGCTTGGATTAAATATTCGAGGGTACTTTCCTTCGGATTGTGACTGGTTTTTCGGCTTGTGAAATCCAAGTGAGACCAGGCAAAGAATATTTCGTCCGCTATTGACCGGTTTTCCATACTGTAAGATACAGCTTGAATGAAATATCCGAGGGTAGTTTCCGTCGGATTGTGACTGGTTTTTCGGCTTGTGAAATCCAAGTGAGACCAGGTAAAGAATATTTTGTCCGCTATTGACCGGTTTTCCATACTGTAAGATACAGCTTGAATGAAATATCCGAGGGTAGTTTCCGTCGGATTGTGACTGGTTTTTCGGCGTGTGAAATCAGGCAAAAAATATTTTGTCCGCTATTGACCGGTTTTCCATACTGTAAGATACAGCTTGGATGAAACATTCGAGGATAGTTTCCGGCGGATTGTGACTGGTTTTTCGGCTTGTGAAATCCAAGTGAGACCAGGCAAAGAATATTTTGTCCGCTATTGACCGGTTTTCCATACTGTAAGATACAGCTTGAATGAAATATCCGAGGGTAGTTTCCGTCGGATTGTGACTGGTTTTTCGGCGTGTGAAATCAGGCAAAAAATATGTTGTCCGCTATTGACCCGTTTTCCATACTGTAAAATACAGCTTGGATTAAATGTTCGAGGGTACTTTCCTTCGGATTGTGACTGGTTTTACGGCTTGTGAAATCCAAGTGAGACCAGGCAAAGAATATTTTGCCCGCTATTGACCGGTGTTCCATGCTGTAAAATATAGCTTGGATGAAGTATTCGAAGATACTTTCCGTCGGATTAAGGCTGTTTTTCGGCTTGTGAAATCCGGATGAGATCCATCGAAAAATATTTTGTTCGAAATCGACCGGTTGTTCATACTGCACAATACAGCTTGGATAAGATATTCGAGGATATTTTCCGTCGGATTGTGACTGGTTTTTCGGCCCGTGAAGTCTGAGTGAGATCAAACAAAAAATATTATCAAAAATATTTTGTCCGGCATTGACCGGTTTTCTATACTGCGATATACAGTTTGGATCAGATATTTGAGGATGTTTTTTGTCGAAATTCGATTGATTATTCATGCTATGAAATCTGAATAGTATTGAACAAAAAACTTCTGACCATATAGTATTTTCTCTGGAATATATCGCCCTTGAGGAAATTCACTTCATTCTGACCAAAACGTGTTATTGTTTCTACAATTTTTTGGCACTTAAAAAACCTGGCAATCCTCATTAAATCTGCACATTTTCAGGAATATGTGAATCACGGTGTTTTCCAGTCAGCCGTCCCCGCAGGCGCGCCTTACAAAATCTACCAGGAGCCGGCACACCGGCTACCCGGTCAAAACCATCTCTTTTTCTTGTGAGGCATTGTCAGCAAATTTGACGCACAACCGAGAAGGTTTTTGTGTCGGCGGGCCGGATATTTCCGAGCACTTCAAAAACCTGGCAATCCTCATGAGATCTGCATATTTCAGGAATATGTGAATCACGGTGTTTTCCAGTCAGCTTTCCACGCAGGCGCGTCTTACTAAACCGGCGAAACGGTTGAAACCATCCTCGTTTCTGGTCAGGCATTATCAGCAAATATGATGGTCAACTGAGAAGTTTTTTGGTGTTGGTACTCCAGAGAGTTTCAAGCACTCTAGCAACCCGCCGATTCCATCCGGATCGGCACATTCAAGGAATGCGTGATTGACTGAGTAGTTCTGACGAAGTTCTTAATCGGCGAGTCCTATAAAATCTGGCACAATTTCTTTTACTGGCAAACCGGTATCACCCTGTCACTATTTCTTCATGCCAGTCCCAGCCGATTACAGCAACTCCTTCCGATTATGTTCTTTACATACAAAAACTGACATAATTTTCACCCGACAATCCGGATTGTACCAGACATTTTGGCAAGCCGTATCAATCCTGACTCATTCAAACTTGGCACAAATCTTGTATTTGGCAAACCAGACAAGACCATACAAAACCAGACAGATCCAGCTAAAAAAGTTGTCCGGATGTGTCTGGCATTTGGAGTAGGGAACCTAGAACAAAAATATTTCGACGAATGGGTCTTTGCGCGAAATTTAAATTAAGAAATCTTACTATGTTTTGCCCATAGTAGTAGGCGGTATTTTTCATGGGATGGCTAACTGTATTGCTTGCTCACAGTGTATTTTCTACCTGGTACGCAGTTGTTATGGTAATATCCAGGCTGTTATTTCCAAACGCGGCCTTACAAGAAATAATGGACTTCCTAGCTATAAAACATTTGTATAAGGACCAATCAAAATGAGCCATCAACATCATGAAGAGTAGTATCAATATCTCCAACAAATCATATTTCTACATATCCTCAAGTTCAGTGTCCAGCTCACTTAGTTTTTTATTTACGAAAAATTAATTCGAAACTGTGATAAGTGTTGAAGTCATACACAACAATCTCGATAATTTGTTTACCAGCTTCAATAAAACTGTTTAAAATAATGGTGCATTAAAAATAGTAACCCAGGACCTCCGCCAAATGACCCCTAATTTTCAAAGTAAGTTAATCAGATGCAAAATGGAATCAAAGAGTAATACCTTGTTGCTACTACATGAACTTTTCAATATTTCATTGCCTACTAGCCAGAAAAAATGAAGAATGAAAACTGAAAAATGGTCTAAGCCTACCGATTAAACTCTTTAGATCTATGAGGCTTTCGCTGGGACTGAGATAAAGCCTTAGATGGTTCAGTTTTCAGAAAAGGAAATTTTCAGATAGGCAAGTTTTCTCTACTCCTCCAAAAAATGCAGGCAGCAATATACTTCGATGAATCAAAGACTTCATCATAACATTTTGAGAACTTCTTTCTACTTTCATTAGGAGATTCAACCTCTAGAAAGAATAGTGGTTGTAAAAAAGTGGGGAAAAAATCCTCGACGATGAAGATGTGTCACTTTATTACCTCAAAACAGAGTTTTGGTTGATATGTGAACAATAAAAACTTTTTGTTACTTCAAAAAAGTTTTGGTTGTTTCAACAAAATAATTTTGTTAAAGCAAAAAAGCTTGATTGAATTAACAAAAGGTTTTCTTGATCGCATATCAACCACATTATTCTGTTGTTTCAACAAAACACTTTTTTCGGTGAACGTGCCACGAGAACGTTCATGGAACATTTCTGAAACGTGAGAGAGGTTTTCTAAACGCTCAAAAAACATCCCAAAAACACATTTTGCTGTTAAATGCCTAGACTATTTGTGCTAGGATAGCGGTACGTGCAACAGAAATCATCACACAAACTCTACCTCATTCGTTTTTCTCTTGCATCCTCTTGCATTATTACTTGGAATCGGAAATCGGGATTTTCCTTACGAGCGATACGATCGCTTAACCCTGACTTAACTCGTGGAAGGAATGAATGCTGATGAGCGTTGATCGGGTTGATACGGGATTACACGCTTCGATCACAAACAATTATCGACTAAGAGTATCCGGGACACGCGAGGTGAACGAATTTGAGGGAATGATCACAAGAATACTGGATTGAGGTTCTATTTTCGAATAATACAGGCCTTGGTCGAAGTCACTAACGTCTGATCGTGAACGTATTATCGATGTCTACTACCTGTGAACTTCAGCACGTGTCATGAGAAAAAAAATATGAATACTGGTAACTCGAATTGTTCATCGAGAGGACCCTGTTCGGAATACATTTAGCTATTCTTTAAAGTTTTAGGGTCATGTTAGACGATGATGTAGGGTCTCTTTCGTTTCTTGACTGTATATTCATGAGAATATCGATTCACATTGAGAATCTAATTCATCAGATTTGATTTTGCATGGTATGAGTTGGAAACATGAAAAGTTTCATCCTGTCTTCGTTGAGATCGATGATTATGTCGGCTGAACGTAAGGAAAATTCGTGAAATATCAAAATATTCTCCTATTGTGATTTTCACGTTAATGTGTTTGAGATTAATAATTTATACTTTTGCATAGAAGATTATCGTGTTGTTTCAAATTGTATAATCTCATTAATATTCCCCTATTGTATGCCGTCAGCATTCGTATTTGAAACTGAATATTTTCACAAGGTTCTGATTGCAATATCTTCCCATCTCCCTGCGATTGTATAATTTTTAATACCCTTTTATAATGCTTTTCAACGTACACGAAGGCGGTATTTAAGTTTCATTGTACTCGCTCCATTCTCACTTCGTCGTACATATTGTCCTGCCAATCAAATCACACCATAAAAAACTGGGAGTTGATCTCTCATTTTGAAATTCCAAATGAATCCGCATTATTTTCAAACAAATTTTTGATTTCAAATGCAGAAGATGCGAGTGTTTGCTTCGATCCTCTCTTTCTATAGTATGAGAGTGTCCTTTTTTAACCAACACACTCGGATACACTACTTTGAAATTTTCAGAAAAAATCAGACAATATTTCTTGGCTCAAGATACTCTTCGTGAACACGAAAATGACATGTCGTGAATAACAAATCGATATCTGGAATGAAGGACAATTTTGAAATCATGGAAGTAGAGGCGCGCACAAGCGCGATAAATTCCGAAAATTAAATCTTGAACTCAATTTCTACCCAGATTCACCTGTGGCCCAGGATCCACAAAAAAAGATTCGAAGATTGAAGATTATTTTCATTTAAATCACCTTTGATCGCGAATAAACCGTTACGAATATCCTGCGCATTTATCTCAAAAGTGCATTTTAGAAACCCGTGGGTTCTCTAACTCCGCCAATTTTCAATCAATTGACTTGATTTTTCTGTATTGTCTCCGTGATATTCTCATCCGGTGAAATACGTATGGTTTCTCCGAAATATTGATATACGCGTTTTCGATTCAACATTGAATAACGAAATTTTGGGTGGAAAGATTGCACTTTTTCCATACCGATGCCATTTTGTGAGAAATACATATTTTTTCGAATGGCTACGTATTTCGCTAGCTTTTTGGCTACAAAAACAAATCATTTTTGGTTTATTGTTGTGCCGTAATCCTGGAATTTTTGCAGTGCTCTGATCAATCGCCTGTCAAACTGCCTTTAAAAAAAAAAATGTAAAGAAAATGATTTTGTACTTCAGTCAAGCATACCACCTTGATTTACTTCAATTTGAATAAAAATTTTTCAATTCTGCAAAAAACAATCTTGGGAAGCGTAATTTCTGCAGGCGTTAAAATGGTGTTAACCCTGAATAACTTAATTAGAAGAATCCCAGGCAAGTAATACCAAGACTGACAATTGGACCATGATTGGCGTCAAGCTTGGTATGCCAAGTCGCGTTACCCTAGCCTTGGCCAATGCTTGACCGACCGTAGCTGACTAATGATATTTTGCCGTGTTTGATTCAATTTTCGTTAACCAAGTCTTGACTGATGCTTGGCCCGTCACAGCTAACCAACCCTTAATAGCATCTCAGACATCAATGCTAAGACTAAGCATATTTCGCTGCGTTTGATTGATCGGTGCCAACGTTGGTAACCATGCTAGGCCCAATGTTGACTAGTATTGGCTCAAGCTTGACACCAAGCTTGGTACATTTGTCAACGCATACCTGGGAAATGGAAAAACAAAAGTTCACCCAAAAAATTATATCCTGAAAATTAGAATCTAGTATGTGATAAATAAACCCGACTCAATAAAAGTGGAAGAATTTCTCAAAAATTTATTGATCAATTTTCATTATTGATTTATCAATGATCAAATGAAAAATCAAATTGAATAAATGATTAATGGAATAACTATTAATTAATCTACAGTCAAAGGTTAGTTTTATTCATCAATTATTCAATTTTTTATTAAAAAATCTTCATTTAATTATTATTTGTTATTATGACTATTGATTCATTTTATTTGGATTTATTGATTTTTCCGTAGAAGTTTGCTGATTTCTAATGAAAAATAAGTTATTGAAAAGTCAACGGAATTCTTCAGCCTCTGTTAATTCGAAATAGTTGAATATTTCATATACGAATTCCTGATATTCGTTAACGAATCGGATCCACAAAGATTTCCAACTATTCGCATACTCCTAATCAACTCACAAGTAATATTCTCCTGTCTAAAATATTTGAAAAAATCATTCACCATGTATCGAATATTCGACCATTCAAATAAAAAACAAAGTAACTTTCAATTCCTTCAGGACTCAAACCTTCCCTCCCATTCCGAATCTTCGATAAAACAAAAATCGTTTCAAAACAATGCTTTTCTTCTCGTATTTTACCGCAATGCACACTGATTAAATAAAATCGATAGAAAACCTCATACGTTATCTCGAACGACGGTATGAAATACCATTCAAAGGTATACACATTCTTTGTTCTATTTACATTCTCGAACGGTAGGATTTAAAAACAGGCGTCTGTTCATTCAAGTGGCAATTCTCCCTCAATAATGACATCGTGAAGTGTGAGAAAGAGAGTGGAATAACGAGTCAAGAGATCCAGGCAAACGAGAAATCCCTTCTTATCGTACACAATTTTACGTCCATGTATAGATAAAAGACACTTGGGCTCGATGTTCATTTGCAATTGGAAACAATGAGAATCAGAGGTGCGAATGAGAAGCAAACAACTTGTTTTTACCACCACATCGATTTTTATGATATTGTCTTCTCTCGCTACTCCGAGGGAAACAATCTCTTACTGAAATTTCAAAATAATGGATTAAGCATGAATTATTTTATACAGCCATTGAAATATAACGATTTAAATTCCAATGAATAATTTTTCAAATGAAATATCATTTACAATTTTTTAACTTACAGTTATTTTGACTCTTTGCATATGAATTTCGCATGGAGATTCGTATATGATTCCTTTCCTCGCTCGACAACGAGTGCTATAACATTCTGAAAACAGCTTTCGAGAACGAAAATTTTTCTGTGAAAAGAAATCCAATCGCTGGGAACAAAAGCAGAACTTTGCCGAAGAAATAGAATATATCGATGGGATAGTTCGTGGTGGCCTTTTCGTCGTTTCTATGAAAGTTTCCAACTACTGTTTCGGTGTCGGTGAAATCTTCTTATTACGGTATATAGCGCCGGGACTTGAACCGCAGAAACCGCGTCATCGCAAAATCACTCTTTTGTCTTCGACCAGATCGATTCCATTTTTCATCTAAATTGATTGATTCTTTATTCTCTCAAGAATCATAAGAAAATTGAAAAATGAAATTCTTACCTCTTTTATAACCTAGAAGAGAAGATTTCCGCGTTTGAGAGTTGATATGAGAAATCGTACACGATATTTCGTAAATAATATTGTATGGAAGCAGAAAACGAAAACTACAAGATTCATCGGGAAACAGTGAAACGAAAAACTTGATATGAGAGAGTCACCTTAAGTACTTTGTACTTTTATGGAATAAATACTTTTGAAACTCGTAATATATGCATTCGAGGCAACTCCTTGGCAACTACATAAATTTATGTATAACGTCAAAAGGATGTCTGAAAAATGTATTTCATGGATGTAAGCAAGAAACGTGATTTTATTTCAAAAGATTCATCATCGGACTGCATCGTACATGAAAACAATCTCTTGCGAATTCTCAGTTCAAATGAAAAATGAAGTAGAACAAATGGGGAAAGGTGATTTATCATTCAATTATTTAGTCTTGCGCTAATAATTCATAATACTGTCGTGAGGTATTTAGAATCGTACATTTTTATCCTGTCTTTATTCCATAAAATTTTGTTTTTGCGATCGTCGTTATTAAATGAGAAATTATGTTGACAACGGGTCAACGGATCGATCTCTGTGCTTAAAAACTTACCAAGCTCCAGGAAAAGATTTGAAATTAATTGAGCAAACTGAAACCACAATGTTTTCGAGAAGGAAAAATCTCACTTGCAATAAAAATGAAAATACAGTCAATTCGAAGACATTGGGAGACACCCGATCAAGCACTGCGAAGTGACGTTGAAATAAACCGCAGGCAGAAGGATGGATTGACTGCATCAACCACTTACTATTTCACTGCATTTTTTCCACTGCTGTAGTTAAAGAAATTGTAGCTATAGCTATTTATTAACTGCAACAGTGACAGCGCAGGTTTTTTGTGGTATTTTTGATGACACGGCAAGTGACGGTGGTTCGAGAGGAAGTTCCAACCTCGTGTAGATGTTATCGTCCTTCAATATGTTTGAAAGACGGCAATGTGTCAGTATTGATAGCACTCTGACTTACTGCGGCATCGGTGGTCGAATGACATTAAAATCACGATCTTAGCAACTTGGCTGCTGCAGTGAACCGAAATCGCGCCAGCATTCGGTCAGATTTGGTATCATCATTCATTATGTTCGAGAGACAACAATGTGCCAGCATTGGTAGGACTTTATTCCCCTACGGAATATATGGTGAATTGTATGAATTCAACGGTCCCATTACAATAAATGGCAATTTGAATGATTCATCGTCAACTCGGAGATCCGCTGATGTGATAGAAACTCAGTTGCTCACTCGCAGGACCCGGATTCAATCCTCACTCAGTGAACTTTCAAGAAATCACTTCCAAAGTGCCTTTCTCCGATGACGATAATGAGAACAATGAATCATTCAGATTTTCAAAGTTCAAATTTAATATATTTTTTTTTTACTTGAAATGTGATCACTCCTGGTAACTCCGGTTACCGGTACTGAGCCAGTATTGGGTCGGGTTTGAATTTCTACATAGGATGTCATCATTTCGACTTCTTGTAATTTCTCATCCAGCTTTGACGAAACAACTGATTCTGTTGCAATGCCAGAGTTTCACCATAACAGGCTCACATCAAATATCGCTACCGCCGTGGTGGTAAATGTTATACTGGCCCTTATGTAAAATGGTGTTATCATCTCAACTCCTTTGCCAGTACTGGCAATCCAACTGGCCCCATAATCGTCGCTCAAGGTTTGCCGGTGCTAGGTTTTATCAGCATCAGTTTGCGAATATTGGACACGACAATGTTGCAATTACAATCAATTTGTTCTCACCAGAATTCGGTCAATGAATCCTCACCGGTACTAAGCTGATTGTTGATTCTCAGCAATTTCAACATGAGTTTCTATCTACAAGTGCTCAATTCTCACCACATTCTCAATACCCTCTTTCGTTCCCCGATCAACACTGCAAAAAAAATCTATGAAAAATTTCCACTACCGCACTAGAAGGAATTAAACTGTACATTTGTACCAGGAGGATGACGTTGACATCATGAAAGTTCCAGTACACTTGTCGGGATATTGTTGTATTTATTGGGTATGGGAATAATTTTCCGCTCTTTTTCAAGCAAAGTTGATTTTTATTCAAACAATCGATTATTACATAATGTTATTCAAAGTATGCACCATTGGAAGCGCCCACTTTTGCCCATCTTTCAGGCAGCATACGGATTCCTCGGAGAAAAAAGCAGGTTCTTTTGACTCGATCCATTCATTGAGCCATTTTTCGACACTTTCGTAAGAAGTAAACCGCTTTCCAGTGAGGGCTGATTGCATAGATCGAAATAGATGATAATCCGAAGGCGCAATGTCTGAGGAATACGGCGGTTGGGGCAAGATTTCCCAATTCACTCCTTCCAAATATTTCTCAACAGATTGAGCAACATGTAGCCTAGCATTATCATGCAGCAAGATAAGTTTATCATGTCTACCGTTCTATTCCGGTCGTTCTTCTTTTAGAGCTCGATTCAAACGTATTAGCTGTAGTCTGTAACGATCGCCAGTGATTGTTTCTGACGGTTTAAGGGGCTATACCAGTGTGACACTTGAAAAAAATCGATTTTTTTTTACTAATTCTATAGTTTGTACTTTCAAAAACATTCTGTGAAAGTGGCAAGGTCGTATCTTGAATAGTTTTTGAATGGCAGCGTTCTAAAGGCGACCGCTCACAGGTATAAGTCGCTTCATCTGCCTATAGACGGAGTTAGTGTATAGTTACTCGAATCCTTCGCATTGTAAACTGTACGTAGGTAATATAGGGCGCCTATGTAGCTGTATACGGTCCGTAAAGGTCTGTCTTCTTAGACAGAAAAACGGCTGCGCAGATATCTACTTAGACAGAAAAACACCTCCACAGCGGGATGAAAAACCATTGAGCTCTCTAATTTTCTAGCAGTTTCAATATTCAATGATGGCTTTTACAGTATTTTAAAAATGATGGAAGTAATGGGTATAGTTGTTGGCCCCATTGCAGAAGCATATGCAATTCAAAGAGATAAAGACCGAATCAAGCAGGCGGAGATACGTCACGCGGCGTCCTCAAAAGAGAGACGAACAGCCCGGAGAAGTGCATTAGCCTCTCAGCAGGCATTTTTCGAGGAAGAAGAAGGTGTACTGTATGGGCCAGGCATAGCAGATTAGCAATTTTAATGGTAAATATAATTTTATGTAGCGAAAATCAATAGTTGAAACTTGAAACGCGTTTTTCTCAAAACGACATTTTTCAAAATTGCTAACATCATAACTCAAAGAGAAATTGACCGATCGATTTCAAATTGGAACTGAGTATTCTTTAATATATTTACTATACAATGACCGACGATCTTTTTGATTGGTTGAAAATTGTCAATTTGGCATCAACAAAAAGACCATCTTTTTACCCCAAAAAACGAAATTATTTTCAGAACGACGCCATTTGGTTAATTTTTGATATTTTTCAAAAATCGTAGGTCATTGTATGGGAAATACCTTCAACTTTAATAACCTTTTTTGATTTTTTTGTTTCAAGCACTCATTCAGCTGGAATCGTGTCAGCAGTTGGGGACCTTTTTTTTCGCACCTCCGAAGACAGCTCATAACTCCCTAATTTTTCAATATTTTTGTGAAAAAAAAAATCTCAAAATATAGCTGAAAATATACATTATTATGTCCAAAAAACTTCAAAACTTCCTATCGAGTACTTTCTTTTAAAAAAATTCGCGAAAATCTCCTAATTTTTCATGGATTACACTGGTATAGCCCCTTAAGAAGTTCATAATAAATGACACCTTTCTGATCCCACCAGATGCACAAAATAATCTTTGGAGCGTGGATATTTGTTTTCGGTGTCGTCGATGGACCTGGTACACCTGGCAGCCCCCAACTTTTTCGACGCTTAGGATTATCGTAATAGATCCATTTTTCATCGCCAGTGATAATATGATGCAGAAAACTCTTTCTTTTCTGCCGTTCAAGAAGCATCTCGCACGTTACCAAACGTCTCTCGATATCTCTCTCCTTTAGTCGATGCGGCACCCAATTACCTGCTTCTTGGACCATTCCCATCTTGTGCAAGCGTTTACCGACGGTCGACCTGTCAACACCCAACTCTTCAGGCTACTTATCTAGGGTTCGACATGCATCTTCATTCAATAATTGTTCCAGTTCTACATCTTCGAATTTTTTCGGTGCCCCTCCGCGTTCTTTATCACTCACGTCAAAATCGCTACTTTGGAATCGTCGAAACCACTCTTCACGAGTTGTATTAGACGGAGCATGATCACCGTAAATATTGCACAGTACGCGATACGTTTCAGCGGCACTTTTCTTCGGAATAAAATAATGAAGCGTAACTTCCCGCAAATGCTGTTTTGTCGGGACAAACGTTGTCATTTTCAACACCAGATAGAAAATGATGTTTACGCTTGTAACAAATGTCAACTACCGCAATCGACACCTTACACATACACTTCCAAATCACAAGTATAGCACTTGAGTGAACTCAAAAATAGTATCAGCAGCAACACTTTTTCCAAGAGGGCGGAAACTTATTCCCATACCCAATATGTTGGAAAGTGAAAACCCAGCCAGCGAGGGGCTTCCAAATTTATGTTTTCGTTACAAGTAGTGCTAGCGGTAGTAACGTAGTAGCTTTTCCATTGCTTCGAGACTGCATGCTACCATAGCACATATATATGTTTTAATTCATAACGTAGCACTGCTTCAGCACTACCAAGTGGTGCTTCTAGTAAAATACTACCAAGTCGCTTCCATTTTTACACATAGTAGCACCGCTGCTGGAAACGCTGCCGCGCTGCCTTGATTTTGTTGGCTGGGAAACATGCAATTTCATGTAAACTACGGAAAATTCCGGTATAACACACCCTAGTTTGAAAAATTTATCGAATTCCATTGATTGATGAAATTCAATACAAACTTTGCCAACAGTTCAAACCCGTTGAAACCCATTGAAACCGATTGAATTAATGAGATTCGATTGGAATTCAATAGGTTTGAACGACCATTTACCGTTGCAAAGTTTTCATTGAATTTCATCAATCAATGGGTTCCAATAAATTTTTTTTATCTGGGTAAATTTTTCTGCACATGAACAGTCAAAATTGTTTATAAAGAGAAATTCATTAATTTCGAGGTACTAAAAAATTTTTTGTCAACAATGAAGTATCGAATGATTTCATCAACACAAAGAGATTCGTATAAAACTTTCTATGGCTGAAGGTAATTTGCTGATACTTCCCAACAAAGATAACGATACAACAGTATTCCGAGCATAAGTAGATTTCGAAGTTATTAGTATAATGATATATTATTCTGGTAAAAAGGACACGGTCAAGAGTTAGTGGCACATCTAAATATATTCAAACAAAGTTCTATTATCGAACAGAATTGATACAAAGTTGCTTGAAAATTCTCGTATCTACGTCACTCGCACGAGCGCATCGGTATCGATTCAAAGATTACAAACGTTCCAAATTAATCACATTCTTACCGAAATTGATTCTAAACATTGTTTCTGAATAATATATTTCAAGATATAATGAGAGAGATATATAATGAGATAGACTCGATATTTTGGATTAGAATGAGTTACGAGACGAAGGTATTGGAAGAAATATTCGGCAACTGCAGCCACCTGTGGCTGTTAGGCGTGATATTTTTTACCTTACCGCTGAAAGTATATTTACCTCTCTTCGCGGTCGTTTTCGTGAGGCTTGCACCGTCGTGTGTTTACTCAACGAACACCAAATAGAAGAAAACAAGACGTCTTGTTTGCATGTATGCATGCATCACGCTCGTACGTGTTGCGGACAAAGAAAACCGAGATGCAAGAGAGACGAAAAAGAGGATTGGCTCGATCGGTTGGCACCTGCTTGTTTTTACCATCAAGCGAATTTAGCATCCAGTCTAGACGTATCTTAGAGAGTCCGAGCTTTTGAGGTCATGTGCGTAGTGCATACTTTCTCACGATCCTAGATATCATCCATTGTCCGCCGGACACATCAGATGAAATAGTTGAGCTGTGAGACGGTTCAAAACGCTTAACATCAGTTTTTGAAAATTCTTCAATAGTAGACGGGGTAGACATTTTATCGTGTGCTTTTTCCCTCGATTTGCACTCAATCGGTATCAATGAAACCACGAGCTTACCGAGACTTATCAAATTTGTTTCTAGAGCAGAAAAAAAATTCTCTGAATGATTTTCTAGAGTTATTTTGAGGAGGCCAATATCGTAGAAGTGATGGAGGAAACGGCCCGTAACAGGTGGGCCATGTTTATTTTCAGTTGAGAGTGAAGATGTATATAAAAACATATTTAGCTTCATCTCTGAATTATTAGAGTCTTGATACACTCATCATCGCCAGCAGAAATTACTCTACTAATTCTCTAAGTTACCGAAGGTCTTATGAAGCCTAGAGAATGACTTAAGTGATTTTGAAGCATAATTCCACCAGGTCAGTCGCTCTTCTTGAGAACAGGTGATTTTTAATGTTTGCTGGGACAACCTTTTGATCGAGATAAGAATGTAAAAGAATCCAATGATTGGTAGGTTTGCCACCTTTTCGATATCACTGAGCAGAAAATTTATTGATTCTCTTGCTTTGCAACTTAGAAAAGCCGAACGAGTAGAAGTAGAATTAAAAATTCAAAAGTTAGTTTTATTAATGATTTTTATTTTGAATCACATTATTATCCCTTTGAGCGTAATCTGGGTCATTCATGTTCAATCGTTGTTTTGACTCAGTAAATACTGTTCGAAAAATCTGAGAATATTCCAAAAGTTTATTTAGCGATTTCTAATGAACAATATTGTTCTCACCTTTTTTTTTATCTCGGAAATATTCAACGTGAAAATTTGGATGTGCAAAAAATGACCCAGATTACAGTCAAAGAGTTAACATTTTATCATCAACGCCGCATTGTACTACCGGTTGAATTATTCATCAACTCAACGTCATTATCACAATAATAATCAAATTTTTCCAAGTATATTAAAACTTGACTTGAAATTTTTGACTTACTCTTAACTGCTATCCATAACTTTTTATCGTTCTTAATCATGGAAATAACCACTGATTCCGGTCGATGATACTTAATTTTTTCACGAATCTTTCATTTTTCATCAAGTGGGGGGCATTCGGAGACAAAAAACAGGACATTGGGTATCCTGCTTCCCTCTTATGCCGGACACTTGACATTCAGTTGAAAAGCAAGACAGACCCGTCGAAAACAGAATGGGTGGCAACCCTAATTAATGGTATACATAGAAATATGGATTGTTATAATAATAGCAGTTTTAGAACGCGTAAGGTCCCTGTGAAAAATATCGTATAAAACCGAGACCCTGAGGGGAAGGTACCTAGTTGGAGCAACTAAATGTTAGTTGCCGCAGGTAGATTTTTATTCACGTTAGCTAGACTTTAGTTGGGGTAAATAAAAGTCTAGTTATCTGAAATATTAATAAAGTTGTAACAAATAAAACTCAATTGACACAACTAAATTTTTATTGACAGTGACTAAATTTCCTAGCTGTTGAATATTTGAATAGACCCTTTCTCTCAGTGTAGAGCCAGACAATTGTCTAAACTGAATATTCGAACATTCGATACGATTTAATTCCATTTTGATCCAGATTTTGTCTCCCTTTTATTCAAATCTCTCCGACATTCATGTATACACTGAAACAAAGATACCTAGCTGCGGCAACTAAAATTTAGTTGTCCCAGCTAAATTTTAGTTGGCGTAAATGGAAGTCTAGTTGTCTGAAATAGGAATAAAACGATTTATCCAAGAGGAATAAAAAATTGAGCTATAACAAATAAAATTTATTTGGTTCAACTAAATTTTTATTGACAGTGACTAAATTTCCTAGCCGTCTAATGTTTAACTCAACCCTTTTTTTCAGTGTGTTTCTTCTTTGAATTACAGTAGAAACTGACTTGATGCTCAGCATATGAGCTTCATTGCATGCTCCTTAATACATAGAATAATTAGAAAAAAAACAGCATTACAATTTGAATACAAGTTGATTACACGTTGCATCGTTTAATAATTGTTTCTTAACTGATAATTGAGATGCGTCATAAATAAATTAAAAGCAAACATCATTTGACTGTCTGTGTGATTGATTCAAGAGTTGCAAAAATAAGAAAACAGAAAAAACGAGAGGGAGTGAACAAAGATAATGGAACATTCGAATGAATAAGGGATGAAGACTCGACGGAAAAAAAGGGAAAAGATAAACTGCGATAAAGTAGATTGATATTAGATGTCCTAATACGAACGAGTAGTTGATGGAATAACAAAATTTGCAGTCACTCCGTAGAGTTCTGTGAATCGAATTCTCAACGTGTTACCTCGGGCACATCAGAAATTCCTTTATCCTCAATTAAATCTTTCACATAGACGCTCTGAATCGGGAGAAAGAATGGTGTTCAATGTATCTCCTTGACACTCCACATTCATCCTGTCAATTTGAACAAGCAAAAGATCCCGAGAACCCTGGGGTTTCATTAAAGTGACCCGCGAATCATTAATAATGAAGTAACTTTTCAAATTTCCTTCCATCATAAAAGATTATCTCGTTTCTTTTTGATCATTCAATCCATCAACAATTCAGGGGGCATGAACTTAAATGAACAATTTTCAAACGGATCTTTTTGTCAGCGCCTCTGTACGATACCCAGGGGACATAAACTCAATTGGACAATTTTTAGACCATTTTCAGCGCCACTGTGTGCGAAAGAGCACTTGGAGAAATTTTACATTGGTACAACAACACAAACAATGAATAGTTTTTAGTGTATCCATGTGGAAATAATTGAAGTGTTCTTCCAGAAGCGCGGCGGCGCTGGAATCGATTTAAAAATTCCCCAATTGAATTTATGCTCAAAAAATTTTTGTGAATTTATTTCAATAGAGCTGCAATACGGTGGCGCTGAAATACATCTGAAAATTATTTATCCAAGCCTTGCGGAAAATCTCAGGCAAATCTAAACGGAAGTCAAAGCATTCCATGAAGAAAACCGAGCGAAGACTTCCCTACTTGAAGAATCTCATTGAACCGATTGATTCTCATTGATTCCGATACAGAAACCCGATTCAAACCCATTGAATCAATGAGAATCAATCGGTTCAATGAGATTCTTTAAGCAGGGTTGTCTGGATTCGTGAGTTTCCAATGCAACATTTTTTAATTCCTATTAAAAATATCCGCGAAACGGAAAAAACAATCGTTCCTTTTTCCGAATCTTTTCCACATTTTTAACAGGATTCAACTATAATTGACACATTTTTCACATATTCACGCTAAAATTTTCATTAAAAATCCGTAACCTAAAGGTTGGATCATTCATTCTTCACGCGTTATATGAAAAAAAAGGTAATAACACGATTATGAATTCCTGGGGAGATTATTTTCGAGACGCTTTGAGAAAAGGAAAAAAATGAAATCTGTTGGATATATAACAATATCACAGTGTTGAGATGTGTTACGTGCCCGACAAACACAATCATGTAGTGAGAATAGCATAAATCAAGGGAAGAAACGATAACATTTCACGCCAAGTTATAAAGGTAGAAATGCAAACGCTACGTGGTTGAGTTATGAGAATTATGGAATCTTGAAAGGCTGAATTCTTCTCCAGATATCACAAAAATGACGCCTCGGAAGGGAGAAAAAAAATATAAGTAAATATATTTTGATGTTGAAATAAAGACACCGCACTAAAACAAAGAATAATATTATTTCTCATTTGGTGCATCTTTTTCCACCCTCAATTCCCCGAAGTTTTACGAGATCGCTGTTTAAGACGTGATCACTTCACATCAAATTGATACAGATGTAATACAACGTGAAAGAAATCTTTCCCTCGTTGAGCCCTAAACCAGACGAGGATGAGTATTTCCATTGAAAACACGTGCGAGAAAAAAAGAAGATAAAGAAAATGGAAATCACAAGTGAACTTCCTTTCTCCCGGAGGAATGCATTTATGTTCCACAAATGAATCCTCAATATCTCCCTTTTTATTCTATTCATTTCTTCCCTCGCGTATGTGATCGAAGAAAACGACGTTCATTAGGGTATTTACTTACAATTGTTTTCCGTTACCATTCGTTCTCTAAACTCACACTCTATCTTGGGATAAATTGAATCCAGGAGTCTACCGTAATGCAAATGATCGAATAACACGCCACTGTTCACTTCGGTTATTTGAGAATGCGAAAGACCGAAACCGTGTTAAGATAAGCAAACGAGTAAATTTCATCGTCCTCGCATTTCACGGAACTACAAAGAAGGAAATTAATTACGCCATTCAAAAGGTGTCACGGAGATGTAATGTGAAATGTGTCAAGTGGTCCATTTTCACGTTCATCCAATATTCCCAATTCCCTAACGTATTATCAAATACTACTCTTGAGTTTACAATTATCAAGGAATTCATGATTCAAATTCGAGAAGATACGTGGCATACATACTCGCACTGTTAACAAAAGAGACAAAAAACAATCTCCATACGAATCGTCGCGTAAAGATTCTCGTCTCATCGGTTATTTAAATTGACTGCCCAAGTATAAATTACGCCTAGTCAATGGCTAGTGCCTCGTGAGTTTTCTATACTCCTGACGAGGGCGTTTTGAGGAAAACTCACCAGGTACTTATTCGTAATGTAACGCTGTGTGTTATGAGGCACTTGCTAGTGGAATTCGCAAAATACTGGTCAGTTACTATTTAGTTACTCTCTAAATACTAGTCAATTACAAACAAGTTTTTGACAGCAATTATATGCCAAAAAAATTGTGAAGGTATAATACATCAACAATGATTATTCAGTAAAATATGCATGCTTTGGCCCAAAATGTTTTTGAAAATAAAAAATTGAATTCTGAGCAAAAATCATGTTTCAGAGGAGACACTTGCAGATCACCACCAACGTTCACTTCGTGCTCAATGCGATGGAGAGAATATTGGAAACCTCGGAGAGAATCGAACCTACCTAAACCAATTCCTACCTAATGTTGCGCGATCTACTATCCTAACGCCCTAACGACCTAAGCTAAACCGGTACCTACGCTATGCAATAGAAAAGATCAATTGAAGTGACGTGATTATCCGATTCAATCATCCGTCGGTTGAATATAATAATCTATGAGCCTGTGTGAAAATTGCAGTTTGGTTGACAAATGTGAGGTTAAATTTATGTGATCAAAAAATGGATGAATTATTTTTGTGAAATGTGTGGTGGTTATTTCTTGAATAATGTGTATCAAAAAATCTGTTAGTAAGTGCAAAATGAATTAGTGAATCAGTCATAGCTGTTGTAACATGTCAAAAAATCGTAATTTGTTGATGCAGCGAAAATGAATTTTGTTCAAATACTTAAATCAGTACTTCTAGGCAAAAACTCAGAGATCATATTAATTTTGTAATGAATATGAGTCATGAAGGACTCATTTGATCAAAAATATTTCAAGCGAATGTTTAGAATGAATTTCAAAAAGCTTGAATTATTTACTTGAAGCGCGTTGGATGATTTTACTTTTCGAATTGAAGAGTATTCTTGAAGTTGAAATTTTCAAATTTGAGGAAAAAGCCTTATTTTCTGAGTTGAATTCGTTGTTAGGGTGATGATAAACTTGTAGGAAGAGTTTGAAAGTTGGGTGGAATCTATATTGATCAGGAAAGTCCAAATCGTGTGGCAAAAGTTAGAAAATCTGTCAACTTAGCTTACGGCACGTGGGTATTCTATCAGCTTCTCTTCACTAAACGAAATCAAGGCAGGAGAAATGTATCAAAATTTAGTAAAATCAAGTTGGTACAGAGTAAGAGTGCACAGATATATTCATTGAATTTATTGGTTATTATAAAAATGTTGATCAATACGTAAAGGGTATGTATGACTCAATTTATCGTCTCTCAATATTTTTGGTCAATGATTTTGTATTGTGTGCATTTTTGTATCTTTTCACTAGTAGGTTGAGGAAACATGTGTATTGAACCTGTTTCATAAATATAATAACATTCATTTGTAGGAACATGATACAACATTATTGGAACAAAAATATTAAAAGACGACACAGTGGATCTTCTATAGCCATTCCTTATTCATCAACATTTTTATAATAACTGAATATATCTGTCCTCTCTTACTCTGTACCAACTTGATTTTACTAAATTTTGATACATTTCTCCTGCCTAGATTTCGTTTAGTGAAGAAAAGCTGATAGAATATCCATGTGCCGTGAGCTAAGTTGACAGATTTTCTAACTTTTGCCACACGATTTGGACTTTCCTGATCAATATAGATCCCACCCAACTTTCAAACTCTTCCGACAAGTTGATTATCACCCTAACAACAAATTCAACTCAGAACATAAGGCTTTTTCCTCAAATTTGAAAATTTCAACTTCAAGAATACTCTTCAATTTGAAGAGTAAAATCATCCAACGCGCTTCAAGTAAATAATTCAAGCTTTTTGGAATTCATTCTAAACACTCGCTTGAAATATTTTTGATCAAATGAGTTCTTCGTGACTCATATTATTACAAAATTAATGTGAATTTTGAGAAATTTAATGTGAGTTTTTTTTCCCGAGGAATATTGATGTAAATCAATATTGATATTGTTGTTGTTGATATTGTCGTGTATTTGAATAGAATTCATTTTCACCACATCAGCAAATTACGATTTTTTGACATGTTACAACAGCTATGACTGATTTAGTAATTCATTTTGCACTTACTAACAGATTTTTTGATACACATTATTCAAGAAATAACCACCACACATTTCACAAAAATAATTCATCCATTTTTTGATCACATAAATTTAACCTCACATCTGTCAAATGAACTGCAATTTTCACACAGGCTCATAGATTACACTGCCATCTTCTGGCAAATAAATCTTGAAAGGGCCTCAATGATTTCTGCCGAGGCTTACAAGTGTAGTAACAGTCTAGATATACTTATAAAAAATCCTCCATAGTTTTTTGAGAGTTTCACTTGTCTAATATACAGGGTGGGGCATTTAAAGTGTCGCGGGCGTTTTTTCCAAAAATAAAGTGAGATACGAGAAAATTTTTCGGACCAAAGTTGTAGGGTACCGAGGGAGACATCCGATGGTGGCCTTGGCTTTGACCTCAAATCTCATCTTCAAGGGCATTCTGAGATCAACTCTTGTTTTTTGAATAGCATCTCATATTTTTCACTGCAGATTTGGATTCTAGGTCAAAAACCAAGAAACTTTTGTCTGAACCATTTTCCTGAAATCCGCAAAAATGGCGCTCTAATCGATATTGTTCCATTTTGAATCTGACATTCGAATAACTCGAAAACGAAGGGTCTTGCAAGAGAATGTTTCGTACAAAAGTTGTCAATACACAACACATTTCAATCGTCTACATTACCACCATTCAGAGCTCACGCGATGTAAATAAACGACGGGGTTCAGTGAAAATTCACGATTTTGAAAGTCAGTTTGTCAGTTACATTTGATTATTACTTGGTTTATGACAAATTGAAAATCATGGATATCCGATACACGGTTTCTGAAAAGATCGATATGATCTACATTTACGGTGAAGTGCATAAGAACCCCAGACAAGCATATGACTTGTATGCAGAACGATTGCCTGAAAGAACAACGCCATCCATTAGGTATTTTCAACGCATTACAAAATTATTCTCAGAAACGGGAAGTGTTACAAGGGAAAAACGACATCGAATGAGAACTGTTAGCGGAGAAAATGCGGAAGTTAATGTACTAGCTGCAGTAGCCAATAATCCACACGTGAGCTCTCGTGAAATTGAACTCCATTCGGGAATTTCTCGAAGAAGTGTTCTTCGAATACTGAAACGTCACAAATTCCATCCGTATCACATTTGTTTGCATCAAGACCTTCACGGTGATGATTTCGAAAATCGTGTACAGTTTTGTCGATGGGGTCGAAGGGTTGAAATGTGTATTGAAGTCGAAGGCCATCATTTTGAGCATCTACTGCATTAAAATTATCCAAGTGATGTAGACGATTGAAATGTGTTGTGTTTCGTCTGTTATACCCCATCACCTCCGTTTCAGTTGGAAACCCCCTTGGAATCAGACAACTTTTGTCCGAAACATTCTCCTCCAAGACCCTTCATTTTCGAGTTATTCTAATGTCAGATTCAAAATGGAACAATATCGATTAGAGCGCCATCTTTGCGGATTTCAGGAAAATGGTTCAGACAAAAGTTTCTTGGTTTTTGACCTAGAATCCAAATCTGCAGTAAAAAATATGAGATGCTATTTAAAAAACAAGAGTTGACCTCAGAATGCCCTTGAAGATGAGATTTGAGGTCAAAGCCAAGGCCACCATCGGATGTCCCCCTCGATACCCTACAATTTTTGTCCGAAAAATTTTCTCGTATCTCATTTTATTTTTGGAAAAAACGCCCGCGACACTTTAAATGCCCCACCCTGTATATTGTAAGTAACCGGTGAGTAACTTGCTAGTTCATCTCAACTAGAAGTTCCCTATGAAATCCCTACAGGGGCCTCATATTGACTAGACAATGCCTTGTCAGATTTCTACTTGGGTGCGCAATTATTAATTCCTGTGCTAAAAATTTCAATTTATTCAATTGGGATTTATTGATCCTCGGAAAAAATATGGTTAGTGCTAATAGCGATCGCGAAAATACTTCCAAGAACTGGTGAAATTCGATAGTTTAACTATTCGCGATCACTAGCGCGTAGGCCCGACAATATCTTTTCATAAGGGTAATTTACAAAATGTTATGCTCATCTTGAATAACAAGATTCTTATTAGAGTTGTCTTGGAAGGACCAGAAGACTGGAAGAAGCTTCGTCCTCGATAAGCTGTGTTTGCGTTTATAACGGATATTTTACTTCATTCCCATAAGAAATGGGGCATTCTAATTTCTATGAAAAATTTATTAGAAAGCTTCGTCGGAACAATAGGGGAACAAAGTCTTTCACTAGCGGTAGAATGTACACCGAAAAAAATGTTTTGTTAAAGCAACAAAACTTTTGTTGTTTCAACAAAAGAATTTTGTTGAAATGTGATCAACCAAACGTTTTGTTGAAAACCATATTATTCCTTTGTTGCACACCTTTGGTTTCTAGGTAAATACATTTTGCTTGGGAAACCAAATCATATCGTCTGCAAACTGAAAATATTTTGTCCTGATGAGAAAATCATGGGCCAGATTGCAAAAAAAAAACCACCACCAGCAGACTTGAACACAAGTCTTCGGGACTGGAGGCGGAGGCTCCATCACTCAAGCCACTGCCGATCACTTGGATAGGGGGACCTCCTTTGTATATATCAAGTTGTGTTGATGTTTCAAACTCGAACATCAAATACTGTGCCGTGTTAGGATTAAAGTGAGGGTGATTTTCATCACGAATATCTATGGTACACGTATAGATGACTTTCATTGATAAGTAGCTCCGGGCTCTTGCGACATGTCCTTGTAAGATTCAATTAACAATGCATCTCAGTGCACGAGTTTATATGATTGTAATGAATCAAAGTATTCTTCCATGCAGGAATGTATTATTTTATCAACGACACAAAACTTTTCATGTGAATTTACGTTTCAGAAATGCAAAAGAATATTTTCACTACAAAGATGGAGTCATTATGAAGTGACAAAATTATTTTGTTTGTGGGACAAAACCGTGTAAGTTTTGTGAAAACAACCAAATAATATGTTTTCTTCAAAGGATGTAGGTAACCAAGAAATGTACTTGATCTTAACCAAACAATTGGAATTAGTATAGTTCGAGGTACAAAATGATTTATCCTTTTGGTTCCCTTGAACAAATTATACAGTATGGTCATGAGAAATCAAACAACAAAACACTTTTGTTACCATTACCAAAACTTTTTTTTCAGTGTAATAATAATTACCTACTTATTTCTACCTCTTCCTTTCGTCTCATATTTTGTTCACGTCACCTCGTGACATAAAGATAAATTTTTACAAGGATTCGACGCTTCTCCCATTAACTAAATTATTCTCATAAACTTTTATCACTCTCCCCCATTTGATTTTCTTGAAATCATATAATGGAATGGCTTTTCCTCGCATTGATGTGAATACTCTGAATGCGAAAGAAATGAGAATTTGTTGTCGTGATGGGTCTTTTCATCGTTCTTCCTTCCACTCGTATGGATAGAAAAACTTCGAGAAGATTCGTACCCACTTTTCCAGATCTGCAAAAGATGGTACAAAAAAAACATCGATTCTCGTTTTAGAATTAATTGACTTCGTTGGAAGATTGAAATCGATATCGAGATAATTAAAAACATATGAATTTTCTCTTTTACCGCTATTTTCGAAAAGTTGTTTGGACTATTTTGTAGGAATGTGAAAATAAGAACGATGATCGATGAGGTCAATCGTGACCCTGTTGAAACATATTTTTTGTTACAAGTTATATCCGAGAAAACTTGGTTGAAAATACTCTCATAATTCAAATCGAATTCTGTTCAAGGATATTGAGAAATCAATCACTTCCAATGATGTCCAAATGAGACGAACATTCTGACGACCTTTTCAATTTGTATGCCAGTGTTTTTTGCAGTTGGTCACTTTTAAGAAATTGCGAAGAAAATTCTGAGTATTCTCACAAAACTTTGAAAATTATGGCCACTGCAGAGGCCCGCACTGTAAAAAAAATAGTCTGAAATGTCCTGTATCAGATGAATATAAAAATTCTGAAACTTGCCAATGGAATCAAGTTCAATCATAATTCATGAAATTTACTGCCAGATGTATTCAAATTCATTATATCATGAAATTTCATATGAAAAGTCAGAAAACTTTTGAAAATCAATGGCTCCAAATAAATTTATATGAAATCTAGGCAGCAATTTTTTACAGTGTGAACAACAAAAACCACTCTTTTCACAACAATAAAATTACATGTGAAACTTTAAACACGTTTTTCTCGAAGCCACTTTTTAAATTGGCCTCACAAATGGTTTCAACAATTTTTGTACGATTGACTTCAAATTTTAACAGCATCTTTCTAATACAATTTCACAGAGAAAATGTGTACTGAATGTATACATAATCACTCTTGAGGGGACTAAAAGATGAGGAATTGAGGTAGATGAAAAGTCAAATTTTACGCGAACTTCTCTAAAAACGTACGTAATTACTAAAAATGTAAATTGAATAATAATGAATAACGTACTTGGGATTGCGCATTGCCACCCCTTTTGAATTTTCCAATGATTTCTGAAGGCTTAAAAATAAAATCGTAAAATTTGTCTACGTTCAGAGGTGAAAATTTTACAATTTCATTTGTTAACCTTCAAAAATCATTGGGAAATTCAAATTCATTGTGATTCAATTTACATTCGTATCAATTACGTACCTTCTGAGAAAAATTCGCGCAAAATTTGACTTTTCCCCTCCCTCACTTCCCCATGCTCTAATCCCCTTAAATAAATACCTCTTCCATACAAAAGAAAATGATGGATATGCTCTTCATGTTAAGCCTTCTACAATGGCCATACCCCTTCATTAATTGGAAACTCATATTCAAATTCATTCATTCTTTAGTCAAATGCGATGTATTGTGATTTTCCGAAGAGGTTAAAATCAGTATATCACGTACAGGTACACGATAGCAGGTGACTTCCACTTTTTTTCTCTGTTTATCCAGCAACGAAAAAGCGGCACCACATCTCTTGATCTAAGGACGTCACAAGAACACAGTCCACAAATGTCAAATGAATCGAAATTCCTACCTCCATTGAAACTGCATTAAACTTATTCAAACTTTCTCAAAGACTACACGAGGTGTAAAGTTAAAGCTGAAGCGAATTCTATTGGAAATTCTATGAAACACATTTCCATCCCATTACACGGTAACATGAAAATTTTGTACATTAGTGAGCATCCAACGGGAGACGAAATAGGAGAAGAGACAAGTCTATTGCAGGACGACACGATAACCACATTTCAACACCCACGATGATTATCGCGACGCTCAGAAGGGAAACTGTGGTTGAATTACGTGAATAGGAATCCAAATGGGGAATAGCTAGGTCTCGTTTTGACGTTGGCATCAATTATCTCGAATCCATCTAGTCGCGCCCTGTCACAAGACAGTGCGAAATCAAATTAAAACCTCTTCACGAAGGATGCATTCATTATGTACACACGACTCTAGATGCGTTCGCTTCAAATTGTTTCGGATTAAAAGCGAACTGGGGAACAGTGATCCCAGAATGCGAGAGCTGGCGGCCCCCACCACGCGGTCGGTGGTACACTAATACTGTTTCATCGCGTGTCCGTGTGAACAGAGAAAGTCTGTATTCTAGACTTGCTTTCTTTCTCATACGAACGCGCAGTGAGACAGTGTTAGTGTCCCACCGACCGCGTGGTGGGGGCCGCCAGCTCCCGCATTCTGGGATCACTGCTAGGGAAACCATGAAATGGATTTCTCTTCCCCTCTCTCTCTTTCTCTGGATATCGACAGCGTTGGGTGAGAAGAATTAAAGAAAATAAAACCAAGGTTACGTTAATCGGGCGTTGTTGTCGATGAGTGGATGGATTCTCGATGGTGCTCGATTAATCATTCGAATAAAAATATACCAGAGAGTATATGCATATCGATGCTCAAAAATAAACACTGGAAAAATATGACGTTGAAAAATCTTCTTCAATCATCGATCATCTGTTATTTCTTTCGAGTGAAGAAGTATCCCAATGGAGTGAAAGCCAAGAGCGTTGAAAAGATCTGCCGACTTGATAGGTAAAACGATCTGAACACTTATTCGGACATGACAAGATGAGTAACGTATCTCCACTCGATGAAATCGACTCACCAGTTCAACTTTTCCACTATTCCAACTGAATGAATGGAGCAAGGAACTTGCGTAGGCAAAAAATTCTCGAAAGAACAATGATAATTTACTTTTAAATTCATCGAATGTTTGGATTATATATCGGTTTATAGATATCCCTCAGAAGGGATCTTTTGAACACTCATCGCCGAGAGCTTTGTTTTCCGAAAATCGAATGCAATTAGACGTTAAATGATTGTAGCAACGACGAATATAATGAATAAAATGGGCTCGACTTTGATGAAAGTCGTGATGAACTTTCGATTGCTGACATTTATCCAGTCCAATCTCTTTTGTAATACGAATCACAAAGCCGATTGAGCAAGTTTGTGCATCGTTGAATGCAGATTTTTATTTGGAATAAATTGATACGATGAAGAAAAGTTTGAAAGAGAACAATCATTGTCTTTGATCGACGATTAATTGAGAGGATTGTTACGTATACCGTAGAAAAAAAAAACATTTCCATACTTTTATAGAGTTAAATATGAAAATGTGTGAACAAACTCATCGATTGCTCAGATGCTTCTTCACATCAAAATGATTCATCTTCGCTAGGAGACTCGTCTCTGCTGGTGAATATAAAGGAGCTCATCTCTGAAGAATTTTCGAAATTTCGTGATGAAATTACTCGGGTTTACGAGGACAAAATAGTTTCTCTTAGTCAAACTATTTTTTCCCTCACTGCGAGATTGACTGAAGTTGAGAACAAACTCGACGTTTCAAAATAAGACCGCGATTCTCGTGATCTTGAAACGATTATTCATGAAGTCAACGAGCGACAGAAGCGATCTCGCAATATTATTATTGTTGGTATTGATGAGACGCCGGACAATCAACAGCAGAATGATGCAGCGAAGGTGAAAACACTACTCCGAAACATTTATCCTTCCGTTCATGATAATATTAGGTTGCATAGAATCGGTAAAAAGGTTGCGAACAAACACAGACCTATTTGTGTTTCTTTTCCATCGTCTCAGGATGTTATAAATATCTTGAAACGTAAATCTAATTACAATGGACCGTTTAAAATTGATCAAGATCGAACTGTTCAAGAAAGAAATTATTTAACCACGTTACGTACGGAACTCAAGAATCTGATCGATGGTGGTGATACCAACAAAACAATCAAGTATATAAATGGATTGCCAACGATTGTTGACACACGTACTGTGCCCCAGAAAAAAAACCTATAACTCACCCTTTGATATACTATCAGAATGTTCGTGGTCTTCGTACTAAACTTCAAGATTTGCAAATTCCTAGTGTTGCCGCGATATTATCGTCGAAATTCAGAAATAATCGATTATCTTAATTTTGACAGGTTTTTATGGAACTTTTAACGCGTAGATCTTCGACTGTGCATGAAATGAAACGGGATAATGGATCATCTTGGTCTTTTCAACAAAATGAATCAAAATATTCTTACATTATCGTAACGATAATTATCGATACATCGTAACGATAAATGGAAGCATATCTTGGTTTATTTTGTGTAAAAGTCTGGGATTATTCATTATTCCGTTTCATTATGAGCATAATCGAAGATTCGTGGATTATATCTTCCATAGGAACGTGTAAGAATTGAGATGATCGATTATTTCTCAATTATCGACGATAATATCGCGGCAACACTACAAATTTCACTTTCATCTCTTACTTCTACGTATGACGTCATTATCTTCTCTGAAACCTGGTTAACGGATAACATATCTGATGAAGAATTGTCCTTTAATGATTATGTC
Organism: Gonatopus flavifemur; assembly: GCA_018340375.1. NCBI lineage: Eukaryota > Metazoa > Arthropoda > Insecta > Hymenoptera > Dryinidae > Gonatopus > Gonatopus flavifemur. The sequence goes on along the minus strand of JAFFJZ010000029.1, from coordinate 297,327 downwards.
TTGTATGGGTTGGACAGGAGCAGGCGCACCAGTGTTTTTTCTCAAGGAGGTGGTGTGTTGATTGCGGTCAAAAAGTATTTGAATAGTGCATTGGTTGATTTACCGCCTACTAGCGTGGAACATATTCTTGTCAAGTTGCAGTTAATTCGAAGTCTGTTTTTATTGGAGCAAGTTACTTCCCCCCTGCCTCATCATCATCTCTTTGCCTTGAACATTGTGTTTCTCTGGCCGAGGTACTGTGTCAGGATTATGATTCTTCAATTTTTCTCTTCGGTGACTACAATCTTCCGCATGCGGTTTGGCGCAATGACGACTCTTCTCTAACGGCATCGTTTCGTCCTGGTGTGACACTGAATGAAAGGTCTTCGGTGGAGATTTTGACTCAATATTTCAACTACTTTGGTTTATATAAAAAAAAAACAATATTTACAATGATTTCAATGGTGTGCTGGACTTGATTTCTACCACCGATGAGTATGTTGAAATTATTAGTCCGGTTGATTACCTCCTACATTGTGATTCTTATCATCCCCCCATCGAAATTAGATTGTATTCTCTTTCATTGAGATCTTTGTCTTGTACCGACACGTACCGGTATAATTATAAATTGGCTGATTTTTTTTCTATACGGCAGCATTTGAATCAAATTGATTGGGATATGGAGTTAGAATGCATGGATGTAAATACTGCTATTAGTTTTTTGTATGATCAACTTTCTGTGGCTATTGAGTTGTACGTTCTGAAAACATTGATCAAAAGATCTATTTATCCTCTTTGGTTTACTCCTGAGCTCAAAACATCAATTAGAAGAAAGAAAGTTGCCCATATGATTTACAAATCGTCTTATAGTCGCGACGATTATTTAGCGTTCTCTTTTTTGCGTGCTCAATGTAAATCACGAGCTCGGGCTTGTTATTCGAATTACATTCGCCAAGTTGAGACTAATATTCAAAAGGATGTTAAATCTTTTTGGAATTTTGTTAACAGTAAGCGTTCATCTAATGACTTACCTAGTACTCTCATGTTAAATAATGTAGTTGCGGACTCTGCAGCTGGAATGGCTAACCTTTTTGCTGATCACTTTTCATCGGTTTTTGCTTCACATAACTCGGTTAATGTTAACCATTCTAGACATCATATGTCATTCAACATGCTTTCTGATTTAGCTATTACCATAGGAGAGATCTACTCTGTTCTTGATTCGTTAGATACGAGCAAGGGCCCAGGATTTGATGGCCTTCCGCCGTTGCTGTTCAAGTCTTGCAAATTTATTCTTTCTCGACCGCTTTGGATTATCTTTAATAAATCTCTATCTTCCGGATGTTTCCCTGCTGAATTTAAAACGAGCCTGATCTCTCCTATTTTCAAGCATGGTAATAAACTGGATGCTAAGAATTATAGACCTATAAGTATTTTAGATGTTATGTCGAAGAGTTTTGAGCGCGTGGTAGTTGACAAGATTACTCCTTTGTTGTCTCCTCTTATTATCCCGGAACAACATGGTTTCATGTCGATGAGGTCTACTACTACGAATTTGGCTGCTCTCTGTAATTTCACCGCCATTGCGCTGGAGAATAACTCACAAGTTGATGTTATTTACACTGATTTCGGTGAAGCGTTTGATACTGTATCTCACAGCGTTCTTCCATCTAAGTTGAGTAGCTTTGGAATATCTGGTAATCTGAAACTTTGGTTCCAGAGTTACTTAACTGATCGGGTGCAGATGGTCAAAGTTCGGAACTGTTTTTCTGAACCGATTATACCTTCTTCGGGAGTGCCCCAGGGTTCCCACCTTGGTCCACTTTTATTTTTGCTATTCATAAATGACATTGGGCAGGTTCTCAATGATTGTGATTTCCTGTTATTTGCTGATGATCTAAAAATCTTCAAGAACATAAAATGTCTTGCGGATATTCATCACTTACAGTTAGTATTATCGAGATTAGATTCTTGGTGCACCCGTAATTCTCTGCATTTGAACTTAGAAAAATGCTGTGTAATGAGAATCTCGCGGTCAAGGAATCCTCTCATATTCTCCTACAAGATTGCAAATGTTACATTGAATACTGTTGAATCTTATGTTGATCTTGGTGTAACTATAAATGATGACTGATTTTTCTGAGCATTCTGTGAAAGCTTGTGGTACTGCGCTGAGAAATCTTGGCTTCGTCAAAAGATTTTCTAGTGATTTCAAAAATGTTAGGTCATTAAAAGTACTATATTCCTCTTTAATTAGACCCCATCTTGAATATGCGTCCCCTATCTGGTCTCCGTACTTGAAGAAGGATATTAGAATGATTGAGAGTGTGCAACACAAGTTTTTACGCTTTGCTGCTTTTAGAATAGGCTGCCCTATGAGATATTCTGACCACGATTACTCCAGAATTCTTCACAGAATGAATATAACTACCCTCGAAGAGCGGAGACAAATGAATGATCTCCTATTTCTTTTTAAATTGATTAATGGTTTTCTTGATTGCGAGTCATTGCTGAGTAAAGTTAATTTTAACATCCCCGGTAGACCAGTTAGGAGAGCGCTTTTATTTAGACCTGTACAATTTAAATCTAGATTTGGAAATTATGATCCGATTTCTCGCATTTGTGAATTAGCAAATAATTTCGATCGGTCGATGGAATTGTTTGGTGTTTCCTTGAATCGGTTTAAACTGTCGGTTAATGCATGACCATATTGTAATTGTATTTTATGCGTCTTTGGGCGCTGTCTTGTATTGACTCTGTATTTACTTTTCATATCAAAGGGTGCTAACCCGTGTATTGCAATAAAAAAAAAAAAATAAATATTTGATTATATTCGACAAAATTGTCAGCTTTCCTGATACACATGATTCTAGTCACTTCTGGGTGCTGGAATAAATGGCCAGAAACGTTTTACTAGCCAGTTTATTTCTGGTAGAGCTAGAAAGATTCAAACGATTATCCTTCAACAATATTTCATTTCAAAATTTTCAACTCATAACCTGCTCCACTATAGCGAAAACACGATAAAAGTTCAGCAACAATACCATTTTAATCGTCTCACCCATGTTCTTTCCAGAAAACGCATTTTCTTTCTTAAAACTTTCATTTTTGTTCTCCTCGACTCACGTTCAACGAAGTGGGTGTGAAGTAAATTTCTCTTCGAATCAACAACTCTTCGAAATTAATTCAGACGAGATCCAGATTTCGTGAAATCCGTTAACAAAAATATTTTCATGATACTTTACCGAGAATTTGATACGAAATCGTACATGAGGTCGTTTTACCTCTCAAGGCTCCTGTACGGTCGATAGCATTGTAAGCCGACCAAGGTGTAGTGAGTGCCGGTTCCTCGTAAAATACAAATAACAGCGGTAAAAGTGAAGAGAATCAACGATTGTGGCATAAAAGCCAACGAATAAAGAACATTGAGTGAAAATCGAATTAAACGAAAGTGAATTATTGAATTTGTGCACAAATTTGAAGAATATATCAGAATTCGTGACCTAAATTTCCTAATCGACGATATATCGTTATTGTATGTTCAAGGAACTAAGTTTTGATGCTAAGAATAATTATTATAAATGTTTAAAGTGATTTACGAACTTCGAGGTGGTTATATCAAGAGTTTTATATAATTCAACGATATAAATCTAATCCAACGTGTAAGTTACAAAGCAATCATGCAACGATTTCTTGTTATTTCAAACGGAATATATTCTTCATTCATCGATATAGAACATTTTGTGATTACTTGATATATTTCTCACGAAGTGATCCCTGCTGAAATGAAACCCTTTGGACCTAAGGGCCTACCTTGGGCCAAGATAGGGCCTTTGACGATCCAATTGTTAGGAAATTTTATTTCAATATACAAATCCATGACCTACCTTACAAGTTCGCTAATTGAGGTATATAATTACATAATCCCATATTCCTCCGTTTCATATCTTGATGAAGAAATATATCTGAAGCCATGAATGAATTTATATTCATGAAAATGTCGACGCATATATATTAACATGTGACAGTTCCCCACAAACGTTTAAAACAAGACCATTTCCGCGGAAGATTCGTGAGCAACGGGTCATTCATAAATTTAATGTGCCACCACTGTGCAGGCCAGCTTTTCATGTGAAAAAACATGAGAATCTTCAGTTCCACGCATTTATAACCGTGGCTGCGAGTATCGTTGAATATGTCTCCCCGAGGCTTTTTCTTCATCCCTGTACAACTTTGATATAAGATTCTCTGAATAACCTTCTTGAATATTTCAATTCTGAACGATAAGATACTGGTGGAAAGGTTTTATTGTTTTCGGTGGAGTAAAAGGATTGCAAGAAATTTTTCACGCGAAGGTCGTCTGAAAGCCTTTGGATTGGAGAGTTCTTTCATTTACGCAGAGTTCCGCCGTTCAACGATATTGGAGTTAAAGGTAATCCGTGTAACAGGAGATGGCTTGATACATCAGTAAAAAAACTCATGAAAGATTCTCATCATGATGTTTATATGGAAATTTTAAACTATAGGAGAAGGGTTAGAGAAACGTTCAATTCCCACAGAAATGTTTCAGAAATAATAAACTGTCCATATAGTAACCGGAGCTCCGGTAAAATTAATACTTCATTTTTTTTGTGATTCCTGAAAATTTAAAATGTTCTGATAAATTCATTTCAAGCAACTTAGTCGAAGAAAAACGTATTCGAATGGTGGTAACGCTGATATTCTCTTGAGATTTCAAAAGAAGAACGTTGAAACAAGTGATCAATGGATAAAAAGTTGTTCTTCTCATTTTTGCATTTTCACCTACCCGAGAAGAACCTTGTCGAACGTTTGGAGTTCGAGTGATCAATCTCCGTGTAATCCTCAATGAGGTCAGTTATATTTGAAGCACCTGGTTCGAACATAAAATTATAACTGGAGTTCCCATAAAATTTTTATTATCCTCGCGTCATCGTGGAACAGTTGCTCTGGATCGAAAAGCTCGTTGAACTCCCATCACCAGATGTTAACTCTCGAGATTCGGGATTCGGGATAAAATATTATTGATTCGAATTGGATCGATATTGAATAGTCCCGCGATTGATTAATTCAATATCAATTCATAAACAAATCAAAACCTCCGATTGTCTGGAGTTCAGTTGATCCTACAAAACAAAACCAACAACACTGTGAAAATTTTCAAAGAATTCTTCACTCGAACTTGAAATTCCATACGAATATCATTGAGAAGAATTCCATCCTCCTCGGTTGGTATGTAAAAAGAACAGACAACTGACGCACTTTCCACCGGCATCTCTCATCTGGTCGCTTCCGTTTCCGAGTACCACCGGACTTATCGGTTATATGATTCTCGTGGATTTTTGGAAAGCATCCAAAGAACGACCACCGGTATTCGAGAAACGGATCGTGAAAAGGATAGTTCGACTGAAGAGTGTTCGCGAGTACACGGACAGCCATTGAACACATGAAAAACAGAGACTAGCGAATGTTCAGCTACTTTTCTTTTGTAGGCAAATACGGTTTATAAATATGCGTTTGTACAAAATTTACGAGGGTAGGACAACAATGATACCGTTGGATATTACCCTCGATGATATGCCACGCGAAACGATAAAAAACAATTGACCGTCGGCTTTTCGCCTGAACCTGCCAATCTTATTCAATGTAAACGTCTTGAATAATGCGGGCTTTGCGAGACAATCCGTTAGGAAGAAAAAGAAACGATCTTTTTCTTACGATAAACCATCGAATCACAATCAGAAACTCATTCGTCACCGGAATCCGTTAGTTCAGGGTCATTTATTTTCTTTCCAACGGAATCCGTTACAACATTTTCAAATAAGGAATGAACTTCCTTTTAGAGAATGATTTATGAAAAATATTTCAGCTTTTTTTTTGTTTTTTGTCCCGTCGGAGAGTACTCATGCGGAAAATCCCGGATTTGGACCAACCATCGGAATTGGAACAGTAGGGGCAAAACACAAATTGTCAATATTGTAACAACAATAATGACCGTTAAAAGGTTGGTGTGATGCAGGGATGTAGAGCAAAAGTTTTGATCTTTTCGAGTTCGCATCGTAGAGCGAGCGACCCTCGAAATTCATAATGGTGATCCGCTCGGGATAGGAGCAAGTAACAAGTACTAAGGATTGAATCCGAGTGAGAGTCAAAGCAGGTTCTAATACAATGAATCCGCTCCCAAGTTGTACCTGAGAGCGGTCGTATACTTTAGATCCTTGAGCGATCGAATCCTAAGACCATGCGAGCGGCTCAAATCACGAGTTAAACTCTTCAACGAGTTGGGACTTCAACTCAACTCGGGAGTCGAGCCGAAGAGCGAGCGGATACTTTAACTCCTTAAGCGATCGAATCGTTGAAAGATCGAAGGATTCGATCAAGGAGTTAAACTCCTGATCGAAAAAGAGTTTTACTCGTGTCAGAGGATAGTCCATCAGCTGAATATGAGAGTGCGTATGGAAATTATGTCCATGGGTTCTGTGGATGGGGGTCTGAATTTTTTTGGTCGTAGAATCCGAATTTGAAATTATTGTCGTAAGATTCGTGATCTGAACAATTCAATTGTTTATAACAAAACACGGGCTATAAATTCCCAAAAAGTCACCCAATAATCTAGATTCTCCGACCAATTACACTCAAACCGCCGTTGAAAGATCCAGTCCCGGCGACCTAATTATTTATTTAAAAAATGCATTCAAATAAACAATCGATAAATCGAAAAAATAGTTCAGATAAAGTGTATTCTCCGATGAGAAATGAATAATTGTCGTCTGAACAATTTTCTGATAAAAACAATAGTTTGACCGTCGATGCGTTATAAACAATTCAATTGTTTATAACAAAACACAGATCACGAATCTTACGACAATAGTTTCAAATTCGGATTCTACGACCAAAAAAATTCAGACTCCCATTCACAGAACCCACGGACATAATTTCCATACGCACTCTCATATTCAGCTGATGGATTATTCTCTGACACGAGTAAAACTCCTTTTCGATCAGGAGTTTAACTCCTTGATCGAATCCTTCGCTCTTTCTACGATTCGATCGCTCAAGGAGTTAAAGTATGCGAGAGCCCGGAGGTTTACCTCCTCAGAAGAGTTGCTCGCTCAGGATCTAAAGTGTCCTCGCTCTTCGAGGGATCGCTCTTTGGAGTATCCAGCAGGTATGAATCCTCACACATTCAGATCGCAGAAAGAGCGATCCTTTGTGAGAGTTCAGGTAACCGGCTCTTTATATGATTAGCTCTACATACGAGCAAACATACAGCACTCTTCGCAAATCCTCATCCCGCAGGTATCGAATACTTAAAGAGCCAGAAACCTTTTACTCATCGATCGAAAGTTCTTCTTACGATCGATACGTGTTTTGATCGCGAGCGATTCAGGAGTTATATTGCCGCTCGGATTTAATCCTCATCCCTGGTGTGATGCCGAAAATCTGCAATGATTCATCAATACTGTAGGCCATAGTGCAATGTTGGAAAATTCTCAAAAACAAATATTATAAATTATGTTTGCACCAATGTTATTCCACTAGTTCCTCTAATCAAAGTAGTTCTGATTAAGGGGTGGTGCTTATCTAGTGACCCCAAAATAAGATGATTTTTTCGGAATTTTTTTTCATGGAAGGAAGTAAATAAAGACCTCGGGGGTTTTCACACTTGTTAATTGAGTCTTTGAGCAGAGGAAAGGGTCCGAAAATGGGCTACCACTTTGATTTCATCTCATACTGGCCAGTCCTCACGCAAAAAATCCAAATAAGAATCACAGCAAGAACCTACAACTAATAACAGAAGTGTGTGTTTGTGCAATATATTTTATTTTCAATGATTGAAGGGGTGATAAAATTTTTTCTACAAAACGTAAAAACTATGATTTTTGAAAGTGGGGTCCGAATATAGGCTACCCGTAAAATTTTGTTGAAACTGTTGGCAGCTGGGGGTTTTTGGCGAAACTGTTATGATATCAATTCATTCTCCGGTTAATTCACGTCTCTATACTTTTCGAATAAGCTACATATCGTGTCAGATCCAATGGAACGGATGACTAGTAATAATATTGAAAACATCGCATACCTGAAAAAGTTTTGAGAGACACCGAAAAATATAAATTCGCTTGTAGAAAAAACACGTTGTACTGTAATCGCCAACTGCTGTGCACGCAATTGGTCGGTGATAAGGAACATGTTAAATCGGTCACCACTAAGCGGCAGCGCCATACAAGCCTATAACTTCGATTGCCCATATTCGGACCATAGCCCATTTTCGGACCCTTTCATCTACATAGACAAATTTTTTTCAGTAGAAAATAATGCCATGTGAATTGTTGATACATGTTGAAACATAACCAGCTAAGAAAACAGTGATCAATAATCGGACGCCACTCAGGGTGTCTAGCAGTCGGAAATTTCGGGAAAGTCGGGAATCAGTCAGGAATTGTACTTTCGTCGGAAAAAGTCGAGAAAACGTCAGGAAATGAAAAAAATTCCGGGAAATTTTCAATTATATTTTTATTTCTGTGTGTGCAGAATTTTTAAACTCATTAAAGTCTCCCTCATCGACGAATAATTGATTATATTGAATATTGATTATTTTAAATCTTAATTAAAATGAATATTGATTATAATAAATATTGATATTTTTCGCTATAATTTTGAGAGGTATGCAAAGATTTTCAGATATTTTCAGAATAATTTCTTCAGCCAGGTTTAGACAGCAGTGAATGATTCACTAAAGAATTCTCGAAAAAAAATTCTTTTTGAATTCTTATAGAACTCCAGAAACCTCACACAACTCGAGAAGTCCTATTTCACGGCCCTGTTACAAAGGATTTATAAAATCTCATTGACGAATGGGAACATAAATAGGTTTCAATGGAATTCAATGATATTCAATCAGAAATTTCACCATTTGTAATAGGATTTAATAGAATATTTTTAACCGGGGGAGATTTGAGAGTTGTTTCAAATATTCTCTCAGAGGTCTTGCGACTGTTCCAAGGATTTTCGAAAGAATTCCCAAATGTTCGTGAAATAGTCTGTTTCTGACTTCTTCAAGATGTCTATAATTGAATTCACATTAGTGAATTCATAAGAATTGAATTTCGTACTCAATAATTCAAAATTGTGTGAATTCATTTTTGCATTAATTCATATATCAAATATAAAACAGCCCGAGTCGAAATTTTGCCCCTGCTTTGTCGATCCAATCAGTAAAATTTCCCCTATTTTCACGCTATAGAAACTACTTGGTCCTACTTCTCCGCTTCGAATATTTTTTGATTCTATTTTTCTACTCCACAATCTACTGCTCCTACATAGAACCTAATGCTCCTACATGTTGGATTTTTCGAATAATAATAATATCACATAAAGCGCATTTTCTCAATTAAATCAAAATTATATCCATCAAACAAATAGATTCTTATTCACATACGAATCTAATAATTATTACTTGATTCAAATTAAACATTCATCTCGTTAAAATAAATATTTATTTTATAGAATCAACAAAAATTTTGTTTTTGAGAATCAAATCAAATTTGTCTTTACCCAAATGAATATCCATCAGATTTGTATTCAACTGAATGTTTCATGTAGGTGTATAAAGAATAGAATACCCGACTTGAATTATATAAGAGGAAATTAAAAACAAACTTATCAAATTACTCAAGTTCTTTTTTATTGACTGGCACTGTCACGTAAGCTTGATTATCAAAATGCATATAAATACAAGTGGTAAGAAAACTTTTTTATATTTAATATAAAATAAATTCATGGTGTAGATGTACATATTTGAATATGACAGAGAAAATGATTATCAATATATTATCGTTGAATTAATTTGAATAAGCCTTCTCTCATATACAAAAATATCTATTTCCACTATGAACTAATCGTTTCTTTAGAGATTGCAATCAACTGAATACACGGAAACAATGCCGCTGGGAAATATGACTTTTTGAAAATTTTTTTAGTAAACCAGAAACAGAGGTTTGTAAAATGGATTTTTATATGAAAATACGGAAGCTTACGAATACTGTAGAAAAATTACGGGTTTAAAATCTGAATCCAAACCATTACGTTTTCTACAGCACCCGTGATCTTTTGTATTCTCATGGAAAAAATGCATTTTATAAATCTTGCTGTTACTGGTTCACTGAAAAAATAAAAAAAAGTAATCTTTCCGGGTGGCAGTATTCTCCGTGTAGGAGTGGTAGGGTCAAAGTAGAGGATAAATCTTGCACCTACTTTGCTCCTACAAGTGGTGAAATAGGAAATATCTACCACTAGTAGGGGCAAAGTAGGAGAAAATATCTCATTGAAACTGCTCCTACTTTACTATCTGATCCCTCTACTGAAAACAGCATTATTAGCAGCAAAGTAGGGGCAAAATTTCGACTCGGGAGAGCATGAAAAATGAATCTCACGATATACATTCAACGAATACAAGTGAATACGATAATTCATGTAATTATATCTATTCATAAATGCTAAAAATGATTATTCAATACTTTTTATCCATTTTAAGTATTCATGAACGTTCTGATTGGATGAATGATTGTATTAATTGGATGTTTCCGACATTTGTGCAAATTTCAATACTTGTGCCCTTCCTCTTCTCATTGAGTTTGCAAAATTTGCACAAATGTCGGAAGCATCCATTGTTGAATATACATCGTGAAATTAATTTTTCATGCTTCAAGTTATATTTAATTTATGACTCACGTAAAAGGTAAATGCAGATAGTTTTGAATTTCCCTCCATGCCCAGAAAAATGGTTTACTTGGATATGAACCTACTAGACATTTCGGTAGCTGAGTCGTAAATACGTTAAGCTGAGATTTTATGCTGGCGTTTTTGACGCGGCGGCACATTAGTTAAAACAAGAGATTCCATCATTTTTCCTTTATTATCCAATGATCGCCGCGTCGAAAACGCCAGCATGAAATCTCAGCTTTATACTCTGAACGATCATTAGGTCGAAGATCATTTTTTCGAAACTTTGTTACTCCGAAAGTTCAATATTCCGAATTGTTAATAGACGAATGATGAGTGTTTCTTACTTGTAAATTACACTAGAAGAACCAATTACAAGTTTTCGGGATAATGATCATTCGGAAAATTCCAATTCCGAATTCATTTCTCTTATTAGATTGTATTATGCCATCGAAAATTGAAATTGATGTGTGTGCATTTGATTTTCGATCCGGAAATTTCCCTAAAAATCCTGGAAAAAGTTGGGAATTGGTCGGGAATTCCACACGGAGAGAAAAAATTTGGTGACGCAGCAAATCGAGGTATTATATATAGAATAGCAGAATTTTTTGCTGACCTAGCTAAAAATTTGCTATAACAGCAATCGTGTTAGCTACGACAGCAATTTTTTAGCTGTGGCAGCAAAAAATGTTTGCTCCTCCAGCAAATTTTCAGTATTATATACAGAATAGCAAACAAATTTTGCTGGGATGGCAAACATTTTTTGCTGCCACAGCTGAAAATTCGCTGTCGCAGCTAAAAAGATTGCTGGAACAGCAAATAGTTTGCTGTCACAGCAAAAAATTTGCTGCTCTGGCAAAAGGAACCCAGCAAAAGTAGATTTCGCTGCCACAGCGAATTCCTTTTTCTCCGTGCAAAATCACATTTTGCTAGACACCCTGCCACTATAGCGCTTACAAAAATTATCAGAAATAAAAAATTCCAAAATTTTTATGGAAAATGTTATATTTGTTGGAAGTTGTACCAATAAAACCACTGGAAGGTCCAAAATTGAAGAAATCACAGACAAGCAAACTTTTGGTAGCGTTTTTTCAGCTTTTTCGCTCTTTAAAGTGCTATAAAAAGAAAAAAGAAGACAAATGTCATCTCCATTTAGGTTCATCCTCCAAGAAATTCAATTAGCTCAAAGAAAAACCTTCCCTCTAACGAGGAAGCAAAAAAAGAGTGATCCGCTCAGTAGCTTTTGAGATATCGTGGAGCCCAACTTGAGAAACAGGGTTTCGAGAAAAACACTTTTAAAATTTCTGGATACGAAACCTTTAACTTAAGAAAATTTTTTTCATGTACTTCAAGACCCATTCAATGAGTTTCAAATAATTCGAGTTCTTAATTTACTTCTTTCTTAAGAAAAAAAATTCGAGAAAATCACCTCATTTCGGAATTCGCTTGATGAGAACCTTCCCTTAACTGCCTAAAATTAACTGTCAACGCTGGCGTAGAATAAAGAAGCGATACTGATTCGAAACTGATGTCAACATTGCACTAGCATTGATCAGTCATTAAGTTAGTCATGAATTCGATCATCAAACTCTAGAAAAATTACTTCAGTTGCTTCAAGCGCGGAAGAGTGGAATTATGAATTCGCAATACCAAAGAGAAAGAGAGCTCTTGAAATACACTCTAAAAACAATTATTACATTTGTCCTGAAAAATTACGGTCGCGAATTCCGATTCCATGATGCTTCAAACACCTTATACGTCATTTCAATTTTGCTCCAATCCACGTTTCGCTGTAACAAGAAGTTAATCACGGATCATCGACCTAAAATTCTTCAGCGAATTAATCTCTACTCACAACCAGAAACAATATATGCTTTATGAACTTGAATTACAAGCGCGAGGAATAAGCTCCTCGAGTCAAGTTGAAATCATCAAGAGCACTATCGATTATACACGTCTAAGTTTTAAGTGAATTCAAAGTTAGAAAGTTTTCCTTAGCTGTTTCAAACAGATATACTGCTACCTTTATTATGTTCATCGATCTCACGAGTAGTTTCGTTCAGTTTGAGAAACATGTATTCTAATGTAAAATTTAACATGAGTATATAGAGCATGGAATCCATGTAAATTTCACAAGGAAACGTGTTTGTTTCATTTTCTTTGTCCTTCCGAAACCGGTTATTGAAACTGGAAGATTGAAATGAAATATACTTCTTGCAAAATTGACCATCAGCTTTGCTTTTCTAAAAGATCAAACGCTCCACAAGAGAACATAAGTCAGTTTTGGCTTGATTTGAAGTTGATATACGTGCAATGAAGGTTTATCGAACGTTTGAATGTTTGAACTTTTAATCATAAACGTTTCATGAAACATTCTTTAGAGCTTCGTGTTCTCTTATGGCTGTTTTTCTTGTATCAAGGATATTTGAATCGATGTTTGGTATTGATTTTTCTAATTTCTTTTCTTCAGTGTCGCTCTTAAGACCTTCTCATTAAATTGATGCTTTGATAGTTCAAATGACACATGATCTGAATATCAAAGATAAAGATGTTGCGTTAAATAAACGGAGTTGATAAAATATTAGCATCTTAAATATAAGTTCCCCTAACAAAGGAGTCGAGGTAGAAAAGTTGAACCGAAATTTATGTAACAAAAATACATTTTTCATGAGACAATGTAATGGTGAAAAAATATACAATCATTCTTCTCAGGTTGAATTTACGCATATGGAAATAGCCGGAGTTAGCAAATGGCGCGGTATTGACAAAGTTGTATTTGTCAGAATTCGGCAGAAACAACTGTGCCCATTCAGAATCCTTACCAGTTTTCCAAGTGGCACCAAATGTTCGCCGAATTTCAGACGGTACTGCCTTACGTGGTCGACGGTTTTGAGCCAGTATCGAAGTTTCACTGTTCGGACAATACCCAGACCGTACAGGAACGGAACCGCGTTAGTACCGAATCGGAGTTGGTTAAATGGTGAAATGCGAAAAAAAGACGATACGACGCCAATATCGATGCAACGTTGTTCTAATACGGGATAGATAGTGGATAAGGGATTCCACGGTTACTTTGATGAGACAATACTGCGCCAGTATTGACCCAGAGTTACTATTAGCATTCAATATGTTCGATAGATAACAATGTGCCAGTATTGATAAGACTCTGACTGATTACGAAATTGGTAGTCGACTGACGTTAAAATCACGATCTTGGTAACTCGGCTGTTGTAGTGAGCCGAAATCACGCCAGCATTGAGCTAGAGTTGTTATGATCATTCAATATGTTTGAAAGACGGCAATGCGTCAGTATTGATAGCACTCTGACTGACTACGGAATCGGTGGTCGAATGACATTAAAATCACGATCTTAGCAACTTGGCTGCTGCAGTGAACCGACGTTGCGCCAGCATTCGGCCAGATTTGGTATCATCATTCAATATGTTGGAGAGACAACAATGTACGAGCATTGGTAGAACTTTATTCCACTACGGAATCTATGAATTGTATGATTTCAATGGTCCCATTACAATAAATAGCAATTTGAGTGATTCATCGTCAACTCGGAGATCCGCTGATGTGATAGAGACTCAGTTTCTCACTTGCAGGACCCGGGTTTAATCCTCACTCAGTGAGCTTTCAAGAAATCACTTCCAAAGTGCCTTTCTCCGATGACGATAATGAGAATAATGAATCATTAAGATTTTCAAAGTTCAAATTTAATGTTTTTTTTTCTTTTACTTGAAATATGATCACTCCTGGTACTTCGGTACTATGCCAGTAGTAGGTCGGGTTTGAATTTCTACATAGGATGTCATCATTTCGACTTCTTGTCATTTCTCATCCAGCTCTGGCGAAACAACTGATCCTGTTGCAATGCCAGAGTTTCACCATAACAGGCTCACATCAAATATCGCTACCGCCGTGGTGGCAAATGTTATACTAGCCCTTATGTAAAATGGTGTCATCATCTCAACTCCTTTGCCAGTACTGGCCCCATAATATTTGATCTAGATTTGCTAGTACTGGCACGGCCGGCAACAGTAGTGAGCCAGTAGCGGCCCGCGTTTCCATTTCGACATGGGTGACACTCGAATTGACAAAGTGGATTAAAACTTCCACTATTAGATACAAACAGTAAGGTTTTTTTCCCTCCAAAAAGCGGAGGTTTCATAAGAGTCAAGGTACACAATATATAAATACCCGTGAATATTTGTACTCATACGAAAACGTAGGTTCGCAGTTTTTCCCTTGGAGATTCGAATTTAATATCCTCAAGAAAGAATAACCCTTGCGTTGAGTGCAAAAAACGTACCAAAGTTTCAAAGAGAGAGAGAGAGAGAGAGAGAGAGAGAGAGAGAGAGAGTGATCTATTCCCTCGGGTAAAAAAGTTTAATGAAAAAAATAAAAAATCATAAAACAGTAATAAATATACGTACATAAAGATTGGTACAGGAATTCAATTTTTCCACCAGTTTGTATGCAATACTCAATAATAATCTACATAAAAACGCTTCTTCCTCGGAGGATCATTTTTCATGAAAGATCACCAAAATCGCGTGATTTATATTCATATTTTTAGAAATAATCCGGCTCTAGTATCAAATTTACATTATTTTCGAGACTTTGAAACATCTTTGATCAAAGAATTTACTTGAAACTTTCAAACATTGATACATTGTACGTGTTTACTTGATATATGACATCATTCGATTACGAATCGGTCGGTGCAATATTTTATCAGAGGGACTTTCACGCTTCTCTTTCAACTAAGGTTGAGGAATAGAATCGACAACCACTATGCGTCGTCATCCGTCCTTGACCTGTTTTTCCGTCTCATTCCGGGTAGTTCGTGTATATTTATGTTCGTGTGTGAACGTCATAGGTAAGTGAAGCTGTACAAGTACGTTATAGTATTTCGTTATGGTGCGTAGGGGAGAGAATTATCTTCATCATTTCTCTTCGTTTTATTTTATTCTATTTTTAATCATCTACCTTCGATAATATTGTTTCTGTCTGATAAATTCACCGCCTCCCACTCGTTCCGAGAATTACGGTTACAGGTACTTCCCAGAGTGATGGAAGGGATGAAAACTTCACGCCATAAACAATTTACTATATAAATTATTTGTATTTATAATTCTGTATTGTTGATTTCATTTTATTTTCCATGCTGAGAGATGAAAAATTTGAAATGTTGATGAAAATATATACGTTCTTTCGTAATTGTAATTCTCTTTGAGAAGAAGATTCCTTGGCTTGTGACCTTTTTTCTTGAAAATGTTGAAATATTTTCTTATCACCTCGTGTCATCATTTTTTTTTCTACAGACTACTCGGAATAATTTTACACTATAAATGGAATGTTCATTCTAAGTAAAGAAAAAAAGGTTATCATTATTATCGATCATATCACTCCATGCGTTTGTATTTCCTTTGATCCAGTAATTCTATCCTTGGAGTCCCTTTCAGAATCCATTCACACGGAAATATTCACGTTCGTGTCTCATGATAGAACACGGTTTCCAGACATTTTTTTCCATCGCTTTATTCTTACTTACAAGGGTAACAACGCGTGTAGATAGTTTATATCATTCCCAAGGGAAAAGAGAGATCTCAAACGAAAATTTATTATTAAGAAAAATGACAATGTGTTGACATTTATGAACGGTACATTGATGTTTTATTTACCTGAAATTGATTCGATTTTTTTTCCTTCTTAAGCCGTCAGAGTTTTATTGTATTGTATTTTCAGTTTATAGGGAAAAAAAATTCAATTCTGGTTCAGCTTACCCATTTTTTACATCATGAATGAGAGGGATCAGAGAATCGATGTAACGATTATTCCTGTTCAGAAATGTCCCATACAACAAAAGTTGCTGTGCAACCATTGCTGTTATGTTGTTACATATATTTGTCGTCTCTCGAACATTTCGGAGGATAATACCAACTCTGGTTTAATGCTGGCGCGACTTCGGCTCACCAGAACAGCCGTATTGCCAAGATCGTCATTCTAACGTCAATCGACTACCGATTCCGTAGTCAGCCACAGTCCTATCGATACTGGCACATCGTCTTCTCTCGCACATATTGAATGATAACACCAACTCTGGCTCAGTACTGGCGCGACTTTGGCTCACCACAACAACCGAATCGCCAAGGTCGTCATTTCAACGTCAATCGACCACCGATTCCGTAGTCAGCCACAGTCCCATCGATACTGGCACATATTGGACCATATAGCATAAATGATTCAGTAATATCTCCAGCATATTATTCTGACAATATTACAATGTCTCCAGAATATTCTAGAGATATTACTGAGACATTTGTGCTATGTGGGGAATGATAACACCAACTCTGGCTCAGTACTGGCGCGATTTCGGCTCACCACAACAACCGAATCGCCAAGATCGTCATTTTAACGTCAATCGACTACCGATTCCTTAGTCAGCCAGAGTTTTACCGATACTGGCACATCGTCGTCTCTTGTACATATTAAATGATAACACCAACTCTGGCTTAGTACTGGCGCGGTTCCGTTTCTCAGCGATCTGGGTATTCTACATGCAGTATCAATTCGATACTGGCCCGAGACCGTCTGTCAACGTAAGCCAATACTGTCTGAAATCCGGTGAACATTTGGCGCCAGTTGAAAAACGATGATGATTCTGAATAGGCACAGTTGTTTTTGCCGACGTCTGGCAAATACAACTTTGCCAGTACCGCGCCATTTGTCAACTCTGGCTATTTCCACATGGGTGAATTCATGCGAAGTTGCTGGAAATTTGCTACGCAAGTGATTAAGAGTTTCATAAAACCGAGCACCTTTCTAGCAACACGACAACAACTAAAGCAAAAATCCCAGATTTACAGTATCTTGTTGCGTATTTGGCGACGAAACGTCCCTGCAAATTGCTTTAAACTGTTGTTGAGTGTTTTCAATAATTTGCCACGTAAACGATGCTTATCTTCGTATAATCGGGTTCGTGTTATGCAGAATTTTTATAAAATCAAAAGATTGTTGTGTATATTATTTACCATTTATCGAAAATCGACCTCATGAAATATTGGTATGAAGTAGTGTAAGTTCGCTTAAGGAAGTGTCACTTTCACCCTCAAGAAGCACAAAATCACTCACAGAACACATTTATTTTTAATTTCTGCAACACTTTGTTGCATTGTCGAGATTTCATTTTTGCCAAGTTACGTTCCGATACTTTATCCTTGTACTCTGGGGTATCGGTGCAGTTCTTTTAAATTGATCAGAAAAACAGAAAAGCCCGATATTTCAAAGTACGAGGGTTAGGTTTTGTAAAATTCTAGCACCTCTACCGTCTTATATTCACAAAGGTTCACCT
Source organism: Gonatopus flavifemur (assembly GCA_018340375.1). Taxonomy (NCBI): domain Eukaryota; kingdom Metazoa; phylum Arthropoda; class Insecta; order Hymenoptera; family Dryinidae; genus Gonatopus; species Gonatopus flavifemur. The sequence goes on along the minus strand of JAFFJZ010000029.1, from coordinate 279,248 downwards.
AATATATGATATCCCATCATCTGCTTGTATCCCAAGGGTGGAGATATTTTTAGCGTACATAAAACAATTTACAATTCTCTTAAATATGAAGGATAAGGGACAGAATGGATACAGAAATTGAAAATATTTTTTTATGTCATATTTGTCATTTGGTCCAGGCTTTTATTCAAAAATCTCAATGGCCAAAGTGGGTGTACAGAATAGAAAAGAGAAGATAATTGAATGTGATACAGGTTTACAGTGTGTTAGCCTCAGAAATTTGCGTGACAACACATTTTTAATCAAGATGTGCGTTCAACATTTACCCTGCTCATCAGATTTGCCAGATTATTTGAAACAGTACCCGCTGCTAGCGACTGCTCAAATCGCTCATTACCGCTCGAGAAACTCGAAGGTTTCTAACCCAAAAGACTATGCGATCAAAACCAAACCCACAAATAATCTCAAGGTTGGCACATGTACCACGAACAAACCTTCACGGACAGAAATTTTTTGCTGTATCAGCTAAATTTCAGCTGATATATTATTTAGCTAATTTGTTAGCGACATTAGCTGAAATTTAGCTACTGGAGCTGAAGAAATGGCTGTCCATCTCACAGCTAATCCTTTTTTCCGTGTTCAGATGCGCGATCAGCACCCCACAAAACTGCAAAACATTTCAGTCATGCAGCCCTAATAATTTTTGTGACCATCTCAGACGTTTTCTCACTTTTCCAATAAACCAGAAACGCTAAGACTTGAAGAATGGATTTTTAAGTGAAAATTCTGAACAGCGCACGGAAAACAAAGAGTAGTTGACATAACTATGTACCTTGTGAGCGCATATGGACAGACTTTTTTTCGTTAGGATCACAAATTTATCCATTAATTTGATCAATTTCAAATAATTCGTTTTAAAAAAATAGGTCCGTATGCACTTACAAGTTAAATAGTTATTTCAACTAATCTTTTTTTTTCTGTGTAAGCCTTCTCGTTTCCAGTAAATCAGAACAGTAACAAAAAAGTCTCGGATTGTTGTAAAAATTCTTATATTTGAGAGTTCCATTCCTCTCCGGCTAATTAAACGCATCGTCAAATGAATTGAATATGAAACCTAATGTTCCCCTACTTATTTCATAATTAGTGACATAAAATTCTACGAAATCAACGTTGTCAAAAATTCTGGTGTTTACGATACAAATTAAGCATCTACAATGGTAATTTATTCTTCAATATAGTTATACCGGAGTCGGGGAAAATACAGCATCATGTCTGTCTAAAATGCATCAAAGCGTCAAATTCATTGTACATACTCAACAATCAATTCTCGCATAGTATGAAATATTGTACACTCTGCCAGCTGAAATTCGTTTCTAGCTATAAATCTAAATATTTGAAATCCTACAAGAACAAAGTTAGTAAATAAAGATTTTCACAACACATGTCGACAATACCTTAACAAAATAGAAGTCCAGTTTAAACTTCACAACGTCTCGGTGGTATTATTGGATGAACTTGGTTTCTTCGGTTACCGTACCCATGTGTATTGAAAATTTTATCACTTATAACTTGTGCAACTTGGTGAAAAAATGGCCAACACATGAAAGACAGTATATTATATATTATATATTTGACACAAAAAAAAGAAAAAAATCTCCGTTTTACAAAACCTTTTTAGTTTTGAAATTTAGAATTTCTCTACAACACGGAAAAAAGAAAACAGCAATGGTTACTGTGAATCACAAAAATACATTGAAACTCAAATTCATTCCATGCAGTACTGCGTTTCTCAGTTCTCATTACTGTCTAGTCAGCATTGACAAATTTCATTACAATACCCATCACTGTGATCGCGCTAATCCTCATTATCCAAGCGTGTTTTCATTCGCTTTTCAACCGATCGCTGTCATTTACAGTAACCAGTAATGTTTTCTTTTTTCCGTGAAGTCTTCGAATATTCATTCAAGAAAAGTTCAGACTTTGATAAGTTTGCGAGCTTATTGCAAGATAAGCTGAAACCCGCGTTATATCCGATGAAATACAGTACAAATTGATTCTGGAAAAACTTTGAGGAATGTGTATATCTAAGAAACCACATATTGCGGTACGGAATTAGCAAATCGCTTGCAAAATTTACGATGAAATACCGTCAAGGATTCTGGGTCGTGAGATAAATGAAGGGTAGCAAATTGACATGTCTAGATTTCCGATGTATATCATCATCCTGAGGAATAAGGAGCTCTACGTCTGAGAAATTTATTAGGAGGATCAAGCGTATGTGATAAATGACGCATAGCAAATATGCGTGCCAGATGAACAATAATGCGTGACAAATGATGGTACATGATAAATAAATAACTGTATTTGAATACACTCTTTACGCTCTTCGTGAAATTCACTTAAATGAAATGGTTCGTGACGTAACACGATAAAAAGGATAACCAGCATAGATAGATAGAGGCATCAGTTGAATCCATTTCTTTTGTGAAAACAAGGTATTCAAGTACTGAAGTAATTTCGCTTTTCATTTAAAAATACACGGTGAGTGTCCAACTACACGACTGAGTGTCTTCTGCAGTCCATTACTTGTTACGTAAAATATAAAATACGCAAGAGCGGGTGAAAATGTGTCGAATAGTTAAAGATAATGATGATGAAAAAATAATCTGACAGTGAGGGAGACGGAGAAATAAAGAAGAAAAAGCAGTATCTAGGCATTTTCATCATTTGTCCTTATAACGGATACATTTTCTCGAGGTCTTGAACGACTGAACGACGATGTACATTTCAATGCATTTTCTGAGGTTTCCCAAAAGGAAGATTGACGTCATCCAAACGGAGGAAATTCATGTGGCAAATTATATTTATCCGACAAGACATGAAAACAAATAGCAATCGCGTTTTACTTTGCAATATTGTTTGAATTTTTCCTCTATCTGTACGAATTCACGTAATATAAGTTGTGCTCTGATGCCCGAGAACAATATCTTTTATGTGCGTCGATAATAAAACAAGTGTCACGTCCAGGGATTTCGCTAGAACGAAAATTCCTTTCTCTGACACAAATCAGAATTGAAATTCATGGGAATTTCTTCACTGATTCTAATAGATTGATTGTTAATTAATGGACCGGGAGAAATGGAAAGTGGGAGAAATTAGAGAAGAAAATTTCAAATTAGGAGATTACAATGTTAATTTATTTTAAAACTACAATTTCTTTGATATTATAAATTCGATACATTTTCATAAGTATCGCCGAAATATTTAATTGATAATATTTCTTTTCTCTCTCTAGATGAGAATTTAACGGAATCTATTTCCTTAATACTTAACTTACTATACAAAATACCATAATTTTGGCAAGTATTACAATCTAGAAATTCTTGACCTATTTTAATACAATCTATACATCGTTTGGGTAAACGTGGTTTAGGTGGACAATGAATAATTTTTGTTCGATGAACTGAATTATTAGTGGTTTTATCTATAGATTCATTTTTTATTTGAGGTTTCGGATTTGTTGCTAAAAGTTCTTTATATTCTTCTAATAACGCGGTATATTTCTCAGTTTGTCTCCTAATTCCTTTTCCAATGGAATATTAGGCCTTTTTTCCTAGTTTGTCCCCTTCGGTGTTGATCTTCTTTTGTTTCCGCAATATGGCGTTTTTAATAATTTTTTGTTTTTTCAATATTTGTTCGATCGTTCGCGTCACTAAAAAGAAGAAATTTGGAAAGAGGTCAGAAAAACGATATTCAAAAATAGACAAAAGTTGGGTTCAAGTAATTGAGGGGATATCTAATGTGATTATATAATCAGTTCAATTCAATCTGATATCAAGGTATAGGTTAGGAGAGTTTGAGTGTGGATTGGCATATTATTTCAGTTGGAAGAAAAATAGCGATAGAAGTGAACGTGAGATTAAGAGTCTAACGCACAAAATCTCGTTAGAATAGATTTGAAGTAAAGGACACGAGATATAGTGTCTATTGCACAGTATCTCGTTTAAAAAAAGAAAAGATTTTGAGATTGAGTGTCTAACGCACAAAATCTCGTTAGAATAGATTTGAAATAAAAGACACGAGATATAGTGTCTATTGCACAGTATCTCGTTTGGAAAAAATTAGAAAAGATTTTGAGATTTAGTGTCTTACGCACAAAATCTCGTTAGAATAGATGAGATATAGTGTCTATTGCACCCTATCTCTGATTTTGGATATGGTGGCTGTGCACGTTATCCGGAGAGGAGTTTGAAATTTAGTGTCTACGCACAGAATTTCGATAAGAATAGGATTCTTGATATCAGATTTGGGGTTCAGTTGTTAGAAATACTTACTGGTTGTTTGTAGACTCGGTGTAAGAAGGTAAAACTGGATTTATCGAAGTTTGATACTTAGAAATGAATTTGAATTCTATAAAAGAATGAGACGACGATGCGAACTTTTGAAAGACTGGAAAATTGTGTGTGTCAAAGGGCACAAACTCGGCCTTTATATACTCTTTTTGGAAGTTGGCTCTGGGAAGGGGTACAAACGTTTGAGAAAGAAAAGACAATAGTTTTCTTTCTTTCTATGTCTCAAGAGTTTTTTTTTGTATATAGGTTTTCCTATGTATCAATTCTTCCTCAGGTTTGCATAGCCTTTCCTTGTAGACTCATTGATAATAACTAATACTTAACAAATTTGGGTTTGGTTATAAATATTAACCAATAATGTTGCATATTTAAATAATCAATATTATTTCTGAAAGTACACATAGAGTTAGGAATGCATGGGTTGACGGCACATAGCTAGGTATCGAAACAGCATACGAGTTTCCTTCAAATCTGTCACCCAGATGTATGCAGAATATGTATACATTCTGATGTACTTTCAAAAACAATTCAAAGGCGTAGGAGCAAGTTTGAAAATCGTTATATTTTGGAATATTCGCATTTTTGCATTGAATATTGATTAAAAATTGGAATCGTATGACATATATACAGGGTAGGGCATTTAAAGTGTCGCGGGCGTTTTTTCCAAAAATAAAGTGAGATACGAGAAAATTTTTCGGACAAAAGTTGTAGGGTACCGAGGGGGACATCCGATGGTGGCCTTGGCTTTGACCTCAAATCTCATCTTCAAGGGCATTCTGAGATCAACTCTTGTTTTTTGAATAGCATCTCATATTTTTCACTGCAGATTTGGATTCTAGGTCAAAAACCAAGAAACTTTTGTCTGAACCATTTTCCTGAAATCCGCAAAAATGGCGCTCTAATCGATATTGTTCCATTTTGAATCTGACATTCGAATAACTCGAAAACGAAGGGTCTTGCAAGAGAATGTTTCGTACAAAAGTTGTCAATACACAACACATTTCAATCGTCTACATTACCACCATTCAGAGCTCACGCGATGTAAATAAACGACGGGGTTCAGTGAAAATTCACGATTTTGAAAGTCAGTTTGTCAGTTACATTTGATTATTACTTGGTTTATGACAAATTGAAAATCATGGATATCCGATACACGGTTTCTGAAAAGATCGATATGATCTACATTTACGGTGAAGTGCATAAGAACCCCAGACAAGCATATGACTTGTATGCAGAACGATTGCCTGAAAGAACAACGCCATCCATTAGGTATTTTCAACGCATTACAAAATTATTCTCAGAAACGGGAAGTGTTACAAGGGAAAAACGACATCGAATGAGAACTGTTAGCGGAGAAAATGCGGAAGTTAATGTACTAGCTGCAGTAGCCAATAATCCACACGTGAGCTCTCGTGAAATTGAACTCCATTCGGGAATTTCTCGAAGAAGTGTTCTTCGAATACTGAAACGTCACAAATTCCATCCGTATCACATTTGTTTGCATCAAGACCTTCACGGTGATGATTTCGAAAATCGTGTACAGTTTTGTCGATGGGGTCTAGCCCAAATGCACAATAACAACTTCATCAACATATTATTTTCTGATAAGTCGACGTTCACCAATCATGGTCAAGTAAATCGACATAATATGCATTACTGGGCGACAGAAAATCCAAGATGGTTACGTCAAGTGGAGCATCAAAGACAATGGGTTGTGAATGTTTGGTGTGGTATTTTTCGATCTCGAGTAATTGGACCGTACATCATTGCAGATACGCTAAATAGAGAGAAGTACAGACATTTCTTAGATCAAGTACTTCCAACATTACTTGAAGACATACCTATTCAGGAACGATTGAATATGTGTTATCAACACGATGGTTGTTCATCCCATTATGCAGTCACAGCTCGAGAAATATTGGACAGAGATTATCCTGGACGATGGATAGGACGTCGTGAACCAGTTCATTGCCCTGCCCGTTCTCCGGATCTTACTTCTCCAGATTTTTTTTTATGGGGATACATAAAAGATACAGTTGATCAACAAGCACCGACTACACCTGAGAATATGCGTCAACGAATCATCAATGCATGCGCGAGCATCAATGAAGATATTTTAGCACGAGTTCAGCAATCTTTTGTAAAACGTTTTGAAATGTGTATTGAAGTCGAAGGCCATCATTTTGAGCATCTACTGCATTAAAATTATCCAAGTGATGTAGACGATTGAAATGTGTTGTGTTTTGTCTGTTATACCCCATCACCTCCGTTTCAATTCAAGGGGTCCCCCTTGGAATCAGAAAACTTTTGTCCGAAACATTCTCCTCCAAGATCCTTCGTTTCCGAGTTATTCTAATGTCAGATTCAGTATGGAACAATATCGATTAGAGCGCCATCTTTGCGGATTTCAGGAAAATGGTTCAGACAAAAGTTTCTTGGTTTTTGACCTAGAATCCAAATCTGCAGTAAAAAATATGAGATGCTATTTAAAAAACAAGAGTTGACCTCAGAATGCCCTTGAAGATGAGATTTGAGGTCAAAGCCAAGGCCACCATCGGATGTCCCCCTCGATACCCTACAATTTTTGTCCGAAAAATTTTCTCGTATCTCATTTTATTTTTGGAAAAAACGCCCGCGACAGTTTAAATGCCCCACCCTGTATATAAAAGAAAATATGAATAATATATGAATATATTTGAATATATATATGAGGAGTAATAAGAGTATATCATGGAATGATGAAAATTACATAACATGAGAATTTCTACAGATATATCCTTTTTATGAATTTGCAGATGAAACTTTACATGAAAGATTGTTATTTGCATGTGACTAAATTGTTACATAGGTTTATTTAGAATCAATTTATTCTGAAAAAGATAGTTATTCAACTGTGATTTCCGAATTACAAAATTGTCATTTCACGTCATGTAATTTTATATAACATTCATATAACAATGTTATATGGGTAGTTAGTATTAATATATACGCATATATATATATATATATATATATTCTAAAAAGAGAATAAAACGAACAAACAAAAGAGGTGTGAAAAAATACGAGGATGTTACACAAGAAACGAGTCTTCGTAATTCATGTTTTGCAAAATTTGTTATGAAAACAAACTAATTTCAAACCCTGTCAGGATATTATGATATTTTCGTTCATCGGAGTGTTGGATGATATGTTTTATAAATAAATTTCTTCACTATGATCCACGGAAGAAGTTCGGTTACGCCTAATCCATCTTCATTTGTCACTTCCAACAAACAAGACCGTAACAATTTTCTTTCATCATTCACGTGAAGAACGATACAATACATAAATTTTTATCTGAACTTCCCAAAAAATAATCTCAACTTTTGACAGGTGGGATAACTGAAGTATCATAGAATTTACGTTTTCAATCTTACGTATTCGTCGGAAAAAACGCAAGGAACAAAATTCTTACTTGCTTTGAATTCATTTTGGAAAGATTCAGATATCAGGATTATAATTCCAATATATTGTGTTTTGGAATTCAGTCGATATTGTCCCAATGTTTGTTCATGCTCTAAACAATACACTACTTTCAGAATCATCAATCACTCACTTTAATTCAACCATAGGTATCCATGTGAAATTAGTTCTAGTACCCTTCCCTTTCGCGGCACTCAAGTTTATTCTAAAAATCCTGCTATTGAGTTTATGCCTCGTGGTATAACCCTGTTGTAAATTTCCCATGAAACCACATAGATTGATTTTATGGGTTTCGATTCAGTTTTTATCAGTTCTCAGGAGGTTCGATATATGTCATTGAAACGTCATTTAGGGGCCGTCCATAAACTACGTGGCCCTGTTTTTGCAACTTTTTGACCCCCCCCCACCCCTGTAGCTCTAATGTGGTTTTTCTTTGAACCCCACGTGAGAACGTAGTTTTTCACGTTCAGCTGAATTAATTTCAATCAAATTAATTTTTATTCAAATATGACCTTAATGAAATTGAAATTAAGTGAAATGAAAGATTTATTTTATTGAAATAAAATTTCTCTCATTTTAAATGAGATTTACTTGAATGAAGAAGAATCTTATTTGATCTAAACAAATATATATTCGGGTTATATTCAATTGAATCATTTTTCTGGATATTTACATAGAATTTTCTTCCAAGTACAACATAAATAAAAAAACACGTAGCTTGGAATCGAACCCCCCCCCTCCCCCATGTAGCCTAACGTAGCATTTCATCTTACCCCTCCCTCCCCCTACATTGGCCACGTGGTTTATGGATGACCCCTAAAGCAATGGACCAAATTTGGGCCAAGACTGACAGCTGCAGCCAAGATTGAGCCTAGTTATTGTCAATGCTCACCCGTACAGAAACTTACCATTGGCACTAGCATTGCGCAACGTGGATAAAGTATGGCCGAGGCTTGGCAACCAAGCATGGCGCAACACTGAAATGATAACATCATTTTATGATTTATCAATGTGTTTTTCCAATGGAGCCCCATCATTGGTGCAGAAATGGTGATGAAGTAGACCATCATTGGCGAACAATAGAAAAATTTGTTTATCAATGTTGCGCCAATGATAAAACTGTAAAAAAAAACAAAAATCATGCACATTTCACAATTTCCAATATATGTTATTTGTGATCTTATTGTGTTTTCCTCATTTATGTCAACAACTCCTGTTTTTTGTCACTAAACCCGTACAGCACAACCACCGATCCTCCACCTAAGACTTCGGTGGACCAGAGGTGGAGAATTGGTGGAGAAATGGGAGCCGTGGAAATAAGGGAGAAATAAGGGAGAGTCTCCGTTGAGGTAACGGAGAGGCGACGGAGAAATGTCCGCCCCCTGTATTTTCAGTAAAACTCAAATTCGTGAATTCATACCCGTGTGGAAAAATTGATCAGGATTCAATCAGGGCCTAATCCAAACAAATCAGGGCCAAGTGAGGAATCGATGTGGAATGTGACGCATAAACGATCAGGTCCTAATCGGGTGCCCATGAGGGTACAATCAGGCCCATAACAATCATCTTACATCCAAATATAGTGTCCTAGCTAACATAATTGATGAATGAATCTTGAAATGACTTCAAATCCTCGAATATTATCGAAGCAGATGTAGTTGATTGATTCATAAACAATCAATTCTATTTTTTCCGAAAGAAAAGGGAGGTTATTTCAACTCTCTGAAGTATGAGTCAAGTTAGATGTATCATAATTCACTGAAGAAACTTCACAGGCGTTATTCTGCAGTCAAAATGTAATGATTTCCTATTTGGCAAAATTTGTTCGAGGTTTAGTTTTTGAGATATTAGAATTTTCATATATTTTTTTTCGAATCCACATCATTCAAAAGCACTGTGTGTTACATACTTGAGCTTGACACCATTGGCTAAGTTAAAAAACGGCGGATCTCTGGGAAAAATGTACTGTTCTGTCATTTTTCGATTTAAGGTTATAGCAATTTGAAATTTTTTGGCTTCCAGCCGATCAGAATCCAGCAACTTTGAGTTATTACAGTCACAAAACACGGGATGACTGGATACTTTGATTTTTTTTCCCAGAGATCCGCGATTTTCCAACTTGACGAATCGTGTAAAGCTGAAGTATGTAACACACAGTGCTTTTGAATGATTTGGATTTGAAAAAAATTCTAAAAATGCTCCTATCTCAAAAATTAAGACTCAACAAAAATTTTTCAGACCGGAAATACGCCTGAGAAATTCTTTCAGTGAAACACCCGGTATATAGATGTAAACATGGTGGAAGCTGCAATGTCGCGACAGTATTTCAGTACCTTAAAATATAATAGTTTGACGGCTAGTAACATCTAGGAATATTTCGGTATATCGAACTTTCAGGAAAATGGACCTTCGAAACTGCGACACTCTACCATTTTTTTCAATGTACGAAGCACTTGCAAGTGTCTAGTTTTAGGCTAGTCAAGCGTTACAAAACTCGCGAATCCCTAGATCATTTCAACTTGGAAATATTTGAAAAAGTAATATTTCTGATCCCTATTACACTTGTACTTGTTGTATTGATTTACCGATGAAAATTTCATGCTTTCGACAATTACGCAACATTCGCTAGCTCTGCAAAAAGAAATAGACGCAATTATTGGTATTAGAAGTATGAATGATGGAAATACTCATTGTTAGATGTAGATTTTCGATAATGAGATTTGTTTTTTGAAATGGAATCTGACTTATAAATGAAACTGAAACTGACACCCGTAAAGCTAGCAGCCGATTATCATAACTTTTTCCACAAAACTTTTATCAAAGATTCAAATATCTGAGACATTTAGTAGAATGCCACTCAATTGATTTTTGGTGTGAACACAGCTGGAACCACATTGAATCAAAAGTTACAACAATTAGCTGCTAGCTTTAGGTTGCTGGTTTTAGCTTAATGATTCATAACCTCCATTCGTATTATTCACAAATTTGAATGAGTTTGAATTGTAAATAAACCTATGAATTACCCTTCAACTGATGAATCAAATTGTTTTTCTTCAATGTTATTCATATTTTATCAAATTTTCTCCATGATCAATGAAAAAAACAGGTATAAAATGGAATTATTCCGGCCCCGATGGGAGCCCTGTTGATACCCAATTAGGTTGTAATGATTTTTGCGTCACATTCACCATTTAATCCTTGTTAGGCCCCGATTATTATTATGGCGTTACTGAATTTCTACACGGGTACATTCAGATTTGGTTACGTAAATGCACCAATAAGAATTATATCGAAAATACAGGAGGTGGACCTTTCTCCGTCGCCTCTCTGTTGCCTCAACGGAAACTCTCTCTTATTTCTCCCTTATTTCCACGGCTCCCATTTCTCCACCAATTCTCCACCTCCAGTCCACCGAAGTCCTAGGTGGAGGATCGGTGGTTGTGCTGTACGGGAAGTTTGCTATGAGAAGTATCAACAATGTGGATCAGCGGTAGGAGCTCTCTGGTGTAACCTATAACAAAGAACGATTGACTGTTCTTGGAGAGAATTATTTGTGTCTTATATATTCCTTGTATACATCTCTCACTACTCGCATGAAACACTCGATCGGTAACTTAGCTAGCAATTCGACCATCAAAAGTCAAAATCAAGGAGCATAAGAATATTGAGGCACGCTATTACCAATGATCGGCGCTACATTGAAAACTAATTCTTATCCAGACTAGATCAAAGCTTCCCTGGTGAAAATAAAGTGTTACACTGTAGTTACAGTGCAATGCGAGGTTCATCCAAATGTACCCGGAGTGGTGTTTCGCGCCGTGGAATGCATCGCAAATGTATTTTGTTACACTTCGTCTTTACCAGGGTTGGGTAATATTCCATCACGTTTCAAATGATTCTTACTTTCAATGGAATCTATCGTTCAGTCAATGTTGGACCAAGGATGAGCCGAGCAAGCGCCAAGCCTGGCGGAATTGTGAATCAATGGTAGGCTGACAATCGAAATTCGTTGAACATCGATATCGCCCTGGTGAAAATGAAGCGTATACACGAAGCGAGAAGGAAACGTATACGAAGCGAAAAAAGTTTCAACTCCCTCTTTCTGGAGAGTATGATACCCGTTTGCTGGAAAGTCATCAAACCATACGTTCTGTATACGTTTCATAAACTTCCGATCCCGTTTCGCATATGCTTCATGTAACGTAATGGTAGGTTATATGGAGCGTATGCGAGTCATACCTATTCTGACTTCAAATAACATCTTTCAGCGGTCGATGTCAACGACGATCCATGGCTCAGTGGATAAGACCCCACCGCCGTGAAAAGCATCGGTTCGATTCTCACCACAGGGTTCAAGTTTTTTGTCTAGATTTCTTGAATTTTTCCCGCTTTCTTTGTTTCAATTCCCGGTTCACATACTCTTCGTATCCTTCCCATTCAAGCTTCGTATACTTTCCATTAACGTTTCTGTTACTCTTCAGCATACGCTTCGTTTACTATTTCTTCTCGCTCCCATTTTCACCAGGGTGGTGCAACATTATATCTGTTGTTAATCAACGTTGAATATTTATGAATTGCCAAGCCTTGTCTGTCAACATTGCGCCAAGCCATATTGTATTGTCAACATTAAAATTAACCTTGAAATTTTTATACATGGGTAGGACAACCCTTACACGGAAAGACCGAGTTCATTAATATTTAGAAAAATGACTGTCAATTTAGGGAAAAAAAGAGTAGTGAATTTACCCTAAGTTGATAGTTTCACTGTGAGAAATAACAATAAGACGATCAACCTTCGATATTGTCACTAAGAATTCTCGGTGAGCTCACTACGAATATTTTTCAGCGATCCTCTTTCTCCTTAAATTGACGGTCATTTTTCTAAATATTAAAAATAAACTGTTTTTATTAATGATAAACTCGGTCTTTCCGTGTATCTATTTTTTTCAGTCTATATTGGGCCAAGGATTGGTGATAGCTTGCCTCAGGCTTGATTGATGCTGAGACAATCGTGGATTAAGGAAATGATCTACTAATTACCAATAATGGTACATCATTCTACCATGTTCTGATCAACATTGATTATACACAGACCCAATCAGAAAAATTCGAATTATGCCAATGTTGACAACAGAGGCTGAGCACAGTGCCAGTATTGGTTCCCAGGAGTTGGCGAGCATGCACGGGTGTCGTACTGAATACATAGAAATATGGTACTATGCTTTTACTGATGAACCAGTACTGAGAGTTTCATGTTGGCCATGTACTACTTTGATCAAAAAGTAAGGTGAAATTGTCATTTAAAACTCCCGGGCATTATGAGGGCAGGTAAATTTCTTCTTCTAGATTGGTAGGACTGTCTATAACATTTGCCAAGCGTCTGTTTGTCAAAAGGTTTAATTTTCTCCGAGTTACATGTGTTTTTGTAAACAACCAAAAGTGAATTTTTCGATTTTTACAATGGGTGATTTTGTTGAGCAAAGAACTTGCATCAAGTTTTGTTTGCGGAACGAATATTCTTGTGCGGACACGTTGAAAATGTTGTGGAAGGTCTTTGGTGATCAAACTATGGCACAAAAAAACGTTTATAAGTGGTACAAGGAGTTCAAAGCGGGCCGAGAACGCAATGAAAACGAACCACGCTCTGGACGACCATCAACGTCTACCGATGAGGGCCACGCCTACAAAACCGAAGATTTGGTGCTTGAAAATCGTCGATTGACAATTAGAGACCTCGCTGATAGTGTTGGAATATCATTTGGCTTAGCCCAAACCATTACACGGCCGGAATTATGGGTGAACAACTCTTGGTTCCTTCATCACGATAATGCACCGGCTCACACTGCATTGGTTCTTCGCGACTAAACTCGATTCGTATTGTTCCGCAACCACCGTATTCGCCTGATTTAGCTCCATGCGACTTCTGGCTATTCAGCGAACTCAAAAGGCCAATGCGGGGACGCCATTTTGACACGATTGAGGAGATAAAAATCGAATCGAAGAAGGTCTTGAAGGCTATACCGAAAAAAGACTATTCCGACTGTTTCGAGGACTGGAAAAAGCGTTGGCAAAAGTGCATTTTATCGGACGGAGATTACTTTGAACGGGATGAAATTGATTTGAGAAAATCAATAAAGAATTTACATTTTATAAACAAATTCACCTTACTTTTTGATGACAGTAGTACTGATCTAGTACAAGCACTGCGCTAATTGCAAATAGCAGAAAAAAACCGAACACAGCCACGTCAAGTTTTGGAATTCAAGAGCGAAAGAAGGTCTTTGGAATACTGAATATCCAAGGTCTCCCAGAAAACATTACTGGCCTTTCAAGGATGAGTTCTTAACGCAAACCCAAAACACTTTTCCTTCTGGTGAAACGCTATAAAATGCTAAGTTTCAAAGCTGACTCCAATCCATCAATTATACTCATCTATCATGAGAATGACCGATGTGCTCTTCATCTCAACCGTCAACTTATTTTTTATGTAAATAAAATGCTAAGGGTTTCCTGATGTCTTATGATAGGAAAGATTTTGCATATTTCGCCTTAAGAATCCGTCCTTGGGGAGTTGGAAATGTTTTCTAAGACATTCTTCAGATGTGTACCAGTATCGCCCTTTTAACCGATTATATACACCAGAGATCAAAATAAGGGGTTCTGTACCAGTATTGATTAAAGAAACTGGGTCTGTACTGAAAGCCGTTACCGATTATTAGTACCGAGCCAGTACCAGGTACCCTAGTACAGAAAAGCGTTATCATTCCAGACAAATGCCAATACTGCCTCAGTATAGACCGCTAGTACTCTGCCAGTGTGTAGCCTGTACTGGGACAGTGCTGCGCCTATTGTAGAAGTCTAATTGGGGATTGCTATGATTTGGCAGTCAACCTTGTACCAAGCTATATTCTATTGTCAGCGTTTACGGAAGCAAGCAATTTTTATGAAGGAGAGTTCCATGGTGAAAATTTATAAACATATATTGACCAATTTTTTGTCCAAGATTATTTTGAAAACGATTTAGAATGTTATATATTTTATCAATACCTATACAGCAAGTTTCAGAACACACGACCCAGGGAATTCTTCGGAAAACAGCAGAACTAGATCATTTCATAAATATATAAAGCATTCGATCACACTCATCATTATATAAAATTTAATGAAAATGCAAGTTCCTGTCGGATTGTAGAGAAATTACGCCCTGTGAATTCCTCGTGAAAATTTAATAAATTACATTGTCATAAATTTTATATTCAATCTATATGAAATGTTTTTACATAGATGTCTATTATTAAACGTACCAAGTGCATTTTAAAGTTTTTAACAACGTATTTTTCGTTGTACATAATATTTTTACCTTAAGCAGATGACCCAGAAATTGACGAATGTCGGGAAGTTGTTGTATACACATCAATAGTTACGTTATTTACCGACAGACCATTTACCGTTCTGATTTAATCTTTCGTGTTGGTCCGCAATCACTTGGATCTATACGATAAATCTGATAGTGAAGATATTCATGTATGTTATGATATATCTGAATGTATATGAAATAGAGTCAAAACGAAATGGCGGGTTTGCGTGTGGTTGAATGAATTCATGTCGAATACCGATACACACCTTTCGTTTATTCTTAGGTGAAAAAGGAATACTGTGAACACACGAGGCGTATACAGCAGTGATACACGTATAAGACACGTAGATGAAATATATCCATTACGTTCAGAAATGTATATTAGTTTCATTGTGGTGAGTTATTTTCACTCCCTCGAGACGATCCCCGGTAGAAAACAGCTCGGAAGAGATAAATGAATGAATTTGGAATGATTCTTATTCTATTTGGAGTTCTACTCTTCAACGAATGAATTTTATCAATGAAGTTCAAATGAATTGTCTTTCCTTAAATTCTCAGACCTCTCCGAAGACATTTAACCACCGGGGAATAAAGTCTTATCTCGATACACCATAGGTGTTGTAGCTTTCCCATACCATCCGATTCTGCAAATTTGCGATAATCAATAGTTTGTAAGAATGACGTAACACAAAGCGCAATGCGGATTGGTTCGACTATTCGATTGAAAATCGTATATACATTCTTGGAAGAAAAAAAAGCAATTCTCATACGCTTCTTCATAAATCGAACCCTTGAAATTCAAATAAACGTGGTTACCGATTGCACGTTACTCGACCTTTTTTTCTCGAATTTTACACGGAGAAAAATAAACTTTTGAAAATTACTACATTTCTACCAAATTGGCAGGATATAAGAAAATATCCCTGTGATTGATAGACAATGTAGTAAAAATGATTGATTAACAAAATATTCTTTAGTACGAGCGTGCAAACTTCTGCATGATAAATTACACATGTTTACTACACTTCTATATCAATAACAGTGATATTTTCTCTTACCCTGTCAATTCAGTAGGAATGTAGTAATTTGTAAAACTTTATTTTTCTCCGTGTATCGATTAAATCATCTCAAATTTTAGAGATTCTCTTTGAAACATCGAATCGAGAACCACGGAGCCCATTTAATTATCGGTTCGACTCCTCAATCTCGGTTCTATGCATTGAATTTTGATAAATCGATAGAGGATCCATTTCTCCCGATTGTACGTAACAATTGACTTTTCCCTTTTCATTATTCATACCATGATCTCATTAGGTTGAAAGCCATCTACTGGGCTTAATAGAATCCTCCAGAACTTCAATGATATCCTCAGGGCTGATTATCTCTGTATTCGCATTCATTCCTTCTAATTTGGCAACTCCAGCTACTTCTAGTTCAAAACTTGAACACTTAATCGTGTTTCTATCAACTCATCGTGAACCACGTGGCATACGAGCGGCGTAACAAGTGCCAATTTCTTCCCAAATAGGAGTTAACAAGTGGGCCAAGCTTGGCTCGACCTTGGCTCAATTTTCACTTCCATTGGACCAGAACTTATGACAAGAAATGGCCCAAGCTTGTTGAAAGCTTGGGATGATATTCTCGTGCCAGGCTCGGTATCCAATACACTGAGAATCCAATTTCTTAGACTGAAAGAAACTTTCCTTTGCCCTCATTCTAATTAATCTTCTTTCCAATGGAAAAAAATTCAGTTAAATGGAAAAAGTTTTCATCAGATTGAAACGAAAAATTCTCAAACTGAAACCGAAATATAATTCTTCTCGAATTCGAAGAATGTGATTTCAATTCAATGAAAAATTTTTCCATTGAAATGGATTATTTCTTCCATTGGAAACAAGATTTATCAGAATGAGGGCAAAGAAATTTTCCTCAAGTTTAAGAAATTGGGTTCTCAGTGTATTAGGCCAGAATACATCAATAAGGATGGCACAATCTATCATGATACATGTATCATAAGTTTTCCGGAGCTTGGTTTGTATGACCAAACCACACCTGGCACAAGTTGTGTATATTGACTTTGACGAGCTCCAAACTAGTTCTTCATACTTCGTAGAGGACAAAATGACGTAATTTTCATATCATTTGTGACATGAAGAATCATGTCACGTCATAACAATAATTACAAGCAAAGTATTTCTTTGAATCTAAGAAATTATTGTTTGAATAGGTCCAATTAAGTATTTCCTCAACAAAAATAAATATTGTTTGATACGAACGAATCTGCTGTTTGAAAAGAGGACTAAATAATAAATTTTTTCACATGGACAAAATATTTATTTCTATCAAAAAAATGTCTTTTTGAACCTATTCAAATAACAAATTTTTTCTGTGTAGCTTCTCAAATACCCAACGGGTGTACATTGCCTCTATACTGGTTCACCATGCTTGGCAGTTTAATGTTTTGCCAAGCTTCAACCACTTGCTGCAATGCATTTGCTATGAAACATAGTATGGATTCTCAAATAATAAATGGTCTTATATTGGACGGATGTTGGTTCGCCATGCTTGGCAACTTCATGTTTCGCCACACCTTAAGCCAGTTATTCTATTGACATTTCTTATGCAACATGCCCGAAGAGAACATGAAGCTTCAGCGAACGTTCAAATCAGATGTTTATAGATCGAGCCGAAGGTTCATTGGAGCTAACTTTTGGATTCACAAACGTTTGACAAAAGTTCTACGGACCTTGAAATGTCCGCCTCAAAGTACATTCAGGAAAAATAGTTGGAACGTTCGCTGAAGGTTCATCGAAGGTTTGACGAAGCTTCACTAAAATATCTATACTTATATTGATTCTTATCAATTTATATGGAAAATAAATTGATTAATAAACATAAATTATTATAAATTAATCCAAGTATAGATATTTTTGTAAAGCTTCCTCAAACCTTCGATGAACCTTCAATGAACGTTCTATCTATGTTTCCTGAAAGTATTTTGAGACGGACATTTCACCTTTTGTAGTACCTTTGATCAACGTTTGTGAATCTAAAAGTTAGCTTTCATGAACCTTTGATCCGATCTATACAGATCTAATCTGAACGTTCGCTGAAGCTTCATGTTCTCTTCGGGTGGTATGGTTTCTCAAATAACAAATGATTTTATATTGGGGCGATATTGGTTCGCTATGCTTGGCAGCCCAATATTTTACCAAACTTGGACCAGTTGTCAGTATTGGCATTTCCTGCCTGGGTTCAACACAAATTACGCAACAGTGCGTGCAGCACTTCTTCTGTGAGTGAATTAACTACTAAGCGTGCAAACATATCAGGCACAAGAAATCATGAATCGACTAAAACGCACTTTTTAAAAGTACATAATAAAAATCAAATTTTCAGCCAAATTGGGAATATTCAGGCTGTTCAGTTGCATTATTTAGAAGTGAATTCAATCGATTGGAAATAGCCTCCGTTTAGCTTCTATTCCCCAAGTAGCGCAGGTGTGCGAGAACCTTCTATGCAAATACATACAAGATAATTCGAAAGCATCCTGCTCTAGGCATTCATTTTAGAATTTCATTCACATTATTCGAAACTGTCTCACTGGAAGATCTTAAGTATCTCCGTGGGATGTTCCAAACCTTTGATGGTACCACTTTCGCACCTGCGTTCCTTGGAACTATAAGAATTCTGTTAAATAAAGAAAAGAAGTCTCTACCTCGATTTCGTTTATCAGCAATAATATAAAACTTTTTTCCACTAAAATTAAATTCTAATACTTATATTTATAAAAGACTCTAAAATTCCGTCTTTTCGGAACTCAACAGAGGAGCGAGCTTCCTGGAATTAAATACGTATATCCATCTATAAGGTCGAGGGGCGTATCTTCATACACGAGTGGGGTGGAAAATATAAATCACGGTTTTCCTGTCGACGAGATAACTGTACGAGTTGTTCACCCTTCTGCAGCTCCGTGAAACCAGAAATACAACAGATATTTTATGGCATATGCCCCGATGAGTTGTTGTTGTTGAAGTAGAAAGGAAGAGAAAAAAGTAAAAAAAGAAGGAATTGGATATGCCGAAGGGTCTTACTCCAATGAGATGGCGAAATATCCTTGTGGTAAGACTTTATATCTGTTCCCGGAAATTTGCTGGAGAAAAAAAATCATCGGAGGATGGAAAAATAAGGGAATATGAAATATATACGTGTATATGTACGTATACGTACCAAAGGAGTATCTTGCTTTCTGACATTTTCGAAGTGTGTCACGGTAAAAAAATTGACTGAGACAAAATTAAATCCATTTGTATTTTGTCAAAACATATTTTTCAGAAGTTTGTGAAATTGTACTTGACTGTTTTTATTTGTCGTTGGGGGAAGAGATTTTGTTCCGGAGTTATTATGCAGAAGAATATTGTGGTTTGGAATGTTCCGGGTATATAGCGCTCTGGGATTCTATTGGATAATTGTTGGAATATTTTCATGGAAGTGCGGAATTTACGTCACTTGGTTGAACAGATGTTAGAATTTTGGAAAACCAAATAAAAATTAAAAGCAGTCTTATTTAAGAATTTACCAGTGGCGCTAGGCTGACGAAAATTGGGAAAAAGCTCGATTAATAATGCTTGGAATTCTGACACCTGAACCAATGGTGGCGCAAGTTTGACTTGTTGGTTCTGCAACGTTGGCCAATATAAAACTTTTGCCATAAAACCAATGTTGATTCAATCCTGAACAATAATACCTCTGTTCTCAACCGAAATCGGCTCAATATGAATTCCCTACAGCTAGCTGTTACGCTTTTCAAAGCTGTGGAAAGACTTCTTTGAAGCTGCCTGAATGGGCCGATAACGGCCGTTGTTACACGAAAAAAAGCAATTAGCTATGAGATGGACAGACATTTTTCTAGCTCCTATAGCTAAATTTTCGCTGCTACAGCAAAGTTGTTAACTTCATCAGTTAAATTTTAACTAATGTTGCCAAGAAATTAGCTGTCCTGTGGAGGCTCAAATGTTTAGGTATAATAGCTGAAGTTTTCTTTCTCCGAAAATTTCTAGTTTTTCGGAGCCTTCGCCACACATGACATATGAAAATGGAAAAGCCAAGAAAACTAAAGAACAAGGATATCGAATTAACAATGGACTGTATGGTGAGAAGGTATATGAATCAAATGGTTACAATATGAGAGACACTATAACCTTTAATTTGGTATGAACATCAATGCCTGTAAGAGCATATAAGAGAATTATTAGAACGTTAGAATAACATATTCTCACATGAAGAACAAAGTGGAAAAAAAGAGAATTCAAAAAAAAGTACCAAAGCTCACGATTGTTCTTTTTACGTTCTGTGGTGGCCAACTATCGAATGTATATACAGTCCGCTCTCTCAACAGTGCCACTCTGAATAGTGCCGATTCTCCTCATTCGTGCTCGAACACTACTCCCACCATCCATCACGCTATCGTGTGGCATCACATTTGAAACCGTTTCTCGCAATAGTGCCACCCGCAAATATGATCAAGAACTCTTCATAACTTATGTTCAATTACTCTGATCCATGTTCCATCATGGCAAATGTGTCGAGATGAAGAATAAAAAATTGGTGTGATTACTTTGGAATTAATCAAGAAGGAATAACCGAAAAATGATACAAATAAATTCAAACATCAAGTATGTATACACAGTAAAAAGTAAATCTTAATTCCATGATCGACTGATTTTCAGATGAGGCTCAAAATCAGCAATGTTACGATTTCAGCCGTAATATGGGATGAAAAACAGTTATGGCCGTATTAAATTCAATTAAACCGGATAATATGCTGATTATCAGCGATGCATATCTTATAGGCAGCCATGTAGAGTTTGATGGATAATTCAGTGAAAAATATCTGAAAATAAGATTAGAATTCTTTCATTTGCAGTGTTACAATTGTTTATACGTACACATATATATTTGCATATAATTAATGACAGTTTCAATTCAGTCAAATTATTTCAGGTTTTTTATTTATTATTCAAGGTGTCTAACAAATTCGGTAGCAGTTTGTAATATCACTTTCGTAAAAGCTTGTTATTGGATTTTCCGCACTGTCAATGGATTTTTTATGTCGACACTTTCACTTCAACATTACAACACAAATTGGAATTAATTCAAACTTTTGGGGGTATTCACATTTCCACTAATTCTCAGTTCCCGTGAAATGTTTTCCAAATTTATCTTCGACTCCACACTACACATACCATCAAATTATACTATTATGAAATTGTTTATCACATGCGTCGATCGAAACGGTACCGTGGCGAAGTGGTTAAACGCAAAGGACTAGGACAGGTTATTCCAGCAACAATGTGGGTTCGAATCTCCCGATGAAGGTTAAAGATGTTCAATCTTCAAAAACTACGATCATGATATAATTGAATAGTCAACAAGTGAAGTGAATAAATTCACACAACAGGGAACTTTCATTTTGTATTCTCCGAATAAACACAAACAACTTCCTCATCGTCGATAGGTAACGCTATGTTGAGAAGAACAAAACAAAAAACAATGGACGAACCCATTCATCAGGAACAATTCGCTTTAAATTTCAGTTCAAAATCAGTTTTAATTTCAGTTCAATAGGGATCAATGTAAGCTGTATTCTTGTTTGAGTTTGAGAAGGTTTTCCAGTAGCTGACTTTAAGTCTGATGAGTCTTCTTTCGGCTGCATCTTAAATTCAGCTTATATTTTAACTGGAATCAAGTTTTTCTTTTTACTGTGTTATTCGCAAGATATGTTGAGATATCTTCTAGAAGTTCCTGTGATATGTAAGCAACGATTCGCAACCATGGAATCATTTTCCATCCTATCCGCATATCGCGAACCCTATAAAATATTTTACTGTGTTGAATAAATAAGAGAGGTGAAAAGAAGAATGTGGCCTTTATATCATTGAGAAAGACAAGTTATACAGTGTAAAATAGAAGGAGGATCCGGCAAAAGGTAGAAGAAAACATGTCATATGCCCCCTTGGTGGATGGGTATTTTTATCGGTTTTGCGAACAGGAGAAAACCTGACTTCGAGTATGGTCGGGTAACTGGCAGAAAATCGATAGCCAATGGTGCTTTGGGTAGGAAAACGGTCGCTCGACCGTATGTCTTCTGTATGTACACATACGTATGGTACATAGAAAGAACTATGTGTATACTATTTAAAAGGGATACGGGGTGGATGCAATGCGTATAAATAAAACATCCTGTTGTCGCTCAATGAAGAAATATGTACATATATATGTATGTATGTGTGTGTGTGTGTGTCCGTACATCACTGCCACGTCGATCAATTTCATCATACGTAAGGATCTCGGGGGACAAAAGTTTCCCAAAGTATCTTCGATTGGGGTTAATCTTGTGGAATGAATTCTAGCATTTATGAAGGGTTCGTGGAACTTTTTTAATACTCTCACCTTCTCAGAAATGAAAACCGGTATTTCTGAATAATTCAGTAGAAAATTGAAGACTATAATGAATGGGCGAGAACAATATTCGATGTGGAGTATCATCTGTAGTGGGATGGTTCTATAGCTCATCTTGTGAAGAGTGCAGTGAAAATACAAGAGATTAAGCATGCCCTTGTTCAATTTTCTTTCAGTCAGGAACACGCTAAAACTCACCAACTGTGGAAATACGAAAAGACGCCCTGGGCACCAATATTGTGAAGAATTCTCCCGATAACCCGGCGTGCCAAAATACCCCAGAGTATCATCGATTACCAACAAGTTCCTTTGGAGCGCATTCTGGAGTCCCTGTCAAAGTTAGGAGATCCAAACTTTCCCCTTCATCCAATTTTCTAAAAAATGAATAAATAAAATCGGAAATGATTAGCAGATGCATCTACCTCGTGATTAGAAAAAATGCATGTGCTAAGGTTTTCAATTGTACCAGATCATTCAATATGTCTGTAGGATAAGTAAAAAAAAAGTTTTACAAAACTCGATTTTATTATTCAGCATAGTTGCTTTCGAGAGTGATACAACGAGTATAGCGATTTTTCAACTTTTCGATACCACTTTGATAGTACGATTTCTCTTTCTCTTCAACATAGGCCTCAGTTTCAGCGATTACTTTATCATTAGACTTAAATTTCTTTCCCGTAAGCATTTTCTTGAAATTTCAAAACAGCAAAACGTCGCTGGGGGCTAAATCTGGAGAATACGGTGGGTGGGTAAGTAATTCGAAGCACATAATTCATTCAATTTTGCCATCGTTTTCATCGATTTGTGACACGGTGCATTGTCTTGGTGAAACACTTTTTTCTTTCGCAAATGTGGCCGTTTCTCTGCGATTTTAGGCTGAATATTATTCCCTTCGCATCCCAAAATACAGACGCCATCACCTTGCCGGGGGACTGTTGCGTCTTTACTCGCTTTGGATTGGATTCGTCGACTGCTCTCCACTCAGCTGACTGTCTTTTGGATTCTGGTGTGTAATAGTGAAGCCATGTTTCATCCGTTGTCACATATCGACGATAGAATTCGATTTTATTGCGGTTTAACAACGCCAAACACTCCTTTGAAGCATCAATTCGTTGTTTTTGGTCGACTGTGAGCTCACGCGGCACCCACTTTGCACAGAGCTTTCGCATACCCAAATGTTCGTGTTAAATGGTAAAAACCCTACCATCTGATATCTCTACAATGTTAGCTAGCTCGTGCACCTCCAATTTGCGATCGTTCGTAACCAATTTGTGGATTGTTCTAATGTTTTCTGGAATAACGCCTCATTTGGGCGCCGACTGCGCTCTGCGCCATTTGTGCTGGTACGATCACGTATAAATTCAGCAATCTACTTCTCTACCATTTGTCTCGATGGAGCAGAGTTCGGATAATGTTTATCAAGCCATTGTTTGGTTTCCACTGTATTTTTTTTCATCAAAAAGCAATGCTTTATCAAAATTCGAAATCCATTTTTTTCCATTTTTTTTCAATAAACAAAAGTTGCTTCACAAAAAATGCTATAACTCACGAATCAATAGTCAGATCGCTATCAAAATTACACACGTATCGTTTGAAGGTTAGCACTAAATAAAAATCATATGGAACAAATTCTAGTAACGCCATCTATGTGTCATCCTACGGACTTTTTGAATGGATTGTTATGTAGTCATTTTATAGAATGCTATAGGGGAGGGGAATAGTTCAGTAACTTCGAGACTTCGAGCTCTTCTTAAAGATATCCCATAGGCTTTAAAGTTTCTAAATCTCTCTACTCGAAATACTCCAAGATAATTTAATGAGATGAAGAAGATCAACCGCCCAGGCCTTATTCTGTACCAATGAAAAGTCTGGCTGGTTGACTTTTTCCATTTCATTGACCATTTTTGAGTATCCCTTTTCCAACAACATATTCCATTAGACTCCAGCTTGTCCTGAAAACTTTAGATGTTTTATTTGTGAATCCAAGCGAGGAATGCATTCATCACGCAAGCGTGCGAGTTATTTACGTCCAGTCCAAATTTGCTAGTATCTCATCCAGGACTCGTCAAGGATTGAGAAAATGTCGTAAAAAGAAAACCTCATGAACAGATATAAAGCCCCGATTATTTTTTTGAACATGACATTTAGCCAAACTAAAACCAAGCTTAAAAGTGAAAAATTTTTAATTATCAAACTTCAACGTCCAAAACTAAACTGAGCAAAATCAACGCTTGAGAAGATTATTAAATGTCATTGATACGAAAGATAGAAAGAGATTCTCAAATCGTTGACTGAAAAAACAAACTTTGGCACATAATTTTGTTAATGACTGACCAAGTTTGGCCCCAGATTAGCGACTTACTGTACAGACGAAGCACACTGAATTAACATAGAAGTTGTCCGAGTGTGACATTTGGCATTGGGCCAAGCCTGACCTGTGCTCACAATCCTCGAGAGTGTGTCATACTAAGTACAATGGATGAACAAAGAACTTGACATACCTTATGCCAAGCTTGGCTCAATGATTGAGCCAATATTAAATTATGCTTTCTGTAGATTTCTGATCTAAAAACAAAATCAAAATGGATAGCAACTAAAAATACATACAAAAAAATGATTGATGAATGCTTAATGATGTATCTGTTAGATGAAAATATAATGCTGTTCCACCAACTATTCATTTCCATGAATTCCTGAACATGAATGATCATGCGAACGAATCTGTATCCACGTATCGCGTACAAATTTAATTACAAAATTGTTCAAATATATCTCAGCATAACATAAATACGAATATATGAACAATGACGAAACTCTGACGAGGCTTTTGACACATACTTTTCGGTATCATCAAAAATTTGGCATCAAGCATTCTCATGCTGCCGCTTAATGAGGTCATTACACAATTCATCTCCTTTCTCCCCACGTGTGGATAAATATACGTTTGTACATGTATACGTTCTACCAAAATTATCGTGGATATCACGTTCTCATTGGTCTTTCAACCATGATTTCGTATCATAGGTATCGGTGTATCAGATGGTATGCTGCACATACACAGTGACCGTACACTCGCCATTTATTGAACCGCATAAATATAAATCCACCGCCTATCAGAGGTTCAAGGGATGAAACCGTATTAAGCCGAACAAATCTGGAATGTGAATGTCTTTGTTCATTGATTCGGTTAGATCCATTCATGAAACTCATGTAATGAGATTCTTCAATTACAAGATGTACACTGAGCAAAATACTAAGTTGTGGTGACTAAAAAGATATCCAGTCGGAAATTCAAGTTGCTTGAACAAAAATATTTATTGTTGCGACAAAAATTTGCAGTTGAAGGGAATATAGCAGTATACTAATATTTAGTTGAAGTCGTATTTCACTAAAATTTTCAGTCACAACAACTAAACAGTTTTTTCGTGTAGCATCCTGTAATTAACGCCTCTGTGATTAGACCTCTCATAACAAATACTGATTGTCTGAGTTTCAAACAGATTCAGCCTAAAAACCATATCAAAAAAATTCTTGGATGATATCTTACACGAAAACTTCAGAAACATTCGAAAGAGCCCTGCCCGTACAGGAAGCCCAGTCATGGAATACAGCCGATAACCGGCCAATATATCGCTCATGTTGAATGACCAATGATTGATTCCCCATCACTGGGACAGTCATCAATTCTATCATGGGCCGTTTATATTTCATCATTGCTGGGCTCAAGTTATCATCCAGCAGTCAACCGTTTATGGGTGCCATTACCGTACGACTAATTCCAGCAATGGCCCAGTCATAGGTCATATTATTGGACCGATCGTAAAACCCTATTGGGGTGGCGAGTCCAGAACAAACAATTTTTGTGGTTTATTTTCGATTATTTTTTTGGTAAGCTGGAAGGATTACTTCGTGATTTTTACCATATAGTGACCAAGAAATGATGATTCGTTGAAAGGAAATTTTATACCAAAAGGTGACCAAAAAATACAGTCCGTTTTTGAAATAGCTTTGATATCCTTGAGGTAAGAACCAAAACAAATTGTTACGAAATAATTTAAAAACTACTCAATTGAATTTGATTTAATTTTGATCAATTTTTGTTCGAAAAAATATCCCAAAAGACCATCGAGTTATCAAAAGCAAGATTCTCCACTGAAATTGAAGGGGAGGTTCTCATCAAGCGAATTTCAAAATAAGGTGATTTTCTCGAATTTTTGTCCTTAAGAAGTAAGTAAATTAAGAACTCGAGTTATTTACAACTCATTAAATGGGTCTTAAAGTGCATAAAAAAAATTTTCTCAAGTCAAAGGATTCGTATCCCGAAACTTTAAAGATGTTTTTCTCGGAACCATGTTTTTCAAGTTTGGCTCCACCATATCTCAAAAACCACTGAACGGATCGCTGTTTCTTTTCATTTTGAAGCTGATTGAATTCATTGGTGGATGAACCTAAATGGAGATGACATGTGCCTTTTTTCTCTTTATAGCACTTTAAACAGCGAAAAAAAGGTGAAAAAACGCTACCAAAAGTTTGCATGTCTGTCATTTTTTTAATTTTGGACTTCTCATCGGTTTTATTGGTACAACCAATTTTTGATAATTTTTGTGAGTGTCATAGTGGCGCCCGATTGATCACTGTTTTTTTAGGTAGTTATGTCTCATCACGTATCAACTATTCCCATGAATTCCCATTATTTTTCACTGAAAAAAATTGGTTCACGTACTTAAAAACTCAATTAACAAGTGTGAAACCCCCGAGTTCTTTATTCACTTCATTCCATTGAAAAAAATTCGAGAAAATCACCTTATTTTGAGGTCGCTAGATAAGAACTTTCCCTTAACCAAAGAAAACCGCAAATTTCTCATCACTTTTTGGTTCATCTAAATCCGCTGAAGAGTGATCCGGGATCAATTGAACAAAAATTAACGATTGTTAACAATCAGCATAACAACGAATAACGGATAAATAAAAAAATTTGTCAATGTTATTATAAAGCGCTCAGTTAAAGGGGAAGTTAATGAACAGCAACACTAATTTATTATCTTTATTCTTATTGTGGGAAGGAAGTTAATATCACGCGTATCGATTCCCGTGACCACACCTGAATTGATTTTCCTAATCCAACTCAAACATTATTACACATTATATGAAATTACAACTCTCTGAGGATTTATTGTATTCTATTCGTGTAGGTTTGTTTATTTCTAAATGACACCATAAGTACTCAACGTATACACAATATGTGCAAAATTTCGTCGAAGCACGTGTCGCTTGGTTTTGCACTAAAAATAGGCGAAAGTGGAAGAGCAGGGGATGTTGCCTATGTGGAATTATGCGGTGAAGTCTACAGACGCGCGACGTAAATACATCGCGTGCCTGTACTTAATATGTACGATTCGTAGTGTCGTCGCGACGCGTCTTTCAAACATGCGCACCGCTTCCGACCGTCAGTCAATTCCATTCGCACACGTGAGGATTATTTGAACGGAGCATTATTCGATTTCTCGCCGGATTATGATAGTTGGAAATCTTCACGATGGACTCTCGTCTTCTCTTTGCGTGAACGAACTTTCGGGAATAGAAAATTTCACTTACAAAATGGCGTATGAAAATTCGTACATCAGTTGAAAACGTATAAAGGGGGATTTAGAAAATGAAGTCTTTATTTCTGGAGAAAAGGTAAAAATCTCACATGAAAGCTTTTGAAAAATATATTTCGATGTATCATCCCAGTCACCAAAGACTTCCTGAAGACCTCTTGAACAGTTCCCGTAATGCTAATCAATATGTATTCATGATGAATATTGGATGCCTGCAGAATTCGTCATGAAATTTCGATATGAATTCTCTCCCCAGATAGCAATTTAACCTTGCTGCAATGTTGTCAGGCAAGCTTGTGACAAGGTTGATATAAGCCTCCTAGTTGACACACGACAAGGGTACAAGCTTACAAAACCCTTGCAGCAGGGCTGTAGCAACCTTACACTGAGAAGGTTGTCAATGACAAGCCAAAAACAATCCAATGACAAGTGTGACAGGGTTATGACAAGCCTACATGTTATCTGGGTCTGAACATTAAGTTGTTCATCAAGAGTTTATTTTGAATTCAAAATATTCATAAATAATACATATTGATTTGCATAACGGGAGCCCTTTGCAGGAACTCTTGTGCTGTATGGAATTAGACATCTTTGAAAATTCTTCAAAATATCTTTTGGAATGATCAAAAATCATTATGTTCTTATTGATGTATTGGTATCCCTCTTTTTAACTATACAATTGAATGAAAAAAATCCACAAAAATTATACTGGTAATAAAATCTGGATTCTGCAAACACAACGAACATATTTTAAATTGGTGGAGGGATCGATGAAGGCCTCTATTATTCTCTTTCAAAGCAGCGGTTAATCCGGTACGGCACCCTTTGGCGAGTGCTCTTTTCAATACAATGGAAATCCATTGAATACTTGTTGAAAAAAAAGAAGAAAAGTAATAAAATCAATCTATATTTCCTCATAGTACTAAGAATAACTGAAAACTCACAGGGTATGAATTTTAAAAATCATCGTGCAACATTCAAAGTCTTATCGTCAGGGCCTATACAAAACCCGAACAAAACATATTCGAATTCCGTTTGAATTTTGGCAACCATAGATATTATCTGAACCGGGGGGATCGAGATGATATTATATTGTCCCTTCATCTCGCCTTCCTATCGTTGTTTCAAACCCTAGAGTTACGGAGGAGAATGATATATCGCCACGAAGAAATTATCGAGAGAAAGTAACGATCGAAACTATTTTGCACGTATCCAGTTGGTTACGGTCATCGCAATGTGCTCAAAAATTTGAATATATGCATTTGTGTACTTTTACGACACTCTTTCAATTGTACACTGTAAATTCCAGTGTTTTTTGTAATACACCCTGGTCAAAAAAATCCATAGAATCTGATGACATGAAATTTAATGGAATTTGGTCAGAACATTGTACAAGATTCAATCAGAATCACATTGTTGAAAAAACACTTTCATCTGATTAAATCCTATTGACAAATGCGAAAATTGAATAGGATTTGGTCAGAAAATTTTACAGGATTCAATCGTACAGTCACTTTTTAAACTCAGAAGTGTTGGAATGAACCCAGAAAACAGATAAAATGTTTGATTTTCAAACATTTCATCTGAATTATCAACATATTTACACACTTTTGAATGTTTAGAAAATGACTACACGATTTAAACACTTTTCCTATGCGATTGATAATGATATCCCAGCTAGAAATGTTACTCTTCAGCGTCTCAGACCTTGCTTCGGGCTAAATTGGTGCGATCTGGGCCAAGTTGGGCCCTTTGATGGTCCAATTGGCAATCCTTAGTTGGGATCTTCCACCCAATATACGAGTAACATGATACTTCCCTTAGGGTACATACGCATTTAGTACAAGACTGGTCCAAGCCAAGAGTTAACTTGATTCACCCTAATTTTGTCTAAGGTTAGTCCAATAGTTATTTCACGATTCCATCCCAAAATGATAGAGGAAGCAATAAAAGTGTTTTCTTCCTATTTCATTCACGTATTCGGCGTGTGAACTGCCGAAACGTTCATAAGACCAACGTACATGGACAGAACTAGACATTCTACGTGCAAATCTTCAAAGAACACGGGACCTAATCAACGCAGAATAATGTAAAGGCTGTAAAAAATTTAGAAAAAATCTTTCCACCATTCTTCACAGGACCTTTTTTTCCATTTTTCAGACAAATTCATTAAATTTTCAGGAATCTTTTTCAACTTTTTCAATTATTTTCTCAGAATTCAGTTTACATTCCTGTGAATGTAGATTCGAATTTGATTCACAACGAATTTTATAACATCGACAACGATCGAGATTTATTTACGAGATGACAATGAAGCTGGGGACGAACAGCATACCATAAAACTTCAACCTGGATGCGTGAGATTGACTTTATTTTCCCTAAAGTGTAACTCCAGAATCTTGTAAGCAAACCCAATCTAAATTCTGTTCAAGATATGAAATAAATTCGGATAGTTTACAACGATACGATAATAATTTGAATCGACAAAATTTATATAAAATTTTACATAGGGGAAGAAATTCAGCTGCAGCAGTAGTGTTGCCGCGAGCCGCGAAACGAGCCATAAAGAATTCTAGATTCTATATTATCTGGATTGGAAATGAACTCCTGTTTAGACAATCAAATTGACTTTAAATCCAGTTCAATCAACTCTCAACTGAATTTGAAAGTTCAAATTGGAATATACTTTTATGAAAACGGGTTCCAAATGAATTTATACTCGAGTCGGTTTCGAGCCAACGTTTCGAGCTGAATCTGTGCTATTTGATGTATGAATCGGTTGAAAATCCAAATCCACGGAAGTGTGCGATAATATGAACCTTCGAACTGAACTACAGGAGGATCCAACCGAGTATTGGGAGAATTTTTACTTCTTATAGTCCTAACTGAACCCAGTTAAAGTCAAAAGCTCGTTACAGCTCGTTTTGCGGCTCGCGGCAACACCCCATACAGGAAACCCCGAGAATGTAAACACAGCCAATAATCGGCCCATGTATGGCTACCATTTAATGGCCAATAATGGATTCACATCATTGGCACAACTGTGGCCCACTACTGGCTGATAAGAAAGGCCAGCAATGAAAACAGCCGATAACCAGCCGATGTACGGCTACGGTAAACGGCCAACAATTGATTCCCCGTTACTGGCTGGAATATGGCCTATTACTGAGTGAAATGGATTCCAAAGTTGAATGTATTGTATTCGTAATCACCCCTGAAAAAAGTTTGTTTTGGCCTTATTTCTATTACGTTGAATAAATAATTCATATCCATTAAATACGTTTTACATGATTCAAATGAATTCTTATTCATATAGATAATCAATTACTTTCTCATGTAAATAACAAAAAAATTTGAAGGAATAAGCAACTGAATTCAACTGATTTATCGAGAATACTTTTGACTCGTATAATTTTACATTTGAGATTGTCGAAATATCAGGCATGCAAATCTATTTGGAAGAAAACATCCATTTCTGATCTTGTGAAAACTGGAATGACAAACATCCCAAAAACAAAAAAGTGTTTTGGGTCACGCTTAACCACTCATTTGAACTAATACTGAACCGATTATTCTGGAACGCAGTCATATTACCATTGGATATCATTATTATTATGCCCTCGTAATCTGCCATTGATGGCTAACATTCGAACATTATCCCGAAATTTCTGGCCATAATTCGGGATCATTTAGCCCCATTACTGGGCCAATCAATAATTTTATACATGGCCCATTATTTATTGCCATTACTGGACCCACGTTATCATCCAGCAATTAACCATTGATGAGCCATTAATGGGCGCCATGATTGGGCAAAGAACGCCGTTTGTGGTCCAGTAACGTGCCATTATTGGGCCAATCGTTCAACCCTGTATGGGACTATGCAGCAGCCAAGTGGTTAGCACGAAAACGGATAACTTCTGCAGCTAAATTTCAGTTATCACAGCAAAAAAATGAATATTTGTGATTAAACTTCTTTTCTGTAACAGCTAGCTACTTCCCAATCAGAAAAAACCGAAGTATGCCAATGTTGACAACAGGCGGAGTACAGTGCCAGTATTGGGCCCCCAAGAGTCGGCTAGCACGCACCCAGTATGGAAAAGCGTTATCATTCTGGACAAATGCCAGTACTGCTGTAGTACAGACCACCAGTACCTCACCAGTCTTAGCCGATACTGGCGCAGTATAGCGCTAGTTGTGGAATTCGAATTGGGCGTATTGCGCCGGTACTGAAGACCATTACCGATTACCAGTACTGTGCCAGTACCAAGTATCCAGTACGGAAAAGCGTCATCATTTCGGACAAATGCCAGTACTGCTGCAGTGCAGACCGCCAGTACCCCGCCAGTGTTAGCCGGTACTGGCGCAGTACTGCGCCAGTTGTTAAATTCTGATTGGGTTGTCCGCAGTAGCCACCTCGCCACTGTGATTAAAAGGAGAGAAATTTTTAGGTCAATTTACTATAAGATTATTGTGGTCGAAGAACAGACTAAATTTCTAATGGAATTCACTGTAAAATATTGTAAATTTGATTAGGCTTCTATTGTCTCGTCATAGTAAATTTCATTGTAAGTTCAGTCTGCTCCTCGGTTACAGAGTACCATAGTAAATTTAACTCTGAGTTTCTTTTTCCATGTAATTTCTCTTACGTATAGTGACACTTCCAGTAACATTCATAAGTGCATTCTGTAATATCCAAAGATTATATTTTTCTATTCAATGCTAAAACATTACCGGAAAGTACACTCTCAGTGGTCTTTTGACGCGAGAGTGTAGGGTCCTGGAATGCCGTACCAACATCCACAATGATCCCTACCAGGGGGATTTCCATAGATGCACGTGGCAGTATCGTTTCTTCTGATTATATTAAGAACATTAGAGCTGAAAGTTGCTATTTCAACGTTAAAGTACGATAAGATACATGAAAGTACAACACAAACGATCGCGCAGGGACAATAAAAATCCAGAACCAAATGAATTTGATGCTTTTACGTGATTGGTGTGAAACGTAAAGTTACAACATGGAGCTTTTTGGGTATACCATCCCGCTTTGACTTCTATACGGTACACAACGCGCACATCGATCGATCGAGGGGTCGACCTTCTTGTCTCGAAAAAGGATACGAGGGACGAAACGAAGATACGCACAGTTATCCCAACTAACTGGAAAACTTCCAAGGTCGAGTCCTTGAGTCGGTAATACATAGGTGAGATTTTCTCACTGGATTTTCAAACTCTAATCGAATATTTCTCTTCATCCGCCACGTGTACGAATGAAAAATCATAGCGTGTCTTTCGACTCATAAATTTTTCAATTACCACATGGAAGAGAATGAATTCGCTGTGACAGCTGTAGCTAAAATAATTAACTGCGACAACAAAAGCTCAAGTTGTAATAACACAATTTTATTGCTAGCGAAATAATTTCGCTGTGAGATCTAAGAAATACCTCTTATAGCTAACTTTTAGCTATCCACATTATTAGCGAATGATCTTGTCTCGTGTATTCTTTCTAATTTCGAGTGAATGGTTGTTCTTCGGGAACAATTTTGCCGATTATCATGTTACGGACTCTCGTTGACTCGTTTATTTTCAAAAGAGTCATACGGTTTATAACTGGATGAATGAATCATATAAAGGATGAAGGATTTACACGAGAACGAGCGAATGTTTCGCACGATCACCAAGGTATAATTTTTGCGTTACCCCTTCCGACGATCAGGGCACGTAGTGCAATTTTAATGCTCTCTTGTACGTGCACGTAACGATAATTGAACCGAATTAATCTCAAATGACTTTGATGAGTTGATTGTCAAACAAAATTACGTGCTTCGAATGTTCAACTGATATCCTTGTACGTGCGGAAACGAAGAAAAGTTGAATATGGAATGGATACTTGTGAAATAGATCATTTATATGTAATTTATATTTCGACGAGTTCAATTCCGTTGTATTCCTCTCCAATAAAGGGGAATCTCGAATGATTACATTTTGTACTCAGATGAAGAGCTCTGATCTTGGGTCAAAAATTCCATCAAACCGATGTAGGAATACGAAAAAAATTAATTAGCTGTGAGGAGAAGAGTGATTTTTTTATCTGCTATAGCAAAATTTTTGGCTCTATCAGCTAAACTTTGATTAATGTTGCTAATAAAATTAGTTGTCCTGTGGGTGCTAAGATATTTAGCTGTAAAAGCTAAAATTTTACAGCTAAGAATTTTTTTCCGGTGAAAACAATAGAAATCGATTGGTTCAATAGGACTTTTTAACCAAGAGATAATCACTTGTTATTTCCGAGAAAAAGAATTGTACTGTTTAAACACACGTCAAATAGAATCCTGTGATATTTTAACGAGGCTCCGTAAAGTACCTTTGCGCAGGTAATAACTCTCGCCTGGAATGGTCAGTAGGAATTCACCCCAGTGCAGAAACTAATTCAAGGATCGAAGGTTTTGGTCCTTCCCCATGCTACTGAATCCCGCTTCTATAGACTCCGCGTGCGCAATATACTTTGAACCTGTGGTAGTCCTGGGCATCGACTGACTGACCAGACCGACAAACGTCATCACTGCAAGCTACCGCGGAACAGACGATACCAGAAAGTTAATCTTCCGATCATCAATACATATATATCATCGAATCGAATTGAATCTTATGATCCGACAAACAACTAAATATTTGTCTTGTGAATTATCTTGGAATTTAAATTTTGTGTCATGGAATGCAACATCTCTTAATCTCATCTGGATCCTTAATTCCAATGGGGTTTAGCGAATTATATATTTGACACAAGGTACATATTTCATATATACATATATATATTTATAAATTTTTCACCAAAAAATAGTGACAGCGAAGTTCTTCCACACGGAGAGGAATTTGTAGTTAAATTTATCATGTGATTATTGTACCTGAGGAACAGACTGACTTTCCAATGGCATTTACTGTAAAACATAGTGAATTTGATCATGTTTCTATTGTCTCGTCATAGTGAACTTCATCGTAAGTTCAGTCTGTTCCTCGGTTACTAAGTCCCATAGTAAGTTTGACTATAAGTTTTTCTCCGTGCATGATAGAGGACTTTTCCCCATGATTTGGTAGGATTTTTCTTCACTGTTTGGAAGATTCGACACCCAAAAAACCAGGATAGATTCTCAGAATGGGAGAAAGATCTTCTACCACTGACTCTATTTTGGTTTTCGGTATGGCCAAACGACCCACAAAAACGAATTTTATGAAAAATCCTCCTCAGAGCCTGGTTAAATTTCAAACACACTATGAAAAAAAAATCAGTGAGTTTACGGAGAAATTCTTTGGCAATTTAGGCACTATTTACCTCGAAAAATGGTCGAGATTCTGGTAATTATACCGGAAAATTCGATAAATTCACCAGATCTTTAGAAATCTTTACCTCCTGCGATCGGGATAATCGCTTCTCGACGAATTCCAGTAAATTTACCGAAATTCTTTCAACAGTGTGACTCATGTGAAAAAATCCATTCAAACATCAAATGGAACAACCCAGACGGCTCACAAGAATCCCGAATTGATTCTGAAAAAATTAATGTTGACTCTTTCAGAATCCAAAGTGTTCTTGAAGAGTCTGAAAAGAATTCGATACGTCAGACATTTTCAAGTTTCGTTAAAATTCTCAAAGAAGTCTCATAGAATTTTAATGGAACTCGCAAATATCTGACGAATCGAATTCTTTTCAAACTCCCCTGTTACAAAAATCCAACTGGGATTCCACGTGGATTCCAGATCCGAAATTTACCTGCGTTGCCAGCTGAGACTCCACCTGGCATCAAGAATCCCAGCTGGATTCCATGTGGGATTTCCAATTCCAACTGGGATTCCATCTGGGGTCAGAAATTCCAACTCAAATCCCACGTTGAAGTTGAAATCCTAGCTGGGATTCCACCTGGAAATAGGAATCCCAGCTAAGATTCCATCTGGAAACGAGGAATCCCAGCTGGATTTTTGTGACAGGGTCTTCAAGAATACTTTATATTCTAAAAGAGTTTTTCGAGAGTGCTGTTTTCAGAATTCATTTGAGATTGTTGTGTGCTGTGTTGATAATGATTGACATCTCTATAACACCGTTGGTCACGACAACTAAATTGTTCGTTTCAAAACAATTCTCCACATTGAACTTTTTATTGATCAATTTCTTCCTAGCATCTCTTTTACGTCCATAAGCTTCCCCTTATGGTGGTCAATATGTAATATCTAGAGCATCGATTTATGTCCAGGGTTGCGTGGGTATTATACGAAGACTTCATGCATGATCAATTCAAATGCATCAATCAGCAAACTTCAAGCTAGAAAGGGCACTTTCCTAGATTAGTGTGGTTAAATAGAAACGGTTGAATGACGACGCTGGCTGATTATATTGGACAAAATGTCTCAGTCAAATGTTGTAATTAATGAATACGAAAGATTATTATGCGTTGAATTGCAATTCAATGCATTCAAAGAGGGCAACGATTTGTAACCGTTCTGTAACATTCTCGTTACATTATCACACTTTTTTCTCTTTGAATATATATATATACATACTTCTATTTATTTTCTTTTGATATTAAACATAAGTATATACAATATTTCCATTTTAAATACAACAATTATTATTCAATAATTAATTACATGAAAATTTTGAAAATCTATATATACACCCAATAAACATTTTTGGATCAGTCTTTTGGATCAATCTAAAAGATATCTAAAAGAGATCTAAAAGATGTCTTATGCAACAAATTTAGATATGTTTAAGACATCTTGCAGAAAGACATCTTTTAGAAATCTAAAAGACATCTTGGAGGAAGACATCTAAAACATATCTAAATTTGTTGCATAAGACATCTTTTAGATCTCTGTTAGATATCTTTTAGAGTGTTCCGGAAGACTTCCATAGAAATGTTTATTGGGCATACACACACGTATTTTTGAGAGATCAAAGCCACCTTAAGAAAACAAATGGTGTATACCTACAAACACACCAAATTCTGTAACCATTTGGGTGACAGACTTGGAGAAAAATCTTTCACTCGATAAAAAGCATGTATAAAAAATCGAGACCAGAACAAAGGTTTGCGTTGTTTTGCTAGCAGGCTATGCCATGCAAACCTATACATTCCTTGACTCTATACAGAAAAAAACTCTAGCCTATCTGCACTTTTAAAAATAATCAAGATTATTGAAGTATAAAATATTTTTAATCAACTTCATTTATAGTGAAAAATCTATTATTTGAATACATTCTCTTTTTTAACAACAATATCTTGACCTCCGAATTCACCGATCAAACAAAACACATTCAACTATAATCACAATCAACAGTTTGATTGAAATCAAACGATGTTTTTCAAACAACAAACAACAATGTTATCAACTTTCGGAACATACCATACACGAATTGATTGTTCTTCTCGGATGAGTATATGGATTATTGTTTTTTTCTTATATCGAAACAAGATGCTTCAACAATATTGTAATTTCTTCTTTGATAAGATTTTGAACGTTCAACTATATGGTTAACCCATGTTACTCAAACATATTGTTTCAACAAGATTTGGTTGTTCAATATAGTATTCGAACTACAGTACGAATATTTTGAATTACGTTCTACAACAATATTATATTGAACCCTCAATAACTTTTAAATAATGTTTAAGAAAACCTCTTTTCTATAATTGCAATCCAATTATTAAGACAACAAATGATATTTAAACAAATTTAATAATAATATACACCAAGATGAGGTTTTTTGTGACTTTGGGGATCCTACTGAGAAACCCACTATTTTTAATCATTTCAAACCCTTGTACACGGAAAAAAAGGTATCTTAAAAAGTACCATAATTTATGGATTTTCTGCGATGGTCTGACCGAGTCTAAATATTCATCTGAAAAAACCTCTAAAAGTACCATAATGTCTTGGACTTTTATACGGAAGGTACCATACTTATTTCAAAAAGTCCAAGAAATTATGGTACTTTTAGAGATTCATGCAAGTGAATATTCCGACTCGGGTCAGACCAGCGCTGAAAATTCATAAATTATGGTATTTTTCAAGATATCTGTTTTCTCAGTGTAATAATTAAATCACCCGAAATTCCAACAAAATTAACTATTCGAAACATAAGAGAGTATTGAAACATAGGAAAATCTATATAAAAAAACTCTTGAAACATAGAAAGAAAGAAAGCACTGTCTTTTCTCTCCCAAACGTTTGTGCCCCCTCTTGAAGGCTTACTTCCAGAAGAGTATAAAAAGGCCAAGCTCGTGCCCTTTGACACTCACAATTTTTCCAGACATCTAAGTTGACGGTGCTGATTTTAAATTCAAACTCCATTCTCTAAAATAATCCAGTATCCAGTAATCTTACTCGAAGTCAACAGTGAGTATAAATAAAATACACGTGATTTTATTTCAACCCTCATCTTCACCTTTCTCTCGATAGTAACATTCAGGGTCGCTGTCAACTCTTTCATACATTCTTTCTTTTCTGGTAGCGACACTCGTGGTCGTTATCAGAAAACTCTGTGCCTTTTACTTACAATCAACATTTAGAGCCACTATTCTTTCACTACCTTTTGTGGCGATACCCGCGATCGCTGATGAATTTGAACGATACTCGCGTTCGTTGATGAATGATACCCGTGATCATTATCAAGTTTGAAATGAGATACACGTGATCTATATCAAATTTCTCTTCGTTAACGATACCCGTGATTGTTATTAGAATTGAGGCAAAATACTCGCGATTCTTCTCAAATCCCTTCTGTTAACGATACTCGCGATTGTTATTAGTGTACATATATTCCGAGACCAATTATTCGAGACAGATGTCCTCAAATCAAAACCAATTTTCGCGAAATTCTAAATTCTCTTCTACGACCCGAGTTAATTTTTTCACCTCATAATTCATTTTAGTTGGGTTATAATCGATCGAACGATAAATTTTTTTTTTAGTGACTAGATCCATCAAAGGAATACAAAAAGACTTTCAAGAATACAAACGACACATACTCAACAAACAGAAATTGATAAATACATTAGGAAACTTTATAGGACTAAATTGAAAATCAATTCACAAACTAGAAAATATGAAGAATTATTGGAGGCACATGCGAGGGCATTAAAAAACCTCCCACAACAACACGTTATGGTTACTAAAAATATCTAAAAAGAAAGACGAGAAACATTGTTCGCGTCCCAAGGTGCCTCGTCGTTGTCAGGAATGTATTCGTACAGGTCAAGAATAATTCAAATGTATTAATTGTGAGGATTTTATTCATAAGTATGCTAAACTAACATTAGATGAAATAAAAACTATAGCATTTACTCCTGAAGAAGGGAAAAGCATTATTTGTATGAGAATTTGCGGGGACAACCCTGAAAATTTGTAACTCTCAAATGTTAACAATAAATTGTATTACCTTCCTGCACTTCTGATTCTAATATTTGCTACAAATCTACCGTCTCAAAATTTTCTTTCTTCCTGAAACCATGTGTGTGTGTCTCCCAATCCTAGTCAATCGACATTCAATTTAGGAGATTAGATTTGAAGGAGTATCGAATGACAATATTATTCAATCCGATTACTTGTTGTTGAAAGAGATTTGATTCCATTTTTAAATCAAACCTCTGGACGGGGCAGTTCGATTATGAAAACTTTCACTCATTTGTTCTCTGAATTTACGAACAAATGTATATCCGTTGATAAATTTTGTTTAATCAATTTCGTTCACAGTTGAAAATACTTTCAAAATTCTGACCGGGAAATGGAAAATGTCACAAATCATCATGATGATTATCATGAATCATCATTAATGCGCATTTAGTACTCTGCGCTGCAAAATTTATGAAGGGGTTTTCCTTTGTTTCAGTGGAAAATCTCATTTCCTAACCACAACTGAATTTTTATGTGACAAAGGAGATGGTATATGAGATGAATCAAAAATATATTGTAAAAAAATTCTTTTCGGAAGTTCAATTAAATTATCGGAACGTGTTCTCAAAATTCAGTCAAATGTAAAGAATCACGGAGACATTTTTTGAATGTCCGGAAGAAGATCCTTACAACATGGCCAAAAAATCGATTGAAATATGTAATGTTTCTTTTCACTCAACATTCACGACGGATTTATATTCGAAGTCTCTTTGGATTTTCGATTAAAAATTGAGGAATAAAAAATGATGATTTCGATATAAAAGTTGGACAAAATTATTCCGATTTCAAATCTCATTATTGGTTTCCTCTCAAATTCTTACAGTGAAAATTCACTTTTTAAGCCGGCAAAAGTGAGCCTACAAATTTTTGAAATGGAATCTTTTATACTTCAAAGTGAGAATACAAGGTTTGAAACAACAATTTTGTAATCATCTTGATTTTCAAGTGCATTCCTTAATTGAACAGGGAAAAATTGTACTAGAAACGAATGAAAGTGCCTTCAATCGGACTCGTTGTTGACTCAAATAGCACGTCGGTCCAAATACATTCATGAAGAATTCCGCATGAACTCATCATGAACTAATTCTTCATCACAATTCGGAATGAGTTTCTTATGAATACTGCGTATTCAAGAAAAAAAGTCTCAAGAAGCTATTTAAGATTTCAGTTTGAATTCTCTCGGAATTGACATTATAAGACTTCACTTGAGACATCCTTAAAACGAGAATTTCTATTTTTCCTCAACTTGATGTGAATACAATTTTCAATTATAGTTTACACGTCATATATAATAGTTATCGAATAAAAAGATAATATTTACCGCACATTCTTATATCATAATTCCGCTGTTTTCCATTATTTAATCTGAAAATGGTTTTCTCGCGTTCGTAAATAGGGACCATTTCCTCACTTATACATATCTAACACATATGAATGTATGAAAATAATTAACGATTATGTTAGTAATATTTACATCTTCACTGTTAATATTTCTCACACCATAGTGGATGTCTTTCACTAAAACCCTATGACACTAAAAAATTTCATCTCTCTCGAGAACCTTGTTCGAAGCACCTGTTGATCTTCGTATTTATTTCTTTCCCTTTCTCTCTCTCTCTTTTCCTTCCTTGTTACAGTTTGAGAGAATATCACCTGGATAGAGGCTTGGACACGCAAGGTAAATGTTTCAAGTAGTATTTGACACATGAAAAATGAGCATTTCTTATATTTCTCTCTACCATGGCATAATAAATTAGCATCGCATCTTGCCGCGTGTCAACGTAAAATGAC
This sequence comes from Gonatopus flavifemur, assembly GCA_018340375.1. Classification (NCBI taxonomy): domain Eukaryota; kingdom Metazoa; phylum Arthropoda; class Insecta; order Hymenoptera; family Dryinidae; genus Gonatopus; species Gonatopus flavifemur. Next base: position 237,792 of record JAFFJZ010000029.1, on the reverse strand, counting down.
AGAAGTTTTCAATTACTTAGTTTGTAAGAAAGTTCAAACTTTTTATGTCACTTGGTTGAATGCCAAACGGTATTAGATATCTTCTTTATAAAGCGGAAGTGAAGGTTCATATGTTAAAAAACCTTTTATTAAGCATCGAATATTCTATATTTAATGAATGTTAATGATTTATTATGAGATTTTCTTTTGTAAACAGTTGCAAGAAGGAAGAAGAATGTTTTCACCACTTATATGAATGATTGTCGCTTGAATGAAATAATCACACGAGGAAGAAAGAAATTCGCCGTGACAGCAATCTATTTACTATCACAAAAATCTTGTTAGCTACAACAGCGGTTTCTTAGCTATGCCAGTAAAATTTATTTACCATTCTGTACATAATACTGAAAAGTTTGCTACCCCAGCAATAATTTGATATTTTAGTTAATCATGTTGCTCTTTCAGCAATTCAATTAGCTATAACAGCGAAGTTTGAGCTAGGTTAGCAAAGATATCTGCTATTCTACATATAAAATGTGAATTTGTCACGATGGCAATTCTTTTTAGTTTCTCGGTTAGAAATTTATCCCTTGGAGCTGGTCAGGGCTCAACCTCTTTTTTTTTGTTCGAGTTCTAACAGTGGTTGTAACAACTGGCTGTTATCAGAAGCTGGAATTGGAACTCAATTGACACACGGAGAAAAAAGAATCGCTGGCATAACAAACTGGTCTGTTACTAAAGCACCTACCAAAAAATTGCTAAAGGATCAAGAAAAATGATGAACACGGCTCAAATGTTTTGCTTACATCAATAAATTCGTGACCAAAATTAACATCTTAGTTACTGGAGTGAATATTTTTACAAGGACAACAAATTCTCTTATAGGCGCTATAGGGACGAAGCATTCTTTTCTATGCAAAGGCTTCGAATCAACATCCTTAAACATGAAATCAAATTCATGGTCTAATGGAAATTTGCCGAAAACTTATCAATTTATCGAAACATGAACGAATTAATGGAATGTAATGAGTTACACACTTTAAATTGAACTTGGCTATAAAATTTGGTATGAAATTTTATAAGAATTTATAATAATCAAGAAAATGTAAACCCACAGTACTGATAAGACACGTCACCCTAGGGCTGCCAACCGTCCGGATCTTTCCTGACCTGTCCCAGTTTGGAGCGCGTTTGGGGAATGTCCGGGCGGGTCTTTCAACATCGTCCGAATATTTTGAGTGTGTTATAAAACTAGAATTTCTAATTCAGCAAGTAAGACACGGGCCAATACTGGCTCAGTACTGTCCCGTAAATCGCCAGTACTAGCAAATCCAAAGCTACCACAGCTGGCAAGGAGTTCAAATGATCACATCATTCTAGACGAAAGCCAGTATAACATTCAGTACTCCTGATTCATATAGACCTACTATGATAAAACTCTGGCATCCCAACCTTTTCCAAACAGTATTGATTCAATACTGGTCCAAGACGACCTGTCCACGTGAACCAATACTGTTCGAAAATCGTCGAACAATTAGTGCCAGTTGAGAAACAGAAACGATTATTCCTGCAATTTCCACGTGGATTGTTTTGCTGGATACGATCATAAATCGCTTGTTAATTTCATAAAATGTATGAAAGAAATCAAACATCACGTTATGAAACAGAAGTCTAGCTTACTGATGCATACTAATGTTTATAAACGCCGTTTATTTGGAAAAAATGAACAGTTGATACTTGCTTCTTTTTTTATTTTTAGAATGGAATAATTGTTTCCTCATATTTACTTTATAAAATAAAAAAAAACATTGCTGAATATCGGAATGCATTAACTGGTTGAGCTTTCTATGTTCATGACGAGATCTTTTATTTCCTTAGTGATTTCTCGTTAACCGAAGTGCAATTTATTACGAAATGCGTTCGAAGCGATCGCCATGAATCATAATACATTGTAGAGACGCGAACGAAGCGAGCATTCCTCAGAATCTCAAATTGCGAGCGAAGCGAGTGTGATTCCAATCACCAAGCTACGAGCGTCGTCTGCACGGAGAGAAATAGATACTAATGGTTAGAATACGAGGACAAGTATCCAGATTGTACAAATTTATTCTTGTCCCTAGTATCCATATGCTAAGGGGTATAATATATTTAATACTCCTTAGCATATGGATACTAAGGACAAGAATAAATTTGTACAATCTGGATACTTGTCCTCGTATACTAACCACTAGTAAATTTCTTATACCCATTAGTATCTATTTCTCTCCGTGTGGATCACAGGAGTCGAGCCAAGCAGACTCGAAACCTAAGACAATAAATTGTTTTACGAACGGAAAGAACAATAAAACATTTTATTTTTTTCCTCTCAATGTCTCTCTCCGACTTAGCTTTTCCGTTCTTTGAGAAACATATAAAATATATGTATATAACCAAAGCATCCACATGAAATTCAGCTCTATTGAAATCATCTCCCTTCGAATATTTAGAAATTATAAAAAAAACCTCTACACCCATTGGGGGAATGATTGAACCGATTCAATGAATACTCCCTAAATATAATAAACCCAACAAAACAAATTCTCATCTGAATGTGAAAAAATATGAATTTTCGAACGACCTTGATCAACTCGGTAAACCGAGGATCGATAAAAAAAAGGACCATCTTTGAGAAGAATATTAAAAGACAAAAAAATTACTCCCGTGATGGGGATCGATATTCTTGGAAAGCAGCGCGACAAATCCAAGTCCAAATAAGGATTAAATATTTAATGGAATTCTATTTCTGAAAATCACGAGTCGATGCCAATGAATATCACAAAATCCGAATACTTGCTCACGACGTGATTGTCAGCTGTTTGTGCAAAAACGAAACAAAAATATCATTGACATACATTCTCCTCCGAGTGTAGAAATAGAGCCAACGAATAAACTGCGCTTCCAAAGGAACTGCGCTGCGGAAGCAACCAAAATTCCCATTCTCATTTTTGTCTATTTATCCGTCTGTCGTGGCATTGACGCGTTACATATTTTCTTTTTCCGTAACGCGAATGACATGCCATCATGACGCGTAGCGTTGACACAACGTTGACAGTATTTTCCCGAAAGAATGAAATTCAAATATTAAAAGTGTAGTGCAAAAAATCAGTACCGATAGCATTGTTTTGCATTTTCTTCATTCGTTACTTTGAAATTCAGAATTGAGAGAAAGAGAGGGCAAACATTTTTACTGTATTCCTCTTGCCATGTGAATTTATATGTTGGTCTCACATTCTCGAGAGTTTTATCTCTGGACGTCCGTGGAAAAGATTCAGAAAAACAAATCTTGATAAGATTTAACCGTCTGGTAAAATATTATAACGTGTACAAAGAAAGACAGACGAGGAGAATTTCCAAAAGTCACGTTCGAACGTTATACTTGGGGAAGTATATATGAAATTATGATATTCGTCATTCTTCGATCCCTTGAAAACAAATGACTGTATTGAATTTATCGGAGTTTACTATTGGGAGTTGTGTCAAAACGAATACCCGGGGAACTCGTTGTTTCGATTCAAAAGGAAAAATATTGCTTTGCTGTTCATACATTGAAAGCCCATGATCATTTATTTTAGGATAACGATGTGAAATATTGGTCCATTGACTAGGATCAAAAGATTTTGAACAAATTTAGATTCATTCCACAACATTGAATGTCATGAGTTACTTATCAGTACCAGAAATATGTCTTAAGATTTGAAAATTGATCAAGATGGCTGATCACTTTGTAATCAAACATTTGTAATCAATTGTTTGAATAATTCTGGAAATGAGCAATTTATTTCCCTGTGACATCAGCCAAATCATCCGAAAATGCCACGGTATAATCAAAATATCGCCCTCTACAAAAACTATTAGGTGTACAAATAAGTTTCCGCGGTTTGTCAAAAGATGGCCCCACCAGAAGGTTATGGAGAAATTGTCAGATGTAAAACGTAATATCCCAAGTTTAGTCATCTGGCAACACCATAACCTTAAAGTACTAGTGATTCCGTATCAGCATCACGTAATTTTTTTCGTGCAAAAATGTCAAGTTTTATTCCGAATAAGCATCATTTGCGGGAACTTTTGATTTACTTCTTTAATGTGAAAAAATCTGCAGCTGAGGCGCATCGATTGCTTCTAGAAGCATATGGTGAAACTGCTTTAAGTGAGAGAAGTTGTCAGGAATGGTTTCAAAAGTTTAAGAACGGTGAGTTTGACGTTAAAGACAAAGAACGCAGTGGAAGGCCGAAAGTGTACGAAGACATGGAATTAGAAGTACTATTGGAGGAAGATTCGTCCCAAACGCAAAAAGAACTTGCACTTACTCTACAAGTGACTCAACAAGCAATTTCACATCGTTTAAAATCGTTAGGAATGATTCAAAAACAAGGAAATTGGGTTCCATATGAACTAAAGCCGAGAGACGTTGAACGCCGATTATGCATGAGTGAAATGCTGCTTGCCAGGAATAAAAAAAAGTTTTTTGCATCGTATAGTCACTGGTGACGAAAAATGGATTCACTACGATAATCCAAAGAAGAGAAAGTCATGGGTTAAGCCCGGCGAACCATCAACATCGACAGCTAAGCCGAATATTCATGGAAAAAAACTCATGCTGTGTATTTGGTGGGATCAGCTTGGTGTCGTGTATTATGAATTGCTGAAACCAAGCGAAACCATTACTGGAGCTCTCTACCGAACACAATTGATGAGATTGAGTCGGGCACTTAAGGAAAAACGCGCCCATTACTACTCCAGACACGACAAAATTATTCTTTTACACGATAATGCTCGTCCACATGTTGCGGCGCCGGTAAAAACATACTTGGAAACACTCAACTGGGAAGTTTTACCCCACCCGCCGTATTCACCAGACTTAGCCCCTTCTGATTATCACCTGTTCCGGTCGATGGCACATGGTCTGTCTGAGCAGCGCTTCACATCATATGAAGACACCAAAAATTGGGTAGATTTGTGGATAGCGTCAAAAGATGAAGAGTTTTTTCGACGGGGTATCCGAATGTTGCCAGAAAGATGGGGAAAAGTAGTGGCAAATGATGGAAAATACTTTGAATAAAACGTAATGTACTTTTCCTTTACAATAAATTCCTAATTTTTTATAAAAAACCGCGGAAACTTATTTGTACACCTAATATAACGATTGATCGAAATTTTCGATAGAAAAAGTAGTATGCACACTTCGAAAAGTGGAACGCAGTGCTGTCGAAGAAACCGTCAAGCCTCTTTCACATGGATGTACACCTCAAAAAGGTACTTGTTAAACTTATGCGACAAACAAGACTGTCAAATCAACTGTCATCAATTTCTTTATCCCAAATTGTTGTCCTTTTTTCCACCAGAATGTCGTCATAATTGTGAAGTTCGCTCAACCCAGTTAACAGTCGATCGAAAATTAACAGTTGCATTTCGGTCGAGTAAACTGAACTCCAACCGAACCGCATGTACTGCAACTGTGAATCTCAGTCGACCTGACTGACAGCTTCCAAACCCAACCAAAACGCTTGTTTGCGTCGTGTACAGTGAGCCCCAATTGAATCTCGCTGACTGTCTGATTCGCAATCACATGCAATCAAAAGTTAACCGAAATAGTCGACTATCGGTTACATATTTGTTGAATATTTTCACAAATCAACAGTTGACTTCTGTTCATTTTTCCGACCATGTACCACAATTCCGCTCATGCATCAAACGAATCCAACTAAACATCAACCGCCTGATCAATCAAGTAAAAGTGTAACAAACATCATGGAATCAGTGATAATGAACAGGCGCTAATTAAGGGGACGTTCCGATGTGAACGTAGGAAGAAAAAGCATGTTTTCAAGAATTTTTCTCGAGAACTATTGAATATAATCGAATAAACTTTTTTTCTCCTCAAAGGTATAATCAAGTAGAGTTGACAAAAATGTTTGTTGTTCATAAAAAATATTTATTCATGTACTTATAATATAAAATACGAGTGTTGAAAAAAAAAATAAATTTCTGTCTGCGGGGATGATTCCGGCTCTCCTACTGATCTCGAACAAAGAATCCAAGAAGTTTCTTGATCTATGTTGTCGCCCCTATCACCCGTACCTCAATTATTTTATTTTACCAAAAATCAACAAAATGGAATTATAAGTTCAAATCAAAATATCAACAAGTTTGAAGTACGGACGATAGCAATTTTAGTACTGAATACCGTGTTGAAATTTGAAGTCGTTACGATTTGTTGTTTTTGAGAAATCATCCCCGCAAGGTGATCCATAAAACTGTTCCGAAACTGGAACGTGCGCTGTTTGAGCCTCTTGTTTGAAGCGTTACAAGATCGAAAACACCTCAACCGAGTGTAGGATGTCAGTTTTGTGAGCGATAATTAATAACTATCGAAAAATGCTCCCAAAAAGAATTCGAATTTTCCAACCCATCACATTGGAATGTCCCCTTAAAAAGGAAACATTCGAATTTGCAGTGCATTGATTTTCCTTTGAAAATTTATAAATTTGAATTGGAAGGGAACGTTTTGTTGAAATATGCTTTGAGAAATGTTCTATTATAGATCATCTTATATACTTAATGGAATTTCAATATATACGTAGAACAAAAAGTTTGTGGGAAGTTGAGAAACTCGGCTTCTCTGAATATCAGCGTGTAGTCTGAACATGAAAGTAGATTACTACTTGTACGTGATCCCCTTCTCTCATACACTTTGATGCCGAGAGACACCATGAATTACCTTGATGTACATCGTATGCTACTGATAAGTGATCCGACCGAAGAAATTACAAAATCGTCCATCAATTCGATAATACTGTTCCTCGTTGTTTGCTTTTGTTTGTAACAGATTTCATTTAATTGAATTACCATGATGTAGAATTGATCGTTATTTCACCATCATATCAAGGATCGATTGTAAACAAGTTGACTGAAAAAAAAATTTATTCCAGTCAAATAAATATTTATTTGTCCTGTACCAAAGAAATATTTATTAGAATTGACAAAATATTCTTTGGAACCAAAATAATTTATTGGAATCAAATAAACTATTAAAACCATCTATTTAATTCAAATAAATTATTTTGGTTCCAAAGAATATTTTGTTAATTCTAATAAATATTTTTGTGGTACAGGACAAATAAATATTTATTTGACTGGAATACATTTTTTTGTCAGTGTTTGAAAGATATTTACAGTCTAATGTCTGATATTACTTGATCCCAACTAAAACCGTACTATATTTCCAGAATCCAATGAGGTTAACCTCGATTCTGCTCGGGTCCTGAAAAAGATTGTCATACTTGATTACCACCCCAAGAAAATACAAACCTCTGAAGAACGTTTTATGAAAATAGATTGGAAGTGCGGACATTTAAACGTTCGATAAACCTTCATTGAACGTATGTCAACTTAAAATCAACTTAACATTAACCTCAGTTGCTTGCTTTCTGTTGGGGATGAGTATCTCATTCTCAACCGCATAGGAAAAACTGTTATGACATCCATCTTGAATAAATACGGGCTTTGGGGCTCTGTTAATAAAATATTTTTCGCAAGCTTACCACCAGTCTTGAAGGCAGATTCTTCCTTGATCGTTGTTATATCGAGTTTCTCTAAGACCTTGCCTAAATTAGAGAAATTCAGATCTTGATAAATAAAATCAGATTCGTTAGCTGATGGATCCTGCTAATTCGACATCCCAGTCAACAGCTGGACGTGATACGCTGATCCATAGGAATAAAACAGAAGACTCGCAGCACCAAATCAAACAAAAAGATGTCTAAAAGATATCTCGCAATTTCGGAAGATGTCTTGCAAAAAGGTCTCGAAGATGTCTTCTAGAAATCTAAAAGATGTCTTAGGGGACAAATTTCAACAAGTTTAAGATACGTCAGGAAGGTCTTGCGGAATATATGTTTTAGACGTATTCGATTGAGTCTTAAAAATGTCTTGTAGATATCTTTTCGAAGTTTTTTTAAATATCTTCAAGATGTCTTGAAGAATTCATAAAAATATCTCAGAAAATTCTTGAATTCGTTCATAAAAAAAAGTCCTTCGCTCTTTTCTCTTATTCCTCTTTCACTCCCATGTATGCTTGCTCCCATTGATGGCAGCAAAAATCCATCATAATGAATACATAATTAATTTCCATGGAAAAATTTTCCATTAAATTGAAATCGCATCCTTCCTGTTTCATTTTGAAAATTCTTTGTGTCACTCTGATAAAAATTTTTTTTATTGAACTGAATTTTTTTCCATTGTAAAGAAAATTTATCAGAATGAGGGCAAAGAAAATTTACTTTCAGTCTAAGAAATTGGATTGTCAGTGTGTTAATATAAAAAGGAAACTACACAGAGAAAATGTATTGACGAAAGATTATCCAAAGTCGAATAAGACGGGAACATAGTGACATTCCCGCAAAGTTTCAAATCCGGTTGACTTCATTTTACTCGACTGCAGATGTAAATTCATTCACATGTTTCTCAACAGTATTCAAATAAGGAGACAATGAAAAAATTCGAAAATTGAAAATTCTTATGTTTAGTCGAATGAAATGGAGACAACCGGAGAAAAGAAATTCGCTGTAACTAGGGCTTCGTACGAGACTCTCGTCTTAAATTAAGAAATGATCTATGTTCACTGTTCTGAAAATTCAAGATGCAAAAATTTTGAACGGAATCAAGCTTCTACCTAAGGTGTGACGAAATCACATGGAAATCCGATTCTGTCGAAGAGGAGAACCAAGATATTCTCTCAGTCTCGGAACTAGTCTCGGTATTGGTCTCGGTGCAGGTCTCGTTGCATATTTCGATATATATCGAGACTCTGCTGATTTTGTTCGAATGATCAAGGTTCCACCTCCTTCCGTTGATTCCATGTATACTCTCAAATTATGTTGATCATCCTGATATTAAGAGAGATTGGAATAATTATTGGTAACTATTTTATCTTTCTTTGACGCGAGTCTCGTGCGAAGCCCTAGCTGTAACAGCGAAATGTGGTTTGCTGAACGCCTTTTGTTGGAGCAGCAATTATGTTAGCTACAACAGCGGTTTTTCAACCCTTCGACGATCGCGCTAAAATCTGAGATAGGAATGGTTACGTAAGGTGTAAATTACACCCCACGGTATTCTGGCTGTAAGCCCGTGAAGAAATTGTCCACGCTTACTCACGCCTGATCAGGGTTGATGACTAAAGCCTGATCAGGCGTGATCAGGCCTCAATTTTGTACCCTCGTGATGAGGACTAATCATGTCCAATTACACCCAATCACGCTTGAATATGCTCCTTTATACATGAGAAATTCATACAAAATCAATAAGTTTTTTGTAAGGAATGAAACTATAATAATGTTATCAAACACTAATTCATTGTTAATCATTTTTACTTATTGTGCTCATGCAACTCCCATTTTCTAGTTTCCAGTTTTCAGGCATGATCATCCGTGATCCAAATCAACACAGAGTGATTTGGATGAATATTCCTTAGTTGGTGAGATTTTGCATGATCACAAGCGAGAATGGTTTGTCAGGCATGATCACTGGTGGTTAAGTTTGATCACGGGTTTCCACGTGGGCACAAAATTGAAGCCTTTGAAGTGATGACAAAGCTCAAAAATGAACGACCAGGTGTAAGCAGGCACACTCACCTGCAGTCAGTATTGAACACGAATAATTTTGCCGAAAAATGTCCATGATTAGGCCTGAACACACATCAAACTCGAACGATTTTTTCACGGGAGTACTGCTCATGTGAGATTTTTTCTCACTATCCTGAAGTGATTCAGATGTTCATACACAGGAAAAAGTATTTCTTTGAATCTAAGAAGTTGTTATTTGAATAGGTCCAAATAGATACTTTTTTGGCGAGAATAAATGTTTTGTTCATATAAAAGAATTTATTATTTGGTTTATCATTCAAATAAAAAATTTGTTTGTACCAAAAAAATATCCATTCCCTTCAAAGAAATATTTGTTCCGACCTATTCAAATAAAACTTCCTTAGATTCACATAAATACTTTTTTCTGTGTAGATATTTTTCATAGAATTCTACATTTTCTCATAAAATTTTCAACCCCCGTCAATGGAAAAGAAACTAATGTGATAAATGATTTGAAAAAACTTCAATTTCGTTCATTTTAAAATAATAAAACTTACCCAAAACTTCTAGTTACAAAAGTCTATTTCACAAGAATAGGTTTTCAAAGGGAAGTTTTAAAGGAGCCAAATCAAGTGTCAGACATGAAATTTATTTCATCCGATACTTATTCTGGTCCCAAAAAACTTCAGCTGGGAATGCACATATTCTACATACTGCAGATACAGAGGGAAATGAGAAAATTAGAAACAGAGTATTTTTGTTGTATTACTTTCTCACATCCATTCGACATCTCTCCGTGGATACGATGTACAAATCAGAAGAATCTCATTTAAATTGTCACAAAAGATCACGCACTCATTGAGTTCAAAGAGCAATTTGTATCATTCACTTATTTATCAAAAAATGTTTCAGATTCAATGAGAGTTGAGATAAGGTTATTATCTCATGAAGAAAACAGTACAGTCATATTCGGTAATTGAAATGATCCTCAAAACCGCGACGCGAATGGTCGCGTGGGGTGTGAATTACACCCCAATCAACTTTGATGTTGAATAAGTAATCAGAAAATACATGTGCGTACATTTCAAGTTGTGGGATTGTTTTATAAGAGCTTTTTGAGAAGGTACTGAAGAACACAACATTTCAATGTAATTTTACAATACTGTAGTAATCGAGAAAAAGTTTCTGGGGTGTAAAATACACCCCACGCGACCTTCGAAGGGTTAACTATGGCGGCAAAAAATGTCAATTCCTCGAGAAAAATTTGTTCGCCCTTCTGTATACAATATTAAAAATTATTTAGTTGATCATGTTGTTATCTCAGCAGTACCTCGATTTAATGCGTCAGCAAATTCTTTTTCTCCATAGACACATGTTAAACATGATAATTGATGAGGATGAGAAAAAAAAGACAATGGATTCTAGCAGTCTGTGAATATCAATTTAGCACTGTGAATTGAATCAGTTTTGGAGATTCATGTGCATAGTGCGAAGTATGTCAAGGTTCTTACTCCACGACCCAAAGAGAATTTCTATAATCAAATCTAGAATGAATTCATAGCAATAATTTTACACCAACTGCAACAATAATTACATAGTTGAAATACTATGCGAAGTTAGTTTCAAATCCTATTCAAACTGGTTTAATTAAATTTTATGGATCTATTCAAACATAGCTATAAAATCTTTTTTCGAAGTATAATTGATATTATAATTGCAATATAATTCAAGTATCCCTCGAAATGCTCCAATTAAAATTTGTACAACAATGAATTCAACGAGTTCGTCAAAACTTCACCGAATGTTCCAATATTTACAAGCGATACGTATCCCTTCAAACTTCAAATCATTGTAATCCAAACGATTAGATATATAAAGTGCGAATTCTGATTACTCGAAATCCAAAGTAAGAAGATTATTCGATCCTTCAATTGCTAAGAGCGCGGCTTTTTTATCACAGGAAAAACAAAGTCGCAGTTCATTCCTATCGAAAACATGCCGGGTTCTTTATCGAACCGAGGTAAAATTGATGATGTTCGGAAAGTCGCGAGAAGCAGAATTCATCAATAAACTTTCGGTCATGCTCGACAACCTCTGAAATTGAAAGAGAAGGAAAAAGTATAACTGTTACGGTACTCGAAGGAGAAAAATACAGGTCGAAAATGAGTTGCGTTGAAAGAAAATCCTGTATCGTTGCGGTGGTTTCGTCTTCAAGCAGTTTACATTTAGCCAATTACTTTCAGAACTAACGACTACTCTCTGAAAAGATGAAAGCAATGCATTGTGAGAATGATGCTCTCCTTCTTTCTCTCTAACATTGTATACTGTATCTCCTCGAGGAGATCGTTGGGGTAAAAAAGAACGCTTTTGTTTCTATATTCGAATGAAATAGTTGAAAATAAACTTTATCAAAGAATTATATATTAATTTGAATGGTGTTCACCAAGTGAGAATTCGTTAAAACTCAACTCGAAGAGTATCACATATTTTCTCATACAAACTTGATGTTGGAATACCTGCTACCCTTGGGAAGGAGAAACGGTTGTACGATCGATATCTGCTTTCAAGTTTCTTCTCGTCGAAAAGTATCGAGATGAACAAGTTAGAAAGTTGCGTTTTCGAAATATCTATGAAAGTATTCCTTGTAACAATTTGCTGGATAGATAGCTATCTACTAGCTATACAGCTACATAGCCTTTTTTAACTAACTTGACTAGTCTGATTTAAAGTTTCTCACTTCACGTGAGTCTCCAGTTAACTTGACTTCTTGAAAATTTGTGGCTTTGTTGGTTCCCTGAGTTGAATGTGACTGGACAATTTCCAGATAGATGTTTTCAAATCTACTCGAATCTCTCGATAAACCAGATACAATCGGGCGTAATTTCTCAAGAAAGACATCAAAGTTGCGAGCGAAACATCTGGGTACCTTATTACTTACACGTTATCTACCACTCGAAAAGTATTTTGGAAAACTCAGATTTCAACACAACAACTAACACAAAATTGCACTCGTGAGAAGATCTTTGAAGTTTCTCAAAGAAGTTCAAACTCCACTCAAGGAATTTTCGATGAAATTCAGTAACGATGCCTTGGTGGAAAATAGATCTAGATAATGGAGACTCTTGATTTCGAACAAACGAAAAATGGAATTGCCTGTATTCAAAGCTAGCCTCGTATCATCCTAATGAATGGATTTTTCGTTGATCTCTTCAGGATTAACGCAGGCTACGAGATAACGTAGAGATGAATCACAGGGAAGTTAATTGTATTTTAAGACCAGTCGCCTCGATATATCATAAAAAAATAAGCTTTGATTTACGTGATAGGCTCGTTATTAATGAACTCAGGTCAAAGAATCAAGTTGAAATTCACCAGGGTGATCGATTCTTCAAACATTTTGAATCTTTTGTTCCACGTTAACTTGGCTCATCCAACACGATCAACGTGATTCAAAATTCGTTTCCCTCACGCTACGAATTAAATTATTACGAACACATTAAGACTGTAACATACTATAACCGTCCACCACGATTCATCAACAATGAGTATCGTGGATGCGATTGAAAGATGTTGCTTTTTTGGGGTTTTTTATCTGAAATTCTGACATTTCGTGATAGATGATTCTTTTTCTTCAAGAGAAAGATGTAATGAGTGTAAATGAAACTTACCCCAGCGTAGTCATCGTAACTATGGTGTACCAGAAGGCGGCTGGGATGGATGTGAAGTTAGTATTGTCGACATTCTTCTCAGCGTAGAACATGACCGTTGCAAATATGATGATTGCCATGGCAAGTGAGAAAACGAGAAATCCCAACTCGGAGGCGCAGGATTTGAGAGTATAACCAAGGATTCTCAAACCTTGGGAGTGTCGAGAGAATTTGAAGATCCGAAATACACGGAAGACTCGTAGGGTAACGAAAGCCCCGGATACGTCATCGTTGTCGGTTATTCCGAGACCGATGTAATACGGCAGTATAGCTACTACGTCGATGATCGACATGACCGAACGTGCAAATTTGCAACGACTTGGCGCGGCAAAAAGCCTCAAGAGGTATTCAGCGGTAAATATCATGACACATGCGGTATCGAGACAGAAGAAAACGATCTTGTAACGTTCGCCGCAGGAGAGAGTTCCTGCACGTCCCGGTCGATTGCCACATGGTACCGTCTCAACGACGTTCGCTAATACGCTTACGGCTATAAAGAATCCCGTCACGTAATAGAATACCAGGGCAGCCGTCGAGATGTGCGGATTTTGGAACGCTCTCCACATCTTCTGTCTAATGTCGAGCAATTGTTGGAGATGCTGATCGCCGCTCTCGCTCAATTTGTCGTCCATCAGGCGTTCGGCGTTTTCGCGTTTACGATCCCTATAATCCTCGTAACAACAATCTCCAATGACGTCCGGCAGAATGCCGAAGAACGCCAATTCCTCATCGTAACTTGTTAAACACTCGTGTTTGGGATAATGAAGTTTACCGGTCCTATAGTAATTCAATATATGACGAAATATATCGGGATCCCGATCAAAGAAATATTCTTTACATTCCTCATCGTAAAAGAATTCACGTTCGTTCGAACCCAATAAAGTATCAGGATATTTCTCAAGGGTGTTACGCCACGTTTCGAATCGTCGACCACTCACGTTTATCAATAATTTTTCATCATCGGCTTTACGACGGTCCTTCGGTATTGGCGGCGGGGGTAAAGGATGGGTCGCAATCGGTACCCAACCGATAGCCGCCGCTCGGGCAAATGGCAGCCAAGCCGCCACCGAGGCCATACTCGAAGGTGGAATCTTTCTATTTTCTCAACCGTTATTCTATCTCTCTGCACCTCCAATAACACTTTTTTTTCTTGGTGTCGGTATGTTTTGTTTATCTCAATCCTTCATTTATTTATAAATCTTTGGTTTGTTTTTTCTTTTATTTTTTTTCTTTCTCTTCTCCGACTGTTAATTCAGATTCAACAAAAAAACGTGAAAAAAAAGTTTTGATGCTCCCCAGGGGTGGGGGGGGGGGGGGTACAATTATTATCGATATAGCACGTTATAAATGTCTTTTTTTCTCTCCGACGAGTAGCATTGTACTACCGAACATCGCTGTATCATCGTTCTCAAAAACCAAAAGCCGCGATTTTACTGGGCATTCTTTTCCATTTCTTTTCCACGTTGTCGAGCTTGTTGAAGAGACCAAAAAAAAATAAAAAATTCCAACCAACAGGAGCAACGAGAAAAAATTGAGAATTAGGGATAATTGAGATTTGTTTTGGTTTTTTTCTTTCCTTTTTTTCTTATTCAAGAATAGAAATACCGATTAGAGAAGAGAGAATCACCGGTCGCCGCGCCGGTAGTGGAGCTTTCTCCACTGACGACGTCGACGACCACCACCACCACCTCCACCAAAAAACAAAAGTGTAATTGAAGATGAAAGCCTCGTTGACACGACAACAACGACGAATCACTTATTCTTCCGATATTACAACCGAGGTCAAAAGATTTCCTCGTCAAGAAGTGGCAATCGATCCCCTCGGTCTTTGTCATCGTCGAAATTGTACTTTTTCATTCCTCCGATCTCACGCATTTCTCCCACTGTTTTTATTTCCCTGTTTAACTTCTCTCTTTTATTTTCTCTTCTATCTTTTCTTTCTCACCCTCTCCCTCTTCCCCTCTTAAGGAACGTTGGCCGATAGAATCGTCATTGTCATCATTAGATCCCCCAATGCATTAGAATTTATGTTACAAGTTGTAACTTGGAGTCGTTTGCTCGAGGATCGAAGGAAAGGACACACGCGACGTGGCAGCCAATCGCCTTCTGGCAACGTGCCGACCACCACATTATCGACATCCGTTCTTCCTCTTTCTCTTTTTTTTTTACTCGCTGTTCTCTCCGGAATAATAAAATATATTTATGTGTATGTGTATAAATGGATATAATAATCTTGTATCAAATATTGTTGTCGATCTTCTCCCACTTGCAAGAAAGAACCACTTGCTATACTTGGTTCACACGAATGTCCATCAACGTAAACGTTGTGCTGTGTGCATGATAATAACAATAATAATAACAATCCCTTGGATCGGATCCTTGATATTTGGACGGAAGGAGTCACTGTTCACGTTCGGTCCCCTGCTGCACAAACGATGCAGCTTGTTACACAAATCTTACACCGAGATCTCCGACTCACGTTTCTTCTCCTCTCGATATTCGGCATCGGAGAAATTTTTTTTCTCCGTGTTCTTCATCGTTTTCCATCTTTCGAAACACACAAGAAGATTCTTCAAGTTGGCTTTGACTCAAAAAGAGAACGACGAAGAAGCAGCAGCGAATTTCGACCCAGAAAATCTACATAATAACATTGAGGAATGAGAGTTCTATAGAGAGGCGAAGAAACGTCAGGTAACCGGGTGTTTTTGTTGTCATTTTACATACTTACGTTGGAGAAAAGAATAATGTTAATTAATGTGTCTTTGAGGATGAAAGGAAATAAAAAAAGGAAAGAAAAAAATGAAAGCACCGATGGTAAATCAGCCGGCTCGGTGTGTTGTTATCTCGTTAACTTGTCTTCTTGGACAAAACCATCGAGACAAAAGCGTGATCACTACTTTCTTTCGCACTATTTCTGTCAAAGTTGTTCACCCTCTGGTATCGATGTAATAACTACACTGAAAATTGATCACTTCTCCTTGATTATTCCATAATCCTGGAAAAGGAGGAAAAATAAATGGAGAAAAGAACGTAAGGACTTTTCCCCTTTCTTCGTACCCACTTATTACGGAGCTTATCGTGCTCGTATACCCGTATACATGCGCGTATCGGTGCTTGCTTCCGTGTATACGTAGTCTATATGTGGTATACGGTATACGCGCGACGCGATCGCAAGCACCAGTCAAACCCGCCCGATGAGTTGATCATCCGCGACTGCGGGAGCTTGCCGAGAAGCTTTCGGTCGAACCGGTGGTATAAAGAGAGTGGTGGTGGTGCTAGTAGTAGCAGCCTCAGTAGTAATAGTAGTAGTAGTAGAAATAGCAACGACGATGACGACCACGGTGGCGTCGGAATCGGCGTCCGCGTCGACGTCGTCGTCGTCGTCGTCGTGGCTCGACGCACTTTACGCGTCCAGGAGCGTGTAAAAGCTCTCGCCAAAACTTGGCGATAGATTTTCTCCTACTCTGTCTTTCTCGTTCATCAGGGTTTCTTAGTTTCGTCCGATCAAAATGGAGCGGAGCTGGTGCAACGGGTAAACGGTACCGGCAAAACCAGTTGCGATAGAGCGATAGCGAGAACGGTAGAGGCACCGGAGATGGCCAAGTTTAGCTTTACCTAGCCAAGGTCCAAATTGATTTTTACGATACAGCGTCGGTGGCGACGCTCGTCGGCGTCCCAAGGCGGTACAACCTTTACCCGTTGCCCGGGCAACCCCTCAACTATGACGTCATGTGACTCCTTTGCCCCTCTTCTAACGTTCCTCTCTTCGAACTTGTCGCACCCTTTCCTCTCTCTATATCTTTCTTCAACTCTTTATCTCTTCTTCCGCGTTATCCATTCTCCTTCGGTCGAGCTGTCGCTGCCGCGGGGACGAGGTGCTTTAATCATTCGCTAACAATCAACCGATAATCAAACGTCGATTGCCGATCAATAATTCGACGTTTACGTCGAAAATAATGAGGATTTCATTCCAAATACTTTCAGCCGGTGTGTTGATTTTTCTTTTTTTCATTTTCACAGTCTCCGTTGTCATCTTTATCATCTTCATCTCTGTCATTATCATCTCCAATCTCTTCGTTATGGAAAATGAGGTCATCGTCTCAAGTCTCCCTTTAGGAATTGAGAAAATATATTTCATACAAAACCGCATTCGTTATGAATTCACAGGAAAAACTGTCGTATATGAGTTTCCTTTCATTCGATTGACATAAACTTTATATCCACGTAACATTCTATCTATTTCAGGAATACACGTGTATATATGTTCAATAAAAATGTTCCTCTATGATTCAAAACTTGAATTTGTGCAGTTGTTTCATTCGTGCGAATTTAATGTACTCATTAACGAATACATGAAATAACCGTGGATAAAGTACGTATTTTATAGAATTTGTCTGTAAACCCTTAGGAAAATTTACTTCATTTCGGCCAAAACACTCCATTTTTCCTTGAAAAAATTCGAGATTAACGCTATAAAAATCATATACAAACTTGATATAAATTCTATGAGACAATATATCAACACAGAATGTGAAATGATCCATATAAATTTTAAACTCTTGTACACAATGTCACAAGAACATTCCGAACTTTTCAGGAGGTAATGTCTGAAGCAGAGCCAACCCATGTGGAAAAATTTTAAGAATTATGTATAATTTACATGAAGAGTATAGCGAGATAAGGTAGGGAAATCTGTCCCTGCACGAATTTGGCTGGGATTCATGACACGGGTAGGCAACTATGAAATCATGAAATCCTGTAAATACTCATCTCAAATTCCAAGGTTCAATCCTTAAAATATCTGAGAGACTTGACTTTTCATCATCAACCCTTTGTCATCTATAGGGTGGATTGGTATTTTTATAAAAACAAAAAACTTGTCCTGCATTTTCTTCAATATGAGAGTTGAGGATCAAAAATGCTCCGAGATCATATTCCAAAATATCTCGGAATATCTAGGAACCTAGAGTTCTTACGACCTACCCTAGACTCTTCTATAGGGGTTCAAGTTGTTATTTTTAAGATAGATCCCATGTACACACCAAGCCGCTGAAGTATATAGGTCTTCCTAAAATGAATGGAAAAACGGGATGCGGGGTTCAAATCGTGTTCATTCACTCTTTCAAAATCCGTTTCAAACGAAATCGTAGCTGATCTTTTTCGTGAGAAACGCGAAATTTTGTTGATTTGTTTTTTTTTGTCCGGTTTTCCCTATAAAATCATTCAAACTTCCTTTGTTGAATGTTGCGTTAGGCGTGACTTCTTTTGACGCTAAAGTAACTTTAATCTTTGAACCATTAGTACTTAACAATAGTTCAGATGCTTCACTATTTTGTTCAATACGTTTTCGTTTCAACATACTACTGTCAATTTGTTGCTGTTGTTTTTCTGGTAACTTCTCAATAATGTTCATGGCATTGTCACGAGTCGTCAACTTATTACAAGAATGTCTTTTTCCTTTACCGATTTCAACAAAACAGTCCTTACACATTGTAACCGATTTTGATTCTTTATCAGAAATCTTTTCTTCGACCGTTGGTTTCATTCATTTTATTTGATAAATTTCGTTTATGACCAGCACCCTTGTCAATTTTTTCATGACCTTCATGTCTTGCTTTCAAACAAGCTATTTCATAGGACTTGTCCACCTAGCATTGATGTGCATTTGTACATCGATACAAACGCAATCAACATTCATCGACATTCAGATGTTTAGATATGGAGGTGATAATATGATGATATATACACCCACATTATTATATGTCAAAGTTATTCTGTGATTGTGATATTCAAATGTGAATCGTGTCGTGGTTTTGGATTCATCAACAAACTAAGTGGACAATTCCTATGAAATATGGCTTGCACCCACAATGAGAATAGAGTGAAAGTATGTGCACCTTGCGGCAAAAAAATTGTTTTCGGGAAAAAAATACCAAAGGATTTTGCCATCACGGAACGTTACGAAGAGCTTATTAAAAAATTTGTGAACCTTGGATTTGACATAAAGGATTCTCATTTCCCAGTAAGCATTTGTTTTACATGTAAATTATCACTTAATGAGGATGCAAACAATAAGTTTGAACGGCCTTTACAAGACATGCCGAATTACAAAGATATGGTCCTTCCTAAAAGCACTCGAACTATTGGAGATTCGTGTGAATGTTATATATGTTTGAAAGCAAGACATAAAGGTCATGAAAAAATTGATAAGGGTGCTGGTCATAAACGACATTTATCAAATAAAATAGATGAAACCAACGGTCTATTTGGCAGTATTCACTACGAAGAAGTTCCTGTCGAAAAAAAGATTTCTGATAAAGAATCAAAATCGGTTACAATGTGTAAGGACTGTTTTGTTGAAATCAGTAAAGGAAAAAGACATTCTTGTAATAAGTTGACGACTCGTGACAATGCCATGAACATTATTGAGAAATTACCGGAAAAACAACAGCAACAAATTGTCAGTAGTATGTTGAAACGAAAACGTAGTGAACAAAGTAGTGAAGCATCTGAAGTATTGTTAAGTACTAATGGTTCAAAGATTAAAGTTACTTTAGCGTCAAAAGAAGTCACGCCTAACGCAACATTCACTAAAGAAAGTTTGAATGATTTTAGAGTGAAAACCGGACAATCCCTGAATTTCATGAAGAACATGACAACCTTTATAAGATCCAATATTGGAAAAAAATCGGTGCCTGCCAATACTATGCAATATTTATCTGAAAAGTCTAAGACATTGGATACTTCTTATAACGAAGGTATATTTGCTTTCGATACCGATAAGTCTCTGGAAAAACAAAAAAGACTAGTTGTATGGGCAGATGCTGAAAATTTAGTAGATAGTGTGATAGAGCATCGTAATATTGTTGGAAATATTATGATAAAAGTTATGGCTGACGGAGGGCAAGGATTCTTCAAGCTTAGTATGACAATACTTCCTGAGAATTATTCGATCGAAAATGAACCTATAGACGCTGGTGTAAATAATAATTCAAGTTTACCTGAGGATCATCAGAATACAACACAGAAAAGGAAGCTGACTAGCGTTCACAGATTAATTATATTATGCGTGGTTCCAGATATAAAAGAAACCTATGACAATGTTAAACTTCTATTTGATTTAACTAAGTTAAATAACATACCGTTCAAGTTTGTTTTTGATTTCAAATTATTATTAATTGTTAACGGACAACAAACCGCGACATCCGCATTTCCTCGTCCGTATTGTTTTCTGTCTTTGAAGGATTTAAGAAACAGCAGGGGAGAGGATAAATTATCAGATATTCCGATGCCCAATTCTGAACAGATGGAAAACAATCATGATTGTGAGGAGTTGAAAACTTATGGAGAACTGCGAAATGACTATAATAAATTCATTTCTCTGGGAAAGAATAAAAATCTTGCCAAAGAATGTCCCCACACAGCACCAAAGGTCTCCATGACATTAGCAAAATATTACATTTGAAATATGCAATATTCTGGAAAATGTCTCAAGAAGATTGTCAGAATGTCTCCAGGATGTCTCATGTCACCATCTTTGTGACATTCTGGAAACATTCTGAAATATCACAGAGATGATTGTTGTAATATTCTTGAGACATTCTGGACACGTCCTTAAACATCACCAGAATCTTTCAGCAAAATTACAAAAATTTGATAATTGATCTTATTAACAAATTTACAAAATATTACTTTTAGTTGAAAAAAAAATTTCTTCAGGGTTTATTACCTTTAATCCAGGTTGTTGATAGGAATCTGATTCCGAATAACTCTTGTGAAAGGCAACTTCACAGTGAAAGCCAAGTTTTGGAGATTTTCTCCGATAGGGATTGAACCCGGGTCCTGCGAGTGAGAGACAAAGCCTCTATCACACCAGCGGATCTCCGAGATGACGTCAACGATCTCAAAGTACCATTGATGAAAATGATCTCATTGAAGAATTTTCAAAAATTCATTCCCGTGAGATTTATTAATTGATGAAGTTGATAATAATCACAACAGTGATTTTAATAAACAATAACATCTGTAACACATAACCTCACTTTTGGAATATGGTTTTGTTCTGTGTTAAAACATGAATTCATGACAGTAATAAATTAACGTGATTTTTGTGATAAGATTATATTTTGATTGGAATTCATTATTTTATGCTTTCCGATAAAAAATTATTCCCATCGTGTCATGTGTAAGAAATAAACTAGAAAATATTACGACTTATGATTGTGCAATCATGATTCCACAAGTGTCCCTGTTTCTCATCAAAATCAAATCCTGAAGGAGACTTTTGTGAAATCATATTTATGGTATGTAAAAGTCACATAGATCTATTTCATTCTGAATAATCTACGAAAAGAGCATTAATAGTTGCCCGTGATGCTTTAAAGTGAAGTTCGTATCATTGGCATTTACTTATGTGAGCTTCTGATTGTTTTTCAAGAGATCATCAAGTTACACTAAGCAAAATGTGAAGTGACGTGAAATGACTTCCTCACTCGAACAATGAACATCATGTAAAATGACCAGCCAGCTTATTAGAATAAATTTTCTTATAATTGGAGATATTATTTTATACATATATTGGGAGTGCAGTGAGTTTTCGTACTCTTAATTATTTATAATCACATGTATAGTTCAATGAAGTTATTTTTAAGTAATTTTTGCCAATCAATCTCTCATAAGTATCTATTATGCCAATAGTTCATGGTATTCAGAATGAAGGAAACTCACTACGCTCTCAATATATTAGTCAATTTTTCTATCGACTCAAATTTTTGTGAATACCTACTTCTTATTTGCAAAGAATCTATTTCAATAAAGTAGCTGGTGTTTTCACTTGATACAGATTGTTGTTTAGAAATATAACATAGGAAAAATTGGAAAAATTCTATATAGTTCAATGAAGTTATTTTCAAGTAAGTTTTGACAATCAATCCCTTATAAGTATCTATTATGCCAGTAATTCATGGTGATCGGAGTGAAGAGAACTCATTACACTCCCAGTATATAAGTCAGTTTTTCTATCGACTCAAGTTTGGTGAATACTTACTACTTATTCGCAAAGAATTTATTCCAACAAACCGATCGGTAATTTCACTTTATACAGATTGTTGATTGGCAAAATAACATCACTTCATTTCACTTGACCACATGAAAAATCACTAGATAGAGGTATATAAAAGTAATAGTGATATTACATTCTTGCAGACAACTAGCATGATAGATACTTGACTGTGATTTAATTCCAAAAAATATTTGGATAACTACATAACACTACATATTTGGATATTTACATAACTTCATCGAATGTTACATACATGTAGTTATAAATGGAGCGTAAGATTCTTTTACCTTCAGAAGAATCATCTCTTAGATTACAAACACGGGGAATTTCCTTCATTACCATAACTTACATGCAACATGATAAATATTCAACTGATTTTGTTTCTTACAAATTGACCAAATAATTTGTTCATATCTAATTATTTATACCCACACGTATGTACTTTTCATGTAATCAAGTGAAATGAGGTGATGTTATTTTTCCAATCAACAATCTGTATGAAGTAAAATGACCAGCCACTTTGTTCAAATAAATTCTTTGCGAATAAGAAGTAGATATCCATAAACTTCAGTCGATAGAGAAATTGACTTGTATATTGGGAGTGCAGTGAGTTTTCTTCACTCTGATTACCATGAACTATTGGCACGATAGATACTTATAAGCGATGGATTATCAAAAATCACTTAAAAATAACTTCATTGAACAATATATGTGGGTATAAATAATTAGATATGAACAAATTATTCAGTCAATTTATAAGAATGAAAATCAATTGAATATTTATCATGTTGCATGTAAGTCATGGTGATGAAGGAAATTCCCTGAACTTTATAGTTTATGAACTATATATATATTAATGTTATATGAATGAATAAACTATGCTGATGAACTATAATATTAATGAATTGTATAGTTCAATGAAGTTATTTTTAAGTAATTTTTGACAATCAATCTCTTTCAAGTATCTATCGTGCCAATAGCTCATGGTAATCAGAGTGAAGAAAACTCACTGCGCTCCAAATATATCAGTCAATTTCTCTATCGACTCAGGTTTTGTGGATACATACTTCTTATTCGCAAAGAATTTATTGCAACAAAGTGACTGGTCATTTCATTCTATACAGATTGTTGATTGGAAGAATACCATCATTTCATTCCGCTTAATGACCCCTTGAAAAATCACCAAAGGTGTACAAAAGTGGGGTGACAGTACATTCTTTCATAAAATCTAATAACTTTATATCTTCATCATGCTATGAAAGAGGGGTAGAGCTGTCGAACATGGTTTTATCCATATACTAATATTTTAAAACTATTTTCCAGGAGAAACTGAATTACAGTCTGTGTTGAATAAT
This sequence comes from Gonatopus flavifemur, assembly GCA_018340375.1. Lineage (NCBI taxonomy): Eukaryota > Metazoa > Arthropoda > Insecta > Hymenoptera > Dryinidae > Gonatopus > Gonatopus flavifemur. The sequence goes on along the minus strand of JAFFJZ010000029.1, from coordinate 214,070 downwards.
TATCTGATCTCCCAAGTAGCAACAGAACGTTTCGAATGTTCTATGAACGTACATAGTATATATGTATAAACATACGAGTACGTTCTGTGAACGTTCATAGTATATTCCAAACGTTCGGATGCTACTAGGGCTGTTGCACTAATCAAGTATTTGTTGGAGAAGTATTTCACAAGACAATACTTACTTCAATAAAAATATTGTTTCATATTAAATACTTTTGACTCTAGTAAATTGTCTATGCAATGTATTATTTTCATTACATTGAAGTATGTATTTTATAATGATCTTTCCAAGAAGATATGCACAGAGAGGAACAATTTTTCACCGAAAATGTATTTTCTTGTTCCAAGAAAACTGTTCCTTCAACGCAATATGTGTATCCTTGGTACAAGAGAATTTTTCTTGAACTAAGAATGCAAATCCTGATTTAAGGAAATTCTTTCTTAATTGAAAACTACCTGAGACTAAATTCATGGAAGAGTCTAAAATTTTCAAGCAAGAATATTTGCAGGCTCATAAAGATTTGTATACGGTTAAAATTTCTGATTCCAAAGGAAATGTTTTTGAAAATATTATTTTTTGTGATTTGTAATTTTGGCTGTAATTTTGACAGACACATAGATTCAGAATGTCTTGGAACGAAATATAAATCAACCACCAAACTGCAGGTTTCATGGTTATTCATGGTTTTTTCGCCTCCAACTACCAAATTGAACAAAGTCCCGGTGTAGGATAATGAAAAGTTTCAATGCTGTATATAATACTGCTACTGAAACATTCTGATTATATTTCATTTGCGACAAACTCCACATACTTCCATTATAGATTCTCAGAACATCGCATAATATCATATGTGCAATATTTCAATTGAAAGATTCTCAGAATATTTGTAATGGAATATTGTATCCGCAATATCCATGGAATCTCGTCAGAATATTTTACTAAGAATGTTCTCATTGAAATATTGTAATATTCTGGGAATATTATTGAGACGTTGTGTGCTGTGTGGGTCATAGTACGATCAACTCACCACTTTTTGACGAAGCGAACGACATCTGTGTACTACAAAAATGTGTAATTCCAGAATTGCATATTTTGCAAGGTTTCGTGAACCATTGTTTCTGAAAAGGGTTAGTACCACTTGTCGGTAAGGAAAGAGCGCTGATTTGGCCCAAGAAGTTATGCATAATTTCAAAAAATTACCATGGGGAAATATTCGAAGGAAACGCCTGTAGGAAACTTTTGCAACAAGCGGATAAGCTTCTTGATCCCGAAATTTATAAGGATGTTGAGCCCCTGGCATTAGTGCCATTGATTTCTTCTTTCAAGGCCATGGATAAACTCGTTCACGCCTGTTTCACTAGTCGAAAAATTGATTCTGAAGTCGAGAAAATTGTCAAAGAATTGTACCAGGCATTCAGAAGTACAAAAGTTAGTGAGACATTGAAAATTCATGTGGTATTGAAACATTTAACCCAGTGTATCCATTATTCAGACAACGATGGTCTCGGTTTATGGTCTGAACAAGCTGGGGAATCAATCTATTCCATATTCTTGAAGAACTATTGGAATCGGTACAAAATCAATTCGATAGATGATGATAGATATGCATCAAGATTGAAGAAAGCAGTTGTTGAATTCTCTTCGCAACATCTTTGAATTGATACTTCCATTCTTGTATATTATTAATTTATGTTTGTGTAAATTATATAATCACAATTGAAATCGTCATATATTTTATCAACCACATTTTCAAAATATTGATACTTGATAATAAATTCATAAATTTTACTCTTAATTCCGACTTACCGTATTTTTTTATGTATTTCAAGAAAAACAAATTAACAAAATTTCGCGTTTCTCACGAAAAAGATCAGCTAGGATTTCGTTTGAAACGGATTTTGAAAGAGTGAATGAACACGATTTGAACCCCGCATCCCGTTTTTCCATTCATTTCAGGAAGACCTATATACTTCAGCGGCTTGGTGTGTGTAACGCACAAAGAATTCTCCTAGAACATGAATGGAATTCTCGTAGAATTCTTTTCAAACTGATGAATTCCTAAAAATTGTAAAAATGTTCTATTCCATTGACTTTAACGAGTTCTTCTGGAACACTTCCCGGATTGTTTCAGTGCTTTCAGAGAACTCGGCACTTTCAGAATCCTTGAAGAATTCATCAGCTCGAAAACAGTTTTACAAGATTTCTATTTACATTCTTGAAAAAAAAAATTCCTCGTGTGTTATGTGAGATGTATTTGTTCTATGTGAAATCTAGGAACTCCAAATATTATATGCCGAGTGACTTTGGTACCTAAACTTCCCATAAAAAAAATATAAAATGGATTTCTCTCAGAAATAACGATTCCTGTAAAGGGGACTGGAGCATATCGTCAAAAATCCAGGTTTACGGACATTGAAAAGGGCGCGTCCATTAATTACGTGAGGTGTTAAAGGGGAGGAGGGGATCAAGCTAAATCTAATCAAATCTCACTTGGGGGAGAGGGGGGGGGGGTCTCAGCAAATATTACATAATTTTTTTTCTACCAGAAAACGGTGTAAAATTGCGTGAAATTATTTTGAAAAAATATCTTAATGACCCTAGTAGAAATATAATCAGTTTTCCCTATTACTGATGAGGCACTGATGAGGAAACGCTAATCAGGAAAAACTGATCATTTACTTATTGGGAACTGATTTGTCTAATATGATTATTAAAATTCATATGAAACTGATCAAATTCTGACAAGTTATTGCCTTTATTCGCAAGAAATATTGATAGCGTAAATGTTCATAAAAAATATTCGGTTTAAAAAACATATTGATTGTTATTAAAGTGATATATTGCAATTGTGCAATTACACATATTCCCGATATGTCTTAACCAACATTTGAAGTATCTCAAAGAAATTGAATCGAATTGGTTCAGATTATTTGATCCTGGGTCTGCTCTATCAAATCGATGAAACCTAACCTCAATAATTATAAAGAGTATATGCACACAGTGATGCCAGATTCGGCCGACCGACTCGGTTTACCCTCTCCATTACACTCATCTGTATAGAACTTTCACACACACAATGAAACCACCGACAAAAGGAATTTGATTGTGTAGAGCGTGATGGAGGGGGTACACCGAGTCGGTCGGCCGAACCTGGCATCACTGTATGCACATAACAAAGCTACCTTGGAAATTGTTAGATTTTGTAAGGTTATGGCATAAAAGGAGATGAGGTGTAATATGTATTATTCTTTCTTATTGTGAAATAATATAGTTTTGTTATTTATTATGAGTAAGTGTAGTAGTAACTTGAATATTATCTCATGATTGAGGTGGAAACACCATACATATGGTTTGATATATTTTTTGTCCTTGGCCAAAACTCCTAAATTTTATCTAAGAAAAAGTCTAGGAAAATTTTTCCTACGGGTATTGCTGAAAATTTACTTTTTAATCCTTGGAAACATCCTCAACAAAAACATAAATTATTATTTGAGTGAAGAATCATCAATTTAGTGTTATAATTCCATATCTTCATCGACATAACCTGCATTTTTGTGGGTGATAAATGCTTCGTTAGTTACTCGCAAATAACTCATCAACTACCGATCAGTCCCTCATCAGTTACTCGCTCATATCTGCTCAGTTTCTCCAATCAGTTTCTGATTAGTCAGAGCGTTACACCCCTTGTCGGAAACTTGTAAGTTTCCTGATCAGTCCCTGATCAGTGAAATGGAAAACTGATCAGTGCCTCATCATTTGCTAGAGAAAATTTCTACTAGGGGAGGTCTTATTTTGAAAAACTTCAATTTCATCACTGTGATTTTAAATTACGGCAATATTTTTAAATACTCCCTAGTGAAAAAATTTCATAGAACTTCACGTCAAGATTTGGCTGTATGGAAACTATATAAAATTCCTATAGAATTTCGACAAATAATTTTTTTCTCCATGACTTTCTATGAATTTTTCTATAGAAATTCCATACAGTTTGCATAAAGCCAAATCTTGACATGAGATTCTATGAAATTTTTTCGGTAGGGGTAGTTCCTGCTAGTCTTGAATAAAAGTGATAGAACAGATTGTGTTTTCATTTTTTTTTAATAATCCAAAGTATTTACACCCAAAACACAAATTTTTGAAAATCTCACGTGAGATCAGGGGAGGGGGGAGGGAGCTGCGGAAAATCTTATGAAATCTCACCAGGGGGGAGGGGGGTCAAAAAATCCTCAATAATGCCTTATGTAGTTAATGGGCGCTTCCAAAGTACTTGGAGCAGCTTGATTCCCATGTTATACATTGTCAGACATACAGTGTTATTTATTCTTCATAAAGATGGAAATTCCACCCCTATAGAAGAGTGAAGGGTTGATGGTGGAAGTCAAGTCTCTCAGATATATTGAAGAACCTTGAAATATTATATTTAGATTGGTGTGGATTCTCAAATTTATCATAGGAAACATCATCGAGTGGAAAATCACGATTTCACCCTCACAAAGGGGTGAAAAATAGTCCGGCGTGAATGTTGACGTAAGATTCGGGTTGAGCGACTTCGGAAACCCCTGATCAGCCAGTTTCAACCGAATTGTATCGTTTTGAATCTTCCCATCGCCATATTGCGTCCGCCATTTTTCATTTTCAAAATCTAACCCTGTTCCTGGAGTTTCCCTTTTCGTAAGCTCGGTTTTCATCGCAAATTAGCAAAATTCAATAAAAAATCCTTACACTTCAACAAACTTCAATGGAAGTCAACAAATTTCAGTGAAAGTTACTGAATTTTATGGACAATCATTGAATTTTATCGAAATTTTGTTGAAATAAATTGAATTCTGCTAATTTTAAATCAAAACCAAGTGAACGAAATTCAATCAAATTTAACGAAATTTTTCCACCAGCATTGAATCGTTCATAGATACAAAACGAAAATTCAAACCCATAAAATTTCATGAATGATCGTTATTCAACTTCTCAAATTGTTGACTCTTTCAAACTGGGAACATCACTAAAAAAGGTACTGCAAAATCTTGGGTCTTAATAGCTGAGTATTTCATTATTCGATGACTATTCCGTTTCAATACACGATTCAAACTTCAGCAACGTAATCTAACTTCAAATTTTCAATCAGCCAGAAGGGAAACTTCTTGCCCTATACTGACCCATTTCAGAATCGTGAGACTCTTTGCCTAGATAATTCACTATTTGACTTTTCCGCAATTATTTCGCTATGACATTTGACGCCATACTGAGTCCGCCGTATCAAATTCCCAAGAAGACTAGTTTGTACAGTAAAATGAACACTTCAAGCTTCCATTTGACACTTTGATCTTGGTGTAAATGCGAATGATCACTATTCACATATTTCCCACACTTGTAATAGCAAATTTCCTCGGTTTTCCCCGATAAATAACATGTTACATCAATATATTAGATATTTCTCGTTCCAATTACGTATTATCCCTAGGATCAATGCTCTAGCAATTCATTGGTTTTGTAACACCTGTCCCATGGAATAACCAGACATTCGTTAGTAACTTGCAAGTTACTGGCAAATTTCCTAATTCTTCGTTCGGATAAGTGTTACAAAATCAATGAAGCGCTAGAGCATTTCTACTAGGTATGGTACAATTTTTGAATAAATAATGTATTTTTCATATTTTGTGCACAATTTCAGCCGTAAGTTAATAAAATTCATGTGTCAAAACTGGCTTTTTTCAAGGTGTGTTCAAATTTCAGCCACCACTTTGATTTTAGAGAATATTTTGATCGGCATTCCGAAGTTTCAAAAAATCTCAAATTTCCCCCCTCTCCCTACATTTTTCGAAAATAACTGAATAAATCGAAAAATTAGTTGACGCGTCTTCTCCATAATTCACAGACTTCGGAATGCCCTTAAGAGGATACGAGAGTTACCATCAGAGCACATTGGTTGGGAAAGGACACGCCTATACGATAGAAAGAGAGATCCAAAAAAACGCTCGTATCCACTTAAAAAGCGGACATCTATGCCACCGATTAAGGAGATACCAACGGAACCATGTGAGTAAACATTTTGCTTGCAAGATTTCTCCAAATTGAATTTATGAAACAGTCTGAAATTTCCAGTAAATAATCTTTGATACTTTATTAATTATTGTACAATGCATTTACATTTTCAAGGCACGTACATTTCCTGAAAATTTCAGAGTGTTTAACCCAAACAGCACCATATATTTTATGCAGATCTATACTATATATTTTTATATTTAAATATTTTATACATATGGTATGCATGTAAACAATATCGTATACGTATTTCATAGATATATGAAATATTTTGTGCTGTGTGGGTAATAAATTCGGTATAAAGAAATCGTGTGGACAAAATGTTTCCTTGAATGGTACACTGATATCTCTTTGAAGCTCAATAACATAAACATAATTAATGTCTGCTAAGTGTGTATCTGTTACTAGAGAATGGTAAATCGGAACAAGAAGTGTAAGCCAAGGGAATACTACCGGGGTGGGCAGCAGCTGAATCGCTTATGCCAAATTACGGGCAAATAACGCACTAATTTAATCAAAATCTCGCTCTGCACAACTTTTATATTATTTTATTTGAATCAGAAAACTCACGCAGCACAACACTTTCGAGAGAATTCATGGTGAATTCATTTGAAAGTATGAGGATTCAAAATGAATACATTGAAAAGTCTTTTTGAATTGTGGTGCTGTGTGGGAAAGTACTGAACAGAGCAATATTTGGGAATTTGTCATAAACAATTTCGTTCCTGCCACGTCGCTGCCTTAGAGATTTTCAGTAAAGGGTTTTCCAGAGTGTTCCAGAGATATTCATAGTTTTTCAAAAAGATTCAGTGATTAACAAAAAAATCACGAGTTTTTCAGAGATATTCATAGATATTCGAAGAACTTTCCAGTCGGAAAACGTATCTTTTAAGCAGGAAGTTTTCTCTGCTAAAAATGCCAAGCAGAACCGGACAGAAAATTGTTGTCAGGCTTTAAACGGTCTCTTGCCCAGATAACCCAAGCAAAACTCACTAACTTTCTATCTGACTTGGTCCGGAATTACCAAACTGTAACATCCCGTCAAAATCTGGGAGGAAAATTTTCCTGGATATTCCAATTTGGTAATTCAACACGAAATAGGGTGGAAAGCTTGTCAGTTTTTGCCTGGATCACCTCGGGAAGAAACCGTTTCGAGCCTGACAACAATTTTCTGTCTGCACGCAGAGAAAAATTCTTGCTGAAGCAGCCACCGAAATAGACAATCCGATCTCTATTAGATATCTGAAACATGTCTGAAAATTTTGTAAGATATCTTAAAATTTTTTCTGAAAGAGATCTTTAAGATATCTTAAAGATATCGGACGCAACACTATTATATGTCTTTAAGATATCTGAGAAGAAATCTGTCAGAAGCTTCTTTAAGATATCTTAATGAGGTCTTATGGGAGAGCAAAATTAGAAATCCGACAAATCATATATTTCGAATTTCATACAAAAACCCTGGCGATAATGTACATCATAATTTTCCATAATTCTCATGAAAGTCATAATTCTTTATATTTCCTCGTTTGGTACAAATTCAAGGAGAAAATATTAGATTTTTCTCACCGAATTTGTAATTTATGAGAAATTATGAAAAATTGTCACTTTTATGAGAAATTATGAAAAGTCATGAGATCTACCTTCGCCAGGGAATCGATACATGAATTCGATGAAGATGTTTCGAGAAGAAGACAGCATGGTGTAAATTCATGTATTCAGGTTCATAAATTCATTATTGTAATAGTTCAAAATATTCAAGAGGTGCAATTGCGCCTATAAATAGGATAAAATCTCATCGAGTAAGTGCATGATATTTTATTTGTATATACAGGGCGTCCCATTTGAAACAGGACAGCTGAATAACTCTTCAGGGAATGGAGCGGGAAAAAAATTGTTCAAATAAAAGTTGTAGGGTTCAAAGGGGGCCATAAGATGGTGACCTTGAATTTGACCTTGAGGTCAATTTTGAGCATAATTGATGATCAAAGTATGTTTTTTCAAATGGAAAACCCTACGTTCGACCTCAGAAATGGAAAGAGCGGAAAATTTTACGTCCGAATATGTCAACATATCAGGTCATTTAGAGGTCATTTGAAGGTCAAAAAACCATTTTCTATGGATTTTCACGGAAAAGCCTCAAACGAGTTGTTTCTCTGACCAAAGTTATCAAAGTTGAAGTGAAACCCCACGTTTCGACCTTGAATTCGACCTTGAGAACGATAATGAATGCCAAATTTGAAACAATAATTAAAAAATTATTTATTTTTCCAGTTCGTCGTTTTATAATTACAGATGGCACAAATCCGTTGACGGGTAAGACACACTTATTGCAGGAGATGTTCGAATTACCGCCATTTACTTCAATACATAACTCCAGCCAGCGTCGAAAGTTTCCAAGAACAGACTGAAAAACTTCTGCACGAATATTCGCAATTGCGTATCTGATGCGTTGTTGTAGATCCACAGGTGTTGTTGGTCGGTTGGTATAAACGACATTTTTTACGTAACCCCACAAATAAAAATCTAGAGGGGTGAGATCAGGAGATCTTGCCGGCCACAGTACAAATCCACCTCGACCAATCCAACGATTGGGGAAAAGGATATTTAGATAATCCCTCACACATCGAGCAAAGTGTGGTGGTGCACCGTCTTACTGATACCACATCCTCTGCCTAGTTGCTAATGTCACATCTTCCATGAGAACTGGTAATTCATTCTGTAAAAACTGTAGATAATTAGGATCGTTAACAGTTCCATCAAAAAAATACGGCCCAATAACTTGATTGTCTAGAATTCCACACCAAACATTTATACTCCACCGATGCTGATGATCAACTTGTTAAGTCCAGTGCGGGTTTTGCGCTGACCAATAGTGGCTATCGTGACGATTTAACAAGCCAGTACTTTGAAACGTTGATTCATCACTGAAAAGAACATATCGAAAGAAATCGGGCGCTTCGTTCAACCTCTGTAAAGCCCAATGGCAAAAGTTAACCCGATTCTGCATATCTTGTTGAGATAATTCTTGGGTCAGTGTGATGTGGTACGGATGATATTGAGCAGCTTGTAGAATTCTGTGTGCCGTACTGCGTGGAATACCCAAATCGCGTTCAATATCACGTAAACTAACATAAGGATTCATGTGTATCATTGTTAAAACAGCAACGCATCGAGGGTCGTTAAAGTTGGAACCTTGATTGTTTCGGCGTTGACCAATCCTTCCTTGTCGACAATTTCTTTCAACTTGGCGAATGACTCCTGGAGAAGGATGATGCTGCCGATCTCCAAACCGCTCTCTGTACAATCGTGACGCTCTTTGATACACTCCGCGACACTCACCCAAGATCATTAAAATATCAACACATTCGTTAGGTGAATAAACCATTTTGAACCCGCACTTACACCGTAAACGATGAAAACTTCTTAATGATCATTTTCGTACTGATATAAAGAATGAACTCTGAAGGTTAGTTCTGTTCACTTTCAATTCAAGGTCGAAACGTGGGGTTTCACTTTAACTTTAATAACTTTGGTCAGAGAAATAACTCGTTTGAGGCTTTTCCGTGAAAATCCATAGAAAATGGTTTTTTGACCTTCAAATGACCTCTAAATGACCTGATATGTTAACATATTCGGACGTAAAATTTTCCGCTCTTTCCATTTCTGAGGTCGAACGTAGGGTTTTCTATTTGAAAAAACATACTTTGACCATCAATTATGCTCAAAATTGACCTCAAGGTCAAATTCAAGGTCACCATCTTATGGCCCCCTTCGAACCCTACAACTTTTATCTGAACAATTTTTTTCCCCCTCCATTCCCTGAAGAGTTATTCAGCTGTCCTGTTTCAAATGGGACGCCCTGTATATCCCGTACAGCACAACAACCGATTCTCCACCCAGGACTTCGGTGGACTGGAGGTGGGAGAATCAGTGGAGAAATGAGAGCCGTGGAAATAAGGGAGAAATAAAGGAGAGTCTCCGTTGAGGTAACGAAGAGGCGACGTGGATTTGTCCGCCCCCTTTATTTTCAATAAAATTCATATCTGTCGATTTACACAACCAAATTTCAATGAGTGAATCCACTAACATCAATTTTATTGCAAATAAAGGGGGCGGACAAATCCACGTCGCCTCTCCGTTGCCTCAACGGAGACTCTCCCTTAGTTCTCCCTTATTTCCACGGCTTTCATTTCTCCACTGATTCTCCACCTCCAGTCCACCGAAGTCCTGGGTGGAGAATCGGTAGTTGTGCTGTACGGGATGTGAACGACGGTAGAGAGCCAGGTTTGGAATGCTGGTAATGTTTACTAATGCTGATTTTGGAAAAGTATACAATGACATCCAATGAATATACGAATAAAATATCATACACTCGCTTGATGAGTTTTCATCCCACACTGCTGAAGTGCATGCAATTGGAGTAAAATTGACATTGGGACCAATGTTATATATGTATACACCCTAACAGCACCACAGTCACAGAAGAATTCTTGAAAAATTCATAAAGAACACAATCAGTTCAATAAGCATTCTTAATGAATTCTTCTGGAACTGTGATGCTGTGTGGACATTGCTACTGAAGTAAACGGCAAGCGTGTTGCCATGGTAACCATGATAACAACCCAACTAACATTCAGACATCTTAAAGATATCTTTAAGAAGTCTCAATGCGTTTGTAAGAAGTCTTAAAAAACACTCTAAAAGATACCGAAACGAATCCTAAAAGATGTCTTATGAAACACGTATAGAATTCGAAAAGATATCTTGAAGAGTTCTTAAAGATGTCTTGAAGAGTTCTTAAAGATGTCTTGAAGAGTTCTTAAAGATGTCTTGGAGAATTCATAAAAACGTCTTGGAAGACTCTTGAATTTGTTCACAAAAAAAATTCTTAACCTTTTCTTTTTCCTTTCCCTCCTGTTTCTTCAACTGCTCTCGCGTTCCGATAAAGTTTACCTGATTTCGACCCTTGTTGTTACGGGAATCGAACCCATTCACTTGACGATATATTTACGCCTCAGTCACTTGAGCTATACGTACAACATGGTAGAGACGCCCATAATTGGCAATATGACATAATGAAATATGTCAGCGGTGTCCAGTTTCAAAGTGAAAATGATCTTTTGAACAAACTGTTATCACATGAATAAATATCAAAAGAGTTGAATGTAATTACAAATAGGAAAGATGAATAAATTTAGTGAAACATATTTAGAAATCAATTCTGTGTTCTAGTGGTCGTTAATATTTCGTGAATACCGCAGATTCTTCCTAAAGTATTTCTGACGAATTGTTGTGAAGTGGATATTCGGTAATTTTATTGTACACGTCATAAGGCAACAAAATCGTACTTTTTACAAACTTTCAAATTTCTTGATATCTCAATGATTGATTCAAGCTTTTAATTCATGGATATGGAATCACCTCATTTGCAATACGATTGTAATAACAGGTACATTCAAAGTTTTATTCTGTGTTATTCATGATCATGTGCTCATATAACCTCAAAGCTGCTGAAAAATTTATGTTCTTAAACGTGTCTTAATCAAGACATCTTTCCGAAATCTCCTCAAGACTTCTAAAAGATATCTTCAAGAACTCTTCAATAACGTTCTTGAAGACCTCTGAATCAAGACATCTTTTAGAAATCTTTTACAAGATGTCTTTCCAACACTTCTAAGAGATATCTTTAAGAACTCTTCAAGAAAGTTCTTAAAGATCTCTCAATTAAGTATTCTTTTAGATATCTTCAAGAATTGAAATGTTAGTTGGGAAGAGGTTCGATTTTCGCCTCTTGAGCGGGTCGTAAATTCAGCATCAATTATTACGTTTTCGAGTACGCCGAGATCGATGGGGAGCATGAAAATCTCAAAAAGTGATGGGATCATCCTGAAAATATAACATCAAAGTCAATACATGAGAATTCTTTATTCAAACAGAAATTACTCTTCATTAGAGAATTTCTTCGCTGTTCCGTAAAGTTTCAAATATTCGAATTTCATTCTTAATTGGAAACTTTCTCAACCAAAAATCAGAAGAACACAAGAAAGAAAGAGAATCAATTTGCTAATTGGGAAAAATTCCAAACAAGAATGAACTTTGATTTTTAAATGAAAAAAATTTCAATTAAGGTGACTTCAACGACTTTGAATAAAATATGATGAACCTAAGAATCTATAGAATCTCATTGACGAATGGGAAAATCAATAGGTTTCAATGAAATTCTATAATATTCAATTAAAAATTCAACCATTCGTAATGGGATTGAATAGAATATTTCTACCTGGGGAGAAACGGGAGATTCCCAGCAAAGACTGTGGTCAGGTTCTTTGAAGGACCAACATTGGCAGTGCCGGTGAAATGCTGGCATTGGTGAATATGTATTGAGCCTTTACATGATGTGCAATGACACTCGATACATTGTTCTCCATCGAAGGGCCAATAATGGCATCACGTTCATTTCTGATGCCAGGAAATTACAGCAGAATTGTAATGACCCGATATGTTGCCAATAATGGCTCCCCGTATTATCGTACTGCCATCTGTTGCGATTCTTATGAACTTTGTTGTTGTTGGTTTTATAACAGATGATCAAACCCATCCCATTACATTAATATTTCATGAGAATTCTTCATTCGTCGAGAATGAATTTCTATATTTTTAATTTAGAATAAAATTATACCTAATATCGTGTATCGAGTGAATCATGCAGGTTTTATTTTATTGGAATATATTGTGAGGTGATGTGAATAAACAAAGTGATTAGTTTACGTGATTCACTATTCAATAACAACACATGAGAACATTTCATCAAACTTTGAGTAGTATAGACGTCTTTACCCGACAAAAAACTTGTTCGTGATGAAGATATTCTTTCCAACATTTGATTCAGTGTGAAAGTAGGAATGAATCAGTGTGTGGTTTCAAGTACCGTACATTTATGATCAAGATATATTTTCAATAATTTTTCATTCACTACAACGCCAATTAGTGTTCCAACGAGAACGAAGGACTGGCCGCGGCGCGCCAACGACTTCTGAACGTGATCATGAATGTGCAGCATTCCCAGGAGCGGTAGAAGTTTGGATGGGTGACCGTGGACACAGAGAATTTCTCAGGATTCTTTCACGTTGGATTGCAACGACATATACAAACATCCTCAAGGATAAGAAAATCATTGCTGATGAATACCATTCATCCAATACATTTTTTTTTTTCATTTCATAGTCTTCAATAAATTCATCGTTTTTGATTCTTTTTCAAAATAATATTGAATTCACAATGAATTCGTGTCTTGACATTCATATTCAATCAGTGGATAAAGTTTGGTGATTCAATGAAGGCATACGATGTTGGTTAAATGTTATGTGGCCGAATGCTGGCCGCCCAACTAACATTCAGACATCTTAAAGATATCTTTAAGAAGTCTCAATGCGTTTGTAAGAAGTCTTAAAAAACGTTCTAAAAGATACCGAAACGAATCCTAAAAGATGTCTTGAAGAGTTCTTAAAGATGTCTTGGAGAATTCATAAAACCGTCTTGGAAGACTCTTGAATTTGTTCACACAAAAAATTCTTAACCTTTTCTTTTTCCTTTCCCTCCTGTTTCTTCAACTGCTCTCGCGTTCCGATGAAGTTCACCTGATTTCGACCCTTGTTGTTACGGGAATCGAACCCATTCACTTGACGATATGTTTACGCCTCAGTCACTTGAGCTATACGTACAACATGGTAGAGACGCCCATAATTGTCAATATAACATAATGAAATATGTCAGCGGTGTCCAGTTTCCAAGTGAAAATGATCTTTTGAACAAACTGTTATCACATGAATAAATATCAAAAGAGTTGAATGTAATTACAAATAGGAAAGATGAATAAATTTAGTGAAACATATTTAGAAATCAATTCTGTGTTCTAGTGGTCGTTAATATTTCGTGAATACCGCAGATTCTTCCTAAAGTATTTCTGACGAATTGTTGTGAAGTGGATATTCGGTAATTTTATTGTACACGTCATAAGGCAACAAAATCGTACTTTTTACAAACTTTCAAATTTCTTGATATCTCAATGATTGATTCAAGCTTTTAATTCATGGATATGGAATCACCTCATTTGCAATACGATTGTAATAACAGGTACATTCAAAGTTTTATTCTGTGTTATTCATGATCATGTGCTCATATAACCTCAAAGCTGCTGAAAAATTTATCTTCTTAAACGTGTCTTAATCAAGACATCTTTCCGAAATCTCCTCAAGACTTCTAAAAGATATCTTCAAGAACTCTTCAATAACGTTCTTGAAGACCTCTGAATCAAGACATCTTTTAGAAATCTTTTACAAGATGTCTTTCCAACACTTCTAAGAGATATCTTTAAGAACTCTTTAAGAAAGTTCTTAAAGATCTCTCAATTAAGTATTCTTTTAGATATCTTCAAGAATTGAAATGTTAGTTGGGAATGTAAATCCAACAGGACTGTGGAGTAAATTCTACATGAAATCCACACCGTAATTATAACCTCACTTTTCATATAATTCTTACGTGGTCATTTTGTTCCGTGCATGAACAGATCAATTGCACCTTTGGATCCCTTGAATCCTAATATATAACATTTATATATATACCAGGTGTGTAAGTATGAAACCGGAATTTGCCCAGAGGTGGCGCTGGATGTCGATGCAGTTACTGACACATCACGTCAGCGGTGTCTTGTTATTGTATTGATATCCGACAAAGATTTCCAACTCACACCCACACAGCACATCCACCGATGTCCACGTCCGGAGAAATGTCCGCGTGCTGTACGGGCAATAACACGAGTTTCATTCAGTAGCATTAGTTTATTAGAGATAAACATGTCGAGTTTTATGCCAACAAATTACGATTTGCGGACAGCACTACTTTTCTGTTTTCATCTGATGAAAACCGCAGCCGAATCGCATCGAATGCTTGTGGAGACGTTTGGTGAGCATGCTCTCGGTAGAACACAGTGTTTCGAGTGGTTCAAAAGTGGCGATTTTGACGTCAGGAACGAAGAACGTGGAAGACTACCAAAAAAGTTTGAAGACGCTGACCTGCAAGCCTTGTTGGACGAAGACGACGCTCAAACACAACAACAACTGGCGGATCAGTTAAAGGTGACCCGAGAAGCCATCTCCCTTCGGTTGAAAGCCATGGGAAAGATACAAAAGGTGGGGAAATGGGTTCCACATGAACTCAACGAAAGACAGCAGGAAAACCGCAAAACATCATGCGAAATGCTGCTCGCCAGGTTCCAAAGAAAGTCATTTCTCCATCGAATTGTGACTGGCGATGAAAAGTGGATATATTTCGAGAATCCTAAGCGCAAAAAGTCATGGGTTACTCCGAATGAACCATCAACATCGACGGCAAGACCAAACCGCTACGGACGAAAGACAATGCTGTGTGTTTGGTGGGATCAGAAGGGCGTAATCTACTACGAGCTGCTGAAACCTGGGGAAACTGTCAATACTCAACGCTACCGACAACAAATGATCGATTTGGATCGAGTTTTGCATGAAAAACGACTAGAATACCAACAAAGACAACACAAGGTGATTTTGCTGCATGACAATGCACCAGCACACAAAGCAAAACAGGTCCAGGAAACGGTAGAGTCGTTCCGTTGGGAGATTCTTCAGCACGCGCCTTACTCACCGGACCTTGCCCCATCCGATTACTACTTGTTTGCACCGATGGGACACGCACTTGCTGAGCAGCGCTTTACTTCTTACGAAGATGTGCGAAAATGGCTCGATGACTGGTTTGCCTCAAAAGAGCAACAGTTCTTTTGGCGCGGAATCCACAAATTGCTAGAGAGATGGAAAAAATGTATAGATAGCGACGGACAATACTTTGAATAAGTTACTTTGTATCATATCATTACAATAAACGTGTTTTTTCTGTACAAAAATTCCGGTTTCAAACTTACACACCTGGTAAGATTCAACATTTCACACGTACTGCACGCGAGAGAATGAAATGAGACAGAAAAGTGATGCAAAAGGCAAAGTCGGTAGACGCCATTTTTTCAGAAATTGAGGTTCTGAAAGATGTCTTATAGATGATATTTTAAGAACTCCGTGCAATAGATTTTGCAGATATATTGCAGATATCTAATACAAGCATCTATAAGATATCTTTCAGAAGATTTCTGATATACAACGATAAGACATCTTTTAAACACATCTTGAAGGTTTCTTTCATCCGATATCTTATATTCATCTTTAAGAACTCAGGGTTTACTAGGGACTTTTACTAATCTGCTTTGCTGAATGAGCCAAAAATTTGCTGTAACAGCAGCAATTTTGCTATTTTAGTGCAATATTCGCTAATTCATCAACTTCAGTAGCAGTCTCCCACATAGACAAAAAGATATCTTTTCGAAATCCAGAAGATGTTTTGCGACTTCGCAAGATGTCTTACAAACTGTTCTAAAAGATATCTAAAAGAAGTCTAAAAGATGTCTTATGCGACAGTTTTAGACATCCAAGACATGTCTTGAGTAAGACATCTTTTAGAACTCTTACTATATATCTAGGAGATATCTTTTAGACTTCTTCAAGACGAGTTTTAGATATGATGCAAATTTTTCTTAGGACCTCTTCCCTGATTGATGAAAAAAACCCATTTATTCCTATTAAACGTGCAGAATTCGAATTTTAATGTGAATTCATCACATTCAATAGGAATGAATAGGTTTTATTAACCACGGTTACAGCACACTTGCAGATGATCTGAAAATATCTTGCGAATTATATATTCCTTCTCTGTAACTTCCCCAAGACACAGATCTTTTAGGTGAAATTCACGTTCATTATACGTACGTATTTATGTTCAAGGAATGTTCGGACCATCCAATGTCCGGACGTTCAATGCACCTCCACTGAATATTCTTTGGACCTTCGTGTTTTTTTGGAATTACAAACTATGACCGTAGAATTTTCTTGTACGCCCGTTCAAAATATCTTATTGAACCCACTGATTCCGATGCAGATTCTATTGGTTCAATAAAATTCTTGAAGCAGGAATACTTGAACGAATTAAGTTTTCAATCCGTGCAACATCAATTGTGGTCCGACGTGATCCAATTTGGTCAGTAGAAACAATGCACACTATGAGATTATAAAAATTTTTATAATAAAAGTCGCCAATTATTTGATTTTATATCAAAATTGCTATTTTTTTTAATTCAGACCTATAATCATTATCGGTATATTATTATATTATTAATATTGTGATTTTGATTTTCAAGTTATCTAAAAGATGTCTTTTATCAAATCTTCAAAGACATCTTTGAAATAAAATCTATTAGGCATCTTTAAGATAACTTCAAGAGACTTCTTAGAAATGTCTTCAGTGAGACATCTAAACAAGTCTATAAGTTGTCTTTTAGGAATGTCGAAAAGATGTCTTTTCTTAGACATCTTTTAGATGTCTTCAAGATTTGTATGTTACCTACAATGCTAAATTGCTGAATCAGCAAGCGCTTGCTAAAAGACCAAGATTTCTGCTATAAAAGCAACTTTTCTGCTGATTCAACAAAAGAATTCCTCACACAGCACTCGTTGTCTAAAACACATGTTCAGAAATAAATAAGAACAATGCAAGAAGTCTTATGCAACATGGATAGACATCTTTTAGAAGTCTTAAACTTCAGAAATTTCTAAAATGTTTCTGAAAACGTTCTTGAAGATATCTTTCAGAAGTAAGAACAGTTTAAGACTTCTAAAAGATGTCTATTCATGTCGCATTCTCTTCTGACTTCTTGCATTGCTCTTAATTATTCCCGAAGATATCTTTCAGGCAACAAGTACTGTGTGGGAATTTGTCATATCAGCAAAGGAAATTTTGGGTATTCGCTCTTTTTCGTCTCTCAGCGCGGTTCTGCCTTGCATTTTCAGTAGGGACGGCATCAGAAAATCTGATAAATAAGTATAGTGAAAAATTATTTTACTGTTATTTGATTTTTCAATATTTCATTATAAAAAATTCAAGTTCGTTGATCAATGTGTATAAAAATATGTGAAAATAATAATTCAATAAAAAACATAAATAAATATATTCAATACAGATACACGCTACCATTTATGTGCCATTTAAAGGCGCGAGCGTTCGAGGGTTGAATTAAACCCATCGATTGCCCAATTACGAATTCTCAGGATTTGAAATTTCTACCAAAAAAAAACAATACAAAGTATCAAACAATTATGGAACAATCTAAAACGATTTTCATAAATAATTCAATTTCTTCATTCTCTCAATCTCGTGAACTTGCTACCATCAATTGTTCTTATTAAATACGAGAATTAAATATCTCAAAGT
Organism: Gonatopus flavifemur; assembly: GCA_018340375.1. Classification (NCBI taxonomy): domain Eukaryota; kingdom Metazoa; phylum Arthropoda; class Insecta; order Hymenoptera; family Dryinidae; genus Gonatopus; species Gonatopus flavifemur. Next base: position 195,683 of record JAFFJZ010000029.1, on the reverse strand, counting down.
TTCGTATTTTATTTTCCTATTATACACATTTATATCACGAACTTGTATTTCTCGAAAAAAGAAAGTTGCATCGCGTACTTAGAGAAGAAAACAACGAGTACCAGCCTATGTAAGATTCTTAAAAGAACGTTACCGTTACTCTCGTGGACCGACGAGTGCATACTTGCATTTTGAGGCTAGCACTATTATTCCTTCGCACGTTCATTAGCGGTGCAAATTTTCCTGCCGGCGAAGCCTCTAAGACCACTCACTGTCTCAGACCATACAACATTCAACCATGGTGGAGAATTGTCCGTCTCATTTTGTCTTATTTTACTCCCCTTCTTTCTCGGCCACTTAGATACTAGACAAGCAAAACCAGAATAAAAGAAAGTAGTTTCTGCCACTCCAAATAATGGAGTCACTATATATCTATAAAACACTTACCGTATACACACAGCTTTACGTATGTTTCCTGCGAGATGTACTGGATTGTGTGCAGAGTCACAATACGCGACAACAGAAAAATCTCCCTCATCTCTTTATTCATCATTACGAATTTCTAAATGTTTCTCTTTTTCCAGGTTGTTTTAATGATTCTTGCATCATTACTTAAAAGAAAAAGAAAATATCTCTTTTCTCAATGTCTGATGTTACTTCGACTGACAATTGATCAAAGTGACATTATTTCATCGGTATTTGATCGCTTGTTGGCGATCCTGGTTTAAAAATTCCACTTAACCGATTGATTTCTATTAATTTCAGTGTGGAAATACAATTCATACCTATTTATTTTATTTTCTTATGGTTTTGATTTGTGTTTTTGCATCAGAATCAATAGAAATCAATTGGTTCAATGGAGTTTTTTCACCAAGGACTACTTTTCACATGCTTGTACATGCCCAGATAGCACAGAATTCTTAAAGAATTCATCAATCAACTCTGCGCTGTCTGAGTGACACGTATTTGACCTCTACGACACAAATTTTTTACTCCTTTAAAGGAGTAGATTCTGCATTTTTTGAGAAATGTATCCATCCCACACCTCCTGAAACCAGTAAACCCAAGGATGAAAAAACAGGCAGCTCTGGACACGTTCCTGCCCATATCGCGATAATCCAAGAGATAATCCAGACTCCTCCAATAACGCAAGATTTTCTCATTGAGATTATTACTTCTTTTCCTACACATTCCTTCCTTTGGATACTTTTCTGAAAATGATTGCCGAAGAATTTTCACCGAGGATTTCGAAACTCCTCAGAAACATTCAGTATTTCCCACAAAATTTCAGAGAAAATTTTCATTGAAACACTCCAAACAGTGCAAACTCATTTATGAACTGGAGTATCATAGCAAAAACTCTTGAAGAATCCCACAATGACTTTATGAAGAGCTGTTTATAACTACCCTGACACCAACATCTTATATAAAATGTATCTGATAGGGGAAAGAAGGGACCCTTCGTACGGTTTTTACATTTTTCATGTTTTTGAATCAATTATTTGATCGAAAATTCAAGTGATTGTATTGGGTATGGGAATAAGTTTTTGCCCTTTTTCAAGCAAAGTTTTTGTTCAAACAATGGATTATTACATAATGTTATTCAAAGTATGCACCATTGGAAGCGACCACTTTTGCCCATCTTTCAGGCAGCATACGGATTCCTCGGAGAAAAAAAGCAGGTTCTTTTGACTCGATCCATTCATTGAGCCATTTTTTGACACTTTCGTAAGGAGTAAACCGCTCTCCAATAAGGGCTGATTGCATAGATCGAAATAGATGATAATCCGAAGCAGTGATGCCAGGAAAGACGGTGTGGACCGAAAAATCAGCCCCTCTACCGCGCACACGATGAAACTTTCGTATACATGTGAGTCACACGTATACAAACGTGTTGTTGTGTGAACAATGGAGGGGCTGATTTTTCGGTCCGCACCGTTTTTCCTGGCATCACTGATCCGAAGGCGCAATGTCTGGGGAATACGGCGGGTGGGGCAAGATTTCTCAATTCACTCCTTCCAAATATTTTTTAACAGGTTGAGCAACATGTGGCCTATCATGTCTACCGTCCCATTCCGGTCGTTTTTCTTTTAGAGCTCAATTCAAACGTATTAGCTGTAGTCTGTATTGTTGCTGACGGTTTGAGAAGTTCATAATAAATGACACCTTTCTGATCCCACCAGATGCACAACATAATCTTTGAAGCGTGGATATTTGTTTTCGGTGTCGATGGACCTGGTACACCTGGCAGCCCCCAACTTTTTCGACGCTTAGGATTATCGTAATAGATCCATTTTCCATCGCCAGTGACAATACGATGCAGAAAACTCTTTCTTTTCTGCCGTTCAAGAAGCATCTCGCACGTTACCAAACGTCTCTCGATATCTCTCTCCTTTAGTCGATGCGGCACCCAATTACCTGTTTTTTGAACCATTCCCATCTTGTGCAAGCTTTAACGACGGTCGACCTGTCAACACCCAACTCTTCAGACAACTCATCTAGGGTTCGACATGCATCTTCATTCAATAATTGTTCCAGTTCTACATCTTCGAATTTTTTCGGTGCCCCTCCGCGTTCTTTATCACTCACGTCAAAATCGCCACTTTGGAATCATCGAAACCACTCTTTACAAGTTGTATTAGACGGAGCGTGATCACCGTGAATATTGCACAGTACACGATACGTTTCAGCGACACTTTTCTTCGAAATAAAATAATGAAGCATAACTTCCCGCAAATCCTGTTTTGTCGGGACAAACGTTCCCTGGTGGAAAAACTTCGTTGAATTTTGTTGAATTTCGTTCACTTTTGGCACACTCGGTTTTCATTGAAAATTAGCAAAGTTCAACTTAAGTCAATAAAATTTTGGTAAAATTCGCTAATTTTCCACAACCCGACTAGAAATTTACCCCATGGACCAGATCAGGTAAACCTTGATCCAGATCAGGTCCTGATAAGGCAACCTCATCAGGACCTAACAAGTCATGTCACGCTGCACTATTATGAGGACCCCATCAGGAAAGACTAATTAGGATTTTGTGAGGAATTCCTTACTAAAACCTCAAAAATAAAGCAAAACTAATCTATGAGCCTGTGTGAAAATTGCAGTTCGGTTGACAGATGTGAGGTTAAATTTATGTGATCAACAAATGGATGAATTATTTTTGTGAAATGTGTGGTGGTTATTTCTTGAATAATGTGTATCAAAAAGTCTGTTAGTGAGTGCAAAATGATTAAGTAAATCAGTCATAGCTGTTGTAACGTGTCAAAAAATCGTAATTTGTTGATGCAGTGAAAATGAATTTTCTTCAAATACTTACATCAGCACTTCTAGGCAAAAACTCAGAGATCATATTGATTTTGTAAGAAATATGAGTCATGAAGAACTCATTTGATCAAAAATATGTCAAAAGAATGTTCAAAATGAATAACAAAAAACTTGAATTATTCACTTGCAGCTCGTCGGATGGTTTTATTTTTCAAATTGAAGAGCACTCTTGGAGTTGAAATTTTCAAATTTGAGAAAAAAGCCTTATCTTCTGAGTTGAATTTGTTGTTAGGGTGATAATAAACTTGTAGGAAGAGTTTGAAAGTTGAGTGGAATCTATATTGATCAGGAAAGTCCAAATCGTGTGGCAAAAGTTAGAAAATCTGTCAACTTAGCTGACAGCGCATGGGTATTCTATCAGCTTTTCTTTACTAAACCAAATGCTGGCAGGAGAAATTCATCAAAATATAGTGAATTCAAAATGATGTGAAGTAAGAGAGGACAGATACATGCATTGAATTTTATTAGTTATTATAAAAATGTTGATAAATATGGTAAGGCTATGTATGACTCAATGTATCGTCTCTCAATAATTCTGTTTCAATGATTTGCATTTTTGAGTGTGCATTTTCGTATCTTTTCACCAGTAACTAGTGTTAGGTTGAGAAAACATGTGTATTGAACCTGTTTCATAAATATAATAACATTTATTTGTAGGAACATGACACAACATTATTGGAACAAAAATATGGGAAGACGACACTTTGGATCTTCTATAGTCTTTTCTTATTTTTCAGAACGTTTATAAGAACGAATAAAATCTAATGAATATTTCGGTCCTCTCTCACTTCACATCACTTTGAATCAACTATATTTTGATGAATTTCTCCTGCCAGCATTTGGTTTAGTGAAGAAAAGCCCATGCGCCGTGAGCTAAGTTGACAGATTTTCTAACTTTTGCCACACGATTTGGACTTTCCTGATCAATATAGATTCCACTCAACTTTCAAACTCTTCTTACAAGTTTATCATCACCCTAACAACAAATTCAACTCAGAAAATGAGGCTTTTTTCTGAAATTAACAAATTTCAACTTCAAGAGTACTCTTTAATTTGAAAAGTAAAACCATCCGTCGAGCTAAAAGTGAATAATTCAAGTTTTTTGCATTTCATTTTGAACATTCGCTTGAAATATTTTTGATCGAATGAGTTCTTCATGACCTTTATTATTACAAAATGAATGGGATTTCTGAGTTTTTTCCGAGAAATACTGATGTAAATTAATATTGATATAGATATTGTCGTTGTTGATATTATCGTATATTTGAATAGAATTAATTGTCACCACATCAGCAACTTATGATTTTTTACATATTACAGCAGTGATCACTGATTCAATAATTCATTTTGCACTCAATAACAGATTTTTTTATGCGTATTAATCAAGAAATAACGAAAGAAGAGTACTTGTTCGAAACTTATATTTGATTATGACGAAACACATATTCATTCAGTTCATATATACTCTTTGAATAATACTCAGATGATGTGATGTGTAGGAAAGAAAAATGATGCTGAATAGTCAATAAATCAACCTTATGAGAATTGTGATAAGTTAAATGAAATACTTATTTCGCTGGTGATGGTTGAACGTTTGTTAAGTTTTTTCGCTGTATGCATAACGTGGAAAATCTTGTGAAATTTTCATAAGTTCCGCCTAATTAAAACCCAAATAGTTAGTTTTCAATTCACATTGAGAATAGATTGAACAAATTGTTCAACAGTTTTCAGAAGTAGGTAATGTGTTCGGAATGAAGGGATTGAATTTAAAAACAGGCACAGTTGAAAATCGTTCAAACATGTTCTTCTTATTGAAGGAAAATTTGTTTAATCAAAGAGTGTACAATCTGAAATCAAGTCTGTACATTCTTGTATTCAGTTTATCAAACTATGTCCATGATCTTAGGATGACCGAACGAGGTCCTGATGCGGATACAGCGAGGAAAACCTACTTCGACCTTTTCAGGATAATTTGAGGAAATCCTGACTAGGACCAAATGAGGTCATCCATACGTGAGTCATCCACACCTAATCCCGATCAGGACCGTAACGGGTATTCCTTATTTCGGATGACCTTGTCAGGTCCTCATCATATGTTGGGTTAACCTGATGACAATTTCCAGTCGGGAAAATTCAGTAACTTCAAGTGAAATTTGTTGAGTTCTATTGAAGTTTGATGATATTTATTGAATTTAATTGAAATATTGATGTGCCAAAAGTGAACAAAATTCAACAAAATTTTTTCACCAGGGTTGTCATTTTTGACACCAGATAAAAAATGATGTTTACGCTTGTAACAAATGTCAACCACCGCAATCGACACCTTACATATACACTTCTAAATCACAAGTATAGCACTTGAGTGTACTCGAAAATAGTATCAGCAGCAACACTTTTTCCAAGAGGGCGGAAACTTATTCCCATACCCAATATTTATCAGTAGTACATGTATCTAGGTTCAATGCGAAAAAATTACCAGTTGATTACATCTCATATTTATCAACTAATAATAACCTGAAGTCAATTCGAAATTCGTATGAATGTTCCCCACTTATGGGGTACTTCCGGACACTATGGAATAATATTGTCCAATGAATCCAAACTACAAATAAATCATGAAAAATTTTCATTTGACAATAAAAGTAATATTTATATTAAGTAATGCAATGTAATACTACAATTATTGAATATCCACAACTTTGTTACGTGTTCTTTGTTGTGTAATTGCGTCCCATGCTTCTGTTAAAAAAATGTTGATAAATAAATGGTCAATATACACGGAGAGAAATTCGGAGATATTAAATCAACGAACTCAACATGATTTTTCATCTCGCAACTGACGTGGAGCAAAATCAACCGATTGGTGATTTTCTATCACGAACTGTATGCTTTTCGAGCACCGAACTGCTTGATTTTGAATCTCCAACTTCACGGTCAAATAATATCACGGGATTCGAGATTTATGCTCTCCGATGTTGTAATGTTTTTTCACGCCGTTCGAGATACAAAATCATCTAATTTCGAGATGAAAAATCACACGAAGCTCAGTGATTCAATATCTCCAAATTTCTCTCCGTGTATCAAAATAAAAATATAGAAACATTGCTTTGTCATCAATGAGACATAAAATCAACCGTTAGCGTTCACCTATTCCCAGATAGCAATTTAACCTTGCTGCAATGTTGTCAGGCAAGCTTGTGACAAGGTTGATATAAGCCTCCTAGTTGACACACGACAAGGGTACAAGCTTACAAAACCCTTGCAGCAGGGCTGTAGCAACCTTACACTGACAAGGTTGTCAATAACAAGCCAAAAACAATCGAATGACAAGTGTGAAAGGGTTATGACAAGCCTACATGTTATCTGGGTTGTGTCTGCAGGGGTACTTCCGTACGTGTCCGAATGTGCCCTTCCTGGTTCTGTACGAATGTGCCCCATTAATGAAACAACAATAAAACATGACTTTCCCACTATATTGATATGCAAACCAAAAAAATTGATTATTAAAATGATGTTTCAGGAATGTATCTTCGTTACTGAGAACATATAGTTTAGAAAAACATAACATAACGAGAGTACCCGTACAGCACAACCACCGATTTTCCATCCAGGACTTCGGTGGACTGGAGGTGGAGAATCAGTGGAGAAATGAGAGCCGTGGAAGTAAGGGAGAAATAAGGGAGAGTCTCCGTTGAGGCAACGGAGAGGCGACGTGGATTTGTCCGCCCCCTTTATTTGCAATAAAATTTATGTAAGTGGATTCACTCATTGAAATTTGGTTGTGTAAATCGACAGATATGAATTTTATTGAAAATAAAGGGGGCAGACAAATCCACGTCGCCTCTCCGTTGCCTCAGCGGAGACTCGCCCTTATTTCTCCCTTATTTCCACGGCTCTCATTTCTCCACTGATTCTCTACCTCCAGTCCACCGAAGTCCTGGGTGGAGAATCGGTGGTTGTGCTGTACAGGTAAACATAGCTGGAAGCATCGATGAAGAAATTACTCACGAAATGCAAAAATGCAATGCTACCTATAACTTCACTCTCACTGCTACGAATGACCTAAAACTGCATAGATATCATAGTGACTACTCAACTTACCAGTAAGCCAATAAGCATACAAATCTTGAAGACATCTAAAACGTCTAAGAAAAGACATCTTTTCGACATTTCTAAAAGACAACTTATAGACTTCTTTTAGATGTCTCACTGAAGACATTTCTAAGAAGTCTCTTGGAGTTATCTTAAAGATGTCTGATAGATTTTATTTCAAAGATGTCTTTAAAGAATTGATGAAAGACATCTTTTAGATATCTTGAAAATCAAAATCACAATATTAATAATATAATAATATACCGATAATGATTATAGGCCTATAAAATATCAATTTTGATATAAAATCAAAGAATTCGCGACTTTCATTATGAAATCTTATGAAACCTTGCGGGTCTTGCATCTTTCATAGGATCCATAAGTTGTCATCGGGTTTTGCTTGGTATTTTCAGCAGGAGTGTTGCAATCAGCTTCTTCCATCATGTATTGAACTTATTTACTGATCACCATATCCCAAACGCACATTTGCTTGAATTTGGATTAATACTTTGTTAATTATAAACACACTTAGAAGTTTCAGTATATTTACATACTTTCGAAGGAAAAAATTTCTTTGACTTTTCTGGTTTTCTGCCAAAACTTGTTTCTATCCATGAAACTTCTTTCAAAAAAAAAAAAATTTCAATTTGAAATAATAAACTTGTAGAGAATGTTTTTATACTCTTCGATTGAACTTAAAATAAAATGAACGAATCTCATAGTGTGCATTGTTTCTATTGACCAAATTGGATCACGTCGGACCACAATTGATGTTACACGGATTGAAAACTTAATTCGTTCAAGTATTCCTGCTTCAAGAATTTTATTGAACCAATAGAATCTGCATCGGAATCAGTGGGTTCAATAAGATATTTTGAACGGGCGTACAAGAAAATTCTACGGTCATAGTTTGTAATTCCAAAAAAACACGAAGGTCCAAAGAATATTCAGTGGAGGTGCATTGAACGTCCGGACATTGGATGGTCCGAACATTCCTTGAACATAAATACGTACGTATAATGAACGTGAATTTCACCTAAAAGATCTGTGTCTTGGGGAAGTTACAGAGAAGGAATATATAATTCGCAAGATATTTTCAGATCATCTGAAAGTGTGCTGTAACCGTGGTTAATAAAACCTATTCATTCCTATTGAATGTAATGAATTCACATTAAAATTCGAATTCTGCACGTTTAATAGGAATAAATGGGTTTTTTTCATCAATCAGGGAAGAGGTCCTAAGAAAAATTTGCATCATATCTAAAACTCGTCTTGAAGAAGTTTAAAAGATATCTTCTAGATATCTAGTAAGAGTTCTAAAAGATGTCTTACTCAAGACATGTCTTGGATGTCTAAAACTGTCGCACAAGACATCTTTTAGACTTCTTTTAGATATCTTTGAGAACAGTTTGTGAGACATCTTGCGAAGTCGCAAGACATCTTTTAGATTTTGAAAAGATATCTTTTTGTCTATACGATCGTATATGAACACTCCTGTAGGCATAACTTCCCACACAGCAAGCAGTTCTTCAAGACGTCTAAAAGAGTCCTGAATTCATGCATCTTCAAGACATTTCTAAAAGACATCTTAAAGATGTCTTTTAGGAATGTATGAAAGATCTCTTGCTGCGCGAGTTCTATAAGACAACTGTAATTGAGATATATTCAAGAACACTCATAAACATTTCTTGAAGATATCTTCAAGAGCACTTTTAGAACAATCCCAACCCTGGTTAAACAATCCGGTTGAATCCGATAACAAAAAATTTTATCGGAATGAATTGAGTTTCTGCATCGGAAATTTCCTATTGATACCAATAAGATAATTTTTAATTGGATTTAATCGGTCTTTCTCCTGGTTAAAAAATCCGATTGAATCCGATAAAAAAACATTTCATCGGAATGGATTGAGTTTCTGCATCGGAAATTTCCGATTGATACCAATAAAATAATTTCTAACTGGATTTAATCGGCATTTTCCCTGGTGAAGAAATCCGATTAAATCCGATGAAAAACACTTATCGGAATGAATTGATTCCTGCATCGCGATTTTCTTATTGAATTTTATTGGTTGTTAACCCAACCAACGAACGGTTTATATACATTATATACGCGCATTTTATATCAATTAAACAAACACATATATCATTTATTCAATCATTACGTATGACAAATTATTGCTGAAATAAATTCAAACGATCATTTTATGTGTTATTAACATGGTGATCACCCATCCACCTTGTACCGCAGTTGTCGTTGCTCAACCTAGAAGATCGATCTGGAACACCCGCTCGCTCGATGCCGTGGTTCGCTTCCTATCAATGTGAACTAAATGACTGTCTTATGTCAGGGATGGGTGTCCTATAGTAATAAGATTCAATTGGTAATAGTCCATTGGGCATATGAGGGATTGTATCGGTCTTAATGAGAGCATGGGAGTTCAGTAATAATAAAAATCCCAATGAAGACCAAGAGAATATTTTCCAATTGGATTCAATCGGTATTTTATGATGGATGAAAAATTCCGATTGGAATCAATACAATATTTTTCAATTGGATTCAATCGGTATTTTATCAATTATGAAAATTCTAATTGATACGAGTCAAATATTTTCCAATGGGATCCAATAGGTATTTTATCAATAATAAGAATTCCGATTGATATCAATGAAATATTGTGTAATTGGATTCACTTGGTGTTTTATGATCAATGAAAATTCCGATTGATGCCAATACAATATTTTCCAATTGGATTCAATCGGTATGTTATTAATCATGAAGATTCTAATTGATACCAGTCAGATATTTTTCAATGGCATCCAATAGGTATTTTATCAATAATAAGAATTTCTATTGATGCCAAGAAACTATTTTTCATTTGATTTATTAGGTATTTTATTGATCATTAAAATTCTAATTGATATCAGTGAAATATTTTTCAATAGAATTCAATGGGTATGTCATTAATCATAAAAATTCCAATTGATACCAAGAAAATATTTTCTCATTAGATTCAATGGGTATTTTATGATTGATAAAAAATTCCGATGGATACCAATAAAATATTTTTTAATTGGATTGAATCGATATTTCATCAATCATGAAAATTTCAATTGATACCAGTCAAATATTTTTCAATGGGATCCAATTGATATTTCATCAATAATAATTATTCCGATTGATATCAATGAAATATTGTGTAATTGCATTCACTTGGTATTTTATGACCAATGAAAATTCCGATTGATGCCAATACAATATTTTCCAATTGGATTCAATCGGTATGTTATTAATCATGAAGATTCTAATTGATACCAGTCAAATATTCTTCAATGGCATCTAATAGGTATTTTATCAATAATAAAAATTCCAATTCGTACGAACACAATATTTGATTTAATCGGCATTTTTAATTTGATGTAATCGGCATTTTATTAATCATTACAATTATAATTGGTACCAGTAACATATTTTTCAGTGGGATCCAATGGATATTCCATCACTGATAAAAATTCCGATTGTTATCAATGAAATATTTTCTAATTGGATTCTCTTGGTATTCTATGATTATAGTTCCCTATTCCAGCAACTTTCCCATTAGTTCCAATACATCGAGGTCACCAGGGATTCTGATAAAAACCAATGATTTGATGCAATGAAAGAAATTTCAGAACTGAATCGGTTATTGCCGGTACATACCTATAGGACTTTAGAATCTGTAAACTTGCCTATTATTTTCAATAAATTTGAATGTTGGAATAATCCAATTAAAACCCATTGATCAATGAAATCGATACATCCTTAAATGCAGTCAGAAATCTCCCATAAGAAACCCATTCATCATTCAATTTCACAAATTTTCCCATTAGTTCCAATAGATTGAAATTGTGGAAACTTCCGATAAAAACCGTTTGCCTGATGGAATGGAGAAAATTTCAATCATCCAATCAGATATCTCTTATACAGACCAATAGATTATGTGAAGTTTGATTAATTCCCATAAAATGCAGATTTTTTAATTGGTGAATCCCCGATTGAAACCTATAGAAAAGAGATTCCGATAAACTCTTATTGATTTTGAATCGGGGATTGAACTGTTCCGATTGATCCTATGCAGTCCGATTAATTCTGAATCGGTTTCTATCGGATCTTATCGGATTTTTTAACCAGGGAATAGACCAATTACATGAAAGAGAATTAGAGAGGACATTGCAGTAATTCACGTATAGTTATTCACAGTGTCCCGCGCATTTCTTTCACGTGTGCAGTGAGGAACGACGACGCCGATGATATTGTGCAATATTAATTATATATACATAAACATTCAAAATCCAATACTAGATAATAAAAAGTATTGCCGCAGAAAAGAAACGTGTAACCAATTACATTACAATAATATATTTTGTTTTGTAGCGAATGATCCTATTTGCAAAAACTAACCTATCATTATGCAGAATCATATATTAGAGGAATATCAATTTATTATTTTATCCATTGTACTTTATGTTTTATGTGCGTACGTGAATTATATTTCCATCAAATTTCACATTGTTGTGCAAGATAGAATGTATCGAAATTCAGATTCAAGTGAATGAAATTGAATGTTAAAATATTTTGAATTTAGGTTATATACATGCATGAAAAATGCTTGAAGTATTTTTGCATTCGAATTACATGCAAACACCTCATATGTTTTGGTAAGCCTTTATTCAAATTAATAAATCAAAATGATGAATGAATTCGTATGGTTATGGATATTTTGATATTTTAATCAAGATATTTTAATAATACTTTCAAGAAATCTTCAAGAGATATTTGAGAGTTCTTCAGAAAGTCTTCAGGAGGGATTTAAGAATTCTTCAAGAAGGATTTAAGATCTCTTCAAGAGCTCTTAAAGACATCTTCAAGAAATCATTGAGAATTCTTAAACATTTCTTGAAGATGTCCTTTAGATTTCTTGAAGACAACCAAAAGATATCTATTGGTGTTGCATAAGACATCTTTTCGCTCACGAAAAGAGATCTTTTGGAAAGGTCCTGCAAGAGCTCTTGCAGTTTTCAAAGACATCTTTTAGATATCTAAAAGAGCTCTTTTTGTCTGTGTGGGTTTTCATTCGTATTTTATAACTACTGTATAAACGTACCCAGCGTACGAAGGGTCCCGATTTTCCCCCTACACAAAAACTTACGAATAAATGGAAAGGTGAAAACAAAAGCATGCGAAAATTAGATAAAGTCAATCAATTCGTAGGTATAATAAATTTAATAATGCATCTTCTTCAGTCATCGAACATAAATAATATAACGAGGTTTTTTGAAAATTTCATCAGCGTGATGTTTCCGTAAGCACAGCATTGAGAGAACGATTACTTTTAAACAATTTAATCGGAATACGATCGAAAGAATTGAAGATAAACTAAATTCCTTAACCTTACACTTCAAATTACGTACACGTAACATCGATGCCTCATTGATCCTTTTTGTCCGTTTTATTATTCCTTTTTATCCCTAATATAACATTATACAATTATGTATGTACGAATGTATAAAACCTGATTATGACTAAACAGGAATGTACGATCTGTTGTTCGCGAAGTATTCTATATAAACTACAGATCATAGAAATATCATTACATTTCTCGTATTTCATCCTTTGTCTTATAAATATAACAGCGCATTCGCAAGGTGTGTACTCGAAAAGAACCAAATATAAGGACTTGTTCATTATTTTTATGTCTTTTTCTTTTTTATAAATAGTTGTTGTACGATGATATGCTTCAATTCAAATTCACACCCCGGAGACCAAAGTAATATCGACATTCTGTAAGCAAACATTCTCCCTCACTCTCACTCTCTTTCTTTCACACAACTTGTAAAATCGGCTCGAAAATTGATTTATTTTGATATTAGCAAATATTACTCGAAGCGATACTTGATTCCTTGTTTCGATGACACAAAATATTTATTCGAACTGAGCTTCATATACTACAATTCTTCAAATGCTTCTTTATAAAATCTCCGACAGATTTCGAATGAAAATTAATATAAAATTATAGAATCAATGAATAAAATCTCTAAACTCTATCATTTATTTATACCTCATGATCAGTTTGATTATTTCGTTTCTTAATACTGTTGATGGTCCATTAACTCTAATTATTGTATTCGATATAATTCATAATTCTTAATAAATTATTTTTGTCCTTTTGTACACTGTCGTTTAAAAAACATAATTTTCATTCAAACTGTCGTTCTAATAACACACAATGATTTGATTGTAGTTATATTTTCGAAATCTGTCTGAAATCGTGTTTTGTTTTTCTTGCTTTTACGATAGAAGACAACATTTTAATTATAATAATATTAGAACCCTCATTCAATGTGTTTAATGTGTTCAATGTGGTTGGCCTAGATAGTGTATGTGTGTATGTATTGTGTACATGTACGGTGACTTGTAAATATATATAATTATTCTTCATATATTTAAATAAATTACAAAATTGTCCTTATTTTTCTTCGTTTCTCTCCCAACAAGCTCTCCAATTGTTTATCTTGTATAAAAAGAAAGTGACACAGTTGAAAAAAAAAACTGATGAAACTTGAAAATTTTTCACATTGAAAAGCGGGAAAAAAAACAAAGAAACCGAGTGGAAAAAAGCAACATCGATTTTACCTTTGTTACAATTATTTTCTATTATCAAATACCGAGTCTTATGTCTAATATATATTAATAAATACATCGCTCTGGATACACCCAACATATTACATGCATACTGTTATGACACATGGATTGACTTTGTTACTCGTTTCACGATTCCACATGCAAAATGATTGCTCATCATTTCACAATCATCACAAAACGATCACTCCATACGATCACACATCATTATTATATGATTGTGAAGAGCGAATTCGTTAATTTGTTCGGTAAATTTTGTTCTGCTTCTTATTCTTTTGTTGCATAATAACCTAACTACATTTTTATCGTTATTTTTTTTCTTTTATAATAAAAAAAATAAAATAAACTCATGATAAAAATTATATAAATTATTCTTCTCAAATATATATCTATTTATATGTATATATTCGTGATAATCGATAAATCTCTTAAGGAATAATGGAAAATTAGAAAAATAACGTAAGATTTTAAAATAATGGTACGTAAATTTTTTTACAATTTTTATGTTTTTGTGGTTTTTTTTTATTTCTCACAGCTTTCGATCACTCATTGTCATCCATCACTAAACCATTACGATGGCCTCTTCACCACAGAATAAAAAGGGGTACTGATCGATCATCGTTTGTACGACGTCTTCTAAATATGGCCTCATAGCTTCGAATCTTCCGAGATCATTAAATTCTATAGGTAACAAAGTAGGCCACCAACAAATGGCCAAATTTTTACTGTCCATACTGTTCAACTTACAATTCTCTGCAACTCTGAAAATAAAATCATATATAATACGAGTGTTTTTTTTCAAATAAGAACTGAATACTCGATTACTTATGAATCAACTTACTTTACAAAATGTTTAAAAATGAATTTGAGCACATCAAAATTCACTGGATTCAATTTGTTGAGCATGAGACGTAAAGCCAATAATCTACAACTGCGATCTATAATCGTGGGAAGAAACATTTTGATAATTATCTTTTATAACTCACACAGATGGTTAAAAATTCAAAATTTTAGCCTCACCTTCCATATTCATGCAAGTCGCTGACATTGGTTTGCTGATACCTCGTGCGCCTGAATCACGAAAAAAGTCCATAAAACGATGGAAAAATAATGTAATTAGAATAATCACTGTAACTGAATTTACCTGATATATCCTCTAATTCGCTCATGCGTTCCTTGTCGATCAAAGGTGGTAATCTTTTCGAAAAGAAATCTTTCAAAGCTGTCGCAACAGCGTTCACAGGAATATCCAAAGAATGAATATCAACATTACCGTCTGTGGGTAGGATTTCAAGAGAAAAAGTTATTTTTTCAACATCATATATAAGTCAACAATTAAAAAAACAACAAAACATACCTTCTTCGAATTTCTGAAAAAGCAATTCGACGTGTGCTCGATTTCCAGGTACTCTATATATCCCCTCGGAATCTAACCCTTCGTCTTCGATGAATCGTACACACTTTTCCAGGAACAAAGGTATTCTATTTGTCTCGCTTTGCGCAAAGTCCTCTATCAATGGTTGTTGAGGCATTTGATTGGGCATGGTCGTTCCGCTAGGTCCTTTGACTTGTTTAATTTTCTCTTGCTTCTTCTTCTCCCTCTCTTTTTCCTTCTCCGCGTGCTTTTTTAGCTTCTCCTCTTTCTGCCGACGCTTCTCCAATTTCTCGTCCTCCTTGGCTTTTTGCTTATCCTTTTTTCTCGTCAACTTATCGATATCCTTTCCCTTATTGAGAATACCAAACTATGAATAAAATAATCGTAATTCATTATAATAATCTATAATTAAAAGAATTGTGCATCTACTTACGCTAGGGGAATTGATTTCACGAGGGGAAGAAACATCTAAACTTGATTCATCATCCGGAATATTTCCAAAACTATTTTCATTTCTTTGTTTAGCTGAAAAATAATATTGTTCAATCATTACAACTGTAAATTATTTATTCTTCGAGAGCGAATGGTTAAATAACGATGATAATACGTACAAGAAGTACTGAACATATCTTGAGTCATTTGTTTAACGTTGAAGGAATGTTGTAACGTCGAAGCCAAATGTTGTTGTTGCTGAATCGAATTTCCAAGCCTCTTTCGTAAACTAGCGACTGTATGTTTTGATCTAGATCTAGATGTGTGTTTTGATCTAGATCTAGAGGCGTTTTCCGGATCACTCGATTCAGAACTATCCGGTGTTTCGCTAGATACTTTATTAAAAAAACCACCGTCAATCGATTAGTAAATGGTAAATCATTGAAATTATTGTATTAAACAAAAAGAAAATATATTCCATTGAGGTACCTCTTTCGGTAGGATCGATTCTCCAATTCTTCTCATCTTTCATGTTATAATTCATTCCAACCATGCCATCTCCACTTCCCAAAGATGGTACTTTAGGAGTAGCGACTGGTATCGCTACGCATTTCTTACGAGTTCTTTTATGCGTTGGGGGCTTCCTATTACCTTTACTCACAACCTCTGTCGCTGTTTCCAAAGAACTCAATTCGGAATCCGATTCGCGGAGGAAATCTACACAAATGTTATATGAAATTTCAATCTCATCAACAACAGTACTTTTAAAAAATGGTTCCTTACAATTTGAGTCCTTACATGTTGGCCGTTTCCGCCTGTATCGAAACTTGGATTTGTTCTTCTCCAGAGCGTCTTGAACCAAAGCGTACATATATTCACCGCTGTAAGCAGAATATAAATTTGGAACAACGTCTTTGACTTGAGCATACTCAGAACCCAAATCCACTAACTCAGGAGTAGCAAGAGGAGCGTGTCCCAAAGACATTTTAGGCCCATGTTCGTCTTTTTCCCCTATCGTCATTCTAGCTATGGCATCCGTGACGTTTGAAAAATCTTTCAAATTGATTTTTCCAGGTTGTTTCAAAGTTTGACTATTTCCTTTCGGCCGAGGCTTCGTTTGCGAGATGTGACGACGTCCGGTGGTGAAAGCTCGATGAGAATAACTGTTGGTCACCCCATCTTGATGCATGAATGTATCTTTCACCCAGCCTGCGCAGAATCATGGATAAGATTTTGTCCATGTGAACTGAGCGAAGAATCATCACATATCACACGTACCTGATAATTTATTCGCTATATCTCCACTTTTCAATAAATCCCTTTCTCTCTCTTCCCTGTAGAAATCGACTTGACTATAAATATCACTGTCATCGCTAGGTGTAGCTCTGTTGTCCGCAAACTGCTCGTTTAACCCTGTCTCTCCGAGATCACCGTCAGGTGTTAGCTGTTCATAAGATTCTGAGCCACTTCTGAAAGTGACAGACATACTGCTTCACATTAGACTTTTCAGTAGTAGAACGAAATTCATCACGTATTCAAACAAATGTATTTATAAATGATTGATATCAACATACGATATATTCAAAACTTACCCGTCATCTGGAGTTTGAAGATGATAACTCTCGTGACGTGGTGGGGGCATAGGATGTAACGCTGAGTATTCCAACGTTCCTTCCCCACTGTCGTTCAAATTCCCTGGTTCTTCCATATTGAATGCTTGCTCGATTTCAGGTTTCTTCTCCCATACTTCTTTAAAAAATGGCGTATAAAATGCAGCTGTAAAGCAGAGGAATTCAAATTCAGTAAAGATGGTGTGATGTTGAAAAAAATATTATACATATACGATATTGAGAAGAGTTGTACTTTTCTGTTGACAACTAGACGCAGATGTCATGAAATGAGCCTGCAATCTATCCGCTGTCGCGTTTCCTTCAGTTATAAGTAAATGACTTAAATCGTTACTAAAAAAAGCGTTAGCGCCTCCGGTATCAGTCACAGCCATGATTTGTATCGGTAAATTTGGTATATTCATTGAAAATGCACTAAAAAGGAAAATCAAGATACAAAAACAGCATTGAATTAAAAAGATCTTGTTCCAAAATCAATTCCATTTCATACTTACTTCAAAGTTGCAAGAGATGCTTTTCGTTTAGTAGAATATACTAATATGAATCCATGTACTAATTCGTCTCTAAACGCGTTTGCACCGTGAAAACTTGAAATTATAACTTCGACTCTACGTTTTGATTCTCCTAAAAATGTTTCCAAAACAATAGATCTGTCACCGCTTAAAAAACAACACTGGTGACTCAAGAGTGGACCGAGAACATTTTCTACCGAATAAGGATCTCCGCAGAACATACACATTATTATTCTGAAATATTGAATCATTCTCATAAAACGATCTTCGTAAAGTTTGTTTGAAAATTGAGGAATCATCGCAATACCTGATATCAGGTTCTAAACATTCTATCACACTTTGATAGATGTTCAGAAACCCTGCTCGGTGATTTATTGATTGTATAAGTTGTTGTAGCGCATCCTTCACCAATGCAGTCGGAAATCTCCTATCCTGTTCCAAATCCTCTATGCATACGTCGATAAATGGACACTGCAAACTAGTAAACGAGAGAAAGAAACATTCAACATCAAATAACGTATACTCATTCGTGTACGTAAATTCGTTCTTTTGATACCTGTCAGCAAGATTTTGTCCTTCTTCTCTGAGTCTTATAGCTTCCATTTCATCTATACTGCACTCTGGTACAAACATAATTACAATAGGCAATCCCTGAAACGGCAATCTATCCTCTTGTTCTAAATTCGATAGAAGAGTTTTTTCCAACGACGAACGAATGTATTCGAAAGAATCCTCATTGGAATAAATACAAAACGAACCTGGATTAAAAATTGTCGTTAAATACATCGAACATAACTCTCCTTCATAGTTATGGGAATTATAAATATACATATGTGTGTACCATGTGGCATGAAATCCGAAGTGGTGAAAGAGTTATGTGGCAAACCAACATCACCGTCTATAATTCTGTAGCCAAGAGTATAAAGTTGGCAATCTATTTCCACTTC
The DNA here is from genome assembly GCA_018340375.1 of Gonatopus flavifemur. Taxonomy (NCBI): domain Eukaryota; kingdom Metazoa; phylum Arthropoda; class Insecta; order Hymenoptera; family Dryinidae; genus Gonatopus; species Gonatopus flavifemur. The sequence continues at coordinate 176,713 of JAFFJZ010000029.1, read as the reverse complement.
ATCGTCTTCCGTTTGCGCTCTTATTTCACGAGCAAATTCTTCACCGAGACCGTTACTTCCCAGTATTACCAGATTTAGTTGATTATTATCCGATGTTAATTGCCACTGACTGCTGTGATTCCAGGACGAAGGTCTAAACGTTTCAATGTTCATATATTATAATTTTATTAAATAAGGTTCGTTGCGGGAATTGGATTGAAATAGTTTACCTATGAGCTTTGGTGCCAAGTATACGTTCTATGAGAGCATCCATACAATTAGGATAAGCTGGACAGTGTTCTCTTATCGGACAGTGCACGAATCCCAGATGTTGGAACAACATGAGTTTCCTATCCTGATCTAATCTATCTAAAGCTTTATACCTGAAAAAATGGATTTTATAATTATTCGAAAAAAAACAATATCCTACGGTATGCTCTTTTACCATCATTGCTAAGAAGTTCACAATAATAGCATACAATTTTTTATACTACCGTGATATCAATCGTGATAAAAATTTCTACATTTTTTTACAATTAGCAACTATAAAGACATAATAAATCATGAATAATCAACAATTGTAACTCCTACACTTTTAGTTTTACTATCCCACCAATCTATCATCTTAAAATAAATGAGAGAACTTAAATAATTATTTTCAATCATAATCATGAGTCCTTGTACACGCCACAGTAAATTCGGATTGATGACGTGGATGAGACAAGCATGGTTAATATCGCAGCCTAATATCGATTTGTCTCCATCGCCAATTTGAGCTACAAGACATATCGCTATGAAGTCCCCATGAACGTGTATACAAAATTCGAACTGAGATAATTCATCAAAATCCATCGATTTGGTCTGTTTAATGTATTTTCTATACATCGGTTCATAACATTTGACAAGAAATTAAGGTCAGGGATGCAACAAAGTTACTTCATAATTTGCACTTAATGATCTTCTGAAGCTCCTGGCACTGTTTTATTAGCATGATTTGAGCTGTCATCGGGTCGTAAGATGAGTGTTCGAGCACGAAATTGATTAGCAGAAATACACCTTCGAGAAAGGGATTTATTGTACCACGCGTTGTACGAATAGTGTTATTCATTCATGTGCTAACCGTTGAGGTATAACTTCATTAAACTGCTCCTTTGAGTCTATTTATATCTGCAAGCTACTACGAGAACAGATCTTGCTTTGTATCTTCAAAAGCTGTGAAGCAAAAGTAAACTTCTAAATACTTTAAGCCACGTGAATTAAAGGGGAAGAATTGTGTACAAGTTTTCTTATAAAGATTTGAATTCCTTTTGTCAACAATGAACAATCGGAATAACTGTGGGTACCCTGTGTGTAATTCATATAATTCATTTTGTCAAGATTTGCACATTTTCCTTTATCTTCATTGTTATAAGAGCTAATTGAAAAATGTTATAAAATACACATTTTAACGCTGTTCAGGTGTGAAATTTTTACCGGTACGGATTTTTCAAATGTTTTAAATGTAGAACCCATGGGTAATTACACTCAGTGGTTCGCTAAGTGTCTGATAAAATCTAAATGTACTCCAATATTCATGTTATTTTATGTTTAAAAATCAGCAACATAACTACCATCTTGTTGACAGTTCTTCTTATGCAAAAATGTTATAAATTCCGAATCAGATGAATCTTTGAAAAAATCCGTCAAAAGTCTACCAAGATTCTTGCTTCCAAAACTTCCTATGGACTTATCATGCACTTTCGGGTAGGGCGAGGACTATAATCTGACTCAATGTGATGTTATATGAAATTTGTATCAAGTTTCAATCGATATTTCAGACAAATTTGTAGAAACTTGATACAAATTTCATATAAAATTGTCCTCTCTTGTTCATAGTTTTCATTAATGATCTTTGTAGTGCTATTTTATATTCCAAGCCATTGTTTCCTGCGGATCAGATTTAGTAAGAGGCACAGTAAGATCTGATATTCTTACAACATTTACGTTTTCAATTTGCTGTCGCCTGATACAGTGAATAATCTTGAGATCGTACTAGATGATGCACTGACTTTCAAGAATCATTACTCCGTCAATGTTTCCAGGACTAATTGGACTTTAGTTTTTGTTATCAGATCCTCTAGTGATTTTAAATGAGCTAAAATCTTTATTACATTATGTACGACACTTGCCAGGTCAATTCTGGAATATAACACCATTGTGCGATCTCCGTACACTCAGCAATCATCTGACATGATTGAAACATCATACATCAGGATACATTGGGCATTGCCTGTTTTTTTTTTCCTAAATAAATAAATAGAAGTCAATCGAGAGTCCTCAAAGTTCGACTTCGAGCTAAATTTTCGCTTAATTTTGGATTCCTGATAATTGTTGTACTAAAATAAAGAAAAAAAAATATGTAGCATCAATTCTGAATTGTACTTTTATTCAACTTTTCATCAAATGTAGCTCTCTTCAAAGTGAAGGAAGAATCACTCAGGATTGATTCTTAACTCTTCTTTGGCGTGACATGTTCCCTCGAGAGAAATCCATCAAAGGATTGGATCAGAACTGTACTTTCAATCAACTTTGAACTCCCGATAATTGTTACGAAATCACAAAAAAAGTCCCAAACATCGATTCTGATTTTTACTTTTGCTTGATTTTTAATCGATGATGATTGTTCCCAAAGTCAAGCAACAATTATTCAAGATTCGTTGACAGCTATACTTGAGTGCGACTTTCGGATAATAGTGTTTCCCCCAAAAGACAATCAAAATTCACGAAGGATTGATTTTGAACCGTCCTTCCAACTGTTCATACACTGTACTTTCATTTAATTTCTGATCAATGATCTTTCTCAAAAGGTTACGAGCTTACCATCCAAGCAATTTTTTGTTCAACTAAATTACTCGAAACTGAATTCATGACATTGTTTGAAGTACTTTGGTCAAAGAAAAGAAAAAGTGCTCGGATGCATGGAGGAAAATAGTTTGTTACTGTCGCGCTGACAAAAAAAGTTGTTGTCCTTGCAAAATATTCACTTCAGATGTATATTTGCTAACGCGTCAACAACAAAATTTAGTCGTGTCAATCATTTTTCTTACTTCTTCCACAAATTCTTTTTTGTAGGCAATTCCACAGACCAGTTTTTTATGCCAACAATTCTGTTTTTTCCGTATGATAAGTTGGTATTCTTTCAACCACAATCCCTTTCAGTGTATTCAATTTTGCTCATGGCATAAAGCAAAACTAAGACTACATCCAAGAACATTCTTACAACCACATATTGGAGCCATTGACATGATGTTTTGGTTATTTCCGTTAAGAAAAATGACAAATTTTTCAATCATTTCCGCTTTGTAGGAGATGAAAATACTTTCCGCGCCTCCACTCTCCGGACTCTTCACCAGCTGATAACTCACAGCTACTTTTCCCCATCAACTTTTAATATAATCAATGTTATCTGAAAATTTCAAGCTTACGCTTTGATGACATTAGTATTTTCGAGACGGTATGTTTAAGACGTCATTCCATTCTTTACAGAAGAAATAATAAAAAATTTGAAATTTCGCTTTACGGAAATGTGTACCAAAATAATGTGACTAGCTGCTCTACCAACAAGCACTCTCATGCATATCCAATATTCACCTGAAATCATCTACTAGGGCATCAGTTATCTCTTTGATATCATCTTGAGTAATTGTTCCAGATGGAGCTATACTTTTGAAATGATAAAACAAATCAGCGTGTTCCAACAGTAATTCCTAAAAAAATACATTCGCGTATAAATTCATTTATATTTTCATTATCACAAATAACATATTATATATATATATTCCTCTCTTACCTGAAAATTATGTTTTGCTTTCTCAATAATCTCCTTTTGATGTTGATCGTATATTTCTTGACAATCGTGATGAGAAAGAGCTTCGAAGCATTCTCGTCCCATAAAAAGTACACGTACTTCCGATAAATGTTTTCCTGGTGTAACGTAACCAGTTTCTTCTAACAATTGTTTGAATTGTTTTTTCCATCTGAACGAGAAGAGAAGAACGTTCAACATAATGAAGAGTGAGAAAAAAAAAGAGTATTCCTGCTTTTTACCTCAAATAAATTAGTAAGCAATATAAAAATGAAAGAGAAGTTAAAGGCATTCGTTATTCCCTGCAAAAGTTACTAAATCTCAAATTTGTATCCTCATTTTTCAAATATAGATGAATAAAATTAAAAATTCGTAGCTGCATTTTCTTTGATCTTATATGCAACTCGTAATCTTCTTAAATAACTTAACTTCACAGGTGTATAATGAATGCCCTCAAGGTGATGTGAAAGCGATATTACCTTTTTGGAAGTCTGCACAAAGTAACGCCACCCAGAATAAAGCAAAGCATTAATAATGTAACACTACACTAACATGTGATTGTTTTTTGTTTTTTTTTTTTTAATTGTTTCGAGATAGAATGTAAGATAGATGACAATAGCATATCGAAATTTCAATTCCACTCACTCTAATCGTCTTTGTTCTTGCTGCAAAGCATTTATATGATTTTTAAAAACAGTTTCCGCGTCGGGAGTTTCCAAAACATCGTACGGAATTTTAGTAGTATTATTCTCCCCGAAATCGTAATCTATCCAAGGAATATCTTCGGGACATTCGTAAAAATATTGATGAAAATCAGGATGTTCTTTAATATACTGTTGCACCACCGACCATTCCCTAGGAAAAATCACAAAATATAAGAAAATAATGCTTCCGGTATTCGAATTTACAAACCAACTTACTCGTTGATTAAATTTGATATATCTGGACATATCTCGTGAAGAATATCCGGCAACATATCCAAATAACCTTGAATCTTCTTAGCTACTTGTTCGTCTTTCAATTTCTTAATATGTCTTCTGAACAGTCTCTGCGTGGCATCGATGCCAAATAGTTCGACGAACGTTGTAAATTCTTTGTGTTGTGCCAATTTCTTGGAAGCTTGTGACCATAAAGCTCGATAATCGGTCACGTGTATTCTTATTAATCTCTGTAAAGATTCCGTAGATGCGTCCAATAATTCTTTCCTGCCCCTGGCTGCTTCGGAGAATGGTGTTATCTTACTACGAATTTTCGTTTTATCGATTAATTGAGCTAAAATCATAAAGGCTGAATCAATATTTATATTCTCATGAGCGGACGATTCGACCATCAATATGGATCCTTTGTATTCCTTCCTCATAATAAGTTTTTCGGCTTCCTTGACGTACAATTCATTAGCATCGTCATTTTTCGTGGTTACCAAAACTATAGGTTTTTTAGTTTTCATCAAATTGTTTAATATATTAGCCACAATTTCTATTTGTTTTTCCACTGATCTGTTCGGTACAACGCTAACATCAAACACACATAAAAATCCATCTATATTCAATTTGCCGTCTGGTAATACTTTTTGCTCGTATTCCTTTTCTATTCCCAATTGATTCTTACAGATGTACATGAGTTTTTCAGCGCTAGTGATTTTGATTGCCGCGCATCTCTTCGCGTATGGTTCCATTTTCCCACCTTTGAACGGTTGAAATGATGCATCGTCGATAAATTCTGTATGTTCTATCACTTGAAATTGATACTCGCTCCCATCTTCCGCGGTTTTCAATACTTCTCCCCAGTATAAAAAGTGATCGTTGTTGACTACGCGTCCACTAAAGTCGGACTGAAAGAAAATTCAAAGATCAAAATGATATCGACGGAGGTTAGGAATATGAATCTCTACCTGTGATAGGACAGAAATGTGATCCACGCTGTAATCGTCGCTCAGGGAACGCATGAATCTATTGCATAGACATGATTTTCCAACTCCAACTTGTCCCTTATCTTTCTCCGTGCCGGAGAGCCCCACCACAGCAACATTAATAGTCTTAACATTGTCGTTTTTTCTTGCCATTTTAAAGACAATGTGCTTTTACTCTCATAAACTTTCAAATGAATTTCTTTTCCCTTTATTTTAAAATTGAGCACGTTCAAGACATGTTTCAATATTTTTTATATGAAACTTTGGTCAATTTTTCATGCAAAGTTCCCCTTTGGTAACATTTTCCAAAAGTTTTTTCATTAGTTCTCAGCTGTTGGTGCTTTTCGAATCGTATAGGAAATCACATACTTATATGTCATCACAATATTGCACTTGAAATCAAAGTGTATGATATTATATACAATTGTGCATCATCGATATTGAATCCTTCCCAGAGTTTCATTTGTGCTTTGTTGATATTTGTACGGAAGATTATAGGACGATATTATGGTCTAATAACACAGATGATTTCATATAAATATGAAATATTATGTATAAGAATGCAAAGTATAACAAATATACAAGTGCTAACTTATTCCTTTTTGACTGAACAATGGCACTGGGTTGTGTATCTGAAACCGATAATGGATCTGTGAGTACGGAACATAATATATATAGACTGTAAAACTTATTAGTCTAATAACGCTAACGTACAGATATATTAATTAACAGGTTACATACAGTGAAGGGAGCAAAGAAGGTGAGCAATGCAAATGAACAAAATAATAAGAATGGTATTAATAATAATATTGATTTTTGAATGAAATATTGAATCAATTAATTATAATTAGCGATACATATACATTTTAATTATTCCATTTGAAGTTATTCGATATATAATGACAGTTACGGAATAGATCAATATGCATGTACACAACGGCGGTCAATTTTGATATGATATGAAAAAAGAATAAAGAGATTCGAGAGGAAGCGTTAAAGCGCACCGATAAATGAGAAAATGGTAAGCCGATAGAAGAATATCGTAAAATTGGGAATCGTAAGTCCTAGAAAATGTAAAAATGATGCTACCTGTGTGCTACGAGAGAGAGAGATGTGCGAGGATATTCCTTTCGGTGACTAATGTGCTACAATAGCAGAGCACGTCGCAAAACATTTTTCTTCCCCAATGTTCGGAAAAATCGTACAAAAAGATTTCACTCTATCACTTTTTACTTCCTCTTCTCCCGAGACTTCACTACTATTTTCCCTTACTATTATTATATACACTACTACTCCAAAAAGTGCTTTCTTGCGAGAACTTGTCTCGACGAGTGCGCTAAATTCCGAGTATATGTAAATAACTTCACGTCAAACATCGAATATCGCCCCGTAAAGGAGCCATCTTAGTGGGTGGGCACACAATTCATGTTTTTAGCTCGATTCGTCGCAACCCAGGCCCGTATCAATACATTTTTCTGTTATGTATACCTTTGGAGCAGCACATTGAAGACCCGGAGATCGAATTTTACCGCTTCGTTCGTTGATTTCAACGACCACGACGACAGGTTGTAGAATAAATAAGCTGCAAAGTCTTCGTGCGATATAATTACGATTGCAAGAAGATGACATTTTAATCCGAGAAAAGTATTAGGTAATATTAGTTTCTTCGAAAACTTATTATTGATTGGTAATCAAAGTTCGGGGTACATTATGTTACAATTTCATCACTGTCCATAGGGAAAAAGCGCGCTCTATCGTTGACTGATCATACTTTTTAGACACTGTTGTGCGTATACGGCAAAATAATAATGCTTTCTGCTATTAGTAGCACTTGTAGAATCGAAAATGGCTGACAGTGGGGACGGTCCAACCAACAATTCTTTAAATAAAGAAGCTAGAAATACTACTCACGTGAAATCTGAAAATCACGTTACCGATGGACCAGTCACCGATCCAGCTTCCAGTAATAAGGTCAATAATTATGATTTATCCTCGATAACATCCCGTCAAAGTTTCATATTTTGTTATATATATTTTTTTTTTATTCTATTTCAATGTATATTGGTCTGTCAATTCGCAATTTTCGAACAAGAATTTTATCAATTTCGATCTACATATTCAACTTGAATGCTATCGAATCCAAATCTCAAATACATGTTTTTCAATTGAAATTACATTGAAATTCTGATTGTTGGTATTGAATGGAGCATACTTGTATGCCAATATATATGTATATATACATATACATTGTTATTATTTTCCTTCACCCTGATACCTTTTTTTCATTTTCCTTTTTTGACTTTTAACAATTCAACATTTTCAATTTTTTTTTCCTTCACATTTTGTATCGCAAAGACATTGCGCTCTTCTTTTTCTCTTTTTCATTTCACACTCATAGTTTCCCATTATGTAATCCAACGCATGTGATACTAATTAATGTACAGATGTACATGCACGTTGCACTAATTATCGAATTGAGTTAGTTTAAAATATTCTTCTTCGAAGTTACATTACGAATTCAAAGAATTTTCCAACTCTATCTGTGAGTTTGTCAGATTGGAATCAAACATTTTGTATATTCATAATCGTTGGATAGATATTTATTTACATCGACTATAACCTAATCTATACACGTTTGTTTAAATTGCATAATATTTTCAATATCTGGATTAATCGAATACAACAGATGTGACCCCTTTGCAACATAACTTTGTTGTTATTATGAATTAAAATTGTTGTGCCCTAAACAATATCAACAACTTTTCATTCATTATTTTATACCATTTTGAAATTCAAAATTTAGGAACGTTTTTAAATTGCAATTGACAGAACAATATAAAAAAAATTTTAATTGAATGTTTCAGTTGAATTTTACAGTATCGATAACCATGTTACACAGACGATACACTGTTTTCTCATCTAAAGATACTTATGAATATATGAAAACGTCGAGCTGTTCAATGTGGACACTTTCAACAAACAATATATTTAATAAATTATGCTGGAATTGATCTAGCTTTTGAATAAACTGCTTCATTGAGCGTTGGATACCTTAATTCTCATTGATGCATCAAAACAAGAATTGTCTACAATTAAGTTTGAAGATTGCATCTATTGTAACAGACTTGAATTCTGTCTAATTGATTTACTTTATACAAAAACTAAATATTGAAGTTACTAAAATAATTGTACCAAAAAGACAATGAGAGAACTATAAATGTATAAAAACTACACATACAATCCTATTTTAAATGAATGAGAAGTAGAAGTAGATAACATCGAATAAAAATGAAAATTTACCAAATTATACACTTGTCATCGATCTTAAGAAAATTACGAACGTCTGAGAGATAAAAGATCTGAATTGTTTGCAGTTGCTATGAATAATTCCTTAGTCAATTGACATTCATGGTTCGCTCTTATTCGTGTGACAGAAATTTTCTAATCACGATTAATGATGCGTTATCAGTTGAACAGTACATTAAAACGACAGTCCAGTACTATTTTAAATTAATTTTGCCTAAGACTCAAAATTAGATCTAGCAAAATATTAGTGAAGTCTTATTCGAAATTGATATTTCGAATAAAGAGAGCTGGTACATTTTAGTTCTTATTAATCCAGTTACAAATTATTTTTTTATAATTTGAATCAATCATAGAAATTAATCAAAATTTTGACGAAAGAGAATTTAAATACAGAAGAAGATTTTAGAAGATGGTGACATTTTTATGAAGACTAAATCATAATTATGGAGATAGATAAAGAGCGAGAAATTATAATCAACCGTCAAACACAGGTGTTTTCTTTATGTTCGATATTCTTTAATGTATGTACATGATAGGAAAAGTAGAAGATTAAAAATGTAATAACAGATCCAAAGAGAATGAGAATTAACGTGTTTATATGAATCATATAAACTCGTTACATGCGTTGCTCGCAGAGAACGATAAAGAGATCACGAACATTGGGAAATTATTGTATCTACCAGCACATCAAAAACATCTTTATATCATTTCAATTTGGATGCTCTCTTTAACCGAATATAGTGTATCTCGAACATTGTATGTCGTTGAACTTTAAATCGGTTATCGAAACGAATTTTGAATCGAATGCAAAAATACTACAAGGTATATGCCTTCATTTTTCCATGTTTAACCAGTATTTGCCACTGAGAAGAATTGAATCTTGAATATTGTCTTCAAATTGGATGCACGAGCACTTGAATTGAAGATGATTGATTAGACTGTAGTTGAATTATTTCATAAAATGCGAAAAAGAACCTGTCGGTTACTTTGTTTTGGAATAAATTGTATGTTATAGCGAAATATTCAGCTGTGAAAGACCCATTGAAAGAATTTGTGTTTCGTTTGTATAAACGATTCCAACTCGAACACCATTAAATTGTTCATGAACAATCGATTTCCTACGTGTTCTCCACCTCGCAAAAATCTTAAAAAAAATAGAAAGAGACACTTTGTATCCTTGCCGTTCGAATTCCGTAGAAAAAATGGAGAAACTTTTTGTTCGGCTAGAATTGTGATAATAATGCAGTCATGCGGAGCAGAATCTTTCTCAACTTATAGTATGTGCTTCTTTTACAGACAACAGAAACGATTACTTTGAGTTTGTCAAGACTTCTCAAGGAATTCTTGAATGTTTCTCGTTATGATAATGAAAATGAATACATATGTTTTGAACAATTCATCATTGAAGGTTGATACAACCGTCGAAGATACTTGTTCTTTTTCAAATAATAAGTTTGATGAATCATTCCAAAACATAATTTTGTTTCGATTTTTTCCTTGATCGGGCAAATTAATTTGCAATTCTATTTCCGAATAGTATTGGGTATGGGAATAAGTTTCCGCCCTTTTCAAGCAAAGTTGATTTTTATTCAAACAATGGATTATTACATAATGTTATTCAAAGTATGCACCATTGGAAGCGACCACTTTTGCCCATCTTTCAGGCAGCATACGGATTCCTCGGAGAAAAAAAGCAGGTTCTTTTGACTCGATCCATTCATTGAGCCATTTTTTGACACTTTGGTAAGGAGTAAACCGCTCTCCAGTAAGGGCTGATTGCATAGATCGAAATAGATGATAATCCGAAGGCGCAATGTCTGGGGAATACGGCGGGTGGGGCAAGATTTCTCAATTCACTCCTTCCAAATATTTTTTAACAGGTTGAGCAACATGTGGCCTATCATGTGTACCGTCCCATTCCGGTCGTTTTTCTTTTAGAGCTCAATTCAAACGTATTAGCTGTAGTCTGTATTGTTGCTGACGGTTTGAGAAGTTCATAATAAATGACACCTTTCTGATCCCACCAGATGCACAACATAATCTTTGAAGCGTGGATATTTGTTTTCGGTGTCGATGGACCTGGTACACCTGGCAGCCCCCAACTTTTTCGACGCTTAGGATTATCGTAATAGATCCATTTTCCATCGCCAGTGACAATACGATGCAGAAAACTCTTTCTTTTCTGCCGTTCAAGAAGCATCTCGCACGTTACCAAACGTCTCTCGATATCTCTCTCCTTTAGTCGATGCGGCACCCAATTACCTGCTTTTTGGACCATTCCCATCTTGTGCAAGCGTTTACCGGCGGTCGACCTGTCAACACCCAACTCTTCAGACAACTCATCTAGGGTTCACGTCAAAATCGCCACTTTGGAATCGTCGAAACCACTCTTCACAAGTTGTATTAGACGGAGCGTGATCACCGTAAATATTGCACAGTACACGATACGTTTCAGCGACACTTTTCTTCGAAATAAAATAATAAAGCATAACTTCCTGCAAATGCTGTTTTGTCGGGACAAACATTGTCATTTTTGACACCAGATAAAAAATGATGTTTACGCTTGTAACAAATGTCAACTACCGCAATCGACACCTTACATATACACTTCCAATTCACAAGTATAGCACTTGAGTGAACTCAAAAATAGTATCAGCAGCAACACTTTTTCCAAGAGGGCGGAAACTTATTCCCATACCCAATACTTACATTCTTCTTTATAACTACGCAACCAAGTTCTCACCGCGTGATGGATGCATGTGTATCCTATTTTTTTCACTCATGGCATTGCTTTATAGCTCTTGATTAACATTCGATATCAGTTGCTACGTGCTTTGATTTACATACAACAAATCGTTATCAAGCTATCCGTACTTCAATGGGACGCTCTTCCCGAGCTCACATGACCCGGGGTATTCCCCAAAGCTCGCTATTGGAACCTCTTCTGTTCACTCTTTTACCCACTAACTTCAATAGAATATACTGATGATTCGTACATTAATTTCAAATTACACGTGGCACGTCGATGAATTGGTTATCTTTACATGAAATATGTACGTCAACTGTGGTGCAGGGTTGGCATCTGTGCGTCCAACCCAATTGGACTCAACCCTGTTGAAAATGAATCCTATTTGAAACCTATATAATTCATATATGAACATGAATCAAAACCATTTTATATATAGAGAATTTTTTTCAAGAATGAACCATATATGAATGATATAGGAGAGATCTAAGTTTTATCTAATTCATATATGAATTATATAAGCCCATATATGATTAATTTTTACTAGGGAATGGGTTTTCTCGAGGTGGTACGGGTTAAAAACAACCCTTGAAAACCCACTCAAACCTCCAAATAGCCCCGAAGCACAGTGGGGCCAAATGGGAAAAAGTCTGAGGATTCTGGGATCGTTGAATCAGAATCCGCTGTAAAAGTCTCGAAATTCGGAATGGCGGATCCAATATGGTGGACAAAAATTTGAAAATTCAGCGGATTATCCTTCAAGCTCGATAACCAGGAGTTCTTAGGCTCGCTGATTACGGAATCCGGAATCCAAATTTGAAAACAAACTGGTAAATCCAATATGGCAGACTTGAATAAAAAATTTGCATGATATTTTACAAGAAGCATGTGATAAGAGGATGTAAGAAGTCTAGGTCAGCCCTATGCCACTCCAGTACAAAACCTATCTCGAAAAGAGGTTACTTATTGTCGTTGACACTAGACCCGAACCAGGTGGCGCTTCATGTTCAGTGGGTACGAAGCGAAATAAACATAGATGCGAACTTAACCTTTCAAGTGAGAATATAGTAACTTCAAGAATATTATACGTGTTAAACAAAATAGGAAGAATAATTTGAATGATTTATTGGAACAATATCATCACTGCTTGAAAATATTGATCGAAATAATTTTTTATTGAGGTTATGTTATGAGCTCTAACCCAATCCCTGCGTACCCACTCTCTAAAATTCTTAGAGTGAGATTTCACTCTTTAGGCAGCCAGAAGTGAGCCTGTCGAAATTTTGAGCGAAATTTCCACTCTTTCAGAGTGATAATCTAAGGTTTGAGGTTAGAAACTCACGGTCACTCCAATTCTAGAGTGACTTTTTCACTCCAAAAGAGTGACACTTCACTCGAAACGAGTGAAAATTCCACTCGAAGGGGACTGGCTCACTTCTGAGGCTTAGTGGAGTGGAATGGATGATTTTTCACTCTGTCAGATTTAGAGAGCAGTGTACTATTAGCGACGTCTCGCGGTGAAAGACAATAAAAGTCCTACTTTAACCCTTACGAGGTAACGTCGGGTCACTCATGATTTTTCAAAATCTTCTCCTCTTGCTAATTTGAAGAGAAGAGTAAGCAGACTATACCCTAAGTAATTGTACACTAAGAGGCTATAAGCTCCCCAAGTGTCATCACTTTAGCTCGTAAACAGCATTCATAGGAGCCGATCGTAGGAGCTATCCAAAATGACGTTACCTCGTAAGGATTAAAGTGGCAGCGACATAGAGCTGGTCTGGGTTATTCAACTCGTCCTCCATTTTGCGATTATATTTTGATGTATTTCAGACGGCAGCATAGAGAAAGTCGACCTGAGTGCGAGGAAGAAATAAGCATACAGGGAGAAAAAAATCTAGGAACTAGCGCATGAGCGCCGATGACGTATCAATCACAAGTCTCTAAATCTGGAAGAGTGAAAAATCGCCCGTTTCACTCCACCAAGTGTCAGAAGTGAGCCTGTCCGCTTCGAGTGGGATTTTCACTCGTTTCGAGTGACCTCTCACTCTTTTAGAGTGAAAAATTCACTCTAACATCGGAGTGGTTGTGAGTTTCTCACCTCAAACCTTAGAATATCACTCTAAAAGAGTGGAAATTTCACTCGAAAATTCGACTGGCTCACTTCTGGCTGGCTAAAGAGTGAAATCTCACTCCATAGATTTTAGAGAGAAGAAGTTTCGCCAGTTGATTCCGTGGATCTCCTTGGAATGAGAATATGAACCTATGCACTTATCGCATTGCCGCATAGGATGAGCGGATAGGTTCATGCTTTTATTTCAAGAATGTCTTCTTGCGATTGATATGTGATCGGTGCTCATGCGTTAGTTCCTAGATTTTTTTCTCCGTGTAGAGATATCTTTGACTATATAAGCAGAGAGAAGATGAAAGCGCTCACGGGCACCTATGCGCCGCTAGTAAAAGTTCCACTGGCCTCCTGGCGGTTGGACCATGGAAGTAGACGCACAGCGATTTTATTTTTTAATAACCAAAAATTACGCATTTCTTTTGAATACTTTTCAATACGTACTAAATCAAAATTTAATCACGTACCGATACTGAATGGATATGATTCTTTATTATCATGAGTTGAAAAAGGAAAAAATGAAAGATGGGGTCGGTGGGTCTGTTTCACGTGATCCACTTGCTAGCAATGGAACCCTGGCCGTGAGCGCTCTCATCAGTGATGCCAGGAAAGACGGTGTGGACCGAAAAATCAGCCCATCTACCGCGCACACAATGAAACTTTCGTATACATGTGAGTCACACGTATACGAACGTGTTATTGTGTGAACAATGGAGGGGCTGATTTTTCGGTCCGCACCGTTTTTCCTGGCATCACTGGCTCTCATCTTCTCTCTGATATAAGTATGGACTGCTAGTTGCTAACTTCAGATCTGTAGCCAATATTGAAACTGCGCTAGCAGCGCATCCACTAACAACAAACTAAAATTGACAGATCAGCTGTGCATTGTGTTGTCTTTTGAAATACAATCTAACCTATGAGTTGTAAACAGATGAAATTTCTTACTGAAAACTTCTAATTTGTTGCTCTCAACGATGATTCCAATTTTTACATTCAATATATCAAATGTTGATGAATTGGAACCTCAATCTTTTCCGAATCATTGGATTTTTCACGATTCTTTATTGCACATTTTGAATTCCCGCGTTTTTGGTTATTGGGGTGGAGCTTAAATATCGAAAAATATTGTTCAATGTTGGATACACGTTTCTCACAGGGTTTATATGGGAAAAGTGGAGGTACCAGCAGTCCATACTTATATAATCAAAGAGAGATATAAGAATAGAGGAAGAAAGTCAGGCGAAATCTGTAAGTGGAAAAGTAACATCGGATACTCTCTAAAATTTTTAGAGTGAGATTTCACGCTTCAGCCAGCCACGAGTGAACTTGTCGAAATTTCCAGTGAAATTCCTATTCTTTTAGGGTGACAGTGAAAGTTTTGAAGTTGGAAACTCACAGCCACTCCAATTCTAGAGTGAATTTCTCACTCCAAAAGAGTGAAGATTCTCTCGAAACGAGGGAAAATCCCACTCGAAGCGGACTGGCTCACTTCTGAGACTTGGTGGAGTGAAACACGTGATTTTTCACTCTTTCGGATTCAGAGAGTGAGAGTGAGTGAGAGTGAGTGAGAGAGAGAGAGAGAGAGAGAGAGAGAGAGAGAGAGAGAAAGCAATACAGTAGTTTTGTGGCTAGCCAATCAGCGAAGTTGTCACAGAACCTCTCTATTCCTCTCCCTTTTTACACGGTGGTACAGTGGGTGGATTTAATCCGTTCCCTGCTACTTTTGATGAGTTGTGGAAAACTATGCCACAATTCACAAATTATTGATAAAAATTAAATTTCAAATACCTGAACACTTGAGGAATGATTCATGCTGATCGATGAGACCGTTCGAAAGTTTCCAAATCAAATATTATGGTTACAATCGGAATTTAATTCTGGGTGTTCTTAAGTTGATGAAAGTTGCAGGGAACGGATCAAATCCACCGACTGTACACGTTTTCGGCCAATTCTCCTCTTCTATTCTTATATCTCTATGAAAACAAGATAGATAAGCATCCTTTTACATCGTGCCCCTATTCTATTACCGGATGGAATGAAATACCCTATCATCCCCCGTTGAAATTCGATACTTTTTCTCCATCCGATGCCCTACCAAAAATGATTCTAGCCATCTTATAGTTGATGTCAGACAACCGCGATAATCATTTTTACTAGGGTAGTAATGCAGTATTTTTCCGGAACAAAACTTTCTTTTTCTTTCAAACACGATCTTTCATGATTCATTTTATTTTTCTCGGAAATTTTCAAATTCTTAAGAATCCATGGAGAGAACACTTCTTCGTTCGTTTTGTTTAAACAATATTCCTTGGCAATTCAAATTGTCGACTCTCAAAACAGACTGCTTAAACTACGTCCATGGATTTTTGCGAATTTCTTTGAATATATCAAAATAGTTGAAAATACACAGGATATGAAATTGGTCCATGGTTACTATTGGTAGGTGCTAAAAAGACGTTACTATACGAGGATTATTGTTCTTTGTGTTGATATTAGATAATAGTTAATTAGTTGATAATAGATTATCACTGACCCGAAACGTCATTTCTTCAAGAGTGCAATGTTTAGAATTGAAAAATTCCAAAGTTACAATGTACCGAATTATTATATGAAGTTTTCAATCCATAGGAGTCAATTTTCATTCTCTTGGAGTGAGGATTTAACTCTTAAAAGAAGGTGAAATTTTACTCTCTCTAAGAGTGAACTTTTTACCTCAAGGAATTCAGAGAGCATTTTTCACGATTTTCCATTTGAGGAGTGATATTTCACCTCCAAGGCGAGTTTTATTTGATTCAAATAAAAATGAAATACCTCATAGGACTATATTCCCAATTATCATGCAATTACTGGATGGGTGAAGAATTGTTAACAATATGGAACAGCTTTTTCCCAATAAACACCGAAGTTCTTAAAGACATCTACAAGATATCTTTAGGAAAACATGTTCTTCATTACATACATCGAAAAGATGTATTTTAGATATCTAAATGACGTTACAAAAGAGATACCTTCAAGATATATCGAAATGATATCTTCTCTTAGATATCTTCAAGAAATGTCAGAAACATGTCTTCAAGGTGCTTCTGAAAGACATCTTTTAGATGTCAAATCAGCATAGTCTAAAAAACATCTTGAAAGAGCTTCTGAATGATATCTGTCACACATGTGGAAAATTGTCTCAATAGCAAGGACAAAGGTCACACTATGTTCCTTTTTCTGGTCTCTCCAATAAACACAAATCGAAAAAGCTTCTTTTTAGAACTCTAAGAGCTGACCAATGTCCAAGATGTCTTTAAGCTTGCTTTTGTTTTAAAGCGGTCTTTAAGACAAAAGCAAGCTTAAAGATATCTTTCGATTGAACATTGGTCAGTTCTTTGAATTCTAAAAAGAGGCTTTTTCCGTTTGTGTTTACTGGGTCATTAGTGACCCTTTTGTGCTGTCTGGGCTGTCTCGAACCTATCTTGGAAAAATCTAAAACGTCTTTTAAGGGGTTACTAACGGTTACCATCAGAGCACATTGGTTAGAAAAAGACAAACCTATATGAAAGAAAGAGAGGTTTGATACCGTCACGAGGATCTCCTTAAAAGAATCAAAAACATATCTTTTGCTTGTTGAAATTTGTTGCATAATCTTTTGGATGTCCAAAAGATATCTTCACGGAAGTATTCCAAGACATCTTTTAGATACTAATAGATATCTTTGTTTTTTTTGGCTCCCAGACAGCACAAATTTTTGACTGTCTCAAAGATTTCCACTGGATGCCATGAAGATGTCTTATGCAACAATTTTCACTGTCTTTAAGATTTTTGATTGAGAAATCTAAAAGATGTCTTCAGATCTCTTTCAGACGTCTTTTGGATTACTTACTGAAGATATCTTGAAGACAGTGAAAACTGTTACATAAGAAATCTTTAGGATATCCAGTGGATATCTTTTGTAGACAATGACAACTTTTTGCTGGTTTAGGTTGTTAATATTGAAGAGGTTGTAGAAATGGATTTGATATTCTTGAAGTTTAAATCGTTTACAGAAACGAAATGGAAATTCAAACTCACAAAATATGATGAATTGTTGATTTTCATCTTCTCGAATCAACTCCTTGCAACTGAAAACATCGTTTAAAGAATGTCTTACAAGAATTTGGATCTTCAACCACTGAGTATTTCGTTATTTGATTACCAATTCGTTTCAATAACCGATTCAAACTTCAGCAACGTTGGAAATTGTTGGTTTTACTACGACATCCCTCCAATGATTTCTACTAAAATGTGATATTTCATGAAATATTGAAATACCTACTGAAAATTAACACTCAAAAATATTCCGCCCATTTCGTAAGAATTAATAACGATTTGAAACCGTCTTCTTCGAATGTAGCAAGTATGCTTATAAGGCTGGTGAGCCATCATTTGAACTTCTTTTTTGTTGCTTCAGTTCAATTTAATTCGATTTTACCAAGAAAAAAAATGTTTTCGAAACAATAAGTGAATTACTATGTTCATAAATTCAAATATAAAGTTGAACAGCTCGACATTTTCGTGAATACGAGAATAAGAATTAGTTGAATAATTTATCATATATATATATATATATATAAACATATTAAGAGGGGAAATACACGTAAACGTACCGTTTTTTTACGAATTTATTACGAAAAATTGGCTGAGGATCTCGTATTGAAATAACGCACATCTTGAAATTTACGTTTCAAACTATCTTTATAATTTTGTTGAAGCAAAAATATTTCAAAATGGCGAAGCTACAGCTGTTAGAAGTTGGTCCCTCGTTTTTGTGGCGTGCAGCCTACAGGCCTCAATCTTCTTCTAAGATCTAAAAACCAAAATTCTATCGTTAGAATATGTCAAAACGCACAAGTTGACGGGGTCGAAACAAATGAAAATTCAGAAGCGTTTTGAAAAAAACATACTTTTGTTTTTAATCTAAAAATTGAAAAAACCCTAACAGCACATCCACCGACTTCCACGTCGCATCCCCGTGAACTCCACGTGGATAAATGGTGGACGTGGATAGAACGTGGATGAACGGAGATTCCACGCGGAGGCAACGTAGAGGCAACGTGGAAATGTCCGGTGCTGTACGGGAAGCAATGTGAATGCATTTTATTTTCTGTTTTCCTCTCCGTCAAGTTGTGCGTTTTAATATGCTTTAACGATAGAATTCTGGTTTTTTGATTTTAGATGAAAATTGTGGCCTGTAAGCTGCACAGCGCAAAAACGAGGTACCAACTCGTAGCTCCGCCATTTTGAAATATTTTTGTCTCAAAAAAATTGTCAAGATAGTTTTGAACGTATATTTCAAGATGTGCTTAATTTCATTATTTCATCTTTAACCAATGAATTGTAATAAATTCTCGAAAAAGGTACATTTGCTTGTATTTTCCCCCTTAAATCCAAAACATACCTTTCCTCTACAAATCAAATTCTCAATCCTCACCATTTATCCTGAAAGCATTATTTGAGAACACGATGATTGATCAACACATCCGATAATTGACTTCAAACAAACGGATAATATCTCATGATATTTTTGAAGAGCAATGTACATTTATGCTGTTTTTAATGGGATATCAAAATAAAACTGCATGTATGAATTTTATTACTCTCAACACGTTTATATGAAAAAGCTTATATTATTTTACATATAGAACATTATTTTCACTGTAGTCCGTAGGTTCGGTACCAATCACTTATTCATTATTCATAAAAGCCTATAGTACTTTGACCACTTCATAGATATAGCACAGCTGGCCATTCGATATTCACGTGAAATGAATCTCATACTTTTTTTTCCATAATTTTTTTTCTCACAATATCGTTGTTATTACAAACAAAATGGTACGATCAAAGAGAAAACTCAATTTAACGATATCCCTGTTTTTGGAGTCTCGTACCAAACTACGGACTGTACTGTGGAATTTTGTTTCATTGTTATCCTGATGAAAAAATGGTGGTTATTGTGATTTCAGAGCCTAGAGGCATCAAATAATGCCTTTCACGGCCCGAGAACAAAATTAGTAAGTAAGACCATTTGTGTATCGACCACAAAGTAAATTTGTAAATCCCGCCTTCAAGATGCGAATCCTTGCAATATTCATTTTATTATTGTTATTCTTACTGTTGTTATTATTATTATTATCGTTGTTATTATTGTGAGGATTGCTTTGATTCTTACGAAACTATTACTTCTATTACTACTCCTACTACTACTATTACTACTACTACTGCTATGATTACTACTAGTACTACTACTACTACTACTACTACTACTACTACTACTACTACTACTACTATTTGTAATGTTTATACTATTACATTCACTTTATATTACAAAAACACACTTGTATACTCATAACACACGCAAATTTTTTTTCTGTAAAATTTATATAAATTTGAATGAATGTTGATCGATAGATACCCAAGCAGCAACAGAATATCAAAGTATATACGAAATAGAAACGTTCGTAGAATGTACGAATGAGATACGAAGAACATATAATGAACGTTCATGGAATGTTCGAATGAGACTGTTTCAAATATACTTAGAACGTACATAGTACATTCGAAATGTACGATATTCATTCAATCGACGTTCAATTAACGTGCCGTCGTATATTCGATTATATACGTTCGATGAATATGCATAGCACCTATGAAACAGTCTCATTCGAATGTGCATAGAACATATTTCGAATATTCGAAGAACATTCATAGTATATTCTGATGCTACTTGGGTATTGATTTTTATATTTCTCACACCGAATGAGAATTTATGAATGTTTCACAGAATTATTGTGAATTTTCACATTCGAAAGTGTGACAAACAGATGTTGTGACATTGAAAAACAATACTGTAATAATTTCCTCACATTTCTCTCACATTCCTTCAAATTCAGTATCACAGCAAATTCGAAATCATTATACAAAATTCGGTCACTACGCTGTACCGTAGAGAATTGGAGAAAAAAACGACATTTCGGCCGATCAGAAACATTTTATGTATGTATTATTCTGGAAATACTAAATCTATTTAATAATATTTACATTAATTACCACGACCCATTCATATTAATACATTATCCATGCAGCAAAAAATCAAGTAGTTTCATTCGCACCCTTTTTTTTGTAGCTCTCCTCAGTTCATTGGCATTCATGTAATTAGTCGAGAAAAACCAAAAAATACACACATACACACACACACACACACACACACATACACGCACTCATTTGTCACAATTCATCCTAAGAAGATACCTTTTTTATTCGCAGGAATCCAAGTCTGGGGCTCTAAAAAAATCAAGCAGATATCGCAGCCGTTCCTTATCTGCCAGCAGCACGGATAGTTATAGCTCTGGTGAGAAGCTGTTTTCATAGTTTTATCCTGAATGAATCTTTGTTCCTACACTGAAAAAAAAATTTATTCCAGTCAAATAAATATTTATTTGTCCTGTACCAAAGAAATATTTATTAGAATTAACAAAATATTCTTTGGGACCAAAATAATTTATTTGAATTAAATAGATGGTTTTAATCGTTTATTTGATTCCAATAAATTATTTTGGTTCCAAAGAATATTTTGTTAATTCTAATGAATATTTCTTTGGTACAGGACAAATAAATATTTATTTGACTGGAATAAATTTTTTTTTCAGTGTAAATATTTATCTTTAAATTAACCACCGTGGATAATGAGAGTTGTGATTCTTCTACAGTGTACGGTTGTCTGTTTCTAATTATGTGAAATTTCTTTTTTCACAATATTGTTTTTTCATTTATCAATATCAAATTACCAGAGATCGATATCGTGTGTCCAATTATGCATCCTCTGAGGTGTTTAAGGCACAATTGGTCCTCGGTAAAACAAAAATGTTAATTCTAGTGATAATCCACCGCGGAAAATAAGACTGTTATCCGATTAAACGTTTCGTGAAAAAAATGTCAACTTGGTTGGCAAGTTTCTAAAGGTACTCCAGTTGACGTGTGATAGGGAATTCCCTGTGAGTGAAAAGTTTCCGGTAAGACTTCAGAGTGGTAGATGAGCAAGCTTTTTCATACCCCAACGATGAACCGATGTGACGTCCCATCAGAGTTCCAAACGGATTATATAAGAAGACAAATGGATGCTACAAAGTCTCTTATAATGTCTTGAGAATCGAATGATACCGTTTGGGAGAATTTTTGAAGGTAATTGAAGAAATTCTGCAACTTTTTGATGAATCGTACATTTTTCTTCGTGAGTTTTTTATGGATGTTACAGCTGTGATTGAAAATAATCCGTTACATGAGTGGAAAATGTAATTCATTTCTATTTACAGATATTGGATATTGAAAGAAGGATTCAAGAAATTGGTTTCTGGAATGCTTTATATCGAAACAATAAAGTATCTGCTCACATTCACGTTGATCTACTCACTTTTCAATAAATTCGGCCAGGCGCGGATAAGGCCTGCTGGGGGCTCTTCTAGGGCGAGCAATAGGAGGAGGGGTCCCTTTCTTCATTAAAAAAATAATTGATTTTAAGCATTGACTGAACCTGGTGGTCTGTGGGATAATCAACCTTTGAATTTGGCACAAAATGCCCACAGCACCGGCGCTGAATTTCTGAAAAAGGAAATTGATTCAAAGTGGATGAGCAGGAATTGAATCCGTAAGATCTTTGGAGAAACTGTGCTTTAGGACCGTCCATGTATTACGTAACGCATTGTTCTCACATTTTCACTACCCCCTCCCCACTACGTAACATGTCCATAACACTGCATCCCTCTCCCCTCCACTACCGGTACATAACAATTGAATTTCCTAATAGTCTTGAATATCCTATGAATAAGAAATAAAACTGTTCAATTAAATCAATTATTCCATCAATTTATCCCAGTTTGTATTCAATTATTTACTTAGTCTTGAATCATTTACATAAAGAATGCTTGGAAATTCGTTTTCAAATCTCATGGATATTTTATGATTTGAATTTTATTTGGATATTAATCAATGTTCAATACACATTTACAACATACTCAAATATGAATTTAATATCAATATCCTTCAAGATTATTTCGAATGACAGGTGTTTTACATTATATTTACCTGGTATTTCGGGTGAGGATGTTGGTTGAGAGAATGACTAGAATTATCATTATTTTGTATATTCAATATATTACAATGAGACAATGCTAATTCTTCAGTATCAGGTGCAGGAAGAGAATGATCACAGTCTTGTGATATTTTGGTTTTATTTATTAAACATTCCAATCAAACAATTTTCTCATTTACAAATAGTTTCGGGCCAACGCTGCTTTGAGCTAACTCACACAGCACAGGAGTTTAGAAAGAATTCTTGAAAATTCACATTGAATTCTTCCAACCCCAATTGAGTTCTTTATTGACTCTTTGTGAACTGGTGTGCTGTATGGGAACACTTCTTCGGGATAATCGCAGTCTATCTAATACTTCACGGTAGAGTATCATAATATGACTGCGTATAATACCGAATGATCATAACTCTGAATCTTATAATCCCGAATCGTCATAATCTTGAATGTGCATACATGGAAAAAAATTACGTTTGAAAATATATGAATTTTGCTTATTTTTTCTAGTGAACTAAAAACAAGAAGGTTTGTGGAATGAATTTTTATATGAAAATAAGGAAGATTACGAATATTGTAAAAAAAGTACCCGCAAAGCACCACAGTTCGGAAACAATCCTTAATGCATTCAGTTTGAATTTTTATAGTTCAAAATGAATTTATCATGAACTCTTTCGGAACTGTGGTGCTGTGTGGTTAATGGAGAGGATTCAAATCTTAAACGCTGAATATCCAAATTTTATTATACGCTTTATGGAATTTTGCGCACAGGACTAGAAAAGAAACATATTTTCGGCTGTTACGTACCGTTGCTCTAGACCCCCCCCCCTCCCCCGATGTAACAACTCCCCCAAATAGTGTTACGTAATATATGGATGCTCCCTTTGAAACAATCGCCCATGCGAACACGAGTGGATTCAAAGATAGACGATTATTAAGTGAAATTTGAGAAATATTTTGTCAAAGAATCCACCGAAAATTTATCCCCAAAAGACTGTGGTGAACAAAAAGTCTCTGGCAACACCATGAAAACTTGAGGATGACAAATTGAAAACACTCGTATCATGAAGAAGTCTATCACAAGTCCCGGAGAAGTCAAAGATATGAGACCACCGATGATATTCCTAGATACTTTATGGATATTGATGAACTCATTCTGTCCTATACATATACAAAGCATCTTCATACTTTATCATCGCTTTTAAAACTAAACGTTGAAACTTTTATTGGGGGCGCAACTAAGTTCTCGCTGTTTTTTTTTTGTGAAAATGCAACTTGCACAGAGAAAAATTTGGGGTAGCAGATACAGCAATTGCAATAAATTTGACAAAATCCACTTGTAAATATAGGGATAGCATTTCTGCGGTGGAAATTCTACATCTCTTTTGCTGTAAATTGGAAACATCGCAATTCTATCGCAATCTGATGTAATTTTAACATACGCACTTCATAACTATTACATATATCAAATGTAAATTCTATTGTCGTAATGAATGAAATATAAACAGTATGACAAGCGATATTTACTTCGAACTTATGAAATTTGTACATCAGTCTGATGTAAAATACATGTTAGGATTTTTGAATAAAATTTAAATCGCTCATTTATATATTTTATCCATACGCGAGAACTACGATAATGACTACAACAATTTTTGTTAATTTTCCAAAAGCCACGAAGATGGAAATAACATTTAAGTGATCAAAATCTTACATTTTTTGCGCCGCATTTCCATGGATTTTCACTGACAGTTGAAATAAAAAAAAATTGCATCTTCCCAATTAATTCTTGCTGTTGTGTTTTTTGTTGAATTTACAATGAGACAATGATTTTTGAGCAGTGAAATGAACTTTAATCACTCAGCCTGAATTCATTACCTGCACATACATCTTACAGCTTACATCTTACATATTACATATTACATATTACAATAAGATACAATACAATGTTATGTCGCTTTATTCTATTATTACCACTAACCATACGCTATGAGTGGAGATTCAAGTTTTTAATATATATCAAATGTAGGAACAAACTGATACTCGCGGAAAACTGTTGAAACTGTTTGCGCCATCTTTGTGACGCGATTTTAATAATTTTGAACCGAAAGGAGTGTTACAACGCTTCTCAGTAGTATTACCAACACAGGCGAGTAGTTTTTGCAGAAGCAATTATCGTTAAATACACATCAGATTGCGGTAACTGTATATTCGAGAATGAGAATAAAATTCCTGGGAAATAAATCAGATTATCATTCAAAAAAGTATAGGTAACATCAGCAACTGTACTTGTTGAATGTACATTAGATTGCTGTAGAATTGAATAAGTGGAAATGTGGTTGAGCATGCCTTATGGCATCACGTTCGTGAAAAGTAGATTCAGTCGAGTGTGATGGAAAATTTACATTGTTCGGGGTCAATAATATCATGATAAGTATATTTTTGGATTGGCGTAATTTTTATAATCTTCCAAAGCAATGATCATATATGTATCATGTGAGTTTCATCAAAATTAATGTAGAAATTACATTTGAAGGTTCTTCTATGCACTGATGTTAAAGTTACGTTATGATTTTTCTCCGTGTGATTGTGAAAAAATGGTTACAAATGAATCATTCAAAGTATTGCCCATTTTTCTGGCAGAGCTCGAATACCGTTACGATAAAAGTGTCCGTCTTTTGAGGCTATCCACGAATCAAGCCATTTTTTGATGTTTTCATATGAGCGGAACTGCTGATCAGCCAGACCATGTGCCATCGAACGGAACAAGTAATAATCAGACGGCGCAATATCTGGGGAATATGGCGGATGGGGTAGGACTTCCCATTTGAGCGTTCCCACGTAGGTTTTAACGGGTGTAGCAACACGAGGCCGAGCGTTGTTATGCAGTAAAATCACTTTGTCGTGCCTCTGCTCGTATTGTGGCAGTTTTTCGCGCAGTGCTCGGCTCAGTCGCATCCATGAAGTTCGACACCATTTCCCAGTGGTGGTTTCGTTCGGTTTCAACAACTCGTAACAAATAACACCGACCTGGTCCCATCAAATACACAGCACAACCTTCGCAGCGTCAATATTTGATCGAGCCGATGACGTAGAAGCATGACCGGGCAGTCCCCGTGACTTTCTTTTCTTTGGGTTGCTGTAATGAATCCATTTGACATCACCCGTCACGATGCGATGAAGAAAACCTTCCCTTTTTTGCCACTGGAGCAGTTGTTCATGGGTGGAAAAATGACGCTCCGCGTCCCTTGGCTTCAACTCATGAGGAACCCAAGTTCCTTGCTTTTGAATCATTCCCAATGCATGCAATCGCTTGGGAATGGCGTGGCGGGTAACTCCTAATGCCGAGGCAAGCTGTTGTTGCGTTTGGCACGGATCCTCATCGAGCAATGCCTCCATTTCAGCGTCCGGATGTTGTTGGCTTTCCTTCACGCGGACGGTCGTCAACATCGAAATCACCGTCTTTGAAGCGACGAAGCCAATCACGGCAAGTCGTTTCACTTAGAGCAGTATCTCCGTAAACTTTTTGGAGCTCTCGATGCGCTTCAGCCGCCGTTTGCTTCGAATGAAATAAGAAAATCAACACTTCCCGCAAATGACGATTATTTGGCACAGAATTGGCAGACATGTCCACACAATCAAAAGTATATGACGCCAAAACAAAATCACTAACGCATCAACGCAGTTTGTTTACCATTTGTCTAAGCTTGGTTCATGACGTTTTGGATATGTCAAAATCGACCAGCACTTACTGCTGGAATCATCTATTGAAAAACAGCGAGAACTTAGTTGCGCACCTAATAATATAAAAAAAAGCAAAAAATAAGAAGTACAGCCCTGGTAAAAATAAAAGCAAGAGAAAGAGTAAACGAAGTTTATACTGGAGCGTAAAAGAAATGTTAAACGTAAAAAGTATACGGAGCTTGAATGAAAAGGATATAAAGAGTATGTGACACAGGAATGTAAATCAGGTGGAAAATAAAAGATGCAGAACTTTCGGAAGATAATTAGGTGGGTTGGACCTTCAGAAGTTATTTGCTTACGTTACACGGAAAGAAGAAAACAACACTGGTTACTGTCCATAACAGCAATCAGTTGAAAAACAAATGAAAACACGCTAGGATGATAGATTTTAGCGCGATCACAGTGATGTGTACTGCAGTGAAATTCGTCAATGCTGCTTGGACATTAACGGTTACTGGGAGACGCAGTAATGAACGGCGTGAATTTGATTTTTTTTCAATGAATTACTGCGATTCGCAGTAACCATTGCTGTTTTCTTTTTTCCGTGTACATACTAAGTTTTTTACTATCAGAACGACACTCTCTATCGGGGTTGAACACATATGAACCGTGAAGCAAAAACATTTTTTTGACCTATCGCCAACTATAAAATCTCAGTTTTTTGACGTTTTTTGTACATTCCAACCATACCAGCTTCTGGCCCTATAGATTATTAGTGACCTAACCACCCTCACGAGCAGAATTGCTAAATCTACGGATTTTTCTCATAAATCTACGTATCAAAAAACATCAATAACTAAACGCTGCTGACGAGTACCTTGCGTGACTAATCATCACTCATCAGAGAGTGATTTAATATGGACCTTTCAATAAGAGAATAAAACAGTGTCGCGGGAAAGTGTAAAGATAGTTATATTTTGGAGTTTTCCAATTTTTTTCTCACAAATACTACTGGTGGAGTGAAACCACCACCAGTAACCGATTGCTCGACTTTGTTGATACCCATACAAGGGAATCTTTCGAAATAGCTGATCTAGGTGTTCCAATATCTATTTCGACCCTTCCCAGGTGGAAGACTATGCGCTGTCTGATGCAAACTCAAGAAGTCAAGTTCAAGTTTAGCGCCGCTATTTTGTTTGGTTTTTCACAACAATATTTTCCTTGTACGCTGTAAAAGATATTTGTATTAATTTCAATACAAAAGTTCAAAAGCAATTAACATATTCCTGTATTGAATCTCCCACGCTTTTATTGAAAGTCAATCATAATATTATCTTGAAATGGTTTTCATATAAGAATCGTTTTAAATTCTCATAAAATCTGTGGTGAACTTGATACAGAAAAGTGTATGGAATTCACAAATTTTTTTTCAACAGTGTGTTTTTCAATTCACTAAATACTCCCACTTTTTTGTAGTAAAATCCTAAGTATGAGTACTGTTCACACGGGGTTTCCCTTTTAACGTGCTCAGTGGAAAGGTTCCGAAATCAAACTGGTGCGCCATATCTTCACGCGAAGGTGTTATTTCATTTTCCCTTCTTCGAAATAAAGTATATATCGATCTCTGGTATTCATTTCATCTCTTAAGATATATTTCTTTTCATTTATTTTTATTTTTAATAGTGTGCGTCTTGATGTACTAATTCAATCTATTTTTCGACATTTCGTTGTATCTTAGCATCTTATACAGGAAGTTCATCGGACGAAGACGATGTATCCCCGCGTGAAAAAATACAAAACACCGATAAAGGTTTCACTGATTTTTGTGTACGGAACATTAACCAGCACGCTTTTGGGCGCAGAGAAATTGAGATTGCGGAGCAGGAAATGCCGGGAATTATGGCCCTTCGTAAACGAGCTAGCGACGATAAGGTGATATTTTTTATAATATTTTTTTATTTCTTCTTTTTTTGTGAATTGTAAAAAGTTGATCAATTTTTATAAAAATCTATGAACGCCCTTTGGGAAGAAGCTTCTCCCTGCAAGAATGATATTCAAAGCTATTGCATTTTCACCCAAGAAAAGTATGTCGTGTAGAAGCCAATTTATTCGAGACGTCAAATTAGACCTGCAAATTTCGCAGGTGGTGGTTCTAATAACCTCATTTAAAGATATAAAAAAAACTACTCCGCGGAGTGTTTTTAATTAGGGTAAGGTTGGGTAATATGCCACCTCGGGTAATATGCCACTTTTCGATAATTTCATGTTCAATACACGGATATTTTTTAGGAATACGATGATTTGTTCATTTTAGTGCTTGCATCCATATGACAACAGTTATTTGTTTGCATGTCTTTGTTTATTCGAGAAATTGACGTAAGTTGAAAACACAATGTCTTCATGGAATTTTATGCTGTAACTCAAAAGTGAATTTTTCGTTAATGTTTATTAATTTATAATTGAAAGATGAATGATGATAAAATATTCCATCTAACAAATATTATAATTCCACAAACCATAAAGAATATTATTAATGGCGTAGAAAAATTCCTAATCATGATTTTTTTTGTGTATAGGGGTTAAATGCCAGTTTTCAATTTTGGTAATATGCCACTATGCCACTAGTGCCAATTACCCCTAAAACAAATTATACAATGCAGATTTAGCAAAAATGTAACGTCAAATTCCCCCAAGTGTGATATTTCAATGTCATTTGAATATTTTTTGTAATCGTTGATAATTTCACTTTTTCACACCAATATTCTACAATATGTGTCTATATTATACATTTATGTTATATTTTCTAAGGATTTCTTATAATTATTCATTTCCATAGATTTTCGATCATTCATTTTCATTAAAGTCATTAGCCAAACGCTTATGGCATTTTACCCACGCATAGGGGGTAACACGCCACTTTGGAGAGTTTTGGGAATTTCGATTTCACCGCTCAGCTATGAGAACCCTGAAGCTGTGATGCTAATCAAATACACATTAATAATTATACTTTCAATTGGTATTATTTTTATTGCTATAATATTTGACATCTAGAAAATATTGTTGTTGGAACATTAAGTGGGGCATATTACCCCGCCTTACCCTACAGAATTTTAGGCTATGTTATCTTTGTGCTCCGTTGGGTCGTCTTTAGCAATCTTCACAGGAAAGCATGATGTGGATTGATCATGCTACTGATCCGCACGAAAACGATATTGATTAACGAGCGAACTCTCGAATGACCTTGACGAAGGTTAGCGGTCCCTCTCCCGATGATATGTTCGGAATATTATACTTCCTATATCTCACACGCAGAGAAAAATTCTTGCTGAAAAAGCGATTTCGAAAAATCTGCTTTGCTAAATTAGCAAAACGGTTGCTGTTACAACAAAAATTCTGCTATTTCAGCAAGATATTTGCTAATTCAGCAGAATTTCCTAGTTGTCTGTATATCTACAATCTCGGATTGCTGAATGGCAAGCGCTTGTTAAAAGAGCAAGATTTTTGCTGTGACAGCAAATTATTTGCTAATTCAGCAACAAGTTTTGCTTTTCAGCAACTTTTTTTCTCTGAGTGCACGAAAGTCGGAGAGTGTAATTAATCTCTCATGGAATAATATACTACTGAAAAATACCTCATTCGGTGATGCCGCAAGTTAATGGACGTTCTATCTTCCTTGACTCGATGCATGTAATACAATTCCACGAGGTCTTTGTAAAAAAACTTCAGAGAAACGCTTCCTTAGAGCTCATCTTATTTGCGTCATCTAATCAAATCAATATAATTCTGAATACTATCTATCCCATTGATCATAGTGCTCTAAACACGATACTCGGATTCCATTACGCGTCATCGATCATTGAAGTAGATTTGAGAAAAAAAAACGTTGCTGTCCACCTGATTATTGAGATTTGATACAAACTTTGCAACGGTAAATAACCTTTCACATTTTTTCAAACCCGTGGAAATCCATTGGAACCGGTTAAATTAATAAGATTCAATGGGAATTCAATAGGTGTAAATAGTCATTCGCCATAAATTTATTCGATAAAAACTAAAAAGCGAAAAACTTGAGATGGCTTTTGATTGATAATAATTCTCGATAATAATGAAATTTAAGGTGTAAACGCAAATTTCTAAATGATTCTTTATAAGAAACCCTCGGAGGAAACCAAGCTGAAATATATGAGTAATTATAAACTTGAATATACGATCTCATGACACATCACTCGATAATCGAAATGAAATTTCCAGCCCTTGAAGAATGCAAAAATTGTGGGATGTACCCACATCAATGCTCAAACCGCAGTTTTGATCGAAACCCTGGTAGAATTGGGTGCACAAGTCCGATGGGCGGCTTGTAACATATATTCCACGCAAAACGAAGTTGCTGCTGCGTTAGCGCACGCTGGTTATCCGGTTTTCGCGTGGCGTGGAGAAACCGAAGAAGATTTTTGGTGGTGTATCGATAAATGCGTATCCGCGGAAAATTGGCAACCCAACATGATACTCGATGACGGTGGCGACGCCACTCACTTGATGCTGAAAAAATATAACACTATGTTTAAAATGATCCAAGGTTCGTAGAAGTTTCCTTACCTTCTTCATTCACCAGTTTATAAAATGAATTTCTCTTTTATTCGTTTAAGGCATTGTCGAGGAAAGTGTGACCGGTGTACATAGATTGTATCAGTTATCGAAAGCGGGTAAATTATCAGTACCTGCGATGAATGTCAACGATAGCGTGACAAAAACCAAATTTGACAACCTGTATAGCTGTCGTGAAAGTATAATTGACAGGTACAGATAAAATCAAAGTTTTTAAATGTATTCATTAGTACTTCTCTCTGTACCTTTATAATGGAAACAAAAACAAATCATACAAGGTTATACGTACTCCCATAAACCATTATTTTTTATAAAACTTTTTGTTGCAATAGTTTGAAGAGATCTACGGATGTTATGTTTGGGGGAAAACAAGTTGTAATTTGTGGGTATGGGGAAGTCGGTAAAGGATGTTGTCAGGCGCTTAAGGGCCTTGGTTGTATTGTATATATTACAGAAATAGATCCAATTTGTGCATTACAAGCCAGGTACGTAATCTTGGAAAAAAATGTGTGAATGTATTTATGTTTTCTTTGAATTCACCATTTTTATGCGTTATTTTCAGCATGGATGGTTTTAGAGTTATGAAACTGAACGAAGTTATCAGAAACGTGGATATCGTCATTACAGCTACAGGAAATAAAAATGTTGTAACAAGAGAACATATGGATAAAATGAAAAATGGTTGCGTAGTTTGTAATATGGGACATAGTAATACGGAAATTGATATCGTAAGTGGTCTGTTACTTATTCTTGACAAATTTATGGAGAATTTCATTATTCAGAATTTTATATTACGTTTAACAGAATAGTTTACGTACCCCTGATCTGACGTGGGAGAAAGTAAGATCCCAGGTAGATCACGTTATTTGGCCTGACGGAAAGCATATAGTTCTATTAGCCGAAGGTCGCTTGGTCAACTTATCGTGTTCCAGTATTCCATCTTTCGTTGTGTCGATTACAGCTGCTACGCAAGCGCTAGCTCTCATTGAACTATTCAACGCGCCCCCAGGACGATATAAAAGCGACGTATATTTATTGCCGAAAAAGATGGGTAAGAAAATTCATCCGTTATGTTCACCTGGTTTTCAAAAATTTTAAGAAAACGAACTATAAAACAATTTCACAGATGAGTATGTCGCCTCGTTACATCTTCCAACCTTTGATGCGCACTTAACGGAATTAACGGATGAACAAGCCAAATACATGGGGCTTAACAAGGCTGGACCTTTCAAACCCAATTATTATCGGTTGGTAATGTTGATATTCATTCTATTGGGTATATGTAAAAATAATGCAAAATTTTGTTCTGCGGAGAAAATGCTACACTACTAATCATTAACATCGATGATTTATGTATTCCCTTGGCCTTTCGATGCAAAGAAGTTATCAACCGCGTTATGCATCGATCTAAAAAGATGGTAATCGGAAGACGCGAGGTCTGGAGATTACGACGGATGTCTCAAAACTTCTCAACCAAGAGATGTCATCCGTGGCGAGTAAATGAGTACTTTGCGCCCAATACTTTGCTCAAACGGTTCAATTGTCGACAATGTAGTTCCACCGTGACTGTTTACTCCGGTTGCAATGAGCTCTGGATTATCAAGATAAAATTCTTTTTTCACCTCCCGTCACAATTTTCCACGGATGATTTTCTATTATGTCGAACGAGGAGAAAATTACAAATATCCATTCGCCCGTTCTTGTTTGTTTCACGTAGTTCGTGCAGAACACACCATCCTCCTGCCTTCGCTATTTCCCCATCGCTTTTAAATATCTGGAAGTCGTTGTTTGATCAACTTCGAGCACTTCTTCCAATTCTTCTTGAGTTTAGCATGGGCTTTCGTCGAGCAGCACTCGCAACACTCATGATCATTCCCAGACAGCACAGAAAGTTCTCTGGATGTTCTACAAACATAATCTTGGTTCCGCGTGTGTTGGTGCCCAAGGCACATATTTTCCAAATGTTTAGTGTACCTTCGCTTTTGATGCACATGAATACGTACCGAGCACGTTCTTTTCATATACTACGGGACGGTCTTTCCGCGTTTTCTAAACGTGCTTCCATGAAAACTAACCTTTTAAAAACATATGTGCAGCGCCGTGGAACGTTGTGAAAACCTTTCCTTGAATACGTCCCAAGAACATTGCAAGAAGACATGAATAGAACTAAACGGGACATTTGCATGTTCCTGCGACATACATGCGACGTTTTTAGAACATCATGAGACGTTATTTGCACGTTCTCTGTGTAACCAAGCACGTTTTCGGAACGTCCAGAAAACCTCCCGGTGCTGTATGGGTTCGAACTTCAATTGCCCTCTTTGAACCGTTCGTATCATCTGGTGGTTATTGTTGAATAATTCCCTGTATCATCTCCAAAAACAATCTCAAAGAAAAAAATTTGCATCAGTTTTGCATACACCCAATAATCAATCTATCTTATCTTGTACAATGTATCAATATTGCCTAACTTTACATTATTTCAGTTATTGAAAATCCGAGAAATTCTGGCGGAATATAGTGCGTGCACGGAAAAAAATGTTACAGCAGTGGGTTCCAACACAATTTCTCAAGCAAATGAGAATTATGTAATATTTACGATAAGAGTCGCGTTATTATTGCAATGTCATGTTATGAGTATACCATCGTACCGATTGAAGATTATCCCGAACTGAATTCACAGAAAGGTCTGAAATTTTCAGGAATTCATCTCTAGCACTTTATCAAATTCAGTTCGGAGTAATATGAACGAGAAAATTGATTGTTCATTCAGTCGAAACGCTGGTATTTCCTCGAGGCATCTCAACCATCAGACAAAGCAAGTGAAATTTTACACCAATTTTTAAATCGTGCAATTCTAAATCACCAACAATGACGGCATGCGTTTGCTGTACCGTGCCCTTAACATGAATCATCTCGCTGCAATAATGCACGAAAACAATATGAATTCAACCGAACTCTCCACTAGTTTGATACAATATAAACAATGTTATTGTAACTCAACTCCATAATCTCAACGTAACTATTTGTTTCCGTGTATATTGTATTCGGAATCCGAACGACAAAGTATTAAAATAACTCCTTATTTTCATTTTTAGCTATTATTATTGCTACTGCTATCGATCTTCATTTGATTTTTTGTTTTAGAAATACGTCCAAATATATATTCCAATGAATATTAAAAAAAATTTGTTAGGTACGAAGTTTCTAATTTCTTCGAAGTATCAAAGTCACGTGAAATCAAGAAGCATTTATAAATGTATAAAGTAAGTGCCTCGGTAATTTGAATGCTGATGTACATAATGATTCGCTTTTCACAGTCGATATTGGATCTATATATTTTTTTAACAAGAAATATAGCTTTCACAGTGTATTCACACCACACAGGGTTCGTAATTTATCGTACATTATTCCGTGTAGTCTAAATAGTTCTATTTGGATATTCTAATTCTTCGCGTTTATTCATTAAAGCAGTGAATTGATTCCTATGAATTACCAGGGCATTTACTTTATTTGAAAAATCCTACGAACCTGGGTGAGCTACTTGGTTGAAAAAATGATAATCGACATCTTTTATTTGTGTTTCATTTTCGAACACTTTAATATATACCTATATACATACATTAAGATGATTTATTAAAATCCTCATTACCTTACACGATAGATAGTTGAATAAATTCCCTCTCGGTTCCATTATACTTCATTTTGTGTGACTTATCGTTGAAACAATAAGTATTGTGAGTTAGTGAAAATGATAATATATTGGTGGAAGGGAGCAATATCAATGTGAAATGTTCAAGTATTTATGTTTTGTACACATGAAGAGAAACAAAATATATTTGTTTCTGATGTGACATACTTTGATGTAATAATTTCATTAAGTCAAAATGAACACACACGATAGACATAGGCATATTCAGGCATATTCCAAGCGTTGTCAATTTATAGTCATAGAGTACTTTAATTTATCATTGTTACTTAGGAAAGAAAATTTGAACAGTCGATTTTGATGTGTGTTGAGCAGAGTGAATGAGAATAGTAATATTTTGAGAGGAATTAAAATCTTGAGAAAATTCAACATATAAAATTGTTTGAAAGTGAATTGAAATCTGACGAAAAATCGGAATCAAATATTATTTATAAACGAAGGATTAATTAAGGAGGACCAAAACTTTTGAAGTTTTGTACGGAGTGAGTCATAAAACGTGTAGCGTATTCATAAACGCGGCCCATGAATCAGGCAAGCGCATTTAATCTCTTGAGCAATTTAATGTGATCTGATTGAACCAAAGTGAACTAAAAAGAAATGCTCAGGTTGAACTTGACGCGATTGAAAAACGTTTTTAGAGCGTAAAAATGATCTTCGTTAGGGCGGTGATTGAAACAAGGTAGAGAAATTATTAGGGATTAAAAGTAAACCCAAACGAATTCCGAAAGAAAAAAAAATCCGAAATTTCGATTGCTTTTTATGGTCTTTTTGATAGATATTCAAATTTTTGAAAAATAATCCTGAATCCTATCTCCACTTGCTTTGCCTGTTTTAATCAGTATATGCCTACACTTTGTTTATTCTACTAAAGATTTGTAAAACGACCTATTTTCAATATTATATTGTATGTATTGTTTTAGTAAAGTAATGTTACATTTTACTGTCACTGAGAGTGAAGCCAAACATTCAGTAAAAATATTTAATTAGAGAACCTGCAAATAATCAAGTTAAGGCACTTCTGAGCCACTTTGTTCTACCGACTAAACACAAAGGAGAGTCGTGCAGCATAACTACCGATCCTCCACCTAGGACTTCGACGGAAGTTAATAACTATTGTTATCAACAATCTTATAAACAAACCTTCCATTGAGAAACTCAATAGGGAAGGAATTGTTGTATTCTCTGAGAATCATCAACAATATTCATAGTTTGAATATCGTTTGTAAATGGATTTTGGACGAAATTGATATCCATGATTGTTTTAAACAATTTCATGAAGACACTCTGAATTGAGAGATTTTGTACGAAAATCTGTGCCCCATTGTTTCAAAATGTTGATGATACAATGTGAAAATAGAATATCAAGATAAATAACCTATGCACCTGTAAACTTGTTAACTTGAAAAAAGGTCTGAATTTGTCTCTCCCTTTTTGAACAAACATCTCTCCTTTCCTTATAGGTCGTTCAGCTCTGGTTAAAAAACATCCATAGAATCTGAAGAAATGAAATTTCATGGGATTCGATCAGATTATTGTGCAAGATTTAATGAGATTTATTTAACCAGGGAAGGTCGGTCGATGTTTATGAATCAGTAACAAATTCAGAGAGTTAGCAACTCTGCAATTTCTCTTGCTGTACATGGAAAGAAATTTTTCACTGTATCATCTAAATCTTAGCTATTATAGCTTAACACTTTAGCACCCACAGGACAGCTAATTTCTTAGCAACATTAGCTAAAATTTAGCTTTTGAAGCTAAAGAAAATGACTGTTCATCTCCCAGCTAATCAATTCTTTCCGTGTAAAACTGTAATATTGCGGATTTCTCATATTTCTCAAGTTGAAATCGTTTATAGAAATGACGACAGGAAAATCCAATCACATAAAACTTGATACAATTACAGAGCAGATTCCATGCCATCTCCTGTCGAAGTAAGTCAACGCAAAACCAGACAAAAGGTTGAAATGGTCAGAGAGTTTTTAGAATGATTGAAAACGACTCATGTCCAGGATAATTTTCAGTTAGTCAGCAAAACAGAGTGATTCAGAATTCTTCTAGTTTTACCACTATAATGTATACACTTTCATCATTATCTCAGTAAAAAGTATCACCAATTCCTGGAGGACAACGCATAGA
This sequence comes from Gonatopus flavifemur, assembly GCA_018340375.1. Classification (NCBI taxonomy): domain Eukaryota; kingdom Metazoa; phylum Arthropoda; class Insecta; order Hymenoptera; family Dryinidae; genus Gonatopus; species Gonatopus flavifemur. The sequence goes on along the minus strand of JAFFJZ010000029.1, from coordinate 139,569 downwards.
AAATGTTGCCCTACTTCTTCCTACGCTCGACTTTCTTTGAAATTTTTGAAATCATGCAAAGGTTATCAATAATTTTTCAAAGAACTTCGTTTTCCAGGATTTGAAATTTTCCGTGTTCTTTCCATATCTCAATATGGGAACATTTTTTTGAAACAATAAACTCCTGTTATATGAGTTCTGAAAGGACTCGCCATGAATTCATAAGAATACATCGGGCTCAGCGATAAATATCTGAGAATTTGAAAAAAAAAACACAGGGAAATTCTGAAAGAACAAGTAAAATTGTTCTATACTTTTTTCTCACTTTCTTGCCTATATTTTTCTCACCAGGATCTCTTTTGCATTCACAAAGCATTCAAATCATAATGATATGTTCGTTTTGCACCAACAAAAATCCCCAACATGAATTTAAAATCAATGCTCAACTAGAAATTGAATAAATTGCGTATCAACACTTTTTCCATCGATTCCCTGAATTTTGAACGAAGCGGAGAATCATGTGAATGTCAATAAAACCACAAACGTGTGTACTGTAATAAAGCAAACAAATAATTCCAATGCTTTTCAACTTACCTCCAATCAAATATATCGACCCATATGGAAATATTTCGCTGAAAAATGTCTGTAAAACTATGAAAAATCTCTGAAAAAAAATGAAAAAATTCTGAGACACTCTGACAAACTCTGAGAATCTCTGAAATTTTGATGAGAAATCTAATATTTTTGGGACATTCTTTACAGACTTTTTTCAGACTTTTTTCAGAGTTTCTCAGAGTTTTTTCATTCTTTTTCAGAGAAATAGTAACGAAATTGCACTCTGAAAAAACTCTGACAAAACTCTGATGGATTGCTAGCATTTTTCTGACTTTTAGAAAAAAATTAAAAAATTTTCAAACACTTTTTCACACATGATATTTGAATACGGCATATGAATGTATTTATTGAATTTCAGGATTTTTCAATAATCAGAAAAATGTCAACAATTTATTAGAGTTTTGTCAGAGTTTTTTCAGAGTGCAATTTCGTTACTATTTCTCTGAAAAAGTATGAAAAAACTCTGAGAAACTCTGAAAAAAGTCTGAAAAAAGTCTGTAAAGAATGTCCCAAAAATATTAGATTCCTCATCAAAATTTCTGAGATTCTCAGAGTTTGTCAGAGTTTCTCAGAGTTTTTTCATTTTTTTTCAGAGATTTTTCATAGTTTTGCAGACATTTTTCAGCGAAATATTTCCATACGGGGAGACACAACATTTTTAAATAAAATGTTCTCATCGGGAATTATGTTTGTTCTTCCTCGAGTGGAATATATTCTACAAAGTACTAGAACAAATCTCACGGACAGACGCAACACCAAAAGAAAATAGAATGAAAATGATAGAGAAACAAAAGCGGCTGTATTCATTTTCCTGATTCCATCCAAGGATGATCTTACGAAGACAAAAAAATTGTCGAAAATTTCAAAAACCTCGAAATACAGAGAAAATTCATTATTATAAAATTGTAAACTTCCAAGAACAAAGGCCTAATCTGAATTTGTTCTCAATCGATGATCGATACAAAAGGAATCATTGACTCAAGGAATTGAATAATTATGTAACAATTGAAAAGAAAGTATTAAAAAGTGATGTTGTTATCAACTTGTTTTTCTCATCCAAATTACTTTATTCAATGATCAAAGAAAAATCAGGTACACCACATTGTCCATCGTAGTTCTGTATCCTTCGATGTACCATGTTCAAAATATGTTGAAACTTCACCGGAAGAACTAGTTATTCCTTCGAATCCCGAAAATGTAAATGTATATAGTGAGAATGGTAATTATTTTTCAATGAGCAATGTTTTTTATGAATATTGTAAAATAAATACAATTTGTGTATGAGGAAGGATCAATATGCTTGAGTTTAGATAGATCGTGATTATCGTGAAATAGATGAATCATTGAGAATAACTGGATTCAGAAAAACATGCCACACCACAGGTGTCTAATGTTAATGCCATAATGCCAAGTAAAAAGTGTTTTGCCTATCGGAGACGAATTACAGCCTCCGGAACAACAATATGTATTTTTTAGATAATTGTACTATAGAATGCTGCCTACGTCAACTTGTGTGAGCATAATAACAATCATCATTTACAACCATTGAACGTGTAATTTCTTACCCTCGCGTGGAACCTTAGAATATTTACTGTGCGGTGGATTGACAAGAAGTGTTTGTTGAGCAAAAGAAAGTAATTGTATACTCGAAAAAGAATTTTTCGGTGGATATGGAGGTGCCCTTCTTGCAAGTAACAATTCACTGGAAATTCTCAAATATGAAAATCAAGTAGAATTTACACGGAAAAAAAACGTTGTTGATCGAGAACGTGTAACTATAAGACAATAGAAATGTATGCAGTTTCATCGAGTTTTATACAAATGAAAGGTAAATAACGATGAGCGAAATACCTTCCTCACGGAATAATCTTGGTTAAACTTGTTGATTAGGAGTATGAATTCTTCGAAATATATCGTTTAAATTTGAACCCTTCATCAAAACGAATTTGTAATAGAATATGATAAAATCTAATTTGTTTCGATAAACTTCCTTCGAAATCGTTTCGAGACAATACCAAAGTATTGAATAATTAGGTAGAAAAATATCTAAAGTTGTGCAAAAGAAGGATAAGATTTGGTTGGAAATTTCACAAATATTTTATATCTGCTCTAATATTGATTTGTCAAAATCTGATGAAACTGACCGATATTTATGTCGTACTTTAGTAAATGAACCCGGAAAATCTATTGAAGATTTTAATTACGGTACACATTAGTATTTTTGTAATCATTTAAAGTGTGTAATAGTCAAAATGATCACAATAAAAATTAATAAAAGTTATGAAATATAATTTTCTAATTTATTATTCCCCATCTCGACACTTGCTGATAAAGTGTGAAGTGGTCCAAAAGTCCAAAAACCTGGCTAAAACTACAAGGAGTACTAAAATTTCTGAACCACCGTCAAAAAGTTCGAGGCATCCTGTCGAACACGTTGCCCTTGTTATGCAGAATCTTGATCAATATTCAATTCATGATGAACCTAGTTTATTTTCAGGTTGGCATTTCTTCACTATCTATCACAAAACCACCACAATTGTTATTCATTCGTAAAGCTTCCTTCTTCCCGCGAAGACATGCGTATGAATCGAATAACTCGAACAAACATTATGAATTTGAATTTTCACCCTCTAACCATTCGTACCAAACCTCATATTTTAGGTACAACAATCAATATCCGACGGTAAAACTACTAACTCATGCGTGTAATGGGAAATAACATTACGAAAAAAAATCACTATATAATATAAATGTATATATTTCATCATAAACATTATAATTATAAAATAATTGCTTTGCAAAAGCGTTTATTAACAGCTTCGATGACGATAAAAGACAAAAAGGAGGGACCTAATGAATAGCAATAGAATTTCTTGCCAATATATGTATAAGTTTATATGATTCGTGTAAGAAAAAACCAACCTAATAATCATAAAAAATAACATTCGTCCGCATAAAATGTATGTATAGATAAAGTTATATAAATGGCAAGGTTCTTAACGGCATGGCATACACAATGGCATAATCGTATTATCGTTTGACAACAATGATGATATTCGTTGGAAAATGTTATTTGAATCGATGAGAAATAAATAATGAAGAGAAAAAAGGATAACGCCATAATAATATGTATACTTTATAATACTCTGTACATGATTTTATTTGAAAGCAAAAACAGCACTTGTTCCTTTCCGTTTACTTCTTTCCAACGATGATTAACGATAGAGAAACTGCAAATCAACGAATATTCACTACATTCTTCCATTTCATTCGATTTTACTTTACAATTGGACAAAAACTCCCCTAATGAATCCGAGTATCTCAACAGAGAACAATTTCTAATTGTTATAAATATATATATTTACATTAATCGATTCATCCTTACAACTCAATTGCACCGTACAATCATTCGTCAATAGAAACAAACATATTTCATCAGAAATATATAACATTTACACACATAAAAACATTGAAAAGAACATGCGTAGCATGATGATCTTTTGTTATTGAACAAAATCAAGAAATGTATGAATCAAAATATAATATTTCAGTAAAACTCTTCCAAGAGTAACTAAAAGAGAGTTCCACAGAATCCTTGATCTCGACTGATAAAACATATTCCTTGGATTCTGGATCTGTTACTCTCAAAACAGTTGTAACGTATATTATAAATGTTATGCCCTATACGATGGATTCCATTCCTTCGTACAATTGTAATTCTGATTATGTATGTTTTTGCATAAACAACATATTTAGTCTTAGATTTATTGCATGCTATATATTCAATTATATAAAATTACGCTTAATCAAAATGATATTCTTGTATAAACAAATGTTCCTACATCACCCACGTCAGAGATACGACTGAATGATGATTAGACAAAAATCGATTAAACCATCGATTAATTAATTAACTTTATATATATATATGATATATATACACTATTAGTTCCACGTAATGCATTGATTGAAAGAAAAAGAAAAAAGAATTCGATTGAATTTAGCGCAGTTTTATATAACAAAAATAGATAATAATATATATGTATTTACAACGGGGAAGGCCGGGTGGAGGATATGTTTTCAATTTTAACAGCATTCAATAATGTAGATTATACATTTCACCTTGAAAAAATACTCATCAAATCTAAATTTTCCTTTATTTCCACTCCACCCTTAAAAAACATGGCAAAAATTTAATTTGAAAACTTTTAACGAGTCGAATATTAAAAAAATGTTCTCTCTCTCTCTCTCTCATACTTTCTTTTCACATTTTATAAACACTCTATAATATTGAATTCACACGAAAATACATCTTGTCATCCTTTTTTTTCTTACTTATAATACGTATATATTCTGAGATACGAGACAATGCGCGAAAGTATGCACTGAAAAATGTTCGTTTTTGTATTCCTCTTCTCGTTTTCATAATATCATTCACACATTACACATAATAATAATAATAATAATAATAATAATAATAATAATAATAATAATAATAATAATAATGTATTAAATATTACAGATGATAAAGATGATAATGATCATGATAATAACAATAACGTACGAGTATGTATAAGCTCATTCTTACACGAATCGTTCGAATACGTACCAATGAAACATCCTGACGATTCGAAAAAGTGAAAAATTTTGCAAGCACAAACAAAATATAATATGTTTGATATTGATTTCGTATTTACTTTATCGATCGCATTGATCAATGATCTGTGGCATTTTTTCTGTACTCTATTCGCATATGAAATCGTTTGAACTTGAAAAATTATACAACACCGCGATACAACAACACAACAGAAGCTTCAGAGGGCCTTTCTTTGAAACGTATAAATTTAATCGATCGTCGAGAAAAATACAAATCATCAACGTATATAAATAACATTTCATATGTCAGTACGGCAAACATCAACGAATTCGTGAATCAATTCCCTTTTTGTTTCATTCGACATGATTTGAAAAAAAAAACAAAAATAAAAAAAGAATCTATTCTGTGACACGAGAGAGAAAAATATATCATTGTGAAGAAAAAGGAATCAAGTCAGAAAGGTTATTGTTACAAGCATAGAAAGCAAAGGCCTGCTGTGAAATCTCATGTACCCCGTCAATGACTAGCTTAAGTTATTATGCATACATATATTCTTACTTTAAACTTTATTGACTTTGATAAAATTTTCATAATTAATGGCATTAAATTTCTGCTCTATTTGTGCTGCATTATTATACATCGTTGTTTCTTGTACAATATATCAATCGATCATCGGTACGAAATTTACAAATCAATCGAAGGTATAAATATAATGTAATTTAACGTAATTTGTGCCAATTCCATTGAAATTCATCGCTCTTAGTTCTCAATTGAACATTAAAAAAGTTACTCGAATAAAAATGATCATGAAAACATTATAAAATGAGAAGAATGAGATAAAAAGAATGAATACACAAATAGGCCCTTATTGTATATATATCTTTTTCTATTCATGTTCATCAGTCTTTTCAACAATTTTTTCAAAAAGCGCCATTAAAAGATTATCTTATAAGTATCAAGGTGTTCTACCGTCCTCCGACAAGAATATATTTGTATGCATATGATTAATGAAAGAAATGAACAGAGTTCGAATTGAAAAAATTATAAAAATTATTGTATAATGATTGCGAATTACATACTTTTACGTGTATGTATATAAGAATCATAAATATGTAGTAACAAAGACAAATTCAAATTTCCCGTGATGTTTTGAGTAATAAAAATTGCTCCAATTCAGATTCCAATGATAATCTCTCGAAAAACATTATCATTCAGAGTCACTTAAAAAAGAACAACAGTCTGATTGGATCATCAAACATTTGAACAATTCTACAGCATTTGGAAAATAATAATGTATGTGCAAATGTGCGTATTTACACATATCTACACCCATAAAAAATGTGATATGATTACGGGGAGAGAACCAGAGCAAGAACGTTCGCGGATGCGAGAATATTTCCCTATACAACAGGTTTTGCGTCCTACAACAACACTTGGCTAGCTGTACAGGAGAATATTTCTTTTGTTCTTGTACTGGTAATCCTTCGACAGCTACAAGAGTCAATAAAATCATTTGAAATTTCAGTATCAACAAAATATATACCCGGATACCACGTATCGGGTCATGCATAAAAATTTAATCTCATAAAATAGTCGATTAAGATTTTCGTGCATGTTGGATAGATATATTTTGTTGATACGCATCATATCCAGTTTCTACATCGATGAAAATTGAGATCTTTTGTGTAGAAAATATGCAGACTTTTTCGATTCATTGTTTTCTTTCTCTCAATACAAGATGATCGTAGTTACGCTTTGCCGGCACAAAAGTATTGAAAGAAAATTTGATTATCTCGACAAAATTTGACTATTACAAGCGATCAGATTGATTAATAAATCGCTTGTAAGAATCCATGTGAATGTCGATCGCTATTAATTGTGTATGCCACATAATTACTATTCCTAAATTTTAGTTATGGCTATCTATGATATATTTTGCATTTAGAGACATATATACATGTATGTATGTATGTACACATACACATATATATAATATATATATACGTATATAATACAAAAGTAATAATTAATTTTGTACCTACTTTCACAAATAAGGACACGTTCAGTATACACGAAACCTCCAAATTCGGATACAAAACGATCCTTCCTTTGTTTCGAATTGTTATATCAATATCAACATACATAATAATCATCTCGACCCTCGTTACCTCTGAATAACAATGAGCATCTGAACACAACACACGTAAATCAGATACGAAACGATAATAACTCTTCTCTTATCTTTCCACGGTATTGAATTTCGGTCCAATGATTTGGGTCCCATGTCAGAACAACACGAATTTTCAACATTGCTCTTCTCACATAAGTGAAATCAATGATATTGCACAATAGTACTACACGTTTTCTCTCGTTGTCTCTTAATCACAATAGATAAAACCCAGACAGATTCGTTCATTGCATTGTACTTGGCACAACTGTCACTTTACTGTACGGTTCATCCGATTGTCCACCCGAGGTTACCTGGGATACCGTTTTCTCAGGCACAACAATGGACAATTTTTTATCTAACTTTGGATTTTCGGCAATAGTTACATAACCGGAACTGGATTTACCACTAGGAACAGAAGAAGCCTTCTCTGTTTCTAATAAAGTGTTTTGTTCTTGAGTATCGGAGGGTTGCCAGCACAGAGGATATATCGTTGACGAATCATTCTCTTCCTCGTCTTCCTCGTCATCTTCATCTCCCTTTCCCCCGAGTTCATCTTTGATCTTTTGGGATTCAGAGGTATCAGTCTTTTCCCTCTGTTGTAACATTTGAAACACGGATGTCGATACGTAGGGTTTCGATGATTCAGGTTTGTTATTGTTCGCAGATTTTTTAGTAATATCCGCGATCGATGCTACTGTAACGTAAGGTTTCGATACGGTATCGCTCAACGATGGATTGACGAATGAAGACACGAATGGTCTATTACACGAATCCGTTAAAGACGTCGATGCGAATGTCGCAGGAATATGACTAACTTTGGTGGGTTTCTTCAAAGAATCGATAAGGCCAGCTTGTACATAGGGTTTGGAAATTTTATCGGTAGGGAGAGTCGGTAAAGGATCCATCATCAACTTTTTCGTATCTATAAACCCAGTCAATTCTCCAGTCGCTGTTGTTAAATTGTGAAGAGATTCGATATTCTTTTTATTATCCTTCGACTTTTGTTCCAACGAGGCCAAAGTTATATACGGAGTGACGGATTTCAGATCACTTTTCAGTATCGATGAATCCTCCGATGCGTTAACGTTTCCTCCTTCGTCTCCGGATTTAGGTCTGAGAGGTCTAGGAACTTCGCCAATTACGCTATAACCTCCAATATTGGTGGTCTCTTTAGGAACTGGACTTGGATTACTCGATAGTTCTTCGTTAGAAGGCATACTGATGTAACCTGTTGACGACCAGGTTTGTTGAGAATTCGCGCAACTTGTGTTGTCGGTTAAATTCGGTGTAGATCTCGCTAAAGATAGAGTATCCGTCAGGATGGGTTCTCCAGTTTTAGCTACTTTCACGTAAGGATCCCAACGTGCGGTTTCCGTTGTTAGTCCTGGTCTCGATATTCCAACGTTTCGTTGTCTCAGACTAGAAGATTCCCATGCTGGAGTTTCGAGTAATTTGTTCGGTGACACGGGTGCTGGATCCACTTCCGTTCCACTGTCGCTCGATACTTGCGAATCCGAAGTCAAAGAAGATGTTACAGATTCCTGACCGCTCGAACATCCACTCGAATCTGCTGAAGATTGTCGGGTATGCTGTTCTCCAACTTTCTGAAGTAATTTCTGAAATCATTGATTCCTTCTTAAATCGAATTCATACATTTTTTAATAAACAGTGCCAAAGTTTTGTACAATATCTCTTACCATATTTGGTGCTAATCCAGGAGGTAATTTCACTTCCACGTCCTGCATAGCTTTACATTTCAACCATACCCTGTAATTTGGGATAAAAAATTTTGATTTGAGGATTCAACGGTTATCAAGAGAAGGAAGTGTGATGTATTGTGAATACCTTTTTGTGGTGTAAGCCATACAAAGAACAGTCGCGATTGAGCAAAGACCTCCTATTATCCATATTACAACCCAAACTACGAACGATGGTTCTAAAGGACGACAAAAAACAATACAATCCAGTGAAAATACTTGAATCGTTTCAACATAAAAAGATCAAAAGATGAAAAGTAACTTACCATCGCTGTAACAATTACCCTCTCCCGCATCGGACCAAGGTCCTTTCAAATGAGTATTATCCGGAGCGATATTAACTGCTCTCACACGGAATTGATTCAGCTTTTCTCGTCCAATAGTTTTACAGTCGGGAATTGGTAATTTGGCCTCTGTAAAAACTCAAGATCAGAGCTTTGCAAAAATTGATGAAAAAATACAACTTACCGGTTCTAGAGCTGTTTCTAATATCCCCATCGCTAGAAGCGATTTCATAATAATCCAGATAACCAGCAGAGTTCTGTGGTTTATTCCACATGACGACCACTTGGCTTGAATTAACAAACCGCACGCGAGGCATGTTAATTTTTCCTGGCACACCTATGTTAGTGACTTTATGAATAGTGGGTGACGGTTGACTACAAGCGACGGTACACGCCGCTACGCTGATACTATAATTCTGATGAGCCATAAGATTGTTAAGTTCCAAATGATTCACTTCCTCTACTTTCTCGGAAAGATCGTTGTAGTAGACCTCGTAATAACGAAGCACGCCGTTCATAGCTTCGGGTGACTTCCAAGTGATGAACATGGTTGTATTTGTAACGCTCACTACTTTCACGTCGCGTGGTGGAGTAGGTGCTGCTTCAAGAGTTGTTCTAAGCAAGGGTTCGCTGTGCAATCCTTCACCACTCTTCGTCAAAACTGCTACAGCTACCATATACGTGGTATACGGTTTCAAACCGTTCACCACAGCGTGTATCGTATGCGGATCCGCTTTGATAGTAGTATTAAGCTTAGGACCTTTACAATTCACGTTATAAGGAGAGACAATTGGACAATAATATATATTGAATCCTTCAATAATCCCAATACGATCCGAACAATCCAATTTCCATCCAACTTCAATGTAATCCGATCCAATTCTATTTATCCAAACGGATTTCATTTTACCCACAACTTTGTTATGAATAACCGTACATGATGCCCAAACCATTCCACTACTCGCCCGTTTGGTATTAGCGGATATCGCAAATTGATAAACTTTCTTTGGATCTGGTACAGTCATATTGTATATGGTAGTATTTTTAGGCACGTGTATCCAATCGAGATAACCCTAGAAGAAATTCATCGATTCTTCAGTAAACGATCTTAATATATGATACTCGAAATACTTACCGTGCACTGATAAGGTCTATCGCGTTCGTTATCGCACCAAAATATCGTGTAATTAACTATTTCTTCTTTCATGATAGGCGGTTTCCACGACAATTCGTATAATCCGTCATCGAAAGCGATTTTGGTGAAGGCTATTGGTTCTCGCGGTACTGTAACATCAATGAATATTATATAAATATTTTGAATGATTCGTACGCACGCTGATCATGTACAACAACTTTACTTACTTTCAAACTGACTGGGCACGAATATTCTTGCCCTATCTTTATTAGCTCCAACAATGTTTGTAGAGATGATTTCAAATTTATAACTATTAAAACTGATTCCCTTGAACATGGCGTAAGTTCCAGTAGTCTCGCTTGGTACTAGAGATAATTTTCTACTATTCTCTTCAATGTAATCGATTTTATAATTGAAATTATCACCATTCTCCAAATATTGAGGTATAGATTGCCAGTATAGATACACGTCCCTGCTGGTGTTGTTTTCAGTGATTTCGAAACTGCCGATGTCGGTGCGCGGTGCACGACCGGGTACTGCAATTATTCACAGTGAATATCGTCAAGTGATTTGAATAAACTTTGAGTAACTTACATCTGGGAGCAGTTCTAAATGTGACATCGCTGAAGTTACTCCATTTATCTTCACCCGTAGCAACAGCACTTTTCATGTAAACCCTTACGTCGTAAACCGCATTGGCGTACTCCAGTCCGGTTAGGTTGTAAAACATTTTATTGGTATGAACATTACTTGTGATGTTAATTACCTTGAAAATTGTCATTTCAAATTAGAAATCATGTTCTCTAAAATTGAGAGGAAAGAAAATAATCATATGAATTTTACCTGCCAAGTTTTTTGATGATCCCATTGGTTCTGATAAGTGACTCTATGATGAAGACCAGGTGGAAAAGTTTGCATAGGAAAAGGAACACTCCAGTACAACATCGCGCTGTCGGATGTTTTATTGATCACGGTTAAGTTTGCTGGTCTCGCTGGAATAACTAAACATATACGAGGTATTAATGACACTTGAAAAGAATGAAATACTTCTTTTTTTCATAGGGGATACATACCGTAACCAAAATGATGAACTTTATACTGAAAATTCCCTACACCTAAAACGTTCTCCGCGCTCAGAATGAAAGAATAATATTCGTAAGACTGCCGATAAATTGGATTGGTGGATGTATCCCATAAGCATGTGTTTGGAAGTTGTGGTTTTTGAATTGGACAAGGATACAACTTTCTCCCAGCTCTTCCAAGTAATTTAAAAACCAAAGTGAAGGTTGTGGCCACCGGATTGTACACTGGCTCCCACGAGCACGATATATTCTCCCAATTGTAAGATATACAATGGAAATTACGTGGCTCTTGAGGTTTAACTGTCGATTGAAACATTTTTATTAGTACAAAGATCGATACGTAGAGGAAAAAATGAAATTTCACATCGAACTCACATCCAATAACAACTTTGTTGAGACAAACTCCTTCGTAGGGTTTCTTATGTTTTTCATCTAATCTCAACTTGCAGTAGTACATATCTTCGGCGGGTGGGGGGTTTTCGATATACATAGTTATCGTTGTTTCATTAACGATAGTAATGTATTCCGGTTCCATAAGTTTTTGATTTCGAAGAAATACCAAATCCGAGGCATTTTTTCCGGGAAACGCATCATCTATAAATGGTTTATTCAATATACAAGTAATTTGTAATGGTTGCCCATACTCTAGAACAATGTCACCTTGAGGCAAAGTTCCTAAAAACAAAAAGAAAAGATTCTTTGTTAAATGCAATACTTTTAAAGAATAATGTTAAAATATAATTGCGATAAGATTTGTGTTTACAGAGTTCGAAACTACCGCAATCGGATAAGAAGCGGGGTATACGTGCGAGAACACTTCGTATACATTTAGCTCATCTCTAGAATTCCAAAACAAACGATAAGAAATATGTTTTATTTATAAGCCCTACAAGTATACCCCTAGAGAGAATACACGTAATAAAGCACCGTAGTGAGGGTCAAATTTCTGTATCGACTTACCGTTATTCTAAACTTTGAAATTCTACACCACAATTTTATATGTATTTTTAATTATCCGAGAGATTACGATATACGAACAGCGGATGTTTAACAATCGACAATTTTACAAATATATGATCCAACTTACGTCCAGGCGTTCTTAGACCAGCTGCGCAACGACTGGAATCTCCATTGCATTCCGTCAAGCATAACATTCCAATAATAAAAATGAGAACCGATCTGAACGTTCGATTCCATCGTGTGTGAGAAAAATTTGAACATTTGGTGAAAAGTCTCCTCGACGAATGGGTGGGGGATGATGAATATTCACTGGAATGAGGATTGTTTATCCGTGTACATTGCATTATATCGTGGTTTTGCCTAGAGGGTTTAATGAACCGTTGATTCAAAATATACAATTTGGATCCCAATCTCGTCAAGTTTATTACAGATGGATCATTGTTGAACTTAACGCCAGTATCTTGTCGACGAACTAAAACATCTCTCACGTCTTTGGCTGTTTCCACATCTTTATCCACACAATTTCGATGAATTCTTCTATCGCGAGGATCTAACATGCTATGAATATCTGTAGACAAATTCGCACTATCCTTGGATGCCCCTTTTGAATTTGATAAAGAGAAACGACTCATCTCTCCCATATGTATTTTCAATTGAGACGTGTAACACTCCCATCACTGTAACATAAAATCAAATCAAATAATTCATTTCGGTAGCATTGCGTGAAGGATCATTGTTGTAATATTATCACACCGAGCGTGGAGAAAATTACATTTTCACGGTTCCAAAGTAGGACTCTGATGTTCAAAGTAATACGAAAATTGCACAAGACTTGTAACAGAGTTACGTGCAATGTAATCACAAGTTTTGTTTATGAAGATCAAATTTTTATTTCGAATGCCTCAATTTTTGTTGCGATATGAAGGTGATGTTGAATATCGATGTACCGTCCATTGAGGATAAAATCAAACTGTGGTTGTACAGAGGGAGCGTTAAGAGAGGATCGCGAGTATCAGAGATCTTTATCGGTCCAAAGAATCTTTGAAAGCTTTGTTTGGCGTTATGAGAACCGTCAGACCGAGAACTCGTGTGAGCATTTCAACGCTGTATCAAAATACTTGGATGTGTACAGTGGGTCGTTTGAGGTTGTTTTTTCTTTATACGGAAACCGTGAGTGTGACACATTTAAGAAGCATAGACTAGTTACAGAATATGTAGCATAGAGACAAATTTGCTGTAAAATTTACCTTACACTGTAAAAAGTCTGACTGAACGTGGCTGCATCTTACTTGAAAACTTGACCGAAATTCAGTCTTTTCCATTGTGTCGACATTTGTTTTGGATGCTTACTTTCAGCTGGAATAGGGCTAGTTTCGACTGCATCTTAAAATAAGCCGATATTAAGGTTGAAAGTAAGTTTTACTTCTTACCGTGTATGTCCGATATCTATTAGATTTATCGCAATTTATGTGACCATTGCAGCAAATTTGCATCGTTATCTTTTGATAGATTGGCTTTGATTGATTGAACAAGAATTTCGGTATATTTTACAGCAATTTAATGCTGTCCCTATAATTACAGCAATTTTTTCTCTGTGAGAAATAATTTTAACGTATTTATGGAATTATTATTTAATATATTTATAGGATGATTTCATTAATTTATTTATACAAAAATATCATTTTGCAATGTACTTTGCCTGAAAAAGGGCATACAGATTTTGACAAATTAAAGCAGGAGCCTCGATCTGTGAACAATCTGTTTTTCAATGATTTATTACAGAAAACTGAGAAGAGTTATTGAATTGATTCAAGGCACATGATACGTTCTAAAGTTCAAAGGTATACAAAAACTTTGTCCAATGATGAAAAAAACAAAACGGCTACACTGCAGCTTGATTCCGCGCCAGTTAATACCCAGGTCTTTGTAATTAACGAAATTCAATGAAACAAAATTTTTTCATTAAAATAAGTTACTCCGTTTCGAACTGACCTGAGTTCAGCAAGAAAAAAACAAATTTGAAGATATTTTGAAGAAAGAAGCATTTTTTTGCATATTCAAAGCGCCAAGCACAATATTTAGTGAAAAAATTTTCCATGTCATTTCAAGTTCATCCGATGACAAGTGAGTTGAAGAATAAACGCAGCAACCGGAAAATTTCGACCATCGGAAAGAAAATCAATTTCCGATACATTTATATGAAATTTCCCATAAATTCGACTGAAAATTCCAAATTCTATAGGACTTTTACTATCATTTTCTAGTAAATTCTCGGTACATTGAATGTGGAGTTTCTCATAGAAATTTTTCATAGTGTGATAAATCTTTCAAAGTCGATCGGTTGGTTTATTAATTTTTGAGTTCCATTCCCCGACGCGGAAGAAAAAACATATTTCGGGAAAAACGCGTTTGAAGTTTTCGGTGTGGAATTAGAGTTTAGAGTGATTTATATTTACCTAAGCTTATTCTACGATTCCTGTGTTTTTTTCCTTTTTTAGAGTAGTCTTGGCCTGGTCCAATGCACTGAAAAACCACTAGATTCGCCTCAAGTCCATTTGGATACGGCGGATTTCGCCGCGCGCTTGAACCAACTGAATGTACACAGTTGAAAATTTTGTGTAAATGTGTTAAAAAATCCGTGTGTCATGAATTTTCTGTTAAATATTCAACACAACCACGTGTAACTTCTACAGACAGTCCTTGTGTAATCAGGTCTCAACTGATTTATAATGTCAAATCATTCAAACAAGTGAAAAAAAGTGTCAAAATGACACAAATGTTATTCAACTCAAGATTGAACATAAAAATTGTGTTGCTCTCAACTACCAAGGGGAGATCGCCAGTGGTGGGAGCTATTTTTTTATGAAACTTCTATGTACGTGTAACTTTAGTAGTCGTCGGAAGAACTGTTCATGCATTTTGGTTTCAGCTTTCATTGTAATGGAAATTCGTTTTCTAGATATGTGAATTTGAAGATAGAGTGCGAGTCGATATACGCAAAGAAAGTACACTCAATCAAAGGATCGGCAGTGGCTTGAGTGATACAGCTTCAACATTCGGTCCCGACGATCCATGTTCATGAAGCTGAAGCTAGCAGACGTAAATTAGCAGACCACGTTCATGAACTGAGGTAATTTAAACTTGACTTTTTTTACAAAATACATATTTTCACAAATTAGGATTCGGAAATCTCATTGGTGTAGGTTTTATCATTCTACGACAATTCTACGATGAGCTATAGTGCAAGTCTGCTAGCTCAAATCTGCTAGTTTCAGCTCCATTCCATGTTCAATGCTCATTTAAGTACTGTTTTTTTTTCAATTTATTCTTATGCATTGTTTCAACACGAAAAAAGTGTGATTTTCACATTTGATTGATGTAAAAAAATCCATAAATTACACTTGTGAACTGTTGATTCATTCCTTATTTTGGATTTCATTTGACAGTACTTATCTGTTGAATTTACACGATCGGAAATTCTAATCAAAATTTCATCAACATCCTTTTGTGTTATATTATTTACATCGAGCTTGAGTTATTAGCTAACACAAATACATTATGTTATATCGACACAAAAATATGTGTGGACCGTTTGGGACATGTGAAATGTGTTGAATTTAACACAAAATTTCCAACTGTGTAGATTGAAATGATTGACCGGGGACTTACTCCAATCGATTTTCAATTCATTCGATCCCGCAGCGAAACTCAAACGCTTACGAAATTCAAACACTTACGGAATTCACTCCAGTATTTTGTTCTGAGTGTGCTTTCGATACATTGTGAACGCATTACTTTGGTGACTCTCTAGAGACGTTTAGGATTTTTTTGCGAGCTCAAGACTGTGGGGATAGACAGGTGATGAAGAATGGATATATTTTGAGAATCCTAAGCGTGGAAAATCATGGGTGAATCCAGACAAATCACCGACATCCACTGCAAGACCAAATCGTTTCAAGAAGACAATGCTCTGTATTTGGTGGGATCAGAAGGGTGTAATCTATTATGAGCTGCTAAAACCTGGACAAACCGTCAACACTGATCGCTACCAACAGCAAATGATCGACTTGAATCGCGCATTGCGTGAAAAACGGCCGGAATATGGAAAAAGGCAACACAAAGGCATCTTGCTCCACGATAATGCCCCATCAAACACAGCAAAACGGGTTAGGGAAACGATCGAGGCGTCCAATTGGGAGATGCTACCGCATGCGACTTATTTTCCAGACTTGGCTCCGTCCGATAATCATCTATTCGCGTCAATGGGACACGCTCAATTCGTATGAAAATGGCTCGATAACTGGTTCGCTTCAAAGAGGAACTGTTTTTTTTTTGCGTGGCATTCATAAACTGCCCGAAAGGTGGGAAAAAATGTATAAATAGCAATGGGGATCATTTCGAATAGAATATTTTTTATCATTTTCAAACAACAACGTGGGATTCTTGAAAACAAATTCCGGTTTCATACTCTCACACCTGATACTCAAGAAAATTATGAAGTTTCAATTACGCTGTTGAAATATTTCTTGAATAAATGAGATTTTATGTATCATTTCATTCAGTACCCTAGTAGAAATAAACATCGCTCGGATTGCTCGGAATAACGTTGATCCGGTGTTAATTTCTAGCAGGGTAGTCAAGCGAGACAGTGCGTCATCTTACCCTGATTTACCCACGGTTGCTACATCGGAAATTTTCTTCCATTCTTATTGGTCATTCTATCTAAGTGAATATGTGATTGGTGGATTCTGTTGGAATTTCCCGGTTGTAGCAACCCTGTTACCCAACATTCTTCAAATGGTCAATGAATTTTCAAAGCAATAAAAAAAAGGATGCAGACAAATTTCATTCAACCTGAGGCGCCCCCTCCCCTTTAGTTCTATCAATAATACATCGTCTAAGCGACTGGAAAATACTTCAATCAATTTGATGATTGGGAAGAATTACGGCCGTGACTCAGAAATGATGGGCTTCGAGGGGCACCACTAGTGTGACATGGAGCTGAAACTAGCAGTCGATTGTTATAACTTTTGATTAAACGTTGTTGAAGCTTTTCTTATACCTGTAATCGGTTGAGCAACGTTCCTCCCCTGAACGTTTCAAATGTTTAAATCTCTGATAAAAACTTTGTGTAAGAATTTATAACAATCGGTTGTTCTCAGCTTCACGGTTGACTGTTGAAGCTTCATCTAGTGTGACCAACTAAGAAGAAGGCGATTTTCGGGGAATTTCTTTCACGAAAAGTATTACATCAAATGTTTTGCAATTTAGAGAATACTCTCTAAATTCGAAAGAGAAGTGAGCCAGTCCGCTTCGAGTGGGGATTTTAACTCGTTTCACCTTTTGAGAGTGAAAAATTCACTCTAGAATTGGAGTGGCTGTTGAGTTTCTAACCTCAAACCTTAAACCGTCACTCTAAAAGAGTGGAAATTTCACTCGAAATTTCGACAAGCTCACTTTGGACTGGTTAAAGAGTGAAATCTCACTCTAAAAATTTCAGAGAGTAGATTTGTGCCTCAATAATGTGTTCATAGTAATGTTTTCGAACAGAAATATTTGTTTTTCAGCGAGTTATTCGATATCTTCCAAACAAACAGAATTCCCCCACCACTGTGGTTCTAAGTCGATGACAAATCATCCGATTAATTCATATTTTCTTGCGGCATGTCAAGTACCTGTTCCTTTATACAATTTCGATTGGATAAAAAGTATAATTTTGACATGCTAAAAACAAAGCGATTCTTCAAGAAAAATTGTTTTAAAACTCAAAATTATACTATTTCCAACCATATACGTAAGATGATTGCAAAAAGATTTCTTTTTTATGAATTAGGACGATTGGGAAGAGTTCTAAAACACATTTTTGTTGAAATGACTAATGGACTGAATCACCCATCTTCCTATTGATCATCTTATTCTTAGACTATGGCTGTTAATATAAAATACAGTTTCACAGGTATAGAAATAATTCAAAACTGATACCCTGTTCATTCGTACTCTATACTTGATTGAATAATAAACTATCAAAATAAAACTGATTTATAAACATACAACAATATAGTGGTAATCTTATGTTTCTTTAGAATTCATATTATTCAAATTCAAAGTTGAATTTAATATAAATTTGGAACAATATACCAGGGAAATTTCAACCTGCTTTCGGCGGTGTTTTTCAATATCTTATTGCATACTATATCATGTGCTGCATTCCGATTTTCAGATTTCATTACCCGGAAGCCACTTGTTTTTAAGAATAGATGTTTTAGCCTACACACGTGTTTTCATTCTGGACATGAATAATCAAAGTAGTTAATAATTAAGGGGCACAGCTAGTGTGAAATTTTTTTTTCATATTTCGATAGGTTATACCTTTCAAAATGACACACTAAAATTTTTAATCGATATCTCAAATAGTTTTTGAGTTACAGCCATTTAATGACGAGACGAGACTACGAATCGCTGATCATCGCCAACGGGCTGCTTCAAAAGAGGATCGATCATCTCGAAGAAGAGCTTCTTCAGCTCAACAAGCACTTTTTGAAGAAGAGGAAGGTGAATTATATGGGCCTGGAATAGCAGATTAGCTGTAAGTATGATTTTAACCCATTTATAACAGTGAAAACGATCATTTCATCTTTAAACGCGTTTTTCTCAAAACAGCATTTTTCTTATTTGCTGCAATGATTACTCGGAGACAAATGACCTGATGGCCATCAAATTTTTCCTGCATGTCCTGTATAGTAGTTCTCCATACAATACCAGTCTTTTGATCTGATAAAAAATCGAATTTTGGCAGGCCAAAAATGACCAAAATTTTGGGTAAAATTCAATTTTTACAATTCCGGAAATTCCCGGATGAAAAATAAAATGCACACATATCAATTTCAATTAACATTTTCAATGGCATAATACAAGCTAATAAGAAAAATGAATTCGAAGTTGAATATTCAAATATTGATCATTTTAAATGGACATGTTTCCAATCAATAATCCGAATCATTCAATCCAACTCGGCTCCATTTAATTACAATGCGTTTTGAAAATAGAATCAAGTATATTAGGTACATCTTGAAGAAGTCAGAAACAGACTATTTCACAAACATTTGGGAATTCTTTCGAAAATTCTTGAAACAGTTGCAAGACCTCTGAGAGAATATTTGAAACAACTTTAAAATCTCCCACAAGTAGAAATATTCTATCAAATCCTATTACAAATGGTGAAATTTCTGATCAAATATCATTGAATTTCATTGAAACCTATTCATTTTCCCATTCGTCAATGAGATTTTATAGATTATAATCTATAATTATTTGTAACAGGGCTGAAGAAATTATTCTGAAAATATCTGAGAATCTTTGCATAACTCTCAAAATTATAACAAGAAATATCAATATTCCATATAATTAATATTCATTTCAATTAAGATTTAAAATGATCAATATTCAATATAATCAATTATTCGTCGATGGGGGAAACTTTTCTAAGTTTAAAAATTCTGCACACACAAAAATAAAAATATAATTGAAAATTTCCCGGAATTTGTTCAATTTCCTGACGTTTTCCCGACTTTTCCCGACGAAAATACAATTCCCGACTTTCCCGGAATTCCCGACTGCTAGACACCCTGTATACATAATATGTATATATATAATGTATAATGTAATATTTATATATATTATATATATAAGGACACTTATAAGCTGGTGATTGAATTGAAAAGTTACTGAATTGGAACTCTAGTTTTCCGTGAGGGCAAGTGTTACAACTAGCAAATTACTAGAGGAATTTCTACCAGGGTTGTGGCGAATAAATTATTTATTTAGAAGGCCAATTTATTTAGGGCAAGCATATCATTATTCGATTCGATTAAATATTTCATCAATCCTGAGAAATATCTTATGGAGAGAGGAAAAATAAACTATTTATTTGGTTGGAAGAAATTTATCTTTCAGTGAACAAATATTTAATATGCTATGAAATATTTCATCAATGGAAACATTGATCTAATTGAGTTAATGAAAGTTTATTCAAATTAACTAAATATTTTATTATTCCCGGGAATTTTTTCTCTCAGTGCATTTGCCGCGTTGTTCATAGATTTTTTGAAAGCTAACCTCTCCCATGAACCGGAATTCATTCCAGCGGAATGACTGCAAACTAATTCCATTTATAATCTCTTTCAGAGCGATATATGAGAAATCTATGAAAGATTGTGCATTGGTTGCTTTTTTATTCCACCGGAAAGTATTCCGATCCATAGGAGGCCAGCCCAGGGGGCATAAACTCCTATACTAAAATTACTAAAATGTTCAGAACTATCAACAGCCACGCCATACCAGCCGTTACTCGGACTGATTCACACGTATACACTAATACACTGTGAACATTCTTTTTGAAATTGAAACACAGATCACTGATCCATTCATTACAACTTGTCCACAAATGGAGAAAAAATACACCAAATTATGGCAAAAAATTCCCCATCTACGGAGGAACTTTGCTGCCACCATTCTTTGGGGGACAATTCCACAATCATTTTTCACAGTGCATAAACTTCTCGGTTTTATCTGTTTCGATGGGATTTGATGAGTGAGGTTGTTGGGGCCAGGTGAAATCCCATAAAAACTCATGATCTTGTCTAATCTCATAAAATTCCATAAATGCTGTTTCAATTACATATATCGAACCTCCTGAGAACTGATAAAAACTGAATCGAAACCCATAAAATCAATCTATGTGGTTTCATGGGAATTTTACAACAGGGTTATACCAGGAGGTATAAACTCAATAGCAGGATTTTTAGAATAAACTTCAGTGCCGCGAAGGGGAAGGGTACTAGAACTAATTTCACATGGATACCTATGGTTGAATTTAAGTGAGTGATTCTTTCTATTGCTCCAAATATCGCTACAGCTGTTTCAAGTATTATTCTGTTTGGTACATGTGTAATAATATGTTTATTATAAGGATAGTTACACTTATTGCAAAAAGAATTACACTGGATTCAAAGATAAAATATATTTGAGGGTGCTCTCATGCGATGGATTATTCAACCGGAACGGAACATTTTCTCTTCCGTTTCGTCGAAAACAGGTGCCCTTCAGTGATCCCAGATGAGCTCCGAACTGAGGGGAAGAGTATCCCTCACCACTATGCCATATATTTACGAACATATGTAGTGGTGCACCAACACATACGTTACATGTGTATATGGCATAGTGGTGGGGAATACTCTTCCCCTCAGTTCGGAGCTCATCTGGGATTACTGGTGCCCTTGTCCCCCATGAACCGGAATACCCTCCGGCGGAATGGAAAATTAACCAACCAATGATGAAATATATATTTCCATTGGAACTATTTATCAGAAATAGCCAATACATTCCATTCAAAGTTGTTACGACCGGAATGATTCCGATCCATGGCAGAGCAGCGTGATTCGAGCGTACATTATGCTTGTATTGAGGGGTTCTTATACTCGAATCGAGTTTATTCTATGTTTGAATGAAGTGTAAGTATCCTTATAATAAGCATATTACACATGTACTCTCTAAAATCTTTGGAGTGAGATTTCACTCTTTAGCCAGCCAGAAGTGAGCCTGTCGAATTTTCGAGTGAAATGTCCACTCTTTTAGAGTGATATTCTAAGGTTTGAGGTTAGAAATTCACAACCACTTCGACGTTAGAGTGAATTTTTCACTCTAAAAGAGTGAGAAGTCACTCGAAACGAGTGAAAATTCCACTCGAAGCGGACAGGCTCACTTCTGACACTTAGTGGAGTGAAACGTGCGATTTTTCACTCTTTCAGATTTAGAGAGTACCAAACAGAATAATACTTGAATAATACACGGAGAAAAAGGAATTCGCTGTGGCAGCGAAATCTACTTTTGCTGGGTTCCTTTTGCCAGAGCAGCAAATGTTTTGCTGTGACAGCAAACTATTTGCTGTTCCAGCAATCTTGTTAGCTGCGACAGCGAATTTTTAGCTGTGGCAGCAACAAATGTTTGCTATCCCAGCAAAAGTTATTTGCTATTCTGTATATAATACTGAAAATTTGCTGGCGGAGCAAACATTTTTTGCTGACACAGCTAAAAAATTGCTGTCGTAGCTAACACGATTGCTGTTATAGCAAATTTTTAGCTAGGTCAGCAAAAAATTTTGCTATCCTATATATAATACCTCGATTTGCTGCGTCAGCAAATTTTTTCTCTCCGTGTACAGAATACTTGAAACAGCTGTAGTGATATTTGTATTGGTATTTGTATTGGTATTTCCATTCAACTCACGATTATGATAGGTTAATCTAACGGAAATTGTACTGAAGAGAACATCTCTGTTTGGGGCTATAGTAAGAATCACTTGTTTATTTCAAGCATACCGTTTTCTGGGTGAATCGTCAAAGTTTTTGAAACAGTATTAATGCATTGATGTAAAATTAGTTCAAGTACCCTTTCCCTTAGAAGCGCTGAAATCAGTCTAAAATTGCCTACTTGAGTTCATGTCCCCTGGGCCAACCGAAGGGATATTGAATTTCGGGACCAAGTCATTTCGAGATATTAAACCTTCAGAACATGGCAATGCTACCGGTAGGGTCCAGCAATATCGAATACTTAGAATAATTCTGAATAGAATTAGACTTGAATGAATTTTAGAAACTTTTGACGTGCTTGGTGGTTGACTATAGTAACTCATGGTGGTTATTTGGCTTTATTTCTATTTGGGATTGCTGACCTTCGGGATTAAGAGTATTCGGTATTGCTGGACCCTACCAATGCTACCCTGCCAGGGGGCATAAACTCAAATGGGCATTTCTCAGATGTAGGGATCCTTCAATGAGGGATAAGACAATCAGCTTTTTTCATCTCGCCATTAATAGGATAGGGGTTAGTTTGCACGTCATTCAATGAATAAAATTGAATAGTCGATTGAAAACATGACGAAACAATGAGATTTATATTATATTTTCAATGGATTACTCAGTTTTATTCATTGGATGATGCATAAATTAGGTATCCATTTTTTGGTTATCCCACTAATGACGACCGTCATCTTATCCCTCACCAGGGTTGGGTTTATTACGCACCGAGAGAAAAAGCATACTGCAGAAGTATTGACGCACTAAAGTTTCTAATGCATTTGTCATAACGTGCTTCCAACGCTCGGTACCCATGCTTAGAAAGCATGTGACACATACCCAAAAAGCATGGTCTCGTGCGTTAACTGCATGAGTCCCGAGCGTTGAAAGTACGTTGTAACAAGTGCGTTAGAAGTATTGAAGTGTGTCCTGCTTCTAAAGCATGCTTTTTCTCTCGGTGCGTGATTTTTCAATTTCTTACGTATCATACTTGGTTTCTGACACGTTATATATTTAAGATACTTGAACCCTCCTGTCCCACCTAAGACAAGGGGTTAGTTTTATGCGTAAGATACTCGGCTTCTTACGTGTCGTAAACTATGTAAAATACTTAGAAGTATATTACGTGCCAACCTTGTCCCTCACTGGAGGATCCCTACTCTACTCAGATGCGATTTCTAGCACCTCGCCGCGGTAGATTGAGAAACTATTTTGGAATCCCCTGTATATGTAATACATCCACAAATATTCATTCACACATGCATGCATTATGATATATCCGTTTAGCGTCAGTTCCGCCGCTATTTCAGATAAAATCTGAGTAAAATGGACAGGGCAAAGTATAATCGTGTATAAAGTTTATTTTGGTTCCATTTTATTGGATTTACATTGTTCTTGATTTCTCTATTATGTTTTGGTTAATTTATTACGTGTTAATTATTCCATTGAATAATGAAAATATTGAATTAATCGTGATTTGAAATTTGATAAACTTTGTCTTTTTATTTTATCGTATTTTTCATGAGATATGTTTTATAATTTTCAAGTCATTCTTTAAATTCATTGATTCTTTAGATATCAACACCCAGATGACACAAGAGTTTTGAAAGAGCTCATAATAATCCCTTTGTATTCATAAAGCACTCCTTTAGAACTCTTGTGCTATGTGGGCAGGCAGGAATTTCAAAAACTATTATAGATGTCGAGATGAATGATTTTGTTATTTGCCAATTGAAAAGAATGAAATATAAGAAAAAAACACATCCGCGACCGTATTCTCCTGCCACGGAAAAAAAGATGATGTTGGATTTACAATGTTTCGTTCGATCACCATAGAAACATTAGGGGTTTCTATGGTGATCGAACGAAATGTTGTAAATCCAACATCATCTTTTTTTCCGTGTGTTGTTCATTCAAGGACACAGGTGGCTCCATTTGATATGACTTTTTTCCGAGCTAATTAATCGAAACTGAATTCACCAGGAATTCTAAAACTTGCAGAGATGATTCTCAAGTTGATACCAGCGACCCCTGAACATGCAACTAGACCAATTAGTTAGAAAAGGAACACAACCAAAACTATTCTAACAAATTACTCGAAAACGAAAGAATGAAATCACAATATCGCTCTGTACAGACCTTCTTCTTCAATCAATGAAGAAAGATGGTCTGTACAGAGCGATATTTTTCTTCCATTGCTTTATTCTTGAATGATTTATCAGGAAAGATTTGGCTCGGGTGGCATCGTCATGGGCCGGTGGTATCCTCTTAACGGGATAAGGTGTCGAATTCACGAAAAACCACTTCCGATAACACGAGAAAGTCTACAAGAGTTCCTGAGAAGAGAATTCTGAAGTAATCGACACACTGAGAAAAAAATAAAAGTGCCATTAACCACCACGCGTAGTTGAAGAATTTATGAATGAATCAACGAATTTTTAGTTGAAATGACTTGGAAATTGTAGACTCAACTACGCCACCTTTCATTGTCTCAAACATATCACTTGATTTTATGAACCAATGTGTGTCAACGTCAACAAATCACAGAAGAAGTTTCATTCGAAATCTCACGTAGTTGAGTCAACCTCGCAGGCAATCAATGATCCGTTATTTTGTGTCAAATGTATATGGATACTTGACAGAAACTATTTTTCATTGTCCCAATCATTCACGTAGTTGACTCAACAGAGTCGGCCAATCTGGGGAATGATTCAATGCAACCTCCAGAGTTGGTTGAATGTATTTAACCTCCTGGCATAGTTGAGGCAACTACGTTTTCGTTCAGTTCACTAATCCTTTTTCTCAGTGCAAGTGTTCTTTTAAATTACGCCAAGAAATCGTTATTCGATTAGTAGAACTCTTGAGGAGTTGCGAACTCCTGGAATGAATGACTAAAGAACTCTCACGGGCCTCATGTTTGTTGAATACAAAAATCATTTGAAAATATTAGGTTATGCGGATAATTACTGAATGATTGGTTCATCATGTTTTTATTTATCCGACAGTCATCAAATTGATGGAACATATTACAGGGAAAAAATAATTTAGCTGCAGCAGCTAAGTGGCTACACTGAGAGAAAAAATTTCCGGGAACAATGAAATATTTAGTTGAATAGTCGCCATAAAATACTTAATTGATTTGAATAAACTTTTATTGACTCGATTAAATATTCATTCAATCAAACAAATATTTAATATGCTATTGAATATTTCATCAATTAAAACAGTTATTTAATTGAGTCAATGAAAGTTCATTCAAATCAATTAAGTATTTTATGGCGACTATTCAACTAAATGTTTTATTGTTTCCGGAAATTTTTTCTCTCAGTGTAGCACGGACACGGACAGCCATTAAATTGGCTCCTGCAGCTAAATTTTAGCTGTGACAGCAAAAAAATTTGCATTTGTAGTTAATTTATTTGGGGTAACAGCTAAAATTTAGCTGCAGGAGCTAATTTAATGGCTGTCCGCGTCCGTGCTAGCTACTTAGCTGCTGCAGCTAAATTATTTTTTCCGTGTATGGAAGTTCAGACACTTTGTAAAAATATAACCTACAAAATCGATCATACTATCATTGAAATTTTTTTCAAGTATGAATGAATGCCGAAATGTTTATAATACACACGAGTAAAAAACGAAATTTATATAAAGTAGTTTTTTGTTATCATTCAATATCGCTAATTACATATTCCTTCATTTTATGAACTTGAACCAACCATAATCGCTTGATCATTTCTATTAAGGGTATCCCGTAGAAGCCGAAGTTACTAGATTGTTTTTCTCAAAATTCTCAAAGATGACTCAATAGAATGGAATATAACAACCAGCCAGACCCTCTTCCATATCAACAGAAGGTCTGGCTGGTTGTTTTAATTAATTTTATTCAGTCATCTTCGAGTATTTTGGGTAGAGAGATCTAGTAACTTCGGCTTCTACGGGATACCCTTAACGGCATTCACTACCTTCCCAAAAAGTTACTAGATTCCAAAATCGCCCCCCCCCCAGTTTTCTCAGAAACGAACAAATAAAATGAAAAATAAAGAGTAGCTGCACTTTCTTTGATATGCTAAGAAGATGCACCTGCTCATTGAAATCGATTATATTCATTAATCGTTGAGAAAACTGGGGGGAGAGATCTAGTAACTTTGCCTCTGATGAATGCCCTTCAGGCGATTCACCACAAGCCAAGTTACTAGATCTCCCCCCCCCCCAGTTTTCTCAGTAATCAATGAATAGAATCAATTTCAATGAGCAGGTGCATCTTCTTAGGCTATTGAAAAAAATGCAGCTACTCATTATTTTTCATTTTATGTGTCCGTTTCTGAGAAAACTGGGAGGAGAAATTTGGAATCTAGTAACTTTTGCAGGGAGTAATAAATCCCTTTAACGGCATTCACCACCTTCCCAAAAAGTTACTAGATTCCAAAATCGCCCCCCCAATTTTCTCAGAAACGAACAAATAAAATGAAAAATAAAGAGTAGCTGCACTTTCTTTGATATGCTAAGAAGATGCACCTGCTCATTAAAATCGATTGTATTCATTAATCGTTGAGAAGACTGGGGGGAAAGATCTAGTAACTTTGCCTCTGATGAATGCCCTTAAGAGCACCCCGTAGATCCTGGAGTTACTAGATCTCTCTTCAGTGAAAAAACGTATCTGATAAGCAAGAGTTTTTCAAAACTTTTCAAATTTTTTTTATCGAGGTGAGTCCGAAGTTGCATAATAAAATATCAATAATAAATTATCCGTTCATAAATCAACAAATCGTATAAAAGTAACCAATAGTTGATTAATACTGTAATTTATTGTTCATCATTTGGGGTTATGCAATTTCGGGCTGACGGTCATTCGAACGTACACTGTAAAAAATATTTCCTGTAAAATACCCACATTAAGGGAGTGCTTTGGTCGATGTTTTCACCAAAAAACTACTAGATCGTTATGAAGTGGAAGCTGTCGGCCGCGAGCTGTCGGCCGCAGGGGTTATGTTTTGGCTGGGACTGTACCTGAACAAAACGACCGAACTATTTGGATATTTTCTCCATAAAAACATGCTAAAATGAGATAATGATGATATCTAAAGACATGAATTTGTAGTATTTGAGACGAGGAATTCGAAAATGAAAGATTTTTCACGATAGGAGGTCGTTTTCATAGGATTTTTTGCAGAGAAACGAGGACTTATATATTGGTTCTAACGAATTTCATCACCTACTGATGGGACGACGTCCGATTCGGAGGATAAAATGGATCAATTCTTATAGGATTTTGTCTGAGGAATCCGATGGTATATGATTCATTTTGGTACGCGGCCGTTTTCATGGAGTTTTCGTCGAGAGAAGGGGAGATTTTTGTCAATTGCCACAGAATTTGCATGAATTTCGTTACTTAAAGACAAGTCGACGTCCGATTCTTGGGGTAAACTCTATGAATTCTTATGAGGAATTGTCTGCCGAATCCAGTGATATACGGCTCATTCCGGTACGCGGCCGTGTTCTTGATTTTTTACGCCAAAAGTCGTTGACTGGTATTTGACGAATTATCAATACATATGCAAATTCTCCCATCGGCTCCACAGAATTTGCATGAATTTCGTTATTTGAAGACAAGTCGACGTCCGATTCTTGGAGTACAATCTATAGCTTTTGATGAGACGTTTGGCGTAAGAAATCAAGAACACGGCCGCGTACCGGAATGAGCCGCATATCACTGGATTCTGCAGACAATTCCTCATAAGAATCCATAGATTTTACCCCAAGAATCAGACGTCGATTTGTCTTTAAATAACGAAATTCATGCAAATTCTGTGGAGATTGACAAAAATCTCCCCTTCTCTCGACGAAAACTCCATGAAAACGGCCGCGTACCGGAATGAGCTATACACCATTGGATTCCTTGGCAAATTTACTATAAGAATTGATGCATTTCATTCTTCCAATCGTACGAGAACCCTGCAGCCGATGGAAGAATTTGCATATGTATTGATAATTCCGTCAAATACCAGTCAACGACTTTTGCCGTAAAAAATCAAGAACACGGCCGCGTACCGGAATGAGCCGTATATCACTGGATTCGGCAGACAATTCCTCATAAGAATTCATAGATTTTACCCCAAGAATCGGACGTCGACTTGTCTTTAAATAACGAAATTCATGCAAATTCTGTGCAAATTGACAAAAATCTCCCCTTCTCTTGACGAAAACTCCATGAAAACGGCCGCGTACCAAAATGAATCATATACCATAGGATTCCTCAGACAAAATCCTATAAGAATTGATCCATTTTATCCTCCGAATCCGACGTCGCCCCATCAGTAGGTGATGAAATTCGTTAGAACCAATATATAACTCCTCGTTTCTCTGCAAAAAATCCTATGAAAACGACCTCCTATCGTGAAAAATCTTTCATTTTCGAATTCCTCGTCTCAAATACTACAAATTCATATCTTTAGATATCATCATTATCTCATTTTAGCATGTTTTTATGGAGAATCCAAATAGTTCGGTCGTTTTGTTCAGGTACAGTCCCAGCCAAAACATAACCCCTGCGGCTGGCAGCTCGCGGCCGACAGCTTCCACTTCATTAGATCGTTCCAACCATTTTACGTCAAAAATATTCAATCAATTGCATTGAACTTTGGATCAAATGATTCAGAATCAATCAAACAATCCGGATTTGGTCTGTTTGTTGTTCAACTAACTCGTCATAAATAATTAGAACGAAATTTCGTTATCAGCCAATAAGAAACCTCTATTCAGTTCTTTGGATATTATAACAAATGTAATTCATGTACAATTATTTTGAAACCAGAGCCGGCATCTCTGATTTATTCTGGATTTTTTTATCTCAAGGTCGATGTAATTAATTGAATAATGACATGAAATGGTTGAAACGATCTAGTAGTTTTCTAGTGAAAAAATCGACCAAGGGACACCCTTAAAATTGAAAATCAGAGTTGCTTGTGAAAGCACTGTGCTCAACGTGGGGAAAATAATTCTCAAAGTTAACAACGCTGAGCATGAACGTTTTACAAGATTTTGTAATATCGCAAAACTGAGCGTAGAGTTTTTACAATAAGAAATTTATTTTCCCTATAAGGAAATATTTTTTACAGTGTAAAGTTTTTCGGGATTTTGAATTTTCCAGATTATGATACTCTCCTTATTCTTGGTAAGGGAGACTATTCTTTGGTATATTTTCCCACTAGAAAACTACTGAATCGTTTGTACCGTTTTAGGTCAATAATATCCAATCAATTACATCAAACTTTGGACCGAAAGATTCGAAATCAATCAAACAATCCGATTCTGGTCTTTTTGTTTTTCAAAAAAAGTCATTACAATTGATTAGAACAAAATTTCGCTATCAACCAATGAGAAACGTCTATTCAGATTTTTTTTGCTATCTCAGGAAACAACTTTCCTCTCAACATAACGACTTCTTTAAAAAACAAACAAACCAGAACTGGATTGTTTGATTGATTTCGAATCTTTTGATCCAAAATTTTCATATGACTAATTGAATACTATCAACAATGAACGTTTCAAACGATCTAGTAGTTTTTTAGTGGACAAACGGATATCAACGCTTCCTTCCCTAGTTTGAAAAATCTATCTGTAATGCAATGTAAATAAACATCAACACTTATTCAGACCTGTCCAAACTGGTTCAATTAATGAGATTTAATGAAAACTCAATAGGTTTGAACAGTCATTTATCGTTTCAAAGTTTGTACTAAACTTCATTTTCATTTTTGGCTCTGAATAGTCTTTTTTTGTTTTACTAGGATTACTAATAATCTATTTGTTCCAAATATAATTGCAAGATACATTTCTTGTGTCAGAGGAGCCATCTTAGCGAATATGTTATAAAATCGTTGAACAGTTTTGGATTAGTCAAAAAAGAATTTAGGATGTTACGAGCTACTTACATACAATATTATAACGACACAGAAAGTTAAACTTCAATCTCCTGTAATTATTCAAACAGCTTTCAAGTTCTCTATTCATTTGATTTCAAATTAATTGCATTAAATTCCCATCGATCAAAGATCTACTTTTCGTACCGAAGAAGGTATTCTTCTACTAAATTTAGCGCATTTCGTCAAATTATATTGTTAAAAATTATGAAATGAAAATATCACAACATAACCTCAAACCTCTAGATTATTATTCTAGAGTACGAATGTGAATATCTGTGACTCAATATTCTAGAATTACACTATTTCATCTCTTATGTAAAATATCATCCGAATGACACGCATATACTTACGGATATACAATAACGTATGGGACAGTATGACAAATTCTTTGAACGCAAGGACTTTAATCTTTATCAAAAATTCTGATTAAAGATAGATATATAGAATGTACCATTTAGAAAGAGAATCAAACTAGTTTATTCGATACATTCACGTGGCTGTGATACAGCATAAGATTTTAAATAACCGCGCGTAATATACAATCGATTGATTGCGACATCAATACTCGGTACACGCTTTTCGATTATTTTCATGTTCCCCGTAATTTTAGACGATCCTTCCTAGAATGTGTTGCAACTTCTTCCATATCTCAGAGAAAAAAACATAGAGAATTACAGGAAAACGTGAACGAAACTCCACGGAAAATATTGAAGATATGATTCCCGTGAATCTAGACAAAGCCATCTTAGAACTGCTCCAATTGTCATCTCATGAAAAGAGATGAATGAGTGAACCCTGTAACCATTGCTTTCTATCTAAAAAAAACAATAACTGAAAATTGTTGTTTCGTTAAACTCGATGGTTTTGTTTATTGAAAAAGTATTGAAAATTCGATATACGTACGAATGATACGTCGATATATCACGGATAATTGGAATTCCAATTTCCTTTTGAAAAAATATTTGTCTCTTTTAAGCATACAATGTACATATTCAAGCATCATTTCGTTTCCACTCGGTGTGGAATTCGTGTGCGTGCACGTACACGAAGACGATGCATGCTTGGGTCTACTGGAAACCGTGTGTGCGTAAAATACCAGCTAAACGCACGTATTACACGATACACATATATACATACCACAAGCACAAGCACAAGCACACATACACAAAACACTACGCTTGGACCTTAAACGCGCCTAGTATGCACGGATATACGTTATGAGGGAACTCGTATTACGCTACCGAGGCATCGATGCTTCATGGCGAATGAAAAATGCATGCACAAGGCTCAAATCGGATCCTAAGGATCATAATGGAACGCGTTTCGTATCTCCCACTAAAACAATGAGCCAAGAAGAAGCCATGATCTTGTCAAAGACAAAAAACAAAAGACTCACCTTTGGCAGTGAGTGGGCCACGACTCGCATGCACGAATTTCTCATTACACTTCCACGAATTCTAAATTCCTTCTTTTCACTCGACACTTCACTAAACTCTTAACATAATACGGATGGTCGTACGTGGACGACGAACCCGTTTTATCCTGTTGTTGGTATTATAAACTCCTCTCTTTCTATCTTCCGCTCTTTTTTTTGGTTCGACCAAACCGATATATTATTAAATCCAGTGAAAGACAACAAAGCCAAAGGAACAGCTAAAAAACACCGAATATACAACTGGGACTATTGAACACCACTGAACTCCCGTGTCACATCGTATTCACGAAAAAATTCTGTTTACATTCGGGATGCGAGAAAGAGGAGGGACCCAGAAATAAAAATACACGATACGCACCATTCCGCGTGGAATATATGTACGATCAATCGACAGGGTCGCCAACATGGCGGTCAATCACTTCGTGGAATAGAGGTTTTGTTGTGATAAATAACTAACCTCTTCGATGCCGTTGGATCTTTCAACGTCAATTCGTGGTATACGAATGTCACCAATTCATTCCCACAAAGGCATCTTTCTTCCTCACAACTTTCCCATTTAATTTGATGACTTTATCCTCGGAGAGATATTCGATGATTTTGGAATTGCAGCCTCTTTGACGTCACTATCAGATGTCAAGCACTGCATTCTTGGAACTGCTACTGGGGAACTGAAGAAGGCATTGCTTATGACACCGACCACGAACGCGCCTTTTTTTCAAATCTCTTTAGATTATAACATTTCTGTTTCCTCGAAGAATCCCCTTTCCTCGATAATAACGATTATCATCGTCATGCTTATCGCGTATGTACTTGGATACAACTCTACTCTTTCGATCGTTCCTCGGTGTTGTACATTTATGTGGATCGTTTTATAAATATAATATCTTTCTTGTCAATAAAATCATACTTCTTTTTTACTGGGATCTTTCATTTTTCATTTTTATATATGTCATACGAGACAAGAAAGAACAGAAGATGTTTGTTTTTTCTTCAAAATATTGCACACGAGTAAATAAATATTTTACAATTGTTTATAAAAAAAAAAATTCAATGTAAATAATTTTTATGAAGAATCACTTTTTTTCCAGAAACTTCTAAAAGAATTCCCGTAAATAAAATACTTATTAATTCATAAATGATTCATAAAGTGTACAATAAGTTCCAAAAGAAGTCAGAAATCATTTCATATGAATGATCAGCCGAGTTTATAAAGAGTTTTAAATTACCTCATGGAATATTTTAAAAGAAGTGATGTTATGTCAGTGAAAGATGAATGGCTGGGGGTATTCCTCTTCCAAACTCAAAGAGCTCTTCTCGAATCCCCTGTGAAAGGGTTCTACGGAATTCATTAATAACCCACACAGCACGCTGGTTCTCATGCAGTCATAAAGAATTTTTTATGAATTCATTGTGGGATTCTTTGAGAGTCTCTGTCATGACAGGTCAGAATAAATTTTTTACAAATCCCTGGTATTAAAGAGGAATTCTTAGAGAATTCTCAAGAATTTATTATGACTTATTTTGGAACAGATATAGGGGGAGTTAATCCTGTATATTACAATAATATACATAAGTTGTAAATATTATATTTCATAAATTCATGGATAGAAAGAGTCTCGTGTATAATAAATGTGAAATGAATTCTGAAAAAAGAACTCTTCAAGGATTCTTTTAGAATATACAATGAGTTTTCAAAGAGTTTCAAAAAGCATTACAATTTTTGAAGAAGTCTCATAGAATTTGAACAGAACTCGCAAATATCTAACGAATCGAAGTCTTGTTGAAACTCTTCGGGAACTCTTTGTATTCCAAAAAGTACTCTTGGAAGGGTTATTTTGTCAGAATTCATTTGGGATTCTTGTGTGTTATCTGGGAATCTTGCTGAAAAATTTCACAAAAACCATAAATGATCTCCGAAAAACATCGCATTTTCTCTGCCAAAATCTGAAAAACTCTGAGAATCTTTGAAATTTTCATAAGAAACCTAATAAATTTGGGACATTCTGTACAGACTTTCGTCAGAGCTTTTCGGAGTGTTTTCATTTTTTTGCAGACAAATAAGAACGAAATGGTGCTCTGAAAAAAATTCTGATAACACACAGAGGATTCTTTTGCAAAAACACAAACAGAATTCTTCAAGAACTCCTTTCGAGCTGATGAATTCATGAAGAGCTCTGGAGGAATTCAATGTTCGGGACATTAACGAGTTCTTTGAGAATTCTGAAAGTATTGTTTTAGTGTTCTCAAGGAACTCGTTAATGTCCCAAACATTGAACTTCTGCAGAGCTCTTTATGAATTCATTAGTTCGAAAAGAGTTCTTGAAGAATTCTATTCTTGTTTTTGAAAAAGAGTTCTTCGTGTGTTATTTCTGTGATTGCTGAAAAAAAATTTCCTAACACTTTTTCACATATGATATTTAAATATAGCATATGAATGTATTTATCATCATGAAGTAATCAGTCTTATGACTGGTTTGATGAAATCCTCCAACCCTGTCTATTATCCGCTAGACACTTAATTTCTACATATCTACCCCTGATAACACACGAAGAATTCTTTTTCAAAAACAAGAATAGAATTCTTCAAGAACTCTTTTCGAATTAATGAATTCATAGAGAGCTCTGGAGGAGTTCAATGTTTGGGACATTAACGAGTTCTTCGAGAATGCTGAAAGGATTATTTTAGTACTCTTGAAGAACTCGTTGATGTCCTAAAGATTGAACTCCTCCAGAGCTATTTATGAATTCATTAGTTCGAAAGGAGTTCTTGAAGAATTCTATTCTTGCTGTTGAAAAATAATTCTCCGTGTGTTATGTGGGTAGTGTTGAGAATATTTTCTAACTCAGCACCACTCGTAGCTGATATTGCTATATCATCCACAAATCTCAACATGCTTACATTTTCTTCTTGAATCTGTAATTTCAATTGCACTTGCTCTTTCACTTCGTTCATCGCTTCTTCTATATACAAATTGAAAATCAATGATGATAGTGAGCATCCTTGTCTCACGCCTCTTTTAATTTGTGCTTCTCCTTTTTGACCCTCTATTTCTATTATTGCGGCTTAATTCTTATATAATTCATATATCATTCTCCTATCCTTGAAATTAATTCCTACCTTTTTCAAAATTGTGAACATTTTCTCCCAATCAACATAATCGAATGCTTTTTGTATATCTACAAAACCTGGATACACAGACTTTTTTAACTCTAGTCTTTCCTCTACTACTGTTCTGAGTGCTAATATTGTTTCTCGCGTTCCCCTATTTTTCCTAAAACCAAACTGATCTCCTGCTAATCTACTCTTTATTTTATTCTCTATTCTCCTGCATATAATTTTTGTCAGTATTTTTAAGGCATGTGAAGTGAAACTAATCGTTCTGTATAGTTCTCGCATTTGTCTGCTCCTTGTTTTTTCGGAATGGCGACAATTTTATTCTTTTGGAAATCTTTCGGTCCTTCTCCATTTTCGTACATATCTGTGACAAATTCAGAAAGAATGTATAAAGAAGTCTTGAGAATTCTTTAAGAGTTCTTTTTAAATCCTGGGGATTCATAAATAATTCAGTTTGAACTGTCATAACGGAGGCTCTTAAAGAATCCCACGATTAATTCATAAAGAATTCTTTATGAATAAATCGGGACCAGTGTGCTGTGTGGGTTTATTTCGTATTCATAATCTTTCATATTTTCTAGGAAGAATTCCCATACAGCACCGGGAGGTTTTCTGGACGTCCCGAAAACGTGCTTGGTTACACAGAGAACGTGCAAATAACGTCTCATGATGTTCTAAAAACGTCGCATGTATGTCGCAGGAACATGCAAATGTCCCGTTTAGTTCTATTCATGTCTTCTTGCAATGTTCTTGGGACGTATTCAAGGAAAGGTTTTCACAACGTTCCGCGGCGTTGCACATATGTTTTTAAAAGGTTAGTTTTCATGGAAGCACGTTTAGAAAACGCGAAAAGAACGTCCCGTAGTATATGAAAAGAACGTGCTTGGTACGTATTCATGTGCATCAAAAGCGAAGGTACTCTAAACATTTGGAAAATATGTGCCATGGGCACCAACACACGCGGAACCAAGATTATGTTTATAGAACATCCAGAGAACTTTCTGTGCTGTCTGGGAATCCATTTTCTAAACCTTCCCGTTTCTGGTTTATTAAAAAGCCAGGAAAAAGTCTCAAATTCTTATTGAAATCATTGTATTTTCGAGTTCCATTTTTCACTGTGCGCCATCCAGATAACGCACAAGAATCACAAATGAATTTTGAAAATAGCACTCTTCTTGGACCCTTGCAGAAAACAAAGAATTCTTCAAGAGTTTCAAAAAGAATTCGTTTCCTCAGACATTTTTTTAAAATTCTTCAAGATTTTTCAAAAAATGTTGAAAAAACTCGCAAATGTAAAAATTATCTGCAAATATTTTTGAAAATTCCAGACCTCAGAAAGATTTAAGCCAATTCGTGAAAATTCAGAGAAATTCAAAAGAATTCGAAGTTGAGGCTCCCAGTAGAAGTCTGCGAACCTTGAATTTTTCAGCTGGACCGAATTCTAAATGTACTTTTTAAATCCACTTGAACACGAACCGCACGTTGAAATGTTGGGCCAAACTCGAACTGTGATGGTTAGAAACTCGAACGGTTCCGCACAAACCTATACTCACTCGGCACAAATATCGCAGAAATATTACAGCAATATTGAAATATTGCAGTAATATTACTGCGATATTTGTGCTGAGTGGGTATTTTTTCCCAACAGAACGCAAACATTGTAACTAGCTAGGTAAATTTTAGATTGATTTCAAACTGGTATACGTTCAATGAAGGTTCATCGAACGTTCAAATTTACGCACTCCTGCTTTACGTTCATTGAACGTTTTTAGAGCTTCGTGTTCTTTTCAGGTTTCCAACAAAAATTCAGATCGAAGATTTCCGAAGCATCCGGAGAAACCCATAAAAGAAAACCATCGATCCTTCACTTTGAACTTCGGTGGATCACAGGTGAAAAATAGGTAGATAATACAGTAGAGGTAAGGAGATTCGACGTTGAAACCACGAAGATATGATTCAAACATAATTCTATTTGTTCGCATCTTCGTTTCCTCAAAATCGAGTCCTCTTCTATCTATCTCTCCCATTCATCCATCCATGATACACCGAAACCCAAAGTGGAGGATCGCTAGTTGTCCTGTAAGAGAAATCAGGAAACTTTACCAAGAGAACTAAACCCTAACAGCGCAATGTGTCTCAGAGACGTTTGTAAAACGTCCCACAAAAGGCTTCAATGGCACGTTGTGCTATTCAGGGAGATGTCCAAACGTTTGAAGCACGTTCACGAATTCTTTCCCTGTTGAAAATTCCACACAGAATTGGAAAAATTGTTGCAGACTGTGAACGGTTTTTATCCCATGAAATTCGCCCGAAAATTTACAAACTTTTCACTGAATTTTGTCCAGAATTACCAAATTGAAACATCATCCTCTCAAAAACTGGCAGCGACTTTTTGAAATGTTTCTTATTTAAAATTCTCAAATCCAGTCGAAGACTGACAAAAATTTCTTTGTCAGGTTTTAACAAGGTGCCCTGCTGAAAATTGCTGTCAGAAACGGTCAAAAAAATTTTCTGACCGTATTAGAGCGGTTTTTGACTTCGCATAGCCGCATTGAAACACTCAAAAAATATGTAGTTAGTATTTGACTGCGTTTGGAAATCGCTTGTACCGCTTAGATACGTTCAAAGATTTTCATTGAGCGTTTTTGACTGGCATTTCTATTTATGAGCAACGCCTGTTAGAAACAGTTGAAATTTGAGTCAGAATCTGAAAGGACGGTTATCCAATCACTAGATCCAAAATGTGATAGTTCCTGACAGTATTGGCGAATCCAGTATCCCACAGCGTGGACTGATCGAAAAGATGAAAGTTTCTGGCTGCAATCATCATATTTGAAAGAAGCCAGAATCACTTTGGATCCCCGCTTCAAAATCATGACAGTTTTCTAGAGGATTTACATATTTCATTAGCAGTCTGTTCTTACGCGAAATTACAGATTCATGATTCACGCGCAGTAATATGGATTTCACCATGATGATTTTGAAAGATCTTTATGGTAGTGACACATTGAAAATCATTATGTTTTTGTCAGTCTTTGTAGAAATGTGATAGCTCCTGACAGTATTGGCGAATCCAGTATCCTACAGTATGGACTGTTCGAAATGATGGAAGTTTCCAACTGCGATCATCATATTTAGAAAAAAAGCCAGAATCACTTTGGAATCCCGCTTCAAAATTGTGACAGATTTTTAGAGGATTTACACATTTCATTATCAATTTTCTGAGTTCTTTAGTTTTGAAATTATATACTGCGTGATGTGATATCGAAAGTAGAATTACTTATTGATCCATCTCTACGATATTGATATTGCACTCAACAATACAATGCTCATCTGATTTTCGTTACATTTTGAACTTTTTATAAATAAAATTTGATTTCGGTACGAAGCCAGAGGTTCGACGCATGAAAACTTCACCACAGCCCTGCTGTACAACGGTGAAAACCTAGTTACGCCACATTTTGTACGAGAATGAGTTTTTTTAATATCAATTGATATTGCAAATTTTACAGAATTAGTTCATATCAGAAAGACATTTCCGTTAAAAAAGCGACTTGATGAGGTTTTGATTTTGTCCGGCAGTGGCGATCTGACGAATCAAAACTGAACTGTTTAATCAAAATATCAGTAAACTACTTTAGCGTTAAGTTGCTTTGAGATTCCTATCCATAAACGAGGTGTCTGTACTGGATAAATTGAGTACAAAGAAATGGATAATCATTATACTTATACAAATTTTGTAAATCACCATTTTTGCATAAAAGGATTCATTTTAACTGTGGATTTGATTTCAAATCGCATTTCCCGTCAGAAACTCTCACATTCAATAAATCATTTGATTTTCTCAACCGGTATACAACGAGATGATTTTCTTTCAGCTGATACCATCGAAAACGTTATATAATTTTTTTCCTCGAAATTCGGATGGATTCGTTCAGATATTGGATCCGTAACAGCGTATAAGAGCAGACTTATCGTTCAACATGTAAACCCTACCGAAGCCGACGAAGATTTCAACCCGCATTTCCCGTCAGAAACTCTCACATTCAATGAATCATTTAATTTTCTCAACCGGTATTCAACGTGATGATTTCCTTTCAGTTGATACCATCAAAAACGTTTAATAATTTTTTTTCTTGAAATTCGGATTGACTCGTTCAGATATTGGATCTGTAACAGCGTATAAGAGTAGACTTGGTCGTT
This sequence comes from Gonatopus flavifemur, assembly GCA_018340375.1. Taxonomy (NCBI): domain Eukaryota; kingdom Metazoa; phylum Arthropoda; class Insecta; order Hymenoptera; family Dryinidae; genus Gonatopus; species Gonatopus flavifemur. The sequence goes on along the minus strand of JAFFJZ010000029.1, from coordinate 99,963 downwards.
CAACATGTGAATCCTATCAGTTTCAATTAAATTTCCGAACAGCTTGTCCAACCACATACAGTCTCATGCTATGAATCAACTCATTGTTCAGAATACGTTTTACAACTATCAACATTTCAGACAGTAATTCCAATCTCAGTCTAATCATTCTTCATTATATCACGATTGCTGCAAGGAACTGACATTTTTCAAGCTTGTGCATTCTGTTTGTTTCTGACAATCACAAATGCTGTCAGGAACTGCTTCTTTTTCAATCTGCACTCATTTTCCTTGGCAGTCGTACTCGCAGAAACACTCAGATGCTCACTGATACCGTTCGAAATCTTGAGCGTCTTCAACAGCAGTTTTTAGCAGGCTGTTCCAATTCCAATGTTTCAGAATCTATTTGAGATTCAGATTCTTTCTACAACAGTTTTGAATAATCACAATATCTTACGAGAGGTTAGAAGCATTGAACATATAAAACGCGTTTAAATCATGAAGACCCTGCTAAAAATGCCAAGCAGATCCTAGCAGTTCCAGCGACAAAACCAGGCAGGTCCGGGCAGGAACCTATCCCGATCTGCTCGGTTCTACTCGCTCTTTGTCCCAGGAATTGTTAGGATTCATCCGGATTGGCCTGGCATTTTCAACAGGGCAGAGCATTTGAAAATCCAAACGATAAATTTTAAACTTTATCCACATATATTTAAAATTATCCTTTAAATTACTTATTCCGATCATTTCTTATTTATCAGTACGCAAATAATGTACCACGTAAAATATGTTTCAACAATCATCCAGCCACCTTGGTTTATCAAAGTGTGACAATATTATTACTTCACATTTATTTCACAATATTCATTTTTGACTTTCAGAAAGTATCATCATTCGTCAATCATCTATGAATTGCACAATAAAACACACAATTGTATGAACAATTTTCAATGTTTATTTAAAAAAAAAAAGTATATTATATACATGGAACAAATTCTTACATAGAAACAAAAAAACTCGATAAATATATCTAAGATTGTCTACATTGTGATCACTAAATTCGAATAAATGAACTTCCTTATAAACGGTTCTTGAAAATTTATAATATTTCATTTTTATTACTTCGTAATATATATTTACAACGATTCCAAGCTTCAGAAATTCGTGTATATCCTACACAATATACAATTCTTTATATAATATATTTATATATAATTATAAAAAATAAATGCAACGATTATAACTTGGATAGCATGATTTTTAAATATCATTATACCTTACACAATATACGAATTGAGATCTTTACAATTTTTTCAATTCGTTATAGAAAAGGTGACAGCCTTGCTTGCTTGCGTACAACATCCAATGAAAATCTAAAAAATATTTATCTACTTGGAAATAATTTTCATTACGTGATGGTAAAAAAATATAGGGAAATATGTAAAGACAACTTTCGTATTCTTTCAAAAAGTATATACATGAAATGAATAATGATTTTCAATCATCATGACAAATGCTATACCGCTTTGATTCAATTTATGGAATAATGATAACCAAATTTGATCGAGAAGTGCATTTACCTCTTTGGTTATATGAATTCTTATTTTTATATAATTATTACTATTATAATTTGTATACGAGTAATAATAAATACTTATAAAGGTTCTCGTTTTAATGTCCTTTGTATCATTGTACGCGTATTACAAGTTATTCAATAACATATACTTCAACAAATAATCAAAATGAAATGACAATCATTTTCACTTTATATAAATTCTATCAACAGATTATTTTACTCAACATCAAGTTAAATTTTGATGTAAAATAACAAGTTTTATTGTTCATACATCACTGTGCATATCTATACTTTCGTTCAATGAACAACGCTGTCACATTTCTTACAATATAAACGTTCAATGCTCAACGTTGATTCATATCAGAAGTACACAATTTTATTCTAATTTACTTAAAACTATTTAAAATATCCACAGTCGTGATTTCAGAGATTCATAGTTTTTCATTCTTAAAAAATAATACCTTTAAGATACTAATGATGTTTGTATGTGTATTTAGACGAACAACAGTTCAGTAAGAAAGAAAATCGAACTTTCTGGGGTGTCTTTTTAGAAATAATATCCTTCATGTGTGATTTCATTTGTAAATGTCGCTTATCTTCATCGACTGGCTGAATACTTATTTGGTCAAGTGAGATATTACTCTATAATCAATTTTGAAAAATTTAATCTCTTACTTTATATATAACGTTTAGTGATTTATTTATTTTCTTTTATTTAATTCTGTTCAATAAAAAACACGCGCAAGGCACAATCCTTTCAAATTATCACACGTGTTAAATTGAATTAATAGTGTTGTCTTTTGTATTTATTCAGATCAGTAACAACAACTAGCACCAGTCCTAATTTTGTTACAAGGATAAGGAAATATTAGTATCTTGTTTCATCGATGGAAACTTGTAGTCATACTTTCCAACACACAAACGGTATTGTTTAAGAGAAACAAGAACAAGTACTGAAAAAACATCATCACAAGCTCTCAATTGTTGTATGGTTTGTATAGATTTGTAACGTCTATCATCGAATGTAGTTTATACGAGTATATTGCAGAGTACCTTGAAATGCAATTATCAAAATACATACTAATTAATTTTCATGGTGGTGTTGTTTTTTTTCTTGGAAAATTGCTCTTATTCATGTTTAATACATTACTGTTTAATATTGTCTTGTAAAAATTGTTGGAAATTTTGTTTCCGAGTTACTAAAAAATTTTATTTACATTCATTAGCATTAGTGCAACAGGTTAATTATTAATCATTGGAAAAACGTTAATTTTATATGTTCATATCGTAGAGATGTGGAGAGCCACCTACCACTGAAGGTATCTGACACCCACGGCGTACTAAAAGTCGAACCGACGGTCCACCGTTTCGTATAATTTCAATAGCTTCCGTATGAGTCATGTTTTTAGTATTGATACCATTAATTTCAATAATCTGATCCCCTACCTGAAATCAAAAAATCACAAAACGATAATTCATAATTCCAATTTTCCGACATTGAGAAGATATCGGCGTTTCCATCCAAACACATTTTTTTTCATCAGCAAGTGAATTCAATTTCCAGTAATTTGATATAGAATAAGCCACCCTGGTATCCTTCTTTTAAGCAAAATTTCAACTCACTTTAAGTCGATTATCTATCGACGCCGGGCCATTTTCCGCTATTTGCAGTACAAATAATGGCATGTTCTGGAATTCACGGCCACCACGAATACTGAAACCAAATCCTCGAGTTCCTCGAGTCAATTCAACGGCATGATATTGACCCCCATCTCCATCTCCCGTCGATTCATCCTGAGTTCAAATACAGAATATTAAATAAACATAATCGTCAAATGATAATCGATCTAACTGCGAGTAATAACCTTTTGAGATAGAGATGCGTTACTGCAACAATCATCCAACGGATATCCAATGGTCAAAGTTACAGAATATCCAGAATCTTTGATTAGATTGACAATATCTTTGTGACACACATTTGTGATATCTACATGATTTACAGCTAGAATATGATCTCCAACGTTCAATCGTCCACATCGTTCGGCGGGAGATCCTTCGATTATCCTTCCAATGGTAGAACCAGCTTTGTTGACCGACGAAATGATAACAAATCCAAATCCTTCGTTTTCCCTCCTGGTAACGGTTACGTTATAAGGATATTGAATATTCATTTGTCTACTGTAAGACGTTGGAAGATTATCTTGAATGTGCTCTTGAGTATTGATTCGACGACGAATTCCTAAAGTGACTCTACCGTTTTGGGATGCAGCTATCATCAATTGTACTACATGATGATGGGAAGAGTTCATAACGCTCTCTCCATCAACCGACATGATTAAATCGCCAGTATTTAATCTGTTATCTAAATCCGCTGCACCTCCCGGTACAATGTGACCAACCGACACCTGCTGACCATCAATTTTTTACATAGAAATTAATATTTACTTCGAACTTGAATGAAATTTCATGCAAGTTCAAAAACTAACCTGAGATCCTTCCTCCGTACCGCCAACTATTCTAAACCCGAATCCAGAATCTTGCCTGACTAATGTTACTAAAGTTTCTATCCATTCTATATCAGGTACCATCGGACAAACTAATTCATTGGTATATTGAGAATATCTGTAAAATAAAAAATAAAATTTAGATCGAAAGAAAAGAGAAAAATTGTGAAAACAAGTTGTGTGCGTACCTCGGCATAGGATTAGAATGTGGTTGTTCGTGTTCGAAACTAGTAGTTTCTTTTCGTTTATCCCAGATCTCTCCGGTGTCAACATTCTGTTCCTGTCCAACAGTGTACATATTATAATCTTGTTCATTGTATTGGGAATGTGACTGAACAGCGTAAAGGTCTTTGTAATAATTGGTATTCATAGTTCCATTTTGTTTCAACTGCATACTCGTGTGATGTGGAATATCGATTGAATACTCATCGTTATTTATGTTGAGTTTATCGTCGTTCAAATTGGTCATGGTGTTGAAATTATCAGGTAAACTTGTGATGTTAGCTTTGTAGGGATCGGTATAAAACATATCGTGTCTGTATTCCGAGTACTTGTACCCATTATCGAGTGGATTCAATTCGTTTTCGCTTTGTATATCATTCCAGTTGGATCTACCGACCATGTTTGGAGATTTGGAATGATTTCTGGTATCTATCAACGGTGTTTTTGGCCTGCTAGGTATTACAGTCTTCGACTGAGTGCTGTAAATATCGGCAGTCGGTGTTTTACTTCGAAAAAATTCTTGTGCATTCTTTTCTCTCTTCTCTTTAGATTTAATTGTTGTTCTTTGAACGTGTATCAGCGCTTCTTCGTTTCGAGGACAATCTTTCAGTACTTGTACGACTTCCGAATGACACATATTTTTCACGTTAACGTCGTTTATGTTGATCAAAATATCCCCTTCCATCAGGTTCTTGCAACGCTGACGATCTAAAATTTTTTTCACTTTTTGACCGTGAGCGGAATCGGCTATGGTGAATCCAAATCCCATAGTTCCCTTCACGATTGGGATGTTAAGAAATTCTGGCTTCGAAGATACAGGAGGGGAGTCTTTACTGTCAGTCAAATCACTACTTTCCGATAATAAGATATCGGTACTGCTGGGTCTTTTAATTGTATTAATTTTATCCGATATGCATAGGTCCGGCATTGAATTTACAGACGTCGTGGCAAGATTTTCTCCATTTTGTAAACCATGTACAGGCAAGAAAGTGGAATCTAAGAAATTGAAGTGTCCATTGGTTTGTAAAGATGGATCCAAATCCATGTATACTCCTGGATCTTCCGTCAATACATCTGAAAAATATAAATGATTCGATCTGCGTCATTTGCTGGAACTTTTATATGCCATTCATATTGTTTTTGAATTACTTTGTAATCGCTAAATACAATTGTGTATTATCAAAAAACGATTCAACATTTCTGGAGAGAGGAATGGAGTTTGGGAATGTAAACAAAATATAATCTGAGATAAAGACAAATTCATAGCAGTACGGAGTTTCTCTGTTGAATTCAAAGCAGAGATGTTCAAGGCAAGAAAGTTAGGAATTACCTGGGGCATTAACCGCGATGGTGGTGACAACTTCGGTATTAGGATCATTTGGATCAAAAGGCAGTGGATAACCTCGACACACCTCGAGGGTAACGGTTTCTCCGCTAGCAATAGATTTGAACACATTTACCATTTCATTGTGTGTAAATCCCAGCACGCATGTATCGTTAACGAATACCAATACGTCTCCTAAAAATGAATTATGACATAAATTCACGTTTCAAAATAATAATACGAGAAAAAACTGAAAACTCACCTGTTTGTAACTTTCCGTCTAACCAAGCTGGCCCATTGGGTACCACACTTTTTATTTGTAAGAATTCTTCGACCGAATCATCTCCCCCGACAATGGTGAAACCTAGTCCTCTGGAACTCTTAATCAACGTTGTTCTTATTCTCTGTCCTTTCAATTTATCAGGATTTCTAGTAAAATTAGGACTTTTCCTATCATTGGGATTCTGTTGTGCACGTTTTGCTTGTAAAACTGGATTTTCGTACTGCGTTCTACGATTTACATGATCTATGAAATAAGTTCCATACAAAGTATCATCGATTTTCTCCCAACCGTAAGGTAATTCATCGTCAAGGCACTCTTCGAGAGATCGTTTTTGAAATTTAGATAAACGTGGATCCAACCAATGAGATGTCCCAGTATTGTGACTAAAATGTGAATTGTGATTATTTTGATTATATGAAAGAATGATTGTAAATTTTTATCTACATACTCTATGAAATACACTTCTCCAGTTTCGGTATAAGCTTTTTCCCAGTTAGGAGGTAAAGGACCCAACTGATCTTCCGTCGCTTGATTTCTACTTCTATTTCTTCTCTCAGAATCAGAACTCTGTAATTCTTGTTCCGATTCTGGATTGTACATGTAAGTTGGGGGAATGCGATGATTCACCCCATCTGTTCCACTGATATTTAATATCTCTCTATCTACGCTCTCTCCTGTGAAACAAGCACACGTTCATGGAAAAATAATCACAAAATTATCATGTGGTTATCGGATATTCAGATTGTGATTAATATTGGTCATACCGTCGTTGGGGTTATCGATGGATGCCGTGTCGTCAACTTTGGTGGTCATGTCTTCGAATTTTCAACTCTACCTCAACACCCTAAAACACCAGTAATAATCATGAAAACTCCAAGGCATTTGTATTTTCAAAGTTATCGCATCACTTTTAAAATATAACCTATAAGCTTTTGAGAATCTGACAAAATGAAACAAGTATTTGACAGATGCGGTGATTGAAAGTGTTCGTAAAAGATTTATTTCAAAGTTAACAAACGTAACATATATTTTTGCGAATACCGATTGAATTGGAAACATAAGCGTATCGATAATCATACTAAGGATTTATAAAAAACAATGAAAATTACATGAAATGAAAGAAAAAAATTGGACATACGTCGTAGGTGAATACTACATTCTTACGAATGCATTCACCCGAGCTCGTAGAGAGCATAGCCCACATATCGAGTATCATTAAATGCAACTTTCTATCTTTTAATACGTCAAACATCATAGGTCAATACCGCGGCGTACGCTTGTAAATAAATTACGCTCGTAAGTGCAATATTAATCTCAGGGTGGAAAAATAAAAAAAAAAAAATTAAAAAAATGAAAAACAATTAAAAAACAAATCTCTTTGAAATCACGTACTTAGATTCTTCAATTGTTATTTCACGTTTTTTCTGTTGATATTTTTTTTTCTTTTTCGTTTCTCCCAAAGTAGTTTACTTACATGAGTTTTTCTCGATGCAGTCTGTTTTCCGTAGGACCATTATTACGTTGTACCCGTCACGTCAAGACGGGTGTGAATATGTTCTTTTCGCAAATAAATAAATCACTTGTAAATGCTCATGCTCATGCCACCAAAACGCAATCATATGCGTAAAATGATATACTCGAGCCAGATATACACTGACATCACACTGGGAGACAGTTAACCATCACCTAACCACCACTAAGATCCATTGTGTGTTGGCAAGATGCATGGTCCGTTGTTAAAAAACATACGCATACACGCAGGTCATTGCGCATTCGCCATTTTAGAGACAGACGGTAGGATAGAATAATGTTTCATTAATTATGGTATAAGATGGCGTACGCAAAATGTAATGTAATTGAACGTTCATCACGTTTGATGAATCTTTCATGAGATATTGAAATGTACGAAACAACGCATTACGCGAAAATGAGATTTTCATATTGAAATTTCAAGCATGACCGTTGAGAAAATTTCGAAAAGTGTGTACTTGTATCGCATAGTCATCTGCATACACGCATTTAAATCATCCCTTCCATGTTTCTTGATGTATACACGAAGAAGAGAAGCAGGCAAATATCCTATCCAACAGTTTTTGAGATTCTAATGTTGCGTATCTCGGCAATGAAAACATTAAAATCTTCGATCAATGAAGCCTGGAATATACCGGAAAAAAACGCACTGTGAGTAATGATTGGGATCTTTGAAAAACATCAATCTTTCTTTTGAAATACTTTCTATATGAAAGAAGACCGATCTTTTTCAAGGATCCCTATCACTATAGCTGTGAGACATTCAAATGGTTTCTGATGTTTTATTTTCATCAATCACCATTGCTATTATTCATATACATAATCATTTTTATGAAATGATCATAAGCGAACTTATTATAACTCCTGACAGAGAACCAGGACTGCGACTGTAATGTAACTCATTGTGGTTTTTTTATGTAAAATTTGTATCAAGTTTCAATCAATATTTTGTATAAATTTATAGAAACTTGATACGAATTGTGTACAAAATCACCTACAGAGTGCCAAAGTGAACTGGTCACTGTTTACACATAATTCTTTCATAAAAACACAATGGATGTATGAATCATACAACCCCCAGTATGAATCATACTAGCAATTTCCACTGGGGGCATTTTACAGCATTCTGCCGTCACCAAAATTCTTGGATAATCGTAAACGGATCAAACCGAAGATCTGCGCGTAGAATATGAAATTCGTATGAAAAACTACAGACTTTGTCGTTTTGCATCACTCTGGTGAAAATCATACGGAGTCGGACCTGAGCGGACAAAAATTTAATACGATTCAATATATTTCTATTTGTTAAGATGCGATTTCTGTCCCCGGTTAAAACAAAATCTCAAAGAATGTTAGCCGAATGAAGAACAGAGTCTGTAAATACACCAATACATACAAAAACGCAAAAAAAACACCCCAAGCAGAAAAAGAGAGACTTCTTTTGGAGGAGAAATGAAGGAATAATCACTCAAGGGGTTCTGCTACTACCCAGGCGCGCTGAAAAACGAACGTTTCTTTGGGCATTTTTTCCTTGGAAACTATTCGATGGATCAAAATGAAATTTTGAGGCTTTATTATATATGTTTTGAGGCATATAAAAAAAATTTTTCTGATGAATTTTAATACAAAATGGTGTCTTGGGAAGTGGTACACGGAACATGTGTTTCTTCCGAGGAGCGAATCTGCGTACACGATAACATTCTCCGAACAGTACCTAGAGCAAAAAAAAAATTTGTCTTTGATAATTCATCAGTTTTGCTAGGGAAGTTATTGAAAATATCGGCTTGGCAATTCGCAATCCAACGGTTACTGTATCGTCCCATATGGCTTCTTTTAAATCAATCAATACTATTTATATGTCGTTTGAAGAAATTATATTCATTTGTACCGACAAAAATGATCCAAAAAGCTATAATACATCTACAATGCCGCGCGCAGGTGAGCGATTCTTTAGACGTTTAGGAGCGCTCGAAATCTTGTTGAAAATTGTTTATTGAATGTTTCCTGACGAAGTAATGTTTGCATATCATTCTTAGATAGTTTATGCATCATTTGAGCCAATAAAAGAAAATTGAAAAAGAAATTTGCAGCCAGAATGTTCCTTGCAAATTATTTGAAAGTTGTGCAATAAAGTCAACCAATTTTCATTTACCTACCTGGTACATGTGTCAAGTATAGGTCTCTAAATGAAAATTATTGAATTTTTTGTGACACTTTTCAATAATTTGAAAGAAACATTTTGGCTGCTGCCACGCCGCTACCCAGCTAACCAAAGCTGATAAATAATTGGTCAATTATTACCCAATGAGATTGGGTGGGATTGATCAATACTTGTCCATTTTTGTGTCCGCATTGGCGACCAATAAATTGATCAATTTCAGTGGACCATTGGATTTCCCAATTGCAGGACAATCTTAGGCCAATGGCATGGGCATAGCTGCTGCCATCAGCTGTGAAATAACGTGATCCATAATTTGGCAATTATTGGACAATTATTTTAGTTTGAAAATGATCGAAAATTGACCAATACCCTGGTCAAAAAAACTAAACAAACCTAAACTCCAAGTGGTCTTTAGCAGTGTTGCCAGAGCACCTTGATCAAGAGACGCGGTAGCGTCTCGACGCCAAGTATATGAAAAAACCCTGAAAAAAAGATGTATAAGTATTTTTTTTATTTTAAGTGAAGAAAGCAGAAGTCGTCCGCTACTAGGGATCCTTTAATGAGGGATCGGATAATCAATTGCTGATTACGGATTGGTCGGCCGCCATTAGTGGGATAGGTACTGATACTTATGAAAATATTCGAGATACATATTTAAAGTCAGCTTATTCATGTATAATACTTACAATTAAGTGAATCTGAAACATTCTTCGAACAAAGCATGTAAATACATTTGAGAAAAATGATTTTAATAAAATAACATACACTATGCATGCTTAACTAAACTATAGAAAAAACCGGAAGTATCCCACTAATGGCGACTGATTGTCCGATCCCTCATTAAAGGATCCCTATCCGCTACCGTGTATCTTTTACTGCTCAACCGAGATTTAACCTCCTGAAAAAATGTTCAATGCACAATAACTCGACACATATTGTGTGTCACAAAAAAATAACTACACTTTCATTATATAATACGATTACACACTTTCGATTAAGCACACTACGAACTTGATCAGTTCATCCGTTACCGAAATATAAACGTTTCAAGTTTTCATACGATCAAAACATCTTTTCGGAATTTCTGATTAATCGGTTTCTTCTTAACACGAAGACCTGTTATCCTTGAGGCGATTTTCAATGCTACAAAGATTTATTCTGTCTCTTTTTCTTTCTTCGAACGCCCAATAGTAGATCATTTGTTCTGTCTTTCTTTCTTCGAATGTCCAATAGTGGATCATTTGTTCATTAGTATGTAAAATATAATAACGTATAATAAGGTGCTTCCAATATTGTCCAAATGGTTTGTCAGTCTTTTGTAACCTGTACAATGATTGGTAGATAAATGTTTTTCCCTATAGAGTATATACATTGTAAATACGAAAACAAATATAACCTGTCAATGAGGCGATGTGTTGATAGGTTATTAAAATATTAAAAGAATAATTAAAAGATGAATGAATTACAGGTGACTACATTATTATTACAGATTACTACAGGTTTATACATTGTAAATACGTAAACAAATATAACCTGTCAATGAGGCGATGTGTTGATAGGTTATTAAAATATTAAAAGAATAATTAAATTACAGGTAACTACATTATTACAGATTACTACAGGTTATCCAGAACAATGAAACATAAATAAACAACTTGAAATTATATATACTCTTATACAGGGTGTCCCATTTTAATTTTTACATCGGAATAACTCAAAAACAAGGAGTTTTGGAGGAAAATGTTTCGAACAAAAGTTGTGAGATTCCGAGGGGGACATCTGATGGTGACCTTGACCTTGGCCTTGGATCTCAACTTCAAAGTCGTTCAGAGGTCAACTTTTGTTTCTTGAATGAAAGCCCCTATTTTTTACTGCAGATTCAGATTTGGCGTTGAAAAACAAGAAACTTTTGTCTGAATCATTTTTCCGAATTCCGCACAGATGGCGCTCTAATCGATAAAAAATGAGTTTTATGAAACACTCGTATTGCTTTCTGTGTAAAACGACATTGAACTCTCCAGTGTTTTTTTTCAGCTTCTGAGGATTACCGTCGCCATTAGAGGTACCCAATGTGCACCACGAGGAGGTTGAGCGATCGGATTTTGCACATCTTCGTGGCCCTGAAAAGGGCCGATTGTCTGGACTGTAGAGGTGTGTAATTTTTCACGACAAACGCTCTGCAATATGTATGAAAAGCCACCGTATCAAATGTTCGATATTTGCACCGTTGACCTGTTGGCATAACCTAATTAGTCTCTGAAAATGTGGTTCTAACGACAAAAGTACATGACGTGGAATTGTTCGGCAGACAGTTCGTATTCGTCGTTTCATGTCATCTCTGGTCGTTGGTGGTCTTTCATAAACTACATCTTTGATGAAACCCCATGAGTAAAAATCCAAAGGGGTAAGATCCGGAGACCTAGCCGGCCAGGCAATGTATCCACCGCGACCAATCCATCTGTGTGGGTAAGATGTGTTGAAAAAATTTCTGACAATTGCAGCGTTATGAGGTGGTGCCCCATCATGTTGAAGCCACATCCTGTTAAACATCCTTGGTAATTTGTCCCGAATCAATTGCAGATCATTGTCCTTCCTAACAGTATGTTGGAAGAAATAAGGACCAATGATCTGACCATTCAAAATCCCACACCACACATTCAGAGTCCAGCGATGTTGATTGTCAACTTGTCGATGCCATCTGAGATTTTCAATTGACCAATAATGACAATTATGTCTGTTCATAACACCGTTACTGCGAAATGTTGCCTGATCACTAAACATCACGTAATTGAAAAAACCAGGCGGTCGCTCCGAGGCCCATTGACCGAATTCAACCCTACGTCTAAGATCATCTCCACTTAATGCTTGCACCAATGTAATGTGATGAGGATGATATTTACCAGATCTTAGTATGCGGTGTGCCGTTGATCTTGGGATACCTAATTGGTGCTGGATTTCTCTGGTACTAACGTGAGGATTCAGGTGCACCATTCCTAAAACGGCTACTGAGCGTGCATCCATGCGATTTCCATCATAACGCCTTCTGACTCGTGGGATATTCATTCTTCCAACTCGTCTTTCTATTGAGCGTATCGCCTGAAGTGAAGGCTGGCGTCTATTTGGATACCTCTCTCCATACAATTTTGATGCTGCAGCGTAATTACGTCGACATTCTCCTAGTATCAGGAGAATATCAAGTATTTCACCCCAAGGAAAATCCATGGTATTGAGACCTTCACAACACTGATCAAAGATCTTCTTCAAGTTTGAATCGTATATCGAAAAAAATTTGTGAATGAATGAAGGATATTAAACATTCCGTTCCACTTATGTTTGTAAACAATGCTCTAGTATGAACTTTCTTGTTCATGATAAACACAAGTATTGTTTTGTACTTGTGTTTGGCAACAATTCACAGTAACGGTACTACGAACAGACATAATTGTCAATATTGGTCGATGGAAAATCCCAGCTAGGTCCGCGGATCTTACCACTTTGGATTTTTACTTATGGGGTTTCATCAAATTTTGAGGGCCACAAAGATGTGCAAGATTCGATCGCTCAACCTCCTCGTGGTGCACATTGGGTAACTCTAATGGCGACGGTAATCCTCAGAAGCTGAAAAAAACCCTGGAGAGTTCAATGTCGTTTTACACAGAAAGCAATACGAGTGTTTCATAAAACTCATTTTTTATCGATTAGAGCGCCATCTGTGCGGAATTCGGAAAAATGATCCAGACAAAAGTTTCTTGTTTTTCAACGTCAAATCTGAATCTGCAGTCAAAAATAGGGGATTTCATTCAAGAAACAAAAGTTGACCTCTGAACGACTCTGAAGTTGAGATCCGAGGCCAAGGTCAAGGTCACCATCAGATGTCCCCTTCGGAATCTCACAACTTTTGTTCGAAACATTTTCCTCCAAAACCCCTCATTTCTGAGTTATTCCGATATAAAAATTAAAATGGGACACCCTGTATATTACTTAAAAAAATTCATGAATTAATGAATGAATAAATGATGAAGAGGTTATTTGTAAAAAAAACAGAAAAAGTTTGAGAAAGGTATAAATAAATCTATTTGCTACATTCAGAAAATTGGAATATACACAGGTAAGCTCTGTATGATGGATTATTCATAAAATGCAAGATTCCTTTACAGGCAAAAGCATAGCGGATATATCATAATCCGTGACGGATAGTTTGCTACTGGTGGTTCTAACCGGAACCAGAGACGAATCATAGAAAATCATACAAGGTTTAGTCATGGAAAATAATTCAAGTTTATAAATTCTGAGGCGAGAGCATATCGGATACATCATAATTCCTTCATGGACAGTCCGCTATTGTCCTATCCTCCTACTGGAGTCGTTGGCAGATGATCGAATGGATCATACGGAGTATGCTCAAGGGGAATGATTCAAATTGATTCGCAATCATTCTATAGGCCAGAACATAACGGATATATCATAACTCCTGACGGACAGCCAGCTACTGTCAATTTCTCCAATTAGGATCATAGACAATTGATGGAAAAGATCATACCGAGCTTGCTTGAGAAGTATTCAAGTTTATTCGCTATTTCTTTACAGGTAAAATTATAGTGGATATACCATACCCTTGATGGACAGTCCACTGATCTATACTATTTCCCAATAGAATCATGAGCAAATAATGAAACAGATGATATTGAGCCTGCTCCGAGAGAAGTGAATGAATGAAACATTGTCCTCCCTGCATACCCTGATCGACAATGACTATACTTAAGCTCAACTAAATAACTAAGCTCTAAAATAACTGTTCCAAATCTTTTTCATCTCTCTTCAGAGAGACAACCATAAAGAGATGTCTGGTAAGAAAAGGTACGTTTAATATAATGTTATTGTCTTTGTAGTTTTGATGAAGAGTATTATCTAATGGAACAGTCCATTGAATCTAACCAAATTTGATTAAGAATCAGACATCAATCAACTACATTGACTACAACAACAACAACATGAACTACATTCTACTGCATTGACTTCAACTAGAACATTGTACAAGATTCAGTAGGTTTCTTTGACAAAGGCTGTTATCGGATTCTTGAATATAAATGAAATTGATAGTATTGGTAGCTAACATACAGATTTACGGTATATTTGCTTTATTTTGTTTCATCTTCATCCACCTGTGATGGTATTCGATGAATCTAATAATAGTATCGGATAGATCTGTGATATATTCACTGCACTCTTGCCTTCGCTTCACTCGACTAAGAGGCCACTGAATGGAATTGATAGTGACAGCTATCGTCTAGCTAAATAACTAGCGTAAAAATTTATGATTCGTCTGCTTCATTTCTGCTTTATCTCCATCCACTTGTGATTCTACTCCGAGAAACTGATGAGTCCAGTATGTCGTCAAGATCTGTGGCATATCTGCTGTGCTTTTGCCTCTAGACAAATCGTTTTGTTGAATTAATAGTTTTGATTTAAAATATTTGATATACTTCAATGTAACTACAGTGCCTGGAGACCATCATCATTTCCTTGGAGTAGAATCATAGGTGGCTGGAGACGAAGCAGAAATGAAGCAGACGTATCACAAATTTGTATGCTAGCTATTGTCACTGTCAATCTCATTTGGTGACCTCATAGTCGAACGAAGAAAAGGCAAAAGTGCAGTGGCTATATCACAGATCTATCCGATGATGGTATCAGATTCTTTGCGTAGTGTTTCAGGGGGATGAGAAAGAAACAAAATGAAGCGAATATACCATAGATCTGTGAGTTTGCTATCACCACTATCAATTGGCATTACAGATTACAAAGTGGATTCAATTGATAATGAATCCCTAGATTCTCCGAGTAGAATTACAGGTGGATGAAGGAAAAACAGGCAAGATGCAGATATATCATATATCTGTATAAAAGCAGTGCCAACCACAAAAACCCAAATTGCATGACACTTTTATAAAGTTATAGCCGTTGTTTTTCATCAGGGAAGAAGTATTTCCGAAGGTAACTTTACGTGCATGTTACGAAGTAAAGGTACAAAGGGGATATTTATTCATGATCTGCGAGTTGAAGAACGAAATTGGCCACGTGATGCTAAAGACTCATACATATATTTCTTCAAAAAGCAATAATTTCACTTGCTCATCAAATAACAATTCAATTACTATAATCTTCTATAGGTGATTTTGAAGAACATCGTATACGTTTATAATACCACAGCCGACTAAATATTCTTGAAGAATTTTTCAAAATGATTTTGATGGATATTTCACAAAATTCTAAAAAATTTCTTGTACAGTACTGAAAAATGCTCTTGACCAGATATTTTGAAGATATCTCTTTTTGTTGCATGATAAATGAATATTTGACATCTCTTTAAGATACTCTTTGAAATAGTCCTAAAGAGTCATTGAAACATTTTTGCTGGGAAACTATTTTCAACTTCATGCCAAATGGTACAAATTCTCGTTTTATCAAAAAAATTTCTGTTGGGTACCTTAAACATATTGTGTGCAAGTTTTCTCTGTTCGTAAAATCTGTTTTGTTTCGTTTTTCTAACAATCATATTTTGAAAACAATGGGAATTCTTGCACAATACATGTTTAAAACAAAATCGTGGGCTGCTTTGAGCGCCAACTTATCGGTCAATTAATATTTACTTTTCGGAATCCTGCACATATGTATTGATTTATGGGAATTCACTTTTCTTTCCTCCTGTTCTTCATTCTTTATGTCGATTATCTATTGCTGTCCAATGATGAGATGACTGATGAAAACCCAAGTGAGTTTTTCATATCACAAATGATCTGAGGACATTTTCTTCATCGCTACGATCACTATTAAATTAGACATGAGCATTCGAATTTTATTTATGTTCAGTTAAGGACACATCCAGAGAAAGAAGTGAAATCCCAATAAAAAAACTTCAAAAAAGTAAAAAAATCACGCCAAGTACACGAAAATGCGGTCAATCCTAAAAAAAATCTGAAAATACATTCAAACGAAAATTCTCCTACAAAAAGAATTTCGATAAAATACAACAGGATATGCTTCACTTGAAAAAAAAGATGTGAAATCAATATGAGCTGCCAAGTACATTCGGTTATTCAAATGGTATGTAAACGATTTCTTGTATATTGTAACTTCAGTTTGTTTAAATTGTATTCAAAGCGATTTATGATTGTATTGAATTAACAATATATAGTGAGGTGAAACAAAAATTAGGTTCAACCATTTGACATACTAGAAACAACTCTGACCTATTTGAAACTCAACGTGTTGATCGTTTCTAATATGTTTTTCAAATTTTTCACATACCAGAAACAGCGCTAAGTTATTCCAAACCAAACGCGTTAGTCGTTCCAAATAGATTTTGAAATCCACGTCAATGCGGAACACTTGGCGCGGCCGATGAAGATTTTATTATCCAACGTTTTGATTACATACTTTCAACAGAATTGTTTGAATACACTTGAGGCTCAAAACTCACGTAATCGGCTGCGCCAAGTGTTCCGCATTGACGTGGATTTCAAAATCTATTTGGAACGACTAACGCGTTTGGTTTGGAATAACTTAGCGCTGTTTCTGGTATGTGAAAAATTTGAAAAACATATTAGAAACGATCAACACGTTGAGTTTCAAATAGGTCAGAGTTGTTTCTAGTATGTCAAATGGTTGAACCTAATTTTTGTTCCACCTCACTATATATTGTTAATTCAATACAATCATAAATCGCTTTGAATACAATTTAAACAAACTGAAGTTACAATATACAAGAAATCGTTTACATACCATTTGAATAACCGAATGTACTTGGCAGCTCATATTGATTTCACATCTTTTTTTTTCAAGTGAAGCATATCCTGTTGTATCTTATCGAAATTCTTATTGTAGGAGAATTTTCGTTTGAATCAAATATTACATGTAGATTAGAAAAAAGTTACATTTCCATTCTTGCCTTAATGTTTGACATTTTAAACGTATATAACGTTTAGAAAAATGTTACATCCGTGTTACATGAGAGGGTCGAAAGTTACGTAACATGTAACAAATGTAACCTTCTGGCAACACTGGTCTTTAGGTTTGTTTAGGAGCTAACCAGCCAACCAAGGATTGGTTCCAATCATTAGTCAATTTGATTGATTCCAATGACATTTGCTAATAATTGATCAATTATTTGGGAATTATGCAGGATCTTTATGCGCATGTCCATTCATTGGATAATGATTGATCAAAAATTGATCATTTTTGAAGGGCCAATTGTTGGTCGCTGATGCGGATATAGAACAGGACAATTATTGATCAATCTCGTGGTCCATAGAAGTGGCCAAAAATTGATCATTCAACATGCGTCGATAATCGAAAATCTGGAAATGTAAAAGTCTAGCTACACAAGCACGGAAACGTGAACGTAAGGAACGTAGGACTGCGCAAATCTCGTATACGGTTCCTGCGCGTCCGTTCTTACGTTTACGTCGCTTGTGTGTATAGACCTTAAAACTGCTTAAGGGAATACCAGCGATCCCCGCTGATGCAACCCGCCACACAAATGTACCAATTGAGTGAACATTTTCTCTGCAAGAATACTCTGAACTGAATTCATAAAAAAGCATGAAACTTCCAGGAATCGATCTTCAATCCTTTATCTATCGCGGTACATCGCCCGAATTTTGGATTTCGGAAAAAAAATTTATGTTACCGACTGAGAAAAAAATTTTTCTTCGAAATTCAAAATTCGGGCGATGTACCGCGATAGATAAAGGATTGAAGATTGATTCCTGAAAGTTTCATGCTTTTTTATGAATTCAGTTCAGAGTATTCTTGCAGAGAAAATGTTCACTCAGTTGGTACATTTGTGTGGCGGGTTGCATCAGCGGGGATCGCTGGTATCCCCTTAAAACATCCCCTTATTTTCTATCGGTAATATGGAATTTTGCATTGGTCATGTCATATTAATAAGATAGAATTATTTATTATGTATTGTTTATTACAAAATTTGTTGTGATTTATCGATTCATTCATCTCCGTCGTATCAGTGATCGCAACTTGTTGAATTTTATATTATTCGTGGCGCGGTAAAATTGTCACGATGAATTGAGGTTATTCATAACTTCAATTTCGGTTTGAATTTCAATTTCGGAGCATGGATGCAAATTCCTATTATTATTTCAACTGAGTGAACCGATTGAACTTCATTCCAATCAAAGAGTGGAGTTTCGAGTTATAATTTCTACTTGAATCAGCAATACGCAAATTGTGGATAATTATATATTATAATGTTAAATAAACGGATTCAGTTTCACAGTGGCGTCATCACAGTTTTGAAATGAAAAAATTAAAAACAAATGTTCAACAAATTTGAAAAAAATTCTTTCACACTGAGGTTATTATATTAGTATTTTAAAAAGATTCAAAGTTTCACAGTATATATCACCCAAGCGTGTATTGCCTATAATGACAATGGGCCTCAGGCTGGGTCCATCCTCCTTAACCCAGTATTGGGGAATGACGATGGGGCCCATGTTGGCTCAATCTTGGCCCTGTTGTGCTTTCCCATACAATTATAGTTGAAAGAACTGGAGGTAATGAATATTAGTGCGGGCACATTTGAACTTGGCCCCAATTTGGACCAGCGTTAGGCCAAGATTGGGGTGAATTTATATCCCGAGCATGTGTGTACAATCCTTAGCGTGTAAGAATTTTGGTCCCACTCTGGCCCAGTCTTGGGCCCATATTGGCGGGATGGGGCCCATGCTGGTCCGGGGTGGGCCCCATGGTATATACATGCTGGGTATTTTCCAATTTCAAAACAAAAAGGAAGGGGCAGTATTGATTGCCTAGTCTGGGTTCATGCTGGGTCCGTGGTGTTCTCGGGCAAAGCAATACGGCCAAGCTGGGAACGATGTTATCATCCCAGGGTTGGTCCCACGTTGGGTAGCATGGGCACCCACCCTGGGCATAGATGGGGCCCGCCGTCAATACACACTTGGGCAATCATTAACGAGTTATCCCTGATTAAAATATCTGAACGAACCTAAAGATTTTTGAAGTAAATGTTTTCAAATTACTTAGGAGCTCTTCCGACTACTTCCGAACCAAGACTTGATACATGTAGGGGGTTCCAAATCATTTGGGATTTTGTTCCGCATCACAGTTGATTCCGCCGATTTCCGCAATTCAGACGAAAAGAGTTTAGGTTCACTTACATATTACCTGAAGTACATAACAGATTCCGTTCACTTAGAAAAAAGTGGAAGAAAACTGTATCAGTGCTTTCCACTTTATTTCCGCACCAATGAGTTTCGGAACAGTTACGAATGGTATGCACATAATGACTCCAAATTACTTGGGGGTATTTTGGGTTTTGGTGTGCTTCGATTTACTTGCGAAAAATCGGTAACAAAACCTTGACACATGTTTCCGCATTTTGTCACTTGATCCACTTCCGCGAGTTTACGTTAAAACCTAGACTAAATACTTCCGTACATTTCAACTCTATTTCCGTACCAATCAGTTTAGGGACAGTTACGAATAGTAAGCACATAATGACTTCAAATTACTTGGGGGTATTTTGGGTTTTGGTGTACTTCGGTCTACTTGCGAAAAATCGGAAAGAAAACTTTGATAAATGTTCCGGCATCTTGTCACTTGCTCGACTTCCGCGAGTTTACGTTGGAATCTAAAACAATATACTTCCGTACATTTCAAATCTATTTCCGCACCAATGAGTTCAGGAACAGTTACGAATGCAGGGTTCCCACAAAATTTTCAAACTGAGTTTTCCTGACTTTCCATGTCCTATTTTGAAGAATTTCCATGACCATTTGATTTGTGAAAATAGGCAACATGCAAATCATGGAAGGTGATACAATGCCTGCGTAGTAACTCACACGGCACAATCCCTGGTAGAAATATCATAAGTTTTTCCCCACAACTCGTGAGGCACTAGTGAGGGAGAACTAGTTAAGTGAAACTCGTGAATCACTCGTCAGTAAGTGATAAGTTTAACTCAACTAACTATTTGGGTTATAATTAGGCGGAACTTATGAGAATTTCACAAGATTTTCCACGTTATGCATACAGAAAAACACTTAACAAACGTTCAACCATCACCAGCGAAATAAGTATTTCATATAACTTATCACAATTCTCATAAGGTTGATTTATTAACTATTCAGCATCATTTTTCTTTTCTACACGGCACATCATCATACACATCATTTGAGTATTATTCAAAGAGCATGAACTTAATGAATATGTGTTTCGTCATAATCAAATATAAGTTTCGACCAAGTACTCTTCTTTCGTCATTTCTTGATTAATATAGATAAAAAATCTGTTATTGAGTGCAAAATGAATTATTGAATCAGTCATCACTGTTGTAATATGTAAAAAATCGTAATTTGCTGATGTGGTGAAACTGAATTCTATTCAAATACACGACAATATCAACAACAACAATATCAATATCAATCAATATCAATATTGATTTACATCAATATTTCTCGGGAAAAAAAAACTCACATTAAATTTCTCAAAACTCACATTTCTCAAAAAACTCACATTAATTTTGTAATAATATGAGTCACGAAGAACTCATTTGATCAGAAATATTTCAAGCAAATGTTTAAAATGAATTGCAAAACGCTTGAATTATTTACTTGAAGCGCGTTGGATGATTTTACTCTTCAATTTAAAGAGTATTCTTGAAGTTGAAATTTTCAAATTTGAGAAAAAAGCCTTATGTTCTGAGTTGAATTTGTTGTTGGGGTGATAATAAACTTGTAGGAAGAGTTTGAAAGTTGGGTGGAATCTATATTGATCAGGAAAGTCCAAATTGTGAGGCAAAAGTTAAAAACTCTGTCAACTTAGCTCACAGCACATGGGTATTCTATCAGCTTTTCTTCACTAAACGAAATCTAGGTAGGAGAAATGTATCAAAATTTAGTAAAATCAATTTGTTACAGAGTAAAAGAGGACAGATATATTCATTTAATTTGATTGGTTATTATAAAAATGTTGATAAATAAGGAAAGGCTATAGAAGATCCAATGTGTCGTCTTTTAATATTTTTGTTCCAATAATGTTGTATCATGTTCCTACAAATAAATGGTATTATATTTATAAAACAGGTTCAATACACATGTTTCCTCGACCTACTAGTGAAAAGATACAAAAATGCACACAATATAAAAGCATTGAAACAAAAATATTGAGAGACGATAAATTGAGTCATACATAGCCTTTACGTATTTATCAACATTTTTATAATAACCAATAAAATTCAATGAATATATCTGTCCTCTCTTACTCTGTACCAACTTGATTTTACTAAATTTTGATACATTTCTCCTTCCTAGATTTCGTTTAGTGAAGAAAAGCTAATAGAATACCCATGTGCCGTAAGCTAAGTTGACAGATTTTCTAACTTTTGCCACACGATTTGGACTTTCCTGAACAATATAGATTCCACCCAACTTTCAAACTCTTCCTACAAGTTTGTCATCACCCTAACAACGAATTCAACTCAGAAAATAAGTCTTTTTCCTCAAATTTGAAAATTTCAACGTGAAGAGTACTCTTCAATTTGAAAAGTAAAACCATCCGTCGAGCTGCAAGTGAATAATCCAAGTTTCTTGCAATTCATTTTGAACATTCTTTTGACATATTTTGGATCAAATGAGTTCTTCATGACTCATATTTATTACAAAACTCATATGATCTCTGAGTTTTTGCCTAGAAGTATTGATGTAAGTATTTGAAGAAAATTCTTTTTCACTGCATCAACAAATTATGATTTTTTGACATGTTACAACAGCTATGACATTTACTAATTTATTTTGCACTTACTAACAGATTTTTTGATACACATTATTCAAGAAATAACCACCACACATTTCACAAAAATAATTCATCCATTTTTTGATCACATAAATTCTAACCTCACATCTGTCAACCGAACTGCAATTTTCACACAGGCTCATAGATTATTATATTCAACCGACGGATGATTGAATCGGATAAACACGTCACTTTATATTAATTGATCTCTTCTAATGCATCGCGTAGGCACCGGTTTAGCTTAGGGCGTTAGGGCGTTAGGATAGTAGATCGCGCAACATTAGGTAGGTTCGATTCTCTCCGAGGTTTTCAATATTCTCTCCATCGCATTAAACACGAGGTGGACGTTGGTGGTCATCTGCAAGTGTCCCCTCTGAAACATGATTTTTGCTCGAAATTCAATTTTTTATTTTCAAAAACATTTTGGGCCAAAGCATGCATATTTTACTGAATAATCATTGTTGATGTATTATTATAACTTCACAACTTTTTTGGCATATAATTGCTGTCATGAGTGTGGCGCTAGTTTCTTACAAGTTCCTGGTCAGTTACTACTGAGTGCCTCGCTAGTTTTGATGGCTAGAATTTAGTTAAGTGAAGTGTTACATTCTAATAAGTTACTCGTAAGTTTTCCTTATGAGTGACTCACAAGTAAGATAGGTAAACTTATAAGTAACTCGCGATGTACTAGAAAAAATTTCTACCAGGGAAATCTTCTGGCGACATCCTCAGGAAATCCTGGGGATGTTGCAGTATGCCTAGGATATCCTGAGGATTTTGCCAGGAGATTTTGGTTGTATAGGAAGAGGTAAATAATATATAAACATAGTCGATTGCCTGTAATGAACGAAACTACGAAATTACGAAATTAATTACGAAATTAAAACTGCACATATAACCATCGAATATAGTATCAGATCAAAAGGAAAAAAAAATGAGACAAGTACTCAAACTGTTTTAATCAGGATTTGGTATATTTGCAGTCACAAATAAATGATTTAACAAAAACTTCAACTTGAAACTTTGGAACTTTCTCTTATAGAAAATCAAGAGAACAGAATTTTCTTATTGTACAGAAACATAAAAGAATACATTCAAAAATTGATTCACATATAAAATGTGAATAATGAAACAAACTTCACTTTTCATTTCAGAACTAAACTCAAAAATTAATATCACATATTTTAGCAAGAACAATTATTGTACAATACGTTTAGTTGGAACAAAAATAAATTATCAATCTGATGTTAAATGAATGAAAGTATGGATAAAACTGTTTCAGTAGAGCATAATGTATAATTATGAACATGTTCCATGTGCTCAAGTAAAATGCACCAAATTCAATACAAATTCTCCTTTTAAAAGAGAGCCATAGAATTACAGGAGATCATCATGAAGTAATCAGTCTTACGATTGGTTTGATGAAACCCTCCACCCCTGTCTATTATCCGCCAAACGTTTAATTTCTACATATCTACTACATCCCTTGTCTTGTACGATTTGCTTCATATAACTTGTTCTAGGTCTACCTTTACCAGTTTTACCATTCATTTTCCCTTCCAATATTGTTTTCAATAAACTCTCATGCCGTAAAGTGTGTCCTATAAGATTGCTTCTCCTTTTCACGATGTGTTTCAAAAGATTTCTTTCTTCATTTATCTGCTCGAGTACTTCTTCATTTTTGACTTTGTCTATCCATTTTATTCTGAGCATCCTCCTATAACACCACATTTCAAAAGCTTCAAGTCTTCGTTGATCAGTTTTCCCCATTGTCCAAGTTTCGCAACCATATAATGCTGTGCTCCAAACGTAACTTTTCAAGAATTTCTTCCTTACTTCCAAGCTTATATTTTTTGAGCATAATAACTGTCTCTTTTGATAAAAAGCCTGTTTCCCTTGTGCTATTCTTGCTCTTATATCTCTTTCGCTTTTGCCGTTTTCTGTAATTATGCTTCCTAGATATTTGAATTCTTTCACCTGTTCAATTGTCTCGGTATCTATTTTGATTTTCGTTCTTCTAGCTGTTTTCGCTGCTGTACACATCATGAATTTTGTTTTGTCTTTATTTATATTCATACAATAGTTTTCCCATAATATTGTTCTCATGGTGTTGAGAATATTTTCTAACTCAGTACTACTCGTGGCCAATATAGCTATGTCATCCGCGAATCTCAACATACTTATATTTTCTCCTGAATCTGTAATTTCGATTGAATTTCCTCCTTCACTTCGTTCATTGCTTCTTCTATATATAAATTGAACATCAGTGGCGATAATGAGCATCCTTGTCTCACCCCTCTTCTTATTTGTGCTTCCCTTCCTGACCCTCTATGTCTAATATTGCACTTTGATTCTTATATAATTCGTATATTATTCTTCTATCTTTATAATTTATTCCCACCTTCTTCAGGATCGCAAACATCTTCTCCCAGTCCACATTATCGAAAGCCTTTTGTATATCTACAAAACCTATGTACACAGATTTCTTCAGCGCTATCCTTTTCTCTATTACTGCCCTGAGTGCTAAGATTGCTTCTCGCGTTCCCCTATTTTTCTAAAACCAAACTGATCCTCTGCCAATCTACTCTCTATTTTATTTTCCATCCTCCTGTATATAATTTTGGTCAGTATTTTCGAAGCATGTGAAGTTAAACTGATCGTTCTGTAGTTCTCGCATTTGTCTGCCCCTTGATTTTTCGGGATAGCGACAATTTTATTCTTTTGGAAATCTTCCGGTACTTCTCCTTTTTCGTACATATCTCTAATCAATCCAAACAGTGCGTCGCGAGTTCCTTCACTGGAGGCTTTTATAAGCTCCGCACTTATGCCATCTATGCCTGGCGCTTTATTATTTTTCAATTCTTTCAAAGCCTTGTCGAATTCTGATCTCAATATCGAATCTCCCAATTCTTCCTCATCTACATCCTCCTCCTTCTCTAATAGTGCTATATCATCGTTTCCTCTATACAAGTCTTCCAAATGATTGATCCACTGTTCTATTTTCTCTTCCGTTTTTATCAATTGTCGTCCTAGAGAGTTTCTAATCTTATTGCTTCTAGATTTCATTTGTCCGAAAAATCTTTTAATAATCCTATATGCTTCATCTATTTTTCCTAAATGCAATCTTATTTCTATTTCCTGACATTTCCCTTCTAACCACTGTTCTTTTGCTTTCCTTGATTCTCTTATTATTTTATTTCTCAATGATTTGTATCGTTGCTGGCCTTCTTGGCTATCATTATTCTTGTATCTTCTTCTTTCATTTATCAATTCTAAAATTTCTCCCGTTATCCATGGGTTTTTAGCTTCTACTCCATCATTCTTCAAAATCTTATCCGCACATTCTCTTATATTCCCCTTCATCTTTGTCCATCTCCTCTCTATTCCCAAGTCTTTCTCTTTTTGATCTCCCAATTTTTCATCCAACATTTTCTCGAATGCCTCATGTGTTTGTTTTTGCTTGAGGTTCTTCAAATTCCATCTTTTCTGCATTTTCCTTTTCTTCTTCAGAGATTTGAATTTCAGAGAACATTTCATCATCAACATATTATGATCACTATCTATATCTGCACCGGGATAAGTTTTACAGTTTTTCACTTGGTTTCTAAATCTTTGTTTCACTAATATGTAATCAATTTGGTATCTTGCTGTATCTCCTGGCATTTTCCAAGTGTAGATTCTTCTTGGATGATTTTCGAATAAAGTGTTTGTGATAACCATCTTATGATTTTCACAAAATTCGACTAAACGTTGTCCTCTATCGTTCCTCCTCCCTAACGCGAAATCTCCTATAATGTTGTCCTCTTTTCCTTGTCCTACTACCGCATTCCAATCCCCCATCACTATCAAATTCTCTTCTCCCTTCACATATTCTATCACTTCTTCTATTTCTTCGTACGTTTTTTCAATATCTTCCTCCGAATATGCAGATGTGGGCATGTATACTTGGACTATGACTGTGTCTACCGGTTTTGTTCTGATTCTAACCATCATCACACGTTCATTATGTTGCAAATAATTTTCTATTCTATTTCCCACTCTTTTATGCATTACAATTCCTGCACCTGCTTGACCGTTCCTTGATCCTGTATGAATTATTCTATAATCCCCACTCCAGAAATCGCCCTCTTGTGGCCATCTCATTTCGCTAATCCCCATTACGTCTATATTCAACCTATTCATTTCTAATTTCAAATTTTCTAATTTTCCCGCTTGCCTCAGTGATCTAACATTCCACGCTCCGACTCGAAGAATGTTGTTTCTTTTCCCTATCCTATTCTTCGGTTTTCGTTCCTTGCTGATGAAGCTTCCTCAAGCAGCCTCCACCCGGAGGTCCGAACGGGGGACTAGTTTACCTCCGGAATATTTTACCCGAGAGAGCGCCATCATGTATTTATTAATTTGTTTGTTTGTTTTTGTTACATAATATGCCAGGTTAGGAAAAAGGTTTCATTTCCTCGGGAAGTATTGAAACATGTCAAGGAAGGTAATTTCCCCTTGCTTTCCTTCCGTTTGATTTTGCCGATGTTTCTGGCATTAGGATGATTTCGTTTCTCTCAGTTTGTATTCTTTCTCTTGAGTAGTTTATTCCACTCAAAGAAAAAGATCCAACTCTGAGATACTTATCCTCCCCACCACGTAAAGGAAGCAGATACTACCAGGGATGGATAAAAAGGATATCAAGGACAGGTATCATGAATATCCCCCTGGAAGACCCGCAATCATCCACGGGGAGGTTACAGGAGATATACAACAAAAATAATCGTCTCCTCAAATAAAATTAATATAAAAACAGTGAACAGGTAAAAACATTCAACGAACGTAATAACGAATAACGAACGTAACCCGTCTTCAAGTACTTTGAGACCAGAGCAGGATTCTCTCCTATACAGCATACCAGTTCAAAAAGAGTTCATTAAGAGTTCAAATGGGATTCAAAGAATTCATTATGAACTCTCAAGAATTCTTTTTGAACTTCTGGGCTGTGTGAGGTGATTGATCCTGAATTTTTTTTATCTGAAGATCAATTTAATTAAGTAAATATTAGTGACGTAAAATGGTTGGAACGATCTATTTGTTTCCTAGGGGAAAAATCAACCATGGAACACCCTTAATATCTGGAAAATTTCAACATTCACTGTAAGAACTCCAAGCAGTTGGGATTTCTCTTATGGAAATAAACCCATACAGCACAACTGGTTCTCAAACAGTTCTTAGATAATACCATTAGAATGACACGCTTTTTGAGAGAACTCTTCAAGAATACGCACAATCATTCATTTGAATCCAGAAAAAATTCCAAAAGTATGCCCGTTATGTGAGCAGAAATGAAAACATATAGAAGTTCAGAAAGAACACGTAATCTGCCAAAAAGACTTCATAATGCATTTGCATCTGAATTCATTGAGTATAAATAAATCACACCACAAAACAGGCATTCTGAACTTTCTCATAATTCAATAAACCTTTATAATTGAATATCAAGTCTTTTACAAATTTCCTATTGAAAAAGATAAAGATCATAGAGTTTTGTTCATCGTTTTCTATAAGGGATTTTCCATACTCGATACAATCGATTAGTTCTTCCATACATAAAAGATCGTTTGTATGAATGCATTTTTACAGTCGATATTCACATATATTGAGTTAATAAATAATTTACTTCATTATCCACAAGCAATTCATGAATTTTTACACACTTCTCTTCTTTAGAGTTACATCACTTTGTTATATACGAAACTTTAACCTTAAAATCATATGATATGTCATTTATTCTCACATATTATATGTTTCTTGCACCGAAATAATTTACTAACTGATTATTACATTGCATAATTCACTTCACTCTATTAAGCACTCTCAAAATCTCGTACACGCACCTATTCAATCAATTTATTAGAGAAAATATACTACTAATTGTATCTTGGACATTACTTTTATTCAAAGACTTCTACAAATTCAGAAAGACTCTGATTGAATTCTTGTTGATCGAAGTTCATGGTATTCGTTATAAATTCTTTTGGGCAGAACAGGACTACATTTTGAACTTCCTCGAAGATTCATATTCACTGTCATAACGGGTAGTCTTCACGAATACCTCATGCATTTTTTATGTGTATTTCAAGAACTCCCGCATGTATTCATCAATAACTCTCCAAGAATTCTTTGGATATTCCATGTGTTCATTTAGGATACTCTATGAATTTATAGAAATGAACTCCGTAGGTATTCTCAGCTCTGAATTCTCTGCGAACTCAAAAGGAACTTGTGTGCTGTCTGGGAACATATCATATAAAGATGTTTCCATTGGAACTGTTACCGGACTTGTGACAATAACTGTACATGCAAACGATATTTTTGTCAAAGAAATATTCATTCGAACCGATCCAAATCATCATTTCCTCAATTCAAAGAAATACTTTTTTCTCCGCACATCTATTTGATGATTTTGGAAATTTTTTTGACCAAAGGACGATTTCCTTGACTTTCCCTGACCAAAAATGAAGTTCCCTGACTTTCCATGACCAAAAGTCAATTTCCCTGACTTTCACTGACTTTCCCTGACTTCCCAGGTCTGTGGGAACCCTGGAATGGTATACACATAATGACTTCAAATTATTCGGGGGTATTTTGGGGTTTGGTATACTGCAGTTTATTTGCGAAAAATCAAAAACAAAACTTTGACACATGTTTCTGCATTTTGTCACTTGATCCACTTCCGCGAGTTCATGTTGAAACCCAAACAAAATACTTCCATGCATTTCCAACTGCTTCCGAATATTCGAAATGCCAGAATCTTCGTGGTATTTGATTTTTCTTAGGGAATACTAGCGGCGTAGCAGCAGCCAAAATGTTCCTTTTAAATGACTGAAAAGTGTCACAAAAAATTCAATAATTTTCATTTAGAGACCTATATTGATACATGTACCAGGTAGGTAAATGACAATTGGTTGGCTTTACCCTGGTGAAAATAAAGTGTTACACTGTAGTTACAGTGCAATGCGAGGTTCATTCGAATGTACCCGGTGTGGTGTTTCGCGCCGTGGAATGCATCGCAAATGTATTTTGTTACACTTCGTTTTTACCAGGGTATTGCACAACTCTCAAATAATTTGCAAGGAACATTCTGGCTGCTGCCACGTCGCTAGATCCCCACACAGTCAGCAGTTCTTCAAGACGTCTAAAGATGTCTTTTAGAAACGTATGAAAGATCTCTTGCTGCGCGAGTTCTATAAGACAACTGTAATTGAGATATATTCAAGAACACTCATAAACATTTCTTGAAGATATCTTCAAGAGCACTTTTAGAACAATCCCAATAGACCAATTAGATCAAAGAGAAGACATTGCAGTAATTCACGTATAGTTATTCACAGTGTCCCGCGCATTTGTTTCACGTGTGCCGTGAGGAACGACGACGCCGATGATATTGTGCAATATTAATTATATATAATTAATTATACAGGGTGATTCAAAATTCCCGCACTCTTTTTTTGGAGTAGATTCCTGATGAAATTCTAAAACGATTTGTCCTTTCGCACAATGCTCTCCGACGCATAATTTCCGAGATATAATCAATTAAAGTTGACTAATTATGAGGTGGATCCATCGGTCATTCAGGAGCGTCATAACAGAACAAGAGAGGAAGGTGCTTGCAGAGGGCGCTCATACGATCAGCTGATCGGTATAATCGATACGATTTACCAGCATACAAATTGGTAAATTTTCTATGTAGAACGATTGAATTCGTCGACACTGTGGAAAAATTGATTATTGTCATGAATTCTTATCACGATATGCTGTAGGTGAAAGTTGTAATTTCAGTAATGATTTTTATTACGCAGACAAATGTGAAATAGTGTTATTCCGTAGGGATAGGGATTCAAGCGGGAGAAAAAAGTATAACTACTCGTTTTCAATCAGAATTTTCATGTAAAAAAGAAAACATGAGAATTTTCATTCATCCGATACCGAATTTGAACGGTTTGATTAGTAAGTTTAACACAAGAGATTGGATCCCGAATCCTGTATTCTGATTGGTCGAGTATCAATGTATGTTAGATCAATCCTCGGCCGTTTCAAATGATTCTTCTGAAGAATGTTTTTTCGACTTATCCCAACCACAACATTGAACAATGATGAATTTATTCGAATCCACCCTTTTACATCAGTCGATGATGATAAAGGGTTTATCGAACGTTAATAACTCACTTCAAATTGCAGAATCCATCAATTTTGACGAAAATACAAGGTGTGACATCGTATACGACCCAATCATTGCACTTGATTGACATTGTAATCACATACGGTTTGTTTAACTTAAATCAACCATTCGTGATACGAATCAACCAATCAGGTGACAGCTCGCAGCAGTTTCATTTAAAGCACATATGACTCCAAAGGGCATATTGTTATTTCAAATGGAGAAAGAATTGTTTTTGAAGATTAACCAAATCCGTCCTTTTTAGGACGAATACATTTTCTAAACGTAGAAACGCGCTTGAACTTGCACACATTTGAATTAGACTTTTGATGTCAACATGAATGATCTTGAGTGATCTCAAGTAAGTTATTAACGTTCAATAAACCCTTTATAATCATCGAATGATGTAAAAAGGGTGAATTCGAATAAATTCATCATTGTTCAATGTTGTGGTTGGGATAAGTCGAAAACATATTCTTCAGAAGAATCATTTGAAACGGCCGAGGATTGATCTAACATACATTGATTCTTGACCAATCAGAATACAGGATTCGGGATCCAATCTCTCGTGTTCAACTTACTAATGAAACCGTTCAAATTGGGTATCGGATGAATGAAAATTCTCATGTTTTCTTTTTTACATGAAAATTCTGATTGAAAACGAGTAGTTATACTTTTTTCTCCCACTTGAATCCCTATCCCTACGGAATAACACTATTTTACATTTGTCTGCGTAATGAAAATCATCACTGAAATTACAACTCTCACCTACAGCATATCGTGATAAGAATTCATGACAATAATCAATTTTTCCACAGTGTCGACGAATTCAATCGTTCTACATAGAAAATTTACCAATTTGTATGCTGGTAAATCGTATCGATTATACCGATCAGCTGATCGTATGAGCGCCCTCTGCAAGCACCTTCCTCTCTTGTTCTGTTATGACGCTCCTGAATGACCGATGGATCCACCTCATAATTAGTCAACTTTAATTAATTATATCTCGGAAATTATGCGTTGGAGAGCATTGTGCAAAAGGACAAATCGTTTTAGAATTTCATCAGGAATCTACTCCCAAAAAAGAGTGCGGGAATTTCGAATCACCCTGTATATACATAAACATTCAAGATCCAATACTGGATAATAAAAGTATTATTGCCGCAGGAAAGAAACGTGTAACCAATTACATTACAATAATAAATTTTGTTTTGTAGCGAATGATCCTATTTGCAAAAACTAATCTATCATTATGCAGGATCATATATTAGAGGAATATCAATTTATTATTTTATCCATTGTACTTTATTTTTTATGGACGTACGTGAATTAAATTTCCATCAAATTTCACATTTTTGTACAAGATAGAATGTATCGAAATTCAGATTCAAGTGAATGAAATTGAATGTTAAAATATTTTGAATTTAGGTTATATACATGCATGAAAAATGCTTGAAGTATTTTTGCATTCGAATTATATGCAAACACCTCATATGTTTTGGTAAGCCTTTATTCAAATTAATAAATCAAAATAATGAATGAATCCGTATGGTTATGGATACTTTAATATTTTAATCAAGACATTTTAATAATACTTTCAAGAAATCTTCAAGAGATATTTGAGAGTTCTCCAGAAAGTCTTCAGGAGGGATTTAAGAATTCTTCAAGAAGGATTTAAGATCTCTTCAAGAGCTCTTAAAGACATCTTCAAGAAATCATTGAGAATTCTTAAATATTTCTTGAAGATGTCTTTGAGATTTCTTGAAGACAACTAAAAGATATCTATTGGTGTTGCATAAGACATCTTTTCGCTCACGAAAAGAGATGTTTTGGAAAGGTCTTGCAAGAGCTCTTACATCTTCCAAAGACATCTTTTAGATATCTAAAAGAGCTCTTTTTGTCTGTGAAGAACCTGCTTCTTTTCTCCGAGAAATCCGTATGCTGTCTGAAAGATGGGCAAAAGTGGTCGCTTCCAATGGTGCATACTTTGAATAACATTATGTAATAATCCATTGTTTGAATAGAAATCAACTTTGTCTGAAAAAGGGCGAGAACTTATTCCCATACCCAATATAAAGAATACAAAATATCATAAATTATAATTTGTTAACAAATAAATGACGTTAAAAAAGAAAAAAAAACGATAAATCATATTGATTCTATCCGACGGCAAAATAAAATCGACTATCATATTTGAACGAGATTTTGTATGAGAAACACATTCTAAATTGTTCACAACCTTAACCAAACACATAACTGTATGCTCATTTCACATATTTTTAATGGAAAAATGTATGTTTAATACAATATAAATAGTTGGAGATCCTCAAAGTTGTGAAAGAAGAAAAATCGCGATGGTATCACACTACTTATTTTCACTGTTCCTTTTAAATCAAACATTCATATAATTGTTATTCAACTATTGGGAATTATTATAGAAACACTTGTGAAGATGTTATGAACAATCGGCAATAGTTTATATGTATATAAAATGCGGTTAAGACAGAGAAAGAGCTAGTTATAGGTCATTAGGTGATAGCGGTGAGAATGAGTGCAATCGAGAGGACTGAGTGTAGAGAAGGAGAAAGAGGTAATTCGCGGAGGAAGGGAGAGCTCCTCACGGGTTATAAAGCGGATCGCGAGTCTCAGTGAACACCAGTGAACACTTCGCTCCGTCAGCAGTCAGATGCTCTTCCTGACTCTCGAGCATTAGAAGCCCTACTTAAGCTCGATGCTGATGTCATAAGTCCTTAAGACTGGATTAATGAAGAACTAATGAACGTAAATTTTTTGAATCATTTCTTTCTCTCTCTTTCATTACTTATATCAATTTTGCGTTATATTAAAACTGTTTTTCTCATTATTTTTCATATAACCTTAATGTTTGTCTAATCTCTAGTTACGCGGGTGCGGCAATTGCGCCAATCCTTCATGGCCGATTTGGCCTGGATATTAAGCGTGAATTGTTAAAATCAGAATTGACAGATTGGTTACGCGGATGCGGCAATTGCGCCAATCTTTCATGGCCGAGCTGAATGAGATGAGTTAAAATATTCATGGTCATATTTTGAAGGAAGAACAGTTTGATTCAAATCAAACATTGAAAAACTTTTGTCAATTGTTTTGAATTCTTATTGTAAAATATGATCATCACATCCCATTGTAAATAACCTTATAAAATATGTAAAATCAATTTGTTCAAAAGAAGAGCAGAGCTTTGATTGATTTTGTTTTTTTAAACGCTCTGCCTTTTTGTATAGTCCCAATATTTTTGAATATATTTATTATTAAAATCAAACTTTGTTCATTTTTTATTCCATTTCATTCAATCCTACTTAGGATGCTGTAAACGAAAAAAAAACATTTTAGTCTTCTTCGAATCCTCTATTGGCTAATTGTTCAAAGGGTTTATAGCATGATCGCAGAGCCCTTTTAATGGACTGCACATATTACTTTCATACTTAAATATACTCAATTTATCCAAAGCACCATGCAGTCGACATTCATTCGGTAGATGAATCACATTATGGACATTATATGAGAAGAATTTTAGCCCAAAAATTTTCATAGAATATTTTACCTATTCCCGCAAAATATATTTTGTCTCCATTCTTACTTTTGTGGAATATAGGACTTGCTAATACATAAATCGCAGAATGAAGCATAAAAAATTCTCATAAACTTGATCATTTAAATAAAGCAATAATCTCCTGAACTTAGTTACTTTATACGAAGGAAGATATTTTAGAGGCCTTGGTTTTCTGTTGAAATTTTGTGGGAAGTATTTTGAAATCGCTTGAAACTTCTCTATTGTACTAAGATTTGTTAATGAATAATGTACGTTAAATGATATTATATTTTATGGTAGGGGGTCTTTGTGCCGAAAAAGTTTTCCGCCGAATAAACTTAATTCGACAATCGCTAGTGATTTCTAGAGATCACTACGAAATCTCCTGGTGATTTCTAGAGGTGACTATCGATTGTCAAATTACAGTGTATTCGGCGAAAAACGTTTTCGGCAAAAAGACCCCCTACTAGGGGTGTGCGGGTACCCGAGTCATCGGGTTTTTATCGGGTCGGGTCAGGTACCCGTCGGGTCGGGTTTTTCGATACCCGAGTTTTTCGGGTACCCGATTACATTTGGGTAATTCAAATATAGCAAACCTTTTCCTCAGCAGGAAATATTGTGACAGCAACTCGATCAAGATTGCTGACAAAACATGTGGAAGAGTTGTGCTTCCTCCATTCAAATTTAAAAATATGAAAAAAGAATGATATTTATAAGAAGAATATTTATTTTCATTGATGTTCAAGATTCTATATTGTGGTTACTAAATACGAAAATAGATGATATATTATTTATGAGATACAAATGTGATTATATTTTTTAATTGAATTAAAAAATAAATATAAACATTCCATGAAGCAATTTGGAGATTTCTTAATGAGCTGCATAATCAATTACATGGAGTACAAACCCTAATAGACTTGTAGTGAATATGGCATTCTTCATATTAGAATTGAATTCATATGAAATCCCCTTATTCCTACAATCGCTCAAGACAATTTTTCCTTAAAATATCAAAGGTAATGGCAACTTCGAATAGAAGTTGAAAATATTAAATTCAAGCGATTTCATTATATTCGGGTACCCGACTTGGAAAACCCGATTTAATCGGGTACCCGACCCGACCCGACCCGAAAAGAAATACAAATACCCGAACCCGACCCGATAAAAAGTGCTACCCGTACAGCCCTACCCACTACCTATTTTATTTGTGTTTTCAATATAAAAATATACAGTATGCATTTGAATTAAGTTTATGGTAGCTGGGAAGTCCCATTTGATTTGTACTAGCGGGCAAATTTTATTCGCGCCAAGCTAGCTGAAAAATTCCATTCAAATTTGAGCTTCCCAGGCAGCACAGGAGGTTCTCTGCGTGTTTGGGAAACGTACTCTTGGTTCTGCGTGTTTTGGTCTTCATGGAATAGGTTTTCCAAACGTTTGAAGTATCTTCCCTTTTGATGCTTCTGATTGAGTTCTGTGAACGTTCTTTTTATCTACTACGGGATAGTTTCGCCATGTCTTCCAAACGTCCTTTCATGAAAGCTACCCTTCAAAAACACAAAATCACACGGTGGACATGAATAGAACTAAACGGGACATTTGCATGTCTCTGGGACATACATGTGACGTTCTTAAGCATCCTGATACGTTATTTGCACGTCCCCTTTGTAACCAAGTACGTTTTCGGAACCTTCAGAAAACCTCCCGGTGCTGTATGGGTTCTCGCGACTCGCGCGCCTTCGACTCGGATTGGAAACATCACGAGCAGAATGGAGTGGAGTGAAAGAAAAACTTCAAACATTCGTCTCTGGGAGGTATAGACCAATCGATTCAGAATGTTTCGAAACGAAAACAGAACACCACTTTTGGGACACTTCGGAAAAAAGTGCACTTTCAACTTTTCCAAAGTCCTAGAGCAGAATGGAGTGGAGTGGAAAGAGAATTTCCAAAATTTGTCTCTGGGAGGTATAGATCAATCGATTGATGATCTTCCATAACGAAAAGTGAACGCCACTTTCGAGATACTTTGGAATTTTCCAAAGTCCTGTAGCGGAATGGAGTGGAGTGAAGAAAAATTTCAAAAATTCGTCTCTGGGAGGTATAGACCAATCGATTGAGAACCTTCCGGAAAAAAAAGTGAACACCACTTTCGATACAATTTTAAAAAAAGTGTACTTTGAACTTTTTCAAAGTCCTGTAGCGGAATGGAGTGGAGTGGAAAGAGAATTTCAAAAATTTGTCTTCGGGAGGTATAGACCAATCGATTGATGATCTTCCATAACGAAAAGTGAACACCACTTTCGAGATACTTTGGAATTTTTCAAAGTCCTGTAGCGGAATGGAGTGGAGTGAAAAAGAATTTCAGAAATTTGTCTCTGGGAGGTATAGACCAATCAATTCAGAATCTTCCGGAACGAAAAGTGAACACCACTTTCGATACAATTTTAAAAAGAGTGCACTACGAACTTTTTCAAAGTCCAGGAGCAGAATGGAGTGGAGTGGGAAAAATTTCAAACATTTGTCTCTGGGAGGTATAGACCAATCGATTCAGAATGTTTCGAAACGAAAAGTGAACCCCACTTTTGGGACACTTCGGAATCTTTCAAAGTCTTGTAGCGGAATGGAGTGGAGTGAAAAGAAATTTCAGAAATTGGTGTCTGGGAGGTATAGACCAATCGATTCCAGATCTTTCGGAACGAAAAGTGAACACCACTTTCGATACACTTTGGATGAGAGTGCACTTTGAAATTTCTCAAAGTCCTGGAGCAAAATGAAGTGCAGTGAAAGAAAAATTTCAAACATTTGTCTCTGGGAGGTATGGACCAATCGATTCAGAATCTTCCGAAACGGAAAGTGAAAACCACTTTTGAGACAATTCGGAAAAAAGTGCACTTTCAACTTTTCCAAAGTCCTGTGGCGGTATGGAGTGGAGTGGGAAAAATATTCCAAAAATTTGTATCTGGGAGGTATAGACCAATCGATTGATAATCTTCCATAACGAAAAGTGAACACCACTTTCGAGATACTTTGGAATTTTGCAAAGTCCTGTAGCGGAATGGAGTGGAGTGAAAAAGAATTTCAAAAATTTGTCTGTGGGAGGTATAGACCAATCGATTCAGAATCTCCCGGAACGACAAGTGAACACCACTTCCGATACAATTTCAACAAAACGGCACTTCGACCTTTTTCCAAAGTCCAGAAGCAGAATGGAGTGGAGTGAAGAAAAATTTCGAAAAATTTCCTCTGGGAGGTATAGACCAATCGATTAGAGATCTTTCGGAACGAAAACTGAGCACCACTTTTGAGACACTTCAAAAAAAAATGAACTTTGAAATTTTCCTGGAGCAGAATGAGTGAAAAAATTGAAAAAATTTGTCTCCCTGACGTATAGACCAATCGATTCAGAATTTTTCGAAACGAAAAGTGAACATCACTTTTGAGCCACTTTGAAAAAAAATTAACTTTGAAATTTTTCAAAGTCCTGGAGCAGAATGAGTGAGAGAATTGAAAAAATTTGTCTCTGGGACGTATAGACCGATCGATTCAGAA
This sequence comes from Gonatopus flavifemur, assembly GCA_018340375.1. Taxonomy (NCBI): domain Eukaryota; kingdom Metazoa; phylum Arthropoda; class Insecta; order Hymenoptera; family Dryinidae; genus Gonatopus; species Gonatopus flavifemur. Next base: position 62,236 of record JAFFJZ010000029.1, on the reverse strand, counting down.
TTTTTCGAGACGAAAAGTGAACACCAATCAAAGTAAATTTACATGGATAGGCCAACACAAATGATTGACAAATCATAAAAATTCTTCGAGTACCGTCAGTGTATCTATGAAAATTACTTCAATACCGTACGGCGGCGCTGGGATCAGTCTAAAAATTTTTCATTTGAGTCCATGCCCCCTGGCGTAACGATCGACTCGAACTAAGACGCATTTCACATGGATCGGAAAGGAACGGTTTCCAGAAATCTCATTGATCGAGAGCTAGAACTCTCTGCAAGTCCCCATTTTGTTCCCTAGAAATTCCGATCCATGTGAAACGGCCCTAAGTTTTTCAATGTATGTTAGGAATTCGATGCCGCTCGGAATTCGACACATGATTTCAGCTGTATAACTGTACCCATTCTGAATATTCACCAATGGTGACAAATTTTTAAACTTTGTAAAAATAAAAGTCAGTTGACTTATTATTTTCATTTGAAACCATATTGGATTTTATCCTCGATTAGATCAGAATGTAAATGAAGGTATGCATTATTTCGTTTCAGTTTGGGAATGTATGTACGCAAATAGGGAGCAAAAAAGAGGTAGAGCGAAAGGAGGAATAACAATAGGGACGAGAATAGAATTTCAAATAGGGAATGAAAAAATCATTGTAAAGAGGAAAGGTTCAATGGGTAAAGTAATAAATGTGAGAGGAAAAACAATTAAATTGTGGACTGTGTATAATTCAGGTAAAGAAAAGATTAAAGAGATTTTGAAAGAAATAACGGAAGAACAAAAAGAATATGGTGTAATTATTGGTGGGGATTTCAATATAAGAACAGGGAATCTTGATGCCAGCGTATGAAATAATTGTGAAGATGATGTACGGAGAAGCAGTAAAGATAAGGTTATTGGAAATTAAGGTAGGGAGTTAATAGAAATCATAAAAGAAAACGGCTGGTATTTTTTATCGAATGGTAATGAGGAGGGCGACTGCGAGGGAGAATATACATACATAGGTCCAAGGGGAAGCACAGTTATAGACTACTGCATAATGAATGAAGAAAGTAAAGCGATGTTGAAAGATTTTAGAATTGGTGATAGAATAGAGTCGGATCATCTGCCTTTAGAAACAATTTTGAAATTGGGGATAGAAAAACCGGAGAAGGGGAGGAAAGTAAGGGAAAAGAAAAAAATAGTTCAATGGGACCAGGAAGGAATAGAAATCTACAGAAGCAGAACAGAGGAAGAAGGGGAAGGCGAGGATAAAACGATTGAGAAAAAATGGGAGGAATTAAAAAAGATTGTAAAGAACAGTGTGGCGAAGAGGACTATTGTTAAAAGAGAAGTAGCAATGGGGCATAAAATATGGTGGGATAGGAGCGGCACCAGAGAGAAAAGAAAAGTACAGAGAATCCACTGGAAATGGAGAAAAGAACGAGTCAGTAAAGAGGAATACCTGAAGATGAAGAACGCAATGAAAAATATGTTCAAAGAAAAAGAAAAGCAAAGAAAGTGGCAGGAAGAACAAGTGTGGAAAAGCCTTAAAAAGGAAAACGAAATATGGAGGTATCTGAATACTAGGAGGAAAAGAAAACAACCAATCTGGAATGAAATAGATAAAAAAGGATGGAAGAAGCATTTTGTGGATCTGTTGAGTGGTACAGAAAACAAACATGAAGGAGAAAATCGAAATAAGGGAAGAAGAAATATTGTAAGGAAGGATGAGGAAAAACTTGATGAAGACAAAATTGTGAGGGCAATACAGAAATTGAAAAGAAATAAAGCGACAGGATTGGATGGAATTCAGGGTGAGGCTTGGATGTATGGAGGAAATGGGGTAAAAAAGAAGCTGATAAAACTGATACGACAAATATGGGACGAGGAAGAGATACCAGAGGAGTGGAAAGTCAGTATAATTGTACCGTTGTACAAGAAAGGGGATAAGAACCAAGTAAAGAATTATAGGGGAATCTCTCTGTTGAATACGGCCTACAAAGTGTTTACGGAAGTGATAAGGAATAGACTAGAAGAGGAAGTAGAAAAGAAGAAGCTTATCCCAGAGAGCCAAGCTGGGTTTAGAGAAAGTAGGCCCACAATAGATAATATATATGTTTTGAATCGCATAATACAAAGAGATAGGAACGAGGAAGTGTACGCACTATTTTTGGACCTACAAGCAGCTTTTGACACGGTAAATAGGGAAAAACTCTGGGAGAAGTTGGAAAAAGATCTAGTCAGTGATTATTTGACGAGACAAATAAAAATAATATACGAGGAAACGAAGTTGTTGGTAAGGACCAAAGATAGTTATACAGAGGAGTTCTGGGTCAAAAAAGGACTAAGACAAGGCTGCAGTTTGAGTCCGATATTGTTCAATTTATGTATCGTTGACTTGGACAAAAAATTAGAAGAAAGAAATATTGGAGGAGTGAAGCTATTGAAGGAAAGGTTATGGTCTTTGACGTATGCTGATGACACAGCGATCCTGGCCAACAGCAGAGAGGCTATGTTAGACATGATGGATTCAACAAGGAGGTTCTTGAAAGAAAAAGATTTAAAGGCTAATGTGAGCAAGACAAAAATTATGATTCTCAACAAAAAAGGAAGGAGCAAAGGAAAGGTGTGGAAATGGGAAAAGGAAGAAATAGAAGAAGTGGATAAATTTAAATACCTCGGATTTACGTTCAACAGAAAAAGTGATTATAAGGAGCATTTAAAGGAATTGAAATGTGAAGGGAAAATTGCCTTAGACAAAACATGGGGATTGGGAGAATGAGTGTGTAGTAGGGTAGAGTGAAAAACAAAAAAGTCTCTGAATCGAATCGTAATGGTGCGGAAAAGTTGCTACTCTTCAAGACGAACTCAGGAAAAAAAAATTTTGAAATCGGATAAGATCTTCAACTTGCGTATTTCATTGAAAGTTTTTGAATTTCATCGAAAATTCAAGGATATTTCAAAATATTCGAGTTCGCTCGATTATTGTCCGATCAAGCCTTTGACTATATAAGTATGGACTGCTGGTTGCTAACTTCAGACTTGTGATCAACATTGAGCAGCGCCGCCAGTAACCGCAAACTAAAATTGACTGATCAGCTGTTCGGTGTTGTGATTTGTTTTGAAATACAATCTAACCTCTGATCAAGGGAGTAATTCTTATTGAAATGAGTAGGATGTAATTCCTCAAACTCAATCAACTAATTGGGATGGAAATTGTTTCTGAATGTGTATTATGATTTTTTATTGATTGCAACGTATAGGTTATAACCTAAAATCTTCGTACCATGGTAACATAGTAATCATTACCATGGTGCATTGGAAGTATAACCATTCTTTTCTCTCCGTGTAGTGCCACTCAGATAAAGTTTTTTCACTTACTGGACGTGCCTCTTAATCAGATTCCCTGGTTAAAGTCTCATAGCAATTCATAACAACATGTCCTTATTATGAAATGTTACAGATTCTGCAACAGGAAATTCATAAGTAAAACACGAAGTCCTGTGAAATTCTGCTTATGATTCATCATGAATAATTATGAATATATTTTCATGTTTACTTATGAATTTCCTGTTGCGAAATTTGGAAAGTTTCATAATAAGGACATTTTCTTATGAATCGCTTTGAGACTTTAACCAGGGTTGCTTTTCCAATTTTTCGAATTAGATTATTACATTCGTATTCATCTAAAAGTACTTATGGCTTCATGAAATTTTACAAACTGAGACTAGATTTTCTGAATGTTCAAGGAATATCCCAACGATATACTTAGTATTGAGGTTGTTTATTATAAATGTTTTATAATTGCTTTAAAAATATGTTGAGAAATATATATATTTTATATTTTGATAAATATTTTGAATGATGATCATAAATAATAATTATGAGTAATCAGATGAATAAGTTGATAGATGTAATAATTCTCAAAATACATGCAAAAAATCAACCATCAGAACACATGATGCAATGCGACTGATATTCTCTGAATATTTACTTTACATTGTTTACGTCAATATAAGAATCGTATTTATTGCTTTTAACGATGATCCTCATTCTTATACTCAATGTATCAAACGTCACTAAATTATAACCTGTAATTCTTATCGAATCATTGGGTTTTTTTTACGATTATTCATACCACATTTTGAATTCCCGCGTTTTCGGTCACTTGGGCGGAGCCTAAATATCGAAAAATATCGTTCAATGTTGGTTACACATTTTCGGCAGTTTATATAGGAAAAGTGGGGGTAACTGGCAGTCCATACTTATATAGTCAAAGGATCAAGCTGATTTTTGGTTTGTGGTATTATATTGAGGTTTTTATTGGAGAAAAATATACCCCCTCCCCTCCTTGATAAAGCTTGAAGCGAATCAGAAAGTCCATTTTTCCCTCAAATCGCCCTAAATAACTCTGTCGACACCGTCCCGTTATATCGCAATAATTCCCACTGTATAGAATAATATCATTACTTCAATTGAATCCCCCTTCCAAATAACGGCAAAGGGGGTAGAAAGGAGGGGAGGGCAGGGGCGGATCCAGAGATCTGTCTTGGGGGCGAAAAGTACTTATTTGAACTTTAAAAAAAATAAAGATCGTAGGAATACAAAAACTCCCCATTGCCGGAACATATTTGGTTGGCTTGGGAGGGGTAATTGCCCCTACCACCCCCCCTTTGAATTCGCGCCTGGGGGAGGGGTTATATCCATGTTTTATTACAGTATGCAATATATGCAGCTCTTCGCCCGTCACACTTGTCACGACTCAGAACTCACCACGAGAAGGTGGCTGCACCGCGAGTTCCACCCACGCCCTACCTAACCAACCAACCAAATGTGGGCATGGACTCTATTTGAAGTCAGATTTTGTTTCGAATTGTGGCATTTCTGCTTGAGAGTTAAGAGTTGCTCGAATGTAGCCATCTCTCCTGTCGTGTCCATATACTTCTTTACTGGCTCTTGTTACCAGTTTTACACACCGTTCCACTGCCTGAGTGTGACAAGGGACTTTTTTCAGGTCTATTTCTAGTGTTGGTTTCTGTTTCTCCTTAATTAGCATCGAAATTTGCTGTGCGGAGAGAGAAGACAAGAGTGGGGGACAGGTAAGTGTAACCTTAGACCAATTGATGATGTCAAAGTACTCTTGCGCTTCAAAATTAAATTCAGGTACTTTAAAAGTCCTTACAAAAGCTTTTTTTGTCACAGGTTTTTCTTTTGTTTCGAGGACTCGCCTGAGACCTACTTCTCTAATGCGCTCATCGTTATCCATTACCATAGACAGCAGAACATTTTCTGGATGGGCGAAGAAGCCGTTTGTCTGAATGACTTTATGTACAATATTCCTTACTTTAGGAGGTAACTTTCGACATCTTTTGATACAATCAACAATGTGTTTTGGTCCTTCAAGAATAGAAGATTTTGTCTTAATTTGGAACCACAGTGGTGCGTATATGTGTAATATGTATGTCACTATAAGCTGCAGAGTTTCTGACGGGTTTGCAGTGGAAATATATAGCCTAAGAATTCTGTTAGCTGTGGTCAACCAACGAGCATGTGCTATTGGTCCCGGGTCACGGTTGGCTAGATCTGTTGAACAGGATCCTGAATCAATGCTGAGAGCAATCTTGTGTAAATATCTTTGATCTTTACTGAGGATTTTGAAATCAATCTCTGGCAGAACGCAGCTGATCGGCTGAAAATCAACCACAGGCAACGACTCACATTCTGCAAGTTGTTTGCAGATAGCACCTGTGAATGAATGAGGACCACTTGTTCCCCCATCAAGATCTTCGATGAGATGCCGCAAAGGCAATTCGTTAAAGTGCATGAGGCAGATAACCCATTGTAAGGGTTTTTGTAATTTCATCTCAATATGTTTAATGGCTCCATTTTTCTAGCCAGTATTTGTTGCTGTACCATCGCAACCGATAACTGCAATACCAGATGTATCTATAGCATTGTCTTCGAAGTACCTCACAATGCTGAGGGCTGTATCCTTTCCGGTCTTTGAATCTGGTACTATATGGCAAACATATTTTGAGCCAGGTTCCTCAATAACAGAAATATGTTCTTCTTTTTTCTCTGTTTGGTAGCGTTTACCGTTTCTTTCTTCTAAGTACAGTGTGTTATCTGATCTGCCGTCAAAGTACAAACACTTAGGACCCTCTGCTTGTCGCTCAATAAGCTGCGCTTCAACTAAACTAGCTCTGCATTTTTCTTTCTCACGTCTAATCTTGCTTCGATCAATAATCATAGGTGAATTTTCATTAGTGACTAATCCCACATCTTTCAGCACGCTCGAAGCTATGGCTGCTGCTGCTCTGTCAGAAACCCCATACCGATCACATATCCCCCCAGTTGCTGGCAATGACAAACGCATTTGTTTTTTTTCAGAAACAAAAGACGTTGAGCGTGGGAACTGAAAGGTTGCATCGTGCTGTTCATTGTCACTTCATTCAAAATGTTTATTTTCTGTTTCAGGAATAGTGCTAAAAGAAGACGGACCTGCAGCAATTTCTATAGAGGAGTGCTGCAGAAGATTACTACGTTCTTTCCTCTGCATTTGTTTCGTCAATCTTTTGGTTTCTGTCAAATCTTTGGCTCCAATTTTCCCCTTCCTCAAATACCTTTGTGCATACAGAAACTTGAGTTCTATTACAGGTATTTTTCTGTCTTTAGGGCACCTGCATTGAATGACAACAGGATTGGAGCAAATGCATGCACTAAAAGATTTGTTGCAAATGCACTCAAATGTCATAGGGCATTTACATGTAGAAATATCGAATAAAGTTTCACATGACTCTTGGATCTTCTTCTTTTCATGTGTTTTTTCCCTGTTGTAAGATTTTCTGAGAACATAATATTTGTCATGCAGAACTTTTATTTTTTGTATTATTCTGGCATGAGAAACGGCAGGAATGGAAGCTTTGCAATACAATGCTTCCAATTGTGAGGCTACACTGCTAGCCACTAAAGAAAAGTTGACTTTCTTCCCGGAGCACAGTCTATATCTTTCCTGGTGAAAAGCTCTCACGACATCCGCAGATGTTGGGAGGAAGGAAAGCGGCAATGGTCTTGGGGCCCCGAAGAAAGGACACGCCGTGTCTTTACGTGTCAGGGACATTGATAACCGATAATCAAGAATGTGTATGTGGGAATATATGCGATGCACACCAGTGCGTGTGGATTTTCTATAAGACACTCAGTCTGTAATAACGCTGTGACGATACAACAGATAATCAAGAATGTGTAGGTGGAAATATATGCGATGCACACAAGTGCGTGTGGATTTTCTATAAGACACTCAGTCTGCAATAACGCTGCGACGATACAACCGATAATCAAGAATGTGTATGTAGAAATACATGCAATGCACACAAGTGCGTGTGGATGTTCTATAAGACACTCAGTCTGCAATAACGCTGCGACGATACAACTCTACTGTGCTACTGGATAATTAGCAAAGACAAGTAAGGAATGCCAGCCATTGAGTTTATGCCCCATAAGCAATTTCAGTTCATATAATAATTGGAGCGATAAGGATATTCTATAATACATCGGAAATTGTTTCGATGTAACTGTAAGGCGTCGACACCTATTTAGGGTGATTTGAGAGGAAAACGTGCTTTATGACCCCGTGCAGGCTTTCTGTGTTACCCCCTCCCCGTGATCGGACAATAATCAAGCAACCTGGAATATTTTGAAATGTCCTTGAATTTTCGATGAAATTCAAAAACTTTAAACGAAATGCGCGAGTTGAAGATCTCATCCGATTTCAAAATTTTTTTTTTCCTGAGTTTGTCTCGAAGAGTAGCAACTTTTTCGCACTATTACGATTCGATTCAGAGACTTTTTTGTTTTTCACTCCACCCTACTGGACAGTCGTAAACTGACAACACAATATCATGCATCATTACATCATGGTTGTCGCAATGAAATAATTTCATCGGACAGAACAAATTGTGTGGGAGTTCCCTGTAGTTGATGTATTGGTATAATTTTGATACCCCTGGTTAAACAATACCATTGAGTGCGATTCATGAATGGGAATCAATCGGATTTCCGCATCGGAATCGGACGACATTAATATATTTACAATGTGAAAAATTAATATGGGAAAATTCCTATATATTTATGGGCAGTAATTGAAATATATATGCGTTAGGAATTTTCCGTACTTGTCAGGGAAGTTACTGCAAAATAGTGGTAAAAATCCTGTCAAGCTTGGAATTTTCAGGTTGAATTATAGAAAATTTCGTCATGTAGCGGAAATTGATTCCTCATCAAATGATCGAAATTTCCCAGTCGCTATATACTTTGATATCCGATTATTTTGTACCGTGTCACTGACATGGATTTAACAATAGATTTCGTTCTATCATCAAAACACTTCTCTGAGTGTGATATGCGTGACAAGAATATCCCACTTAATGATTTTGGATCACGCTTTGAAATCATTCTCATATAGGATAAGGGGACCAATTTTGGATCAGGGCTCCTGATTCGAATCACCATTTCAAATCATTAGTTCTGACAGGGATAACGATTTGAAATGGTAATTCAAATTAGGAGCCCTGATCCGGAATTGGTCCCCTCACCCTACATTTCAAAAAATTGAAAAAGATTTCTCATGAAACACCAAAACATATTTCAAAAATATTTTGTAGAAGATATTTTAAAAAATACTAAAATATACCTTCAGAAAACTCTGTGAACTCTCAAATTAAGATGAAGATATTTTTGGTGTTTCATATCTCTTGTAATGTTCCAGAAGAATTCCTCAAAATTGTTATCTGGGGAATTTTTGTTGTTGAGAAAAGTCAAATATATTCTAACGGCATATTGTGTCTCTGGGATGTTTTCAGAACATTCAGGAAACCTCCTTTACGTTCTTCAAACACTCCATGAACCTTCCCCCCCGTCCCCAGTAGAAATTTTCAGTTCGGTTCGCCCAACGGGCTTGGTGTGCATATGTTGCGTTCTTCTACGGTACTGTTGCAGGCGTAGTGCCACCCTCACCACCTCTGCAACAATACCTCACTGGGTCCGTTTGGCGAAACGAAATAAAGATTTTTACTCGGGTTGGTGGCTCCCTGTGCTGTCTGGGTAAATACTTCATTAATTCAATCTCTCAGTCATAAGATAAATAATTGAAAATTTTACAACTGTAAAATATTACGTTCATTCAGATATAACGATAATAATACAAGATAGTTTTACATAGAGTGTAGAAATTTCACTATTTTGTAACACTTACAACATCGTATAATCTGTTCATAACTTCAATTATAGTACATGATATACTCATCGCCTTTATAATTCCTCTTCTCTATTGGGCCGTACTCAGAAAGATTCGTTATAGGCAAGCACTGCCAACAAGTTGTGGGTTTTATTTCGTAAGCGTGAAGATACGAATCAAACCTAACAGTCAACGACAATCGCAGGAAAAAAAGTGTGTCGCATATTTTAGGTTGAACAAAAATGTATCTGATTTCGCCAAAAGTAGGATATAAACCATCTTCCACATTTAATATCATAAAATAGCCAATTTTGTATTGTCTTTTGTTCACATTGATCCACTGGACGATTGAAATGGAATCTGATGGTTTTTTCAGAAGCATTTTGTTTTTCATTATATTTTCGATGCTAACGAAATGATCCAAAAAGTACTGGCCGGTATCTGACGTTGTGGGCCTATGTGTGTACTTGAACAGTTGTCATCAAAGTTATCGAAATACCAAGCCAAACGTAACTGATGATTCTGAATCGCAGAAAGTGGTATGTTCTTTCGATTTTTATTACTACGTACAGGAACAATAATTTGTTGGTGTTTCGCCTCAAAGCGCATACAAGATACATGAGCTAATGGACCAATACTTGGAATCAACTCGGCATAATGACGGAAAAAATGGTGTTTTGGTTTTGTTGGTTCTGCGGGGAATAATTCAGAGCGTAAACGGAAGTAGTTTTTTATAAGTGAATCCAAAATTTTTTCTCCCCCACGTTGCAAAGAATGACAATGTAAAATATCGGTTATTCCTCGTAAGGTTATAATCATATCCCACAGTTTCGAACCCCTGAAATCAAGATCCCCAAAAATAAATGTAAAATACTTAACAAGGTTCATCATTTCAGATGCATAAAATATAATACAACCGTTTTGCATATGCGCGTTTGTAATTTTTGGGGGCTTATCTCCACGATCAATTCCGAACTCGAAATTTTGGATGCGTGAATTGATATCTTGCAGTGTCATTTTTTTCACATCCATGATGTATCGAATTATAAGCGCCATATCATTTCTCAAAAAGCCTAGATCCATGTCATGCATAATATCACACGCTGTGTTTTGGGAAAAATGGAAACAAATTAGCTTATTGAAAACACATCGTCCAATAATCCCTTTAGTCGAAGTATCATGCATCGCTATTTCGGTTTCATAATTTTCTACTGAGCGCTGTTGAGAAATGTCCAAAGGTGAATTTGCCCGTATGCAATCGATAGACATTCTGCAGAATCTACAAGGTCGTCGTGCATTGAATCCTTCTACAAGTCCAAGTAGGCTGTGTACCCCCAAATTGTCGCCGAGGATGAGTGACAACGCGAAAAATACGACTTCGCTTTTTCCTTGGGTTCGTACTTCTACACCTTCTCCTTCTATTTTAGATAAATCTTCCAGGAGTTGTGATAACACTTCATCAAGATCGAACTTCTCTCTTCCGCTTGCTAGGAATAATTCAGCTACAAAAATATTATCAAGTCTCGTCGAAGATTCAGGATTTTTGTTGCTGAGCTGTGACTACCAAGAGTATTTCCCACCGTAAACTCATCAAAATAAAGGAAGAGGGGAAATACAGATTTATTGGGAAATCGATCTTTGATCTCACTCCACAAAGAACCCTGACAAAAGTGTCGTATGATACGAGGATCATCATTTTCAAGATCTGAAAGGAAATTCTCCATTCTTTGTAAATTATCTGATACTTCCAAGAACTTTTTAATTACACAAGATATAAGAACGAATTGACCTGTGGGAGAATCTACTGGAAGCCTACTTTTATCATGGGTAATTAAGTTTTGAGGGGGAATGTATGAAGAAGAAGAAGACCAAAATTTCTTTTGAAGGTACATAGTTTTTACGTTTTGAAATGCGGAGGTGGCACAGGAAAAATACTTGTAGACATTCTCTTGTTCGTATTCACTCAAATTCGTCTCAGAGAGTACAGCTTTGTTCAGTAATAGCATAAGCCCATCCTTCAGAAAGGAATCGAACTCGTTAATGACCGAAGAAATTGCGGAGTTCGGAATACCATTCATTTTCCTGAGATTCAGAATAAAAGAATTGACAGATTTCGACAGTTCAAGTGAAAAATCTTCTAAAGAATACGCTGAAGTATTATGAAGTATTTTTGATTCAGGAGTATTCTTTACACTTCATACGGTACTGCTCGCTCCTGCTTCAACATAATTGTCCGCCACATAATCAACCTCCATTAGTTCGGATCCACTGAGTTCATTCATCTTATCGCATTCTCGGTTATTGACAAAGTTTTGGTTCCGTTTCTTATGTGACAGACTGTTTAAACAATGTGCTTTGAACGTTATCTCACTTGTAAGCATGCAACTGCATGGTACACATTTATAAGAACTTGTTTCGCATAAATTATGCATCGCTTTGTAGTGTTTAATTAAAACATCAACTTCAAAGTCGGCAAAATCACAAAAAGCGCAAGGTATTTTCATTTTCACATGGAAATTGAAACTTATCTCAAATTAAAAACTTGAACAAAATTCGCAACCTTTGAAAATAATATCCCAGAAAACTTTTAGTGTACTTTAAAAAATTGTTTTATTAAAATCACTCATAAACTACTATCGATAACCAATATTAGTGAGTGGTTTGTTTACTTTTCCTCTCAATCGTTTCAAAATCAGTAAACAAACGTGTCAGAATCGGAATTTTTTTGTCAAGAGCCGGGCGAAAAATGTCAAAAATAAATTGTTGCAGAAACAAAAACACGTGCTGACATGCGACAGGATAATCTATCCGCAATATGGTGAATACTTTCATCACAAACGAAAGGACATTAATGAGCGATGTAAAAGTCCATACGTGTTCATTAATATAGACAAACAATTGCTCATAATCTGGTATTTGAGTTGGACAAATGGCAACAATGCAAGGAAATGATTGTCGATAACCGAACAGAGCGTAGGTTCTTTGCCTGTCTTCAAGCGCTTCTTTTACGTCGTTTATCGATTTGCAGACAATAATTATCCCTTTCTGTACATCAGCAATCGATGCCTTGGCTGTTCCGGTGTCGGTCTTCAATGTAGCTTTGCTCACAATCAAATGCGGGAGTAGAAGAATTCTGAGTAAATCGCTATTAGGGTTGGCGTCGTTCGCTGAAATGTCGAAGGTCCTGCAAAGATCTTCTCCTGCTGCGGTCGAGATGTTTTTTTTTTCAATGCATATAATTTGCGAATTCAGGAATCCAATGAGTTTCTATTCGCAAATCTTTGTTCGAGTATAGTTCATCGAAGTCAAGTGACAACTGTAAATGACCACAAAGTATTTCAGTGATGCAAAAAATTTTGGTACGTACTATGCAGTAAACAAAATTTCTATATAGAGTTGTTTTTTTGGGTTACTTGCTACCCTGGTGGAAATCGGATGTCAGATTCTGACATTTGTTCCAAAAACCGGTCAGATTATGACATATGGCCTATTTTTGTCAGAATTTGTCAGATTCTGACGAAAACTGACCGGTTTTTGGAACAATATGTCATATTATGTCAGATTACACTAAATCTGACATAATCTGATATTCGATTTTCACCAGGGTAATGGCAACCCATGTGGAAATTATCGGAAGCGAACAACGGTTCAGCACTGGCGGGGATTTATTTCCCAAAATGTGGCGAAAACAATTAAGCAGTTACTGTACGATCACTATTGTTCAATTCGTATCATTCGCCTGAGATAAATCAAACAATACTGGATCTCGAAAATGGCCTAATTTATTGCGATACTAAATCAACTCTGGCAAACCCAAGTCGCCGATCTGATGAGCCTGAGTCATGTCAATATTTAACCAACAGTTGATATACATTGACAAACAATAGATATCTCGACTGATTTTTGACTCGAGTAACTCAATTTATCCGAATTTCCTATTTGCAACGATATGCTTAACCTTTGGGCACCGCATAGAAGGAGATAAAAACGGCCACAGTTTGAGCGATACAGATCTCATAGATATTGTCAGTATTTATATTTATTCAACTTTAGCTTTTTACAAGGCCAGAAAGTAAAAGATAAATTCAAAAGATAAATTTGGACTTGGTTTACAATATTAACCTTAATCATTCATACCTTAAAATTCTAATGATATCTCATCTTACAACTAGATCGTGTATGAAAACTATTTTCAACTTAACCTATATTACTCCATACGGAGGCGCGACTTTGATCTTAGATAATCTAGTTACACTACATCCTGAGCCCGAAACTGACACCATTTACTGTATCACAAAATGTATCACAGCTTCCCAATTTGATATACCAGACTAATCTATTTAACAACGCACTTATTAATTGCATCTACTTGTTTACAAGCGTCCTTTTCACATCTACCTGCTATTATTGATTGCACTGTTACGCCTTATCTCCTTTATTTTCTCTTTTTCTTTCCATAATTTAATTAAAATTTGATATTTTCCCTGCTCCAATCTATCATCAATCAGTCTCCTTATTTTTTCTTCATTTGTTTTTCCTAAACCATTAAACCATCCTTTCATAATTTCGCAATTGCTTACCCAATGTTCTATTGCATCCCTCCCTGTATCGCATAATGAACATACCTTTTTTTCATCCCCCCACCAGTATCTATTATTCATCTCTAAATTCCCACATCTTAAATTTAAAAGTATTCTCACACCATCTCCCATCCCTTGTTTCCCATACGTATCAATATTATTCCAATTCACATAATACGGTCCCAGTATCCCCTTATCTATCTCTTTATACCTTTTGTTATACCCTGCCATTGATATCTTTCCTTCCTCTGTTTGTCTTTGAATTTCGATTTCCCTCAACATCAGCTCTGCTTTGAAATCCCAACCTTGCGCCCATCCATTTTCTACTCCTTGTATGCCCCAACCATTGCTATTATAGTATTTTTCCCTCTCTAAACTAAATATATCTTTCCACCCACAGCCCATCTTTTCTTCCCAACACATTTTCACCCAATCTCCAACCTCCCTTTTTCTTATTCTCATCTCATACCTAACTGCTCTTATTCCCCATTTAATTTTCAAACCCCCCAACCTTAACTCCCTAGCCAAAATATATCTCGGTGTACAGAAGTCCAACTTGAAAATCCACCTGATATAATCTAACATAACCTTTTCTAAGCACTTTTTCTCTTCCCAGCCCCATATTTCCACCCCGTAAGTCATTACACTCTCTACTAGATATTTAAAGAATATCCATCTTCTCCTGAAATTGTCCCTACAAATTCTCTCTCCCAAACCCCATACAATTCCTGCCGCCAATTTACCTTTTCTTCTCATTTCCTTTATATGTTCTGTATAATTCCCCTTCCTGTTGAAAATAAAACCCAGGTACCTGAAACTGTCTACTTCCTCAATTTTCTTCTTTTCCCATGTCCACTCTTCCTCTTTTTCGTTTCCATGTCTGTTGAATACCATCATTTTTGTCTTACTAATACTTAAATTAAGCTCCTTTTCTCTTAGAAATAATCTTAGCGTACCCATCATATCATTCATGGCAACCCTATTTTTCGCTATAATAACCATATCATCTGCATATTGTAACGACCATACCCTCAATTTCCCTAACTTTATACCCCCTATCCCTCTCCTCTCCAACCTTTGATCCAGATCCGCTATATACAAATTAAACAGCAGCGGACTTAAAACACAGCCTTGACGTAATCCTTTCCTCGTGAAAAACTCCTTGGACATTTCTTCCTCTGCTCTCACCCTGACCCCAGTGACATCATATATAATTTTCATTCTCTTAATAAGGCTGAGACTCACACCCATGTGTTCCAAATGGTGCCATAATTTTTCCCTCTGTACACAATCAAAGGCAGTTTCCAGATCTATGAACATAGCGTATACTTTCTCCTTCTTTATTCTCTCCCTTTGCACAAGATGATTCAAGATAAAGATGTTATCTATGGTGCTCCTTCCTTTACGGAACCCAGCTTGGCTGTCCGGTAGTAACTTCTTCTCCTCAACTACTTTTTCAAGCCTCGTTCTAATAATTTCCGCATATACTTTGTATACCGTGCACAACACTGATATTCCTCTGTAGTTTTTCGTGACTGTTGGATCGCCCTTCTTGAAGAGAGCGATCACTATACTTGTACTCCAATCCTTAGGCATAGCTTTCCCATTCCATACATCACAAATGATATCGAAAAGTTTTTTCTTTATTGCTTTCCCCCCATATTTCCATACCTCACCCGGAATCCCGTCGATTCCTGAAGCTTTATTTGATTTGAGCCTAGGTATTGCTTGCCAAACTTCTTCTTCCGTCAAGGCTTTTTCATCCATCCTCAACTCCATATCCTTAACATTATACTCGCTGTTTTTCTTTCTAGGTAGCTCCTCCACTCCATCCAACAGCTCCTTGAAATGAGATCTCCATGTTTCCGCACTTAACTGGTTTTTACATCCTGTTTTTCTCCGACTTGAGCTTTTTAAGAACTTCCACACTTCCGTTTCCGTTTTCAAATTTCTTATACGCATTTCTAGCTGTTTTCTCTTTACTTCTTTTTTCCTCTCGAACAATTCTCTCAAATTTTTCTTTTCTTCTGTAACTCTTTTTTTGGAAACTTTGCCTTTCTTCCACTTCATGTATATCCTGTGAGCCCTCCTGTTTCTTTGAGTGCATCTCTTATCCCACCACTCCTTATCCCCAACACCTCTGTATTTTATCACCACCTCTTTTTTGATTAACGCTCCCTTCACCAAATCCTTTAAGCTTTCCCATTTCTCTTCAGCTGAAGAAACGTCCGCCAACTCTACCCACGTATGTTCCTCTGTCTCAGTTTTTTCCTTGAACTTCCGCACCGCCTCTTGGTCCCAACGTATTATCGTTTTCTTCCTGTATCTCGACGTCTTCGTTTCTTCTGCCGCTGCTGGTCCCGACAATTTAACGGTTAGAGGTAAATGATCTGAATCAATTCTGTTATCTATCTTGAAATTTTCCACCCTTTCCCATATCCTTTCATTTACTATGACGTAATCAATCACTGAGCAGCCATTTGACCCCAAATACGCAAAGTCCCCTAGCCTATCTCCATCTATATTTCCATTTAATATGTACCATCCTTTTTCTTGAATAAAATCTATCATTTTCCTACCCCCATTACCTACAACCTGATCCTTGCTCTCCCTCCACATTCCTTCCTCATCACCCTCTATACCCCCCAATCTTCCTATCCTTATATTAAAATCTCCTCCCAATATTATCATTTTATTCTCCATTTCTTCCAATCTCGCGTTAATAATACCTTCTGCCACCTCCCAATTTTCTTTATTATATATCGACCATATGTATAGGCTCTCTTTCCCCGTATTTATTTTCGAAATCACCATACTCTCGTTTTCTTCCTGTATTAGTGTACTTCCATTTTTTCCCCACCCTTTCTTTACCCCTATCACAAAGCCACCCTTAGCTCTCCCTTTCTTTTTGATTTTCCTCGCATAGCTACACTCCCATTCATGCGAATCAGGTAGCATGTGTTTCAATATCTTCCATCTCTTATCTGTTACCCACGTTTCGCATAAGCTTACAAACTCAAATCTTGTTACATAGATCCAAAAATCCCTATCCTGTCTATCTAAACCCGCAACGTTCCAAAAAATAATTTTTCCTCCATTTAATTTTGCCCCATCCTTGTTTATTCTATGAGTATTCACCCCACTCCTCCCATTTCCTCTTTCTCCTTTCTGGCTTATTAAAAATTTTGTACAACAACCTCATCCTTCCCTCCCTCCCTTTCCTCCTCAATCTCAGTTTCTCTCTCACATTCCTCTTCCATTTCTCTTTCTATTTCCACCCACAACTTCCAATCTCCGTTTACCCTTACTCTCCCCCTCCCTATTTTTATGTCTACTCCCTTGCTTCTCTGCTCTTTCCCCCATTTATTCATCTTTTCTTGAACCTTCCTCTCTTCCCAACTCAAATCCGTTTCTATAAAAAGATTCCCGCCCTTTAACTTATGCTTATTTTTCAAGACTTCCTCCTTGCCTTCTACATTCTCCATTTTTACTATAATCACTGACCCACTTATCCAGGCCTTTTTTACTCCTACATCCACTCCTAGTTTTCCTTGTAGTAATTCTTGCACCCATATTTTCGGATCTTTCCCTCGTAAATCAGCTCCTCTCACTACTAAATTTTCTTTTCTCTTCTCTTCCTCCTGTTCCCATACCATTCTTTTTATTTTATCAACCTCCCTATCATTGAATCTACCTTCACTTTTCGTTGATCCTGCATGGCTACTGCCCCCCCACCCTCTATATCCCACCGTACTAACACTGGCCGTAGATGCAGCTCTACTGTCCCAGCGCTCTGATTCTTTCCCAATTTTTTCCAAGTTTTCCAACCTTCCTTCTATTTCTTTGAGTTTTTCTTCCCATTCCTTTTCTTTTTCCTTTAATTCCTCTAAATATCCCATACACTTCTGTCTACTCTCTTTTAGCTTTCCTATTTCTTTTCTAAGCTCTTTTTTCATTTCTTTAAATTTTTCGTCCTCTTTAACTTTTGTTGTTGTATCGAACGACACCCTCTTTTGGCTACTCAGTGAAACGCCTGTCAGCGTTTTCTGTTTCGGATCTGTTCCGCTTTTACCGACCGCGCCTGCTTTGCTGCTTCCAGCCCTACCTCTAGACGCCATAACCTTACTTATCAACTCGCACTAATAATCCACTAAATTACACGTTGATACCCCACAAATTCCACTACCTTCAATTACACCTCTTCTCCTTCCTTTTCTCCACCTTTATATCACTATCTTTACAATATTTATGCTAATTGACACACATAAAACCCTAAAGACATATACAGGTAATATCACACACGACACGCACTCTATCGCATTCGCTAACCAAGTCCCAATATTGTCAGTAAGGGCAGTATTATATCTCTAGTACTGGGCCTTATGTGAAACGTTGTTATCATTTCGACTCCGGGTCAGTACTGTCAAATCAATTGATCCTGAACAAGTTGTTTGTACTTGCTAGCGCTGGTTAGTCTGACAACGGTACTACGTCAGAATGGGGTCAGCTTATAAACTATCTTTTGAATCATATGAACAATTATTTGATTCTTTCCTTATTGTAGCGTCTGGCCCATTATCTAATCTGATGCCCATTTGGTAATCACCCCCAAGAGAACCAAGATCTCCGAACGTTCACGTACATTCGTTGAATGTTCCTTGAACGTAGAAATGCCCGTACATTTATCGAACGTTTATCCAATGTTTATTGAACGTTTGGCGGCCATCTTGTTCTCTTGGGGAAGTGATTCCTGGACCAGATCAGTCAGCACATCCGAGCTATTAAAAATGCCGTGGTTATGAAAATACAGACCCACAAATATTCCCAGTACCAGCGGTAGTGCTGTATGTTTAATGGGTCTTTCAGTGTTGCAAAACCTCCCGATTTATCGGAAGATCTCCCGATTTCTGTCCTTGTCTCCCGAAATACCGATCTCCTGCTGCATGTTAACGATTTTCTAACCGATTCAACGAAATCTACCGCTTTTCTGGTCCATGCAAAAATTTTTCGTTTCTCCCAGTAGGAATATCAGTTTTCAGTCTGTCTTCATCAAAGGCTACCCTAATTGAATATGGCCGCCATTATGATGTATTATACTCATAGAGATATAGAATAGAGGACGTGAGGTAGCCGAAATCGCATGGATTCCTTAGAAAGAGAGAAAAAATGAAATTGGTATCAGCGTCCTTCCCGAATTATAAATAACAGACAAGGAAGCGCGTTCTTTGTTCTCTTTCTAAGGAGTCCACGTTTCCACTTACACGAAACCCTTGGTTCAACGTGAAGGCAACGTTGATTCACGTAAAAATTTTACGTGGCTTGAGAATGCTGCAGCTGTAATTTCATGGGGCGTCGAGCATCAAGCGTCAACATTAGAAAGAAAGAGAGGTCACACAGTTCTTCTCTTTCCTTCTAATGTTGACGCTTGATGCTCGACGCCCCATGAAATTACATCTTTATGTGACCAGCGAGAACGGAATTTCCAGCCAACGTATTTTCTAATATTTGTTTCTCATCAGAACATTTAGAAGATTTCAATTGTTTCGGGAAGTTTCTGTAGAGGAACAGTACTTGGATGAGTGAATTTTATTTCTTTCCCAGTCGAGGAAATCATGTGAAATGACTGACTTGTAGACTGTATTACGCCATTTATCTGGCAATTTTCCCTTAGCATTGTGTGCATCAAATACGCGGTCAATAAAATAAATGTCACGATCCTCGTTGTTAAATATTTCTATTAAAATGTTGCTAATCTTTTGCAAATAACAGTCTGGCCTGGCTACAGCTTGCGGATCACTGCGACGAACAATAATCGAAACCACTACGATCTTTATCATCGAATTCATTATTTCGGTATTTGAGGAGGGCACGCTTTCCATCGAGATCCTCTTTGAGCAGAGTCAAAATAGCCTGCAGTCAAAAATTAATTGAGCCCGTATTTTGAACTTTTTTCTTTTCTCCAATTCGATCAATAAAAAATTTTACATGACGCGGACATGTGAGGGAATTTGCTTTCTTACTTGCTTTGAAACAGTGTGATCATTTAAAAAAAAAGAACGATAAGGAAAAGTAGCTGATGAACATATAGTGGCAGGCTGTTCTGAGACACAATGTTTTTTCAGGTTCCTGATGCAGTTTTTTTCTGTTAAGCTTCGTTTCTGGCCGTTTCTAAAACTTGTCTCGCTGTTGATAGATTCTGATGAGAATTCTTCAGCTCCATCCAGGTGATTGATAGCGTTGGAATTAGAATCGTCACTTTGAATTTCGAACTGAGGAAAAGAAATGCACCACTGTCAGAATGGAAGTTCTGATTGAGTAAAATTGTTCCAAGATTAAATGAGTCAGTTTTTAATTCGTTGGCTGAATCAAAATTCTATGGAGAAAAAAATTGTGTTCCCCATACAGGGTTTTACGGACGACCTAATAATGGCTCATCACTAAGCCATTACTGCAAAGAAACGGCCGAACATTGGCAGCCATCAATGGCCCATCAATGGTTGACCGCTGGATGATAACTTGGGCCCAGTCATGGCAACCAATGATAGGCCATTAAAAAATTAATTATCGGCCCAGTAATGGCACATCACTGGTTTACAAATATTCTATTATCAATCGCACGTTGGTAGCCACCATCAATGGCTGATTTAGACAATGGCCTGAAAGATATCCAATAGATACACAACAGATATCGTATGCCACAATTTTAGAAACCTTTGAAAGGTTATGTTTATTGGGTAATCAGATTCATTCAACTGAACATAAGAACTGTTCTCTGAAAGTTGTCATGTGCGCTCACATTAATTCAAGATAAATTAATCTTAATTTTATTCAAGATAACAATGTTGTATCTTCATTTTTCTTTTCTGCCTTATTACCCAGTATTGGGCCATGTTTAGCCCAGTACTGGAAATCAGTTGCTGGCCATTTAACATCCGCCATATATCGGTTGATTATCGGCTGTATTTCCATTAATGGGCTTCCTACTAGGGTCATGTCTGAAGTCAATGCGTGAGGTTTGAGAGCAATTTGCAGTGATAATTTCATCAGGATGATCTATGTTTTTTATACTGTATTTTTGAGAGAGATTCTATACAGATCATTGTCACGTTGCACATAGGGCCGAAAACGCCAATTAGCACGACAAAATTCAAGAAATCAAGTTTGTCGTTTGAGATATTTGACCTTTGGGATGAGTAACATGATGTCACAAGTGTCTGATTTCACATATAAGAAGGTCTGATCTCTCCCCCCTACCCTTGTGTACCCGTTCAAAAGTACCTTTCGTCGAAGTATCATTAGCATGGCTGAGAGATAGCAAAATGACGCAAATGTTCAAAGAGCCGTTCTGTCTAAAAAAGTGAACCGATTGAATTTTTCAAAAGTCGAATCTACTACTTGAAATATATAGAATATACTAAAAATTCGTGGAATATTATTTCATTGAATAGCATATAATGGCAGAGCAATGATTGCATGTGATTTTTATACATCCGCATCTGGAAATTCGCTTGGTTTCTGAGAAAAAAGTTGGAAGTTCCACTTGGTTCCCTCATTTTACTTATCAGAGCTTGTAGATGGAAGTCTTATCTACAAAATGGAATAAAAACCAGCCCCCCATGTTTCCCCCTAAGGAATTCGGCCAATTTTTTGTAAAGGAAGTGTCTCTCAGACCGCATCGCGGCAATCACAAAAAATTTAACAGAATTATAATGAGTTGTCAGATTTGCTTGGGACCTGGTACTATGGAGTTTTCGGGGTCGCTTATTACGAATCCGTTGTCGAAATTATCAAAATCAAATTGACGGATCCAATATGGCGGACTGGAATCCTAAAATTCATCGGTTTTCCTTCAAACCCAGATAACACACGAAGAATTCTTTTCCAAGAGTAAGAATAGAACTCTTCAAGAACTCTTTTCGAACTATTGAATTCATATAGAGCTCTGGAGGAGTTCAATCTGTCGGACATTAACAAGTTCTTTGAGAATATCGGAGGTATTGTTTTAGTACTCTCGAAGAACTTGTTAATGTCCGACAGATTGAACTCCTCCAGAGCTATATATGAATTCATTGGTTCGGAAAGAGTTCTTGAAGAGTTCTATTCTTGCTCTTGAAGAAGAATTCTCCATGTGTCATCTGGGAACTCCTTACTCAGAAGTTTCTGCGGCCACTGATTATGAATTCATTGTCAAAATCTTGCAATTTGAATCGGCGGATCCAATGTAGCGGACAAAAATCAGAATAATCGTCGAATTTTCTCCAAACCTAACGCCTGCACTTCATGTCTCCGAAAGTGATTTAAATGACGATTTTCTTTAACTTACTAAATTTCAATCGCCATACTTAATCCATCATTTCAAATTCGAAGATTTTGGCAACAAATTCGGAACCAGCGACTCTAAGAACCCCGAGGTACCAAATTTGAAAAAAATCCGTCGGGTTTTTGAATTCCCGTCTACTATTTTGGATCCGCCATCTTGAATTTTGGTATGTTAACAGCTAATTCATAATCAGTGACCCCAAAAACTATTGGATACCAAGTTTGAGGAAAATTCGATGAATTTTTGAATTGTCATCCGCCATATTGGATCCGCCATTCCAAATTCCGCCTTTTCGACAACGAATTCATAATCAGCAACCCCAAAAACCATTGGATACGAAGTTTGAAAAAAATCCAATGAATTTTCGGATTTTTGTCCGCCATATTGGGTCCGCCATATTGGGTCCGCCATATTGGGTCCGCCATCTTGAATTCCGGTTTTTTGACAACAAATCCACAATCAGCGATCCAAAAAATCAGGGAGTACCAAGTTTAAAGGAAATCCGATGGATTTTTCAGCTTTTTGTCCGCCATATTGGATACGCCATCTTGAATTTTGGAATTTTTACCACAGATTTGTAATCAGCGACCCAAAAAACCCTCGAGTATCAAGTTTCAAGTAAATTTGATGACTTCTTATAATTTTGTCGTGCTAATTGGCATTTTCGGCCCTATCTTGGTGGAAGGGAAGCATGTATCAGAAAATGTCAGGAACGTAATCATAAAGTGTTTGGAACGTGGATTTAAGCGTATACCGAGCGTAAAGTGAGACATTAGGAGTAGTCCGAACGTATCGATTTCCCTTGCCTGCATGTTAAATAATAGCTAAGTTCGTTTACCGATGTTCTAAGTTACCCCAACTCGCTCCAAGTATTTTGGATTCGCTACTTCCAGTTTAAGCAACGAAATGATTGGTTTGGTACAAGTTGGAGCAACTCAGGGCACGTAGAACGAACGAACCTAATCTTTCAATCGTCACACTTTGACCTGCAATAAACATGTTGGAAAATTGATAATGTTAGGGAAGAGGCTTTCTTCACATTTTTTCCGATAGAAATTTATGTCCAATCAATGATAAATACCATCAATTACTATCGTCATGCATAAAGATGTAATTTCATGGGGCGTCGAGCATCAAGCGTCAACATTAGAAGGAAAGAGAAGAACTGTGTGACCTCTCTTTCGTTCCAATGTTGACGCTTGATGCTCGACGCCCCATGAAATTACAGCTTAAACCTTCCCGTGCTTGGAAACTCTCCCTGATAAAAATGTCCCATATGAAACGATAATTTTTTCCTATCGCTTTGAATGGGGTTTCTGAATCGTTAATTCTCCTCTTTATATCATAATTTGATGACAAAAAGTATTGTGTTATGTGGCATTCATCATAGGCTGTATGCAATTTTATCATAAACGTCCTATAGAAGTTTTCAGAGATTCTCGAAAAAATATGCATTTTTTTTTTTAGAATATCTGTGATGTTTTCTATAGGACATTTACGATAAAATCCCATACAGCCTGTAACAAATCCTATAGAACAAGATACGTGCGATTAATTTGTCATTGCAATCACGGTTGACTATATGATGATCGCGTTATTCTAAGAGATAACTTTATTCGAGAATTTTCAAATTTGTGAGATTTGAATATATACTGTGAATAAACACGACGTATGAAGTGGTTGTTGTGGTGTCTAGCTAACCCTGGAGAGAATGAAATGTCACAAAAGCCATGAAATGCAACTTTTGTGCGCGAGTGTACATTATATTTTCACCAGAGAAGTTACAATATCAATGGCTTACTTTTTGAGGGTTATATGAGTAACTTTAAAATCTGTCCGAAATATCTGAGCAGGACTTGATATAGGGTCCACATAACTTCTCATTGGCTCCTGATGTGCACATTATAATATGTACACATCAATTCGCGCTCGGATACGTACCAAATATTGATCCAGTTTTGAATCGCATATGGTTATTTATTTTTGTTTTGAATGCGTGATGATAAAATATTTGGAAATTCATGCGTACCCTTCAGTTTCTTCAAGTCTCCGGGTGGAATCTCCCAATGCTCGGGAATATCCATATTTCAACGTTAGAGTACACTATTTCAAGTTTTTGAAAATAAGAATTCAAACAACGTGACAACCACACAAAATCAAAAGCAGTCCTGTGTTCACTTGTTTTAACCATAATTTATGCGCGTATTCGAGGGCAGTAGTTCTCAATCCTCATATCGCAACGAAACATTCTTGGGAGAGGATCACAAATATCTTTCTTGTCATAAAACGAATACCGTCTTATGACAAGACGGGATTCATTTTAAAAGTAGACGATTTTCGTCTGTTCATAAAATTGCGTGGATATTATATTGAGACGGCTCATTCTAATGGTAAAATAAC
This sequence comes from Gonatopus flavifemur, assembly GCA_018340375.1. Taxonomy (NCBI): domain Eukaryota; kingdom Metazoa; phylum Arthropoda; class Insecta; order Hymenoptera; family Dryinidae; genus Gonatopus; species Gonatopus flavifemur. The sequence continues at coordinate 37,722 of JAFFJZ010000029.1, read as the reverse complement.
TCCGTTTCACCGTCTTACGATGAGAAGATAATTTTTCTGAGTGTAGTTGATTTGAAAAACGGATGTGCGATGGAGGCCTAGCTACGTAGTATTACTTGAGTCCCGTCGTCAAAGTTTTGTTTTAATTTTATCATATGACCCGTTACACTCGCACCGATGTCACGATTACCGCGATGTATTTACTTGAATAAATCCTCATCAAGTTATTCGCAGAAAATAAATAAACAAATATTTCGAAGATCATTTAGCATGAATGAAATCCCCAAAAGTATGTCACATAAAGAATGAATCGTACACTTCGTTGTTTATGTGTGCTGAAAGAAAAAACATTATCGTTCCACGCAATGAATTCAATGATCAAGCCTAGAGGCAACGTGAGGTAAATCGAGAGACTTTCGAATCTGTTTCCTTACATTTCACACGATTTTCGCTACTTACATAATCCCTATATCCTTAAAATTCTCATCAATTGAATATTTCCCATAAGGAAACCTTCTCTGACGCATTTGTAGAATATTAATGTTCAATTTCAAAAACATTCCCACATACCATTTGGATTCGGGAGAGGAGAACGAATAGGGTCTCCTCTCCCGTATCGTGTATAATCCGCTCTGTTCCGTCCACTCCTGAATGTTTCGCTTCCTCGTTAGAGCGCAGCCTTGTGATAGTTTCCGAAGATCAAAAATTCTTTCGTCTCCAAAATCAGAATCTCTTGGACCAAAATGTTTCTCTGAACTCTGGCAAAAATACGAGGTGTGTTCAAAAAGTAAGGTGACTTCGTATTTTTAAGAAAAGATATTTATTTATTTATCAATATTTATGTTGTCCCCTTCAAAGTAATCCCCCTCAGATACAATACACTTATGCCAACGGTTTTTCCAATCCTCAAAGCACTTCTCATAAGCACTTTTCGGTATAGCCTTGAGCTCTTCCAGCGATGCAGTCTTTATCTCTTCAATCGTTGCAAATCTCCGTCCTTTCATAGGTCTCTTTAGTTTTGGGAACAAGAAAAAAACACATGGGGCCAAATCCGGCGAATATGATGGCTGAGGCATGATTGTGGTGTTGTTTTTGGCCAAAAAATCTCTCACAAGCAAAGATGAGTGAGCAGGGGCATTATCGTGATGCAAAAGCCATGAATTATTTTTCCACAATTCTGAACGTTTTCTTCGTATTGCTTCTCGCAAACGGCGCATAACTTCAAGATAATACTGTTTATTGACTGTACGACCATATGGTAAGAACTCCTGATGCACCACAGAATAAATAATCTCGGAACAAACTTCGCTGACACACGTCTCATGCCCAAAACGTTAGAAAAAATTTCATGGCACAAGCCAAGCGATAAACCAACATCCTCAGCAACTTCTCTGATAGTGATTCGACGATTTTCCAATACAATTTCCTCCACTGCTTGAACGTTTTCATCAGTTGTTGACGTGCTTGGGCGTCCAGAGCGAGGCTCGTCATTGGCATCTTCCCGGCCATCTTGGAAGAGTTTGTACCACTTGTAAACATTTTTTTCACTCAGAACAGTTTCATCGTATGCTACTGTCAACATTTTAAGTGTTTCGGAGCACTTTATTTTATTTTTGACACAAAATTTGATGCAAATCCTTTGATCCATATTTTTCGATAGCAAGAAATCGCCGAGCACGCAAAACACTTATGACTTTTACGCCTCTCACAACCAAACAAAAAATGCTATACACTTGAAACTTGGTACAGATGTTCGGGAAGAGTGTGCCAACATAACAAAACAAAAAAATCGATAATCGAAAGTACGTTGCCCGCGAAATTTGAAAAGTCACCTTACTTTTTGAACACACCTCGTATTGGTTCCTCGACTGTCTCTTTGTCCGCCTGTCTGGTAACGGACTGCGAACGCGCATACAGTGATGCCAGTATTCCCTAGAAAAATCTTCAGATTTTTTGGCATTGGTCATTTCTTTCTAAATTGAAAATATGATTGGCCGGTTATACAAGAAATAACTAATCATCAGATGCTGAAGATTTTTCTAGGGAATACTGGCAACGCTGCGCGTATACCTTCCGTTCTACTCTCAGTGTTCCGATACAATAATTAACGAGGCCTTAAATTGGGGGATGATGGTCCCATATGAGTTCCAACCTAATGCATCCATAGACATTGGATGGAGAAAGATGAATGTGGTAAAAAATTTTAATTCTCGCAACCGTAGTGCTAGTAGAAAACACACACACACACATGCACTCACATGCATCTCATTACAAATTCCCCATCTTAAGAGTACAAGAGTGTGATAATGAATCTGAGAAAATATCTGCAAATATTTTTCCAATATACGGAACATCCTTGAATCTGGATAATAGAGATGACCATTTAAGAATTATATCATCAAGCTACGTTATATCGAGATAGTTTCTTTTCCTAATTGCGCTCTTCCAGATGAATTGAACATACTATTCGATATAAACTAATAGTTTGTATCAAATCTTATATTCATTCTGAGCGCTGGATTATCACATTCATTTTTCAACGCGATTCGGAGTGCCGTTTTCTCTGCGAATAGAATATATTATTCGATACGAACTTCAATCCTTCGTAACAAATATTATATCCTTTCTAGGCATTGTCTAACGAAATTCTCCACGACCAGCTGTTAGTAACGCAATTGAAAGAGAGAAGAAAAAGGCAGGAGGAAAGAAAAAGAAGAACAAAAAAGACGGCCACATAGAAAGGGGGCCGCCATAAACTGAGAAGGACGATTACACAAACAGATGAACATATACACAGCCACATAAATAGGAAGAGAGGGAGAGATATATAGAAAGTTTTTTCCTGACCACGGAGAGGACTTATGGTATCGGGGATTTTCATTTCGGAGAGAAATGAATTTTCGGTCTCTTGAAACGATGACAAAGCTTCCCTCCAACGAGAAAACATTCATCAGAAGTCATATCATCTTACGCTGCAATAGGGTAATTATTTCATCGGGTGCCCTTTTCCAGACGAATTGATTATACTACTTGATATAAAGTAATGGTTTATATCAAGTTTCACATTCATCCTGAGCAATGTATTGTCGAATTCCATTTTTTACGCGATTCAGAATGCCGTTTCCTTGGCGAATAGAATATATTGTTCGCTACGAGCTGCAATCCTCCGTAACAAACATTATATTCTTCCTAGGCATTGTAAAATGATATCCGTTTATAATTCCCTGATGCATAAAAAACAGAACGTGAATGTGATTTGTGAATCACGTGAAAAACTAAAACATCCAAGAACATTACCCATCTTTTGTCTCTAGACTTGTCATTTCTGAGCGAAAAATATATTCATGCATCTGTCTGCTTCAGAAACTGTATGATTGATTCACTAATCATGAATGCATTTCCCAATCAAAGCCCACAAATTTGGATCAAATAATGTGAAACCACACAACTCCCTCTACAGAGCTCATAATAAAAAGAAAAAAAATAGAACCCGATTCTCCTCGCTCGTCGCCGAACAGCAGGGACGCAAGTACTCTTCGATCTGTTAAACAAATGATATAAATATTGGTTTGAAACTCGTGAACTCATGAATATACATTTACAATTCAATTATTCATCGTTGTTACTATGATCACATAATATTTGAAATCAATGCACTTTTTTATTGAATTCAGAAACCAATTCTTCTACTCAATATTATGCATTGTTGAAGCATCGGATTATTATATTCGAAATATATTCAATAAGATCTGACCGAATTATATGAATAAACTCACCTGTTGCCGACTATTGCTCGCTGCGAATGATCCTCGGCTCCAAGCTGCACCACACGAACCCTCAAGCGCGTCTGATTTGGATGAACGACGAAACTGGACTGCTGGCTCACTCCTCCTTCTCCCTCCACTGTCCACCGTTAATGTGTATAGGTGAAGGGCCCATGATCATTTCCTCCTCTTCCGGGAGGCCTGTGTTTGCATTGATATGCATACCACGCGCTCTGCTGAACACGAGATATTATCATTGGTTTGGAACTTATGAACTCACGAATATACATTCTTGATTGATTCTTTTATCATTGTCATTATCTCCACATAATATTTAAAGGAATTGTACTTTTTAATGGAGTTTGCGAGCCAATTCTTTCACACAATATCATGCAGTGTTAAGGCATCGAATTATTTTATTCGAAGTGTGTTCAATGAGATCTGAACGAATGAAATTGATAAACTTACCTTTTCGGCGACGACTGCTCGCTGCGAATGATCCTCGGCTTCCAACTGCACCACATGAACACTCAAGCGCGGTAGGGAGTCTTTTGACCGAAGAAGTTTTTGGCCGAATCGACATGATTTGACAATCGCTAGTCATTCCCTAGTGTTCTCTGAAAGCGACTGGTGATTGTCAAATCATGTCGATTCGGCCAAAAAACCCCCTACCCTCAAGCGCGTCTGATTTGGATGAGCGACGAGACCGGACCGCTGGCTCACCCCTCCTTCTCCCTCCACTGTCCACCGTTAATGTGTGTAGGTGGAGGACCCATGATCATTTCCCCCTCTTCCGGGAGGCCTGTGTTTGAATTGATATGCATACCCCTCGCTCCGCTAAACACGGGATATCATCATTGGTTTAGAACTTATGAACATACGTTTTTGATTGGATCATTCATTATTGTTATTATCTTTACATAATATCTAAAGGAAATGTATTTTGTAATAGAGTTTGCAAGCCAATTCTTTCACACAATATCATGCAGTGTTAAGGTATCGAATTATTATATTCAGAGTATATTCAATGAGATCTGAACGAATTATATGGATAAACTCACCTGTTTGCCAACGACCGCTCAGCTCCCAACTGCACCACACGAACCTTGAAGCACGACTGACGCGTCCAGCTTCTGATCCCACTACTGTCCCCACTACTTGTGTATGCTCAGGATGTTCACGATCAAGTGCCGCTCTTCCCCAGTAGTCTCTATTCATAGAGTTTTCCGATCCCCATAGGGATCGTCCAAACACGCGCTGCCTCGCTTGACGTTGTTCATTGGTCATTTGAACTGGAGTGGGGATTGCGAAAAGAACGGCCTTTCCAATCACATCAACGGAAGGAGGAAAAAGGTGGGAATTCAAATTATATTGACTTTGATATTTGAGTTTAGCATACGAAAATTTTCACTGCCTAATTTTTATAACACGAACTTTTGATATTAAAAAACATATTTCATGGAGAAAATGTGTGTTTCCGATTATGTTTTAACAGGCTTCATTTTTCACTTGGAGCACTCGGCGAGTTATGAGATCCAAAAAAGAAATTCGAACGATGTTTCCATAGTGGCAAAGAGTTGATTCGAAAAGATATGTAACGATGATTCATCAGATTTCGTGAGTTTTAATTTTCGTTTTGTTTCTATAAACGATTCAAACTTCGAGAACACATTTATTAGCACGAATAAAATAGCTTAATTCGATTTGAATTCCCAAATCATGAGTTAGAATACTTCATTCTATTGATTTCGAAACTATCCAAACTATCATTGTTCATATGAAATCTGTTTTAAAAAATAGATTTTATCCGAAGAAATTTCTCTGAAGTTTGAACTGAAGAAGTATCTCATTGTGATCATGAACTTAGTTTTCTGTTGAGAAAATACAACTCTTGGAATTAAAATTTACAACTATTCAGTATATGATTTGATTTTATTATCTGAACAAAACCACTTGTATCGAAATGAATGAGATTATTACACTCTCAACTGTACCGGTTTATGAATAACCGTATTTTTGGTCCTATAACTTCATGTTCTTGGGTAAAATAATTATTTTATTAACCTGATCTCGCGTTGTTTTTCTCACGATGGAAGGAGTTCATCATTTGTAAACCACCCATACAGCACCGGGAGGTTTTCTGGACGTTCCGAAAACGTGCTTGGTTACAAAGAGAACGTGCAAATAACGTCTCATGATGTTCTAAAAACGTCGCATGTATGTCGCAGGAACATGCAAATGTCCCGTTTAGTTCTATTCATGTCTTCTTGCAATGTTCTTGAGACGTATTCAAGGAAAGGTTTTCACAATGTTCCGCGGCGTTGCACATATGTTTTTAAAAGGTTAGTTTTCATGGAAGCACGTTTAGAAAACGCGGAAAGAACGTCCCGTAGTATATGAAAAGAACGTGCTTGATACGTATTCATGTGCATCAAAAGCGAAGGTACTCTAAACATTTGGAAAATATGTGCCTTGGGCACCAACACACGCGGGACCAAGATTATGTTTATAGAACATCCAGAGAACTTTCTGTGCTGTCTGGGCATGTCTATTCATTATATGAAATATTCTTTCACTTGGAATCAATAATTATTCTGGTGAAGAAAACAATTATCATGTCAAATACTTGATTGTTAAGAATTTCAAACACTAAGTATGATCAACCTCGATTTCCATACGAAACTTCGTTATAAAATTGGAGTTGTATTTCATTGATTTTCACTCTGGAATCAATCGAATGAGAGTTATAAATCGGATGAAAGATCATATTGACAAAAATAATTAGTTATTCAGTCGATAAAGTGCGTTTTTAATTTCAAGAAATAAATTTCAATGAGCTGATTTGATAGTATGAATAAAACGACTGTTGATGGTGATACAATTATTTTAGTGTCAAAAAGACATTTATTTCATGCAATGAACAGTGTTGCCGATTGCCTCAACGCTTATTCCACGCGCGGGAATCTCAAATTCCCCACAATTCCACGCATTATTTATGACTTTCCCCACAAGTTTTCCCACGTTACAATATAATATATCCCTTTTAAAATCTCGCATTGTTGAAGTATTTCTCTTTGAATAATAAATATTGTGATTCCAAATATGAAAAGCCGGTTGTTTTTCATCATTATAAGTAATTTTATTAAATTTTCAACATTGAACCATGTAACTTCAATAAATATTGCAACTGATAAAATATCTTGTTCTTAGTAACATTTAGTTTTTTCTTAAGAATAAATATAAATCATACGTATATGAAATTAACATATCATTTTGGGATTTTGGCTCTCAACATTTCCTTCGTAGGTTCAAAATTAACGCAGCCACCACTTTTCTGAATCGAATTTTCAACCGTGATCAATGCGCTGACAATATCTGTACCCAATTTGTTTCTGTGGGTCGTTTTTATATTTTTTAAATTACTAAAAATTCGTTCCACAGACGCATTCGAAAGAGAAAGTGACATGATCGTACCCAAAGCAAATAGTAAATTTGAAAAAAATGGAATTCCACTTCTGTTTGTCAATTTGAATACGGCATGCCAATATTCAGCTGCTGGTTTTGATTTATTTAGATCAAATTTATCAAATTCTAAAAGTGAATGATCACGCCACTCTGAATCAACTTGTTGTTTATCAATGTGTAAAGGTAACATGGGAAATCGAGTGAATACAAAATTTAAGGATTTGATGTTAAATTCTTGAGCAACCTTGGGATCAACTACGCTGTTTATTTCGAATAATGAATCATTGAAAACAATTCGCTTTATAATATCTTGCACTAACTCTATATAAAATGATTGGCAAGTTTTTAGAAAATCAATCACAGTAAATTTGGGTATATTTGAATCCTTTTGAAGCTTTTTTAAACTTTCGTTTGCGTTTATACCTAAATATATTTGTTCAATATTCCCAAAATATTTTTCATTTGTGAATTCAGCTTCCAAAATATCTCCACAAGATCGAATATATTCTATAGTCATATAATTTGAAGCTAATTGTTTGAGTAAACTTTCAATTTCTGGTTTTAAATTGTGCAGCAGAGGCGTTTCTGATTGAAATAGAGTATTGAATTCAGTTGTGAGACCAAGAACATAGGACATGAATTCTAAATATATCAATGTAAACTTATTTTCCATAGTTTCGAGCATATCTTCTGTGGTTTTAGATGGGTCGTCAAAAACAGTTTGTTTCAAATAATGATTTGGAGGAACATATTGCTCTAGGATACGATCAACACAACCTTTAACTGATGACCAACGAGTTTGGGATAAAGTCAAGATTCTATGTATTTCAGTACCAAAAAATTCTTGAAATTCTTTAAATTTTTCAATTCTGTGCGCACTTCTACTAAAATGGGAACCAATGTTTCGTATAAGGTCTTCGATTGATCTTGGTAATTTGAGACATGCTTTATTAGCTGCTAAGTTTATCATATGGCACGAACATTTAATGCATACTATATGAGGCACTTCTTTCTTCAACAACGCAAACACCGAATGATATTGACCTGTCATCACATTTGTGGTATCGGAAGAAAACCCTATCATATTAGAAAACGGTATATTTTTGACAGATAAAATTTCTTTCAATCCCTTAAAAAGATCATCAGCAGATCCACCTGATCATTCTATCATGCCAAGAAAATGGGTTTCAACCATCATTTTTTCTTTATTAAAAAAAATAATTGTGAATGCGCATTGTTTTTTTGTGCTCTGATCGGTTGTTTCGTCCATGATGAGGGAATAATGAATTCCTTGATTACGAATTATACTAGCAAGTTGATTTGAAAATGATTCACCAAGAACATGCTTCACCAAGGATGTTGCTTTTGTTATTTTTAACGACATTTGCTTTGCAATTTCTGAATCGGAGAATATATTTGTGCAAAGAGGAATAAAAGTATCTGCAAGTGCAAATGACAAATCGTTTGTAGCTAGTAAGGCTGCAATTTTAAGCTCAGCACGACGTGTTTGAATATCTAAATTACTCATTTCTGTGAAAGCTGTGAGTTTGTACGAAGCAGTAGCTTGTTTCCACATGTATTTATGTATCTCGGATTTCAGATGTCGTATAAGATCACTTATATGAGCTATCAATTCTTGATCACAAGCAGTACATAAAGCTAAATCATGACCATTTCTAGTTTTGGTATGTTTCTTGAGCCATCCTTGAAATTGATTTTTTTGCAGCCATTTTTTATTGAATTTATCAAATTCTTTACGTTTTTTTCCTTTTCTTTTCTTCATTTTCTCACCAGAGGATGGAGCAGAATCTTCACTATTATAATATTCCATACTGAGTACTTTTTCAGCATCCGCAGGGTTTGGAATGTCTGCAATTTTGATTGATTCATCATCATCAAGTACCTAAAAATAAATAATAATTACCGACCTCAATAAAAGCAATCGATTAATCCTATGAGATACTATCTAAATGTGCAAGTGTAAGATTTTACTGTTCTAGATATATGAATAATACATTGTATGAGTAATGGATAATAATTGAATTCCGCTACGAAATTTTACTCATTCAATCAGAGTATCATATTTTTCATTATAAATCAGTGATTATTCACCGATTATACTTCAACTTTTTTCACAGATCACAAGCATGTTCCAAATGAACTCCCTTGATGAGAGTTTCGAGACAGTTCATTATGAATCCTCAAAAGCTCATTAAAAATTATTTTGAGATTTCCAGGAGTTTTGAGAAAAGGGTTTTGAAATTGTTATAACGGAAGTTCTTCAAAAATACCACCTACAGTGAATTTATAAAAAACTATTTATCAACACATCAAGAACACTGTGATATATACGTTTATAGAATCAATTAATGGTGTTGAAGTTTGAATCGGTTATAGAAACGAAACGAAAATTCAAACTTACGAAATCTGACAAATCATTGTGATTTATTTTGTCGAATTGACTCCTCAAAACTAAGAACATCGTTCGAAATGTGTACTGCAACATTTTAGGTCTCCAACAGCTGGGTATTCCGTTATTCGATTACTAATTCGTTCAAATAAACGATTCGAACTTCAGCAACATATCAATTGATAGTTGGGTTTCAATTGCACAATCAGGGAAATTCCATTATTCTAGATTTATCGAATATAGAATCAATGATTTTGCCAATCATGATTTCAACAAATAATATAAACAAATGAGCAATCATTGATAAAATCTACCAACTTTTTCAAGTTGAATGTTGTTTTGATGGCCGTCATTATTGATTGGATTTGAATTCGCCTCTTCAGATGGAAACTGAAACACATTAGTTGATTAAAATGTTATACGATTGGAAAAAAGTAAACACAAGTATTTCTATTTCAAAGCCTTATGTCAAAAATACAGAAATTGAAATATCGAATTATGCAGGTTATGTATTCATTGTTATTATTAATAAAACTCGTAACTTACCTCAAAGTTTTCGATTGACTTTAGTTTTTTCAACCAATTATCCATATTGATGTGAAGCTAATGTGAGTACAACATAATTATTCTGAATTTGTTGGAAACCAATCAGGGGAATATTCATGCACTGCCAACTGTTCATCTTAGGCTGCTCTCTCATGAACGGGAACCTTAGTAAATTACTATCACAGAGATACTATACTAAAGGCGGTGAAGCATAGGGCAATGTTGGTATATACTGAAAGTATTCATTTGGGATGCTTGTGTGTTGTCTAGGTTATTATCTGCTCATGAAAATTCGGTACAATCAATTTTCGGAGTATTGGATTTTCAAGACATAATCTTTCAACCCATTGAACGTTTGGAACGGTAGTATGCAAGAAGCCTGACCGGTAATAAGCCCGACTCCACTACTATTGGTTGATGCCTAGCAATGTTTAGTGAATTCACTAGAAATCACCAGTTTTCATTCAATGACAAGCAGTTGGGCTTATTACCGGTCGGGCTTCTTGCATACTACCTTTGGAACACATAAAGGTCACCCTTTGAGGAGCTACCTAAAGAATGTATTCATGAAATTCCTCACAATTCCCCTCATAGATTGATCAAAGAAGTAAGAATGTCAGGAAGAAGCCTTCTTAGTAATTTACTGAAATGTAGTGGAACGCAAGAACCCATCTAGTGACCTAGTATGATATTGGGGTTTTATTAAAATAACCAGTAAGAGCTGTTCATTGAGCTCAATATATACTGGAGTGAACGCGCCAATGGAAACGCGTGGAAAAAGAGAGAGGTGTGATTGGGTGTGCTTGTGTCTTTGTCTGTTCTATAAAAATGGCGAGAGAGAGGATCGATTGGGTGTGCTTCTATGTTCGTTCAATAATTAGCGTTGTCTCTCTCTAATATCCTCTCTCTCTCTTTCCACGCGATTCCATTGCCGCGCTCACTCTAGTATGTATTGAGCTCAATGGAACTGTTTGCTAACATAACCTAATCTGCATATAAACTAAAATTCATCAAAGAGTATTACAGGTGAATAACATGAGTTATAACAGAAAATTGAATGTAATCAACCTTTCCAAATACTACAATACCTTTATTTCCCAATGCTTTTGATCACTGATATGAATAATAGCTGGATGGAACATGGTAATTCCAAAGGTGGCCCCAATTAAAGCACGGACTCCATCTGATGGTAAGCCAAGTTCTACCGACAACATGGTTCAGAATATCAATCAATCCAATTTTCAAATGCGATACTCGATCTTGGAAGTATAATAAAATCTTTTAATAATTCATGTTCATATTATTTATCGAGAGATTATCGTGTATTTTGCATTTGGCTAATAATCTTATTATTTTAATCATAATTCTGATTCATTATTCCTAAGAACTTTGCTTACTACGATGTGGTGCCATTATCGTTTTCTAGTGTTTTATAGTAATTTCACTAACTTCAATCGGGTCTAAACACTTCCCATTGGACATATGAGCAATGTTCCATCCTGTTTATATACATATCAGTGAGGTAAGGTAGCAAGTGCCCGAAATTGCATTCACCCGAAAAACAATGATTTGTGAATCCGAGGAAAATTACTAGAAATTCCTAGCCCTCCTCAAATAGCTACAAACTTCACTGCTTTCGGGTAAATGGCCTTTCGGGCACTTGCTACCTTACCATCAGTGATTTGAGTTTATTATGAATCTCATTACATTTGGCAGCCATCTTTACTGAACCATTTCCGTTTCACTGTGTTACTAAAAAGACTCCTTCCTGGCATTATTACTTCTATGAGATTGATTCCCCACAAGTTCCCCGCAAGCCCATGAAATTCCCCATAATTCCCCTCATAAATGGATTCCCCACACGCTCCCCGCAAGCCCATGGAATTCCCCACACTTTGGGGAATTCCCCACCAATCGGCAACACTGGCAATGAAATAGGAATCAATGAAATCAATTTCATTAATTCGAAGAATTTTTTTCCTCAGTGTATACCTGAGCGGTACACAATGATTTTGAACAAAAGCTTTCGTTGAACAAACTATGATCCGCAATAATAATCTTCATACGAGAAGAAGAAGAATTTTCCGTTTGTTCAATATAATTTGAAGGTCGGTTCAACAAAAGGGTTCCGTTTGGAATCATTGTGTATCGCTCAGGTATTTCGAAACAGAATAAACAACGGGTTGTAAATATTGAACATCTTTGCATCTATTAATCGTGCAACATCAAAGTTTGTGGATGCAACATTTTCTTCGTGTTAAAACAAAATTCTCTTTCATTTTTCGATTCAAAAAAATCTTTCCAAAATGAAGGAAATTGTGGTGTTAAATGATGAGTAAAATAATACTCATTTATCCCTAAAGTACAATTCCAAAGAAAGCATTTACCAAATTCCCCACACTTTCCCAAATACACCGATCCCACACAAGTTCCACGTAAGCCCATGAAAATTCACACAGTTTGAGGAATCCCCCGAAAATCGACAACCCTAACCAGATGGCAGTACCTGTGTGGTTTTACCCTCTGAAATAAAATTTGTCTGAATCCATAAACGATTTCATGTGAGTACGGCAGTTTACTACGTGGACCAAATAATTTTGATATAATCTGTGTGACGTGAACTACAGTAAATTTTGTTTGTTCACGTACTGAACGGCCGTTTACTCCTCCGGTGTAAACGTAATCATTGCCCATACAGCACCGGGAGGTTTCCTGAACGTTCAGAAGACGTGCTTGATTTCACAGAGAACGTGCAAATAACGTCTCAGGATGTTCTAGAAACGTCGCATGTATGTTCCAGGGACATGCAAATGTCTCGGTTAGTTCTATCTATGTCCCCGTGTGACTTTGTGGTTTTTCAAGGTTAGTTTTTATGAAAGTACGTTTAGAAGACATGATTAGAACGTCTGGTAGTAGATCAAAAGAACGTGCTCAAAACGTATCCAAGGATATCAAATGGGAAGGTACTCTAAACGTTTGTAAAACTTGCTTCAGCGGGACCAAAACACGCAAAACCAAGAGCACGTTTTCAAAACTTTCAATGGACTTTCTGTGCTGTCTGGGTGTTCCCTACATTTTTCTTTCAATAGTAGTGACTCCTTATGTATTGCCCGAAGAGAACATGAAGCTTCAGCGAACGTTCATATTAAATCTGTATAGATCGGATCGAAGGTTCATGAAAGCTAACTTTTAGATTCACAAACGTTTGTCGAAGGTACTACGAACGTTGAAATGTCCGCCTCAAAATACTTTCAGGAAACATAAATGGAACGTTCATTGAAGGTTCATCGAAGGTTTGAGGAAGCTTCACAAAAATATCTATACTTCGATTAATTTATAATAATTTGTGTTTATTAATTCATTTATTTTTCATATAAATCGATCAAAATTAATATAAGTATAGATATTGTTGCGAAACTTCGTCAAACCTTCAATGAACCTTCAGCGAACGTTTCATCTACGTTTCCTGGACGTATTTCGAGGCGAACATTTCAACGTCCGTAGAACCTTTGTCAAACGTTTGTGAATATAAAAGTTAGCTTTAATGAACCTTCGGCCCGATCTATACACATCTGATCTGAACGTTCGCTGAAGCTTCATGTTCTCTTCGGGTTGTCGCTTGGCAGTAAAGTCAATTAACTAACTACCAGGAGAGAACATGAAGCTTCAGCGAACGTTCAGATTAGATCTGTATAGATCGGATCGAAGGTTCATGAGAGCTAACTTTTAGCTTCACAAACGTTTGTCAAAGGTACTACGAACGTTGAAATGTCCGCCTCATAATACTTTCAGGAAACATAGATCGAATGTTCATTGAAGATTCATCGAAGGTTTGAGGACGCTTCACAAAAATATCTATACTTAGATTAATTTATAATAATTTATGTTTATTAATTAATTTATTTTTCATATAAATTAATCAAAATTAATACAAGTATAGATATTTTTGTGAAGCTTCGTCAAACCTTCGATGAACCTTCAGCGAACGTTCCATCTATATTTTCTGAACGTATTTCGAGGCGGACATTTCAACGTCCGTAGAACCTTTGTCAAACGTTTGTGAATCTAAAAGTTACCTCCAATGAACCTTCGGCCCGATCTATACACATCTAATCTGAACGTTCGCTGAAGCTTCATGTTCTCTTCGGGTAGTCAGGGGCACCGTTTTCGATGGCTCGAAATGAAAATGTCCCGAAAGGTCAATAGCTTGAAAATCGCTGATTGATCAATCCCTTGAAAACTACTCAAGATTCTCCAGGAATTGACCAATCAGCGAATCTCCGCGCAGATCTCGTATACGATTTCTGCGCATCCATAGTTACGTTTACGGAAGTTGTGTAAACCAACGAGCTCTACATATACAGGGTGTCCCACCACAAAGTATCAACCTTTCGCCAGAGCATTCCTGAGAAAAAACTGAACAAATTTCCCATTCACCATTTCCCGATCCGAAGTTCAGTTTTTGAGTTATAAACCAAATAAGTTGACCATTGATGTGGCGAAGACATCGGCTACTCCAATGATCGGAGAGTATATTTTTGTAGCATTCCCTTAATTGGTTGAAAGCAACTCTGGGACCAAACTTTGAATCAAAAACTTTGTAATGGAAAATTGTTTAGTTTTCATACAGGAATACATCGGTGAAAGTCTGATACTTTGTTCTGAGACAACCTGTATACTGAAGTGAGCCCAGCCATATACAACGTTGGCATGTAATATACTTCGAAGTATTTTACATAGTTCACGACGACGTGTCTTACTTACAAAACCAACCCCCTTGCCTTAGGGGGTAAGGAGAGTTCAAGTATCTTACACCAGAGATAAATAGCAGAGATTGCTAACGCAATGTTAAAATCATGGTCCGTATCACGGTTTTTTCTTTTGAAGAAAAATATATGATTGGTTAAATTTTTCTTCTAAGCCAACCAGCATGAAGAGATAAACGGAAAACGTGATACTGCCAATCAGAAACTGGACTATGGTTTTCATATCTCGTTAGCAATCTCTTCAACTCATCTCTGCTCACACATATTACGTTTTTTATACCAAGTATAATACGGTAAGAGACTGAAAAATCACGTAATAAACTCAACCCTAGCTAGAGAGCCTCAAGGGAGAGAGCAGGCCCCTCCGACCAGTGATGCCAGTATTCCCTAGAAAAATCTTCAGATTTTTTGGCATTGGTCATTTCTTTTCAAATTGTAAATATGATTGGCCGGTCGTACAAGAAATAACCAATCATCAGATGCTGAAGATTTTCCTAGGGAATACTGGCAACGCTGCCTCCGACTCATGCATTTTCCCCTAGAAATCCTGTTCACGTCAGGGGGCATAATCTCAAATGGAACATTCTCAAACGGATTTCAGCGCTGCTGTACGGTAGTACAGTGATTTATTCGCCATAGATACAACTAACACAAACAATGAACAAATCACATCGATTTTCGAATTAGTGTTAGTGTATACATGTAAAATAGTTCACTGTACTACCGTATGGCGGCGCTGAAATCCGTTTGAAAATTTTCTATTCGAGATTATGCCCCCTGGTTCACGTATTGACCAAGAAATCCCCAAGAAATCCAGATGGCGATTTCATCTAGTTGGCTGAATCATAACCTCAAAATATCAACGTTGCGAAGTTTGGTTCTTTGTGGGTTGAAAATTTATAAATGCAATAGTATGATCTGTAATTATTGGTTATTTTCTCACTATTCATCTTGAATTTTCGCGATAAATGATTCGACACTGACATGCGGAGCCCTCTACAACTTTCTGATCAGTATATGAACAAAAGTTCTAGACAGTCGGAGGGGTCTGGCCCCATCTATATAGAAATCTCACACTCACAATAAAGCTCACGACAAAAGAAATTTGATTGTGTGGTGGGTATGGAGGGGGTAAAAGTTGGCGATTCACTGATCTCTATTATACACTGGATAGCGGATACTAAAAATTTCTTGTGACGAATTGAAGACTTGAGCCATCATTTTGTTGTGGGCTAAATGGTCATTCTTTAGCGGTAAATTTGAACCGTATCAACGTATTTCCAACAAAATCTACATCATATTTTCACGTAATTGAAAAATTTTTCATTATCCTTTCCCATGTCATCTAAATTTTAGTTCATAATACAAACAAGCATGAGATTCTGTTTATTGTTGAGTTTTTGTGAATTTCACAAAAAAATGTATATTTTCAATTATACAAACGTTCCAAACCATTCAAAATGTAATCAATCATGATTTTTCCGAATTTCCCATCATGTTACACAATATTGGGTTATTAGGATTGGATTAATATTGATATACTGCACAAAATACTTCGATAGCATTCAAATTTACCACCAAAATTAAACATTCAGCCCACAAACAAATGGCGGCCCCAGAGTCTTCTATCACGTTCAATTACTCACAGAAGTCTTGTATTGCGAAGTCCTGTATCCGCTATCCAGTGTATATTAGAGATCAGTGTGGCGATTCTTGAATTTTCTGGCATCACTGCTCTAACCCTGGCCATATATATTTTGGAAGACAACAGAGAAATGAAACGGTAGGGCAGTCTATCCTTTTATAAAACCTCTGATCGTTTGAAACTGATGAGATCAAGGAGTATCAGGAGGGAGCATAGGTAAGAGTGGGGGTGAAACTGTTTCAAGGTTCTTCCAAATGGCGTCACCGGAAGTCAGGAGAAAAACACCGCGAATTTTAAATGCATTATCAAAATTGCAATCACGTATAACAATAAATGAAAACGTATGAAAATGAACTATGAAGGAAATCAAATATGGTAGTAACTGTGTGAAGTGTTAAGTTTGGTTGTTGATCGAATGATTGAATTAGTTTGAAAATGGAAATATTGAATGTTCAATGAAGGAGAAAAAATGAATTATTCTCAATGAAAGTAAATGATCAAATTGAAGCTGTCTATGAACGTGTTGATTATTTTACGGAAAAGTATCCAAAAGACTGTTTTGTAACAAATAGAAAAGTTTCAGCAGGGATATTCTCGAGTCAACTATGAGGATCCAGAATTGTGTAACAAATATATTTGGCATATTGAATATATTATGTATGATGTACTGATGATTACAGAATACTTTACAAATATTATATTAATTGATCAAATCATTGTTCAGGTCAACTGAAGTTGTAATATTCATTTCCAAGTATAAAAAAATCATTCGAAGCAGAACTCAGTAAGATACTGGCAAAGAGTTCCCGTATGGAAATATCTCGCTGAAAAATGTCTGCAAAACTATGAAAAATCTCTGAAAAAAAATGAAAAACCTCTGAGAAACTCTGAGAAACTCTGAGAATCTCTGAAATTTCGATGAGAAATCTAATATTTTTGGGACATTCTTTACAGACTTTTTCCAGGATTTTTTCAGAGTTTCTCAGAGTTTTTTCATACTTTTTCAAGGAAATAGTAACGAAATTGCACTCTGAAAAAACTCTGAAAAAACTCTAATAAATTGTTGACATTTTTCTAATTATTGAAAAATCTTGAAATTCAATAAATACATTCATATGCCGTATTCAAATGTCATGTGTGAAAAAGTCTTTGAAAATTTTTTAATTTTTTTCTAGAAGTCAGAAAAATGTTAGCAATCCATCAGAGTTTTGTCAGAGTTTCTTCAGAGTGCAATTTCGTTACTATCTCTCTGAAAAAGAATGAAAAAACTCTGAGAAACTCTGAAAAAAATCTGAAAAAAGTCTGTAAAGAATGTCCCAAAAATATTAGATTTCTCATCAAAATTTCAGAGATTCTCAGAGTTTCTCAGAATTTTTTCATTTTTTTTCAGAGATTTTTCATAGTTTTACAGACATTTTTCAGCGAAATATTTCCATACGGGTTGTAATTTCATTGAACGAACCGTTAAGAATTACCTTAGGTAATACCTAAGGTATTTTGTGGTTAATAGAAAAATATAGGAAAATTGTTCACGCAGTCACTTATACTCTGTTGATGTATATTGTATGTATATGTATATATATATTTGTTCATGTATACAGGAATATACATACGTTCTAATGAAATGGCCAGTTGCTTTTGTTATTGACATTCTATAACGTAGAAATTAAATATGAAATCAATTCAATCATGTGTAGAAGTATGGAATGAGAGTCATGATGATGGAAGTACATAATTGAAGATATACACCCAAAATAATTCAACTTATATTCTGAAGAATATCTGAATTTTGAATTCAATAAATATGAATATACTCATGTTGGGCTTATTCAATGATTGCAAACGCCGGTGCTGACATACCTAAAATCAGGAAACAAAATTACAGTGTGTTAAAATGGACAAAGTATTTAATGGAATTAAATCTATATCTGCTATACGTGTGATCACACACACACAGACTACAGACTAATGTAGTCGACTACAATTTTAAAGTTGAAACACCAAATAAAATTTTTGTTACGTTCATACATCCTAAGGGCCAATCCCACCGACTCGGTTCAAAATTTGAACCGGGTTTAAATCCAGAATCAACCAATCAGAATCCAGAATTCATGATTTAAACCTTGGTTAAATTTTGAATTTAGTTGGTAGGATTGGCCCTAAAAGAAGGACATAACAAAAGTCATATTCAAATTTAAAATATTAAAACTGCCAACTTTTTGGTATCTTCATTTTCAGATTATATATGGAATTCCTCAATGGTTTTCAACAATGAATATGAGAAATGTCAGGAACGAAATTGTTCTTCAATCGAAAGGTTATGACAGAACATGTTTTATTTGGTTAAAGTTCACATCGTTTATAGGGACGAATTTGTACTTGAATATGAAAATAATATAACATCCATGTTCTCACGTTTTTTGGATGAAATTGAGCAGCATTTTCCAGTGAAAAAAAATTGAATCTCAAACATTGTTATACATTTCATAGTAGATTTTGTCATAGTCTGTTACAAACCCGTGTCGATAAACGATTCAAATTTCGTGTATAATGCACTCACCTTTGTACGTTTTCAGGTAATTTCTGAATTTCTAATAGAAAAAAGAAAAGACTCAAGAAACACGAACAGTATCACATGAATAAATAAAATGAAATTCTATTTCAGTGCAATTTCTATTATCATACATTGTATCAAATATTCAACATGAATATTTAAATTTATAAATATTGAAATACAAAACGTTTACTGATATGTCAAAAACCATGAGAGGAAGAAAAAGATTAGATTTTCTAAAAGTTTCAACAAAGTAACCGAATTAAAATGATAATAAACAAACAGCGGAATACATGTGATATGCATATTTTGTGGCACTTAAGAAGAGAAAAATGTGAATAACAAATATCTTACATCAGTCAACGAATTATAAATTGACCAGAAAAATAAATACCTAACGAATGACAAAATGGAAGTTTTTTGTTCAATCATACTATGGACTAACAAACTTATGAATATAGTACTTTTATCGCGAATCGTAAGATGATGAACAGTAGAACATTGAATAAAAGAAAACTGCATATAACGGAGGCAAATGGTGTTTTGAAAATGAATCACATAAGTTAATAATTTACATTAATATTCAATGGCATCATCTCAAATCCAAATATAGGCACGTGGTTTGCTCTTATTCAACGGTAACTAAGTCATCTGTGTATTTGAGCAGGAATCCAACAATATATGCATATGTAGGTACCCGAAGTGAAACTGTGAATAGAATTCATCACACTTATCAATCCAAATTATACTATGTTAATGATGTATGAGTCAATTACATGAAAATAATATATTGCTTTCAATTAAACAAGAATGGTAGTATAAATGAAATCAATTGAAGTAGACTAGATTACTTTTTCATTGTTTTTGAGCACGCACATGCACAGAAGATGAATGAACTTTACTCTTGATAAAATTGTGAAGCAAAGAAAAGAAATTAACGCAGGATATAGAACATAATATTGCAAAGTAATTTAGCATCATCTTTTAAATCGATAAAATACACCTCCATGACATCCATATTACTAATAACACATCAAACCACGCAATTTAGTATTACTATTGATCATAGATTGAGCATCTACAAATATAAACGAGAATTAAAACATAATTCTTTGGTCTTGGATGTTCAATATTGAACTCAATCATTGCCCTTTGAATATAATTAATTTTTTATAATAATTTCTGATGGTGTCTTTTTGAGAAACTTGTTTAGTGATATAATGCAGTCTAATATTCAAGTAAGTCTGACATGTACTTTTGATCAATAATGTTCTATGGCTTTCTAAAAAATGAAATTGTCTCGAATGTTTTTGATCTAAATCGTGAAATATACCCTGCTTCATAGTGAAAATGAAAATTGCATTCTGTACTTTGTGTATGATTTCCTTGAAAGAGAATTTGGTTATTCTGATGTACTGTCTGATAATTTTTTCTGTTTGTTTGCATATCAGGATAATATATTCACTAGGGTAAAACAATTTTCCTTTATTCTTAAAATTAATAGAAGAGTTCATCAAATTTTCTTTAGGACCAATAAGTTCACCCACACATGTCTCGCATCTGAGTTGTGATAATAACTTTTTACTGACAAAACCACTGATATATATAACAATTTCTTCCACATATTCAGTCAGTTGATTATCAACGATGTAATCCTGATCAATTAAAAAATTATCGTCCTGTACAAAATCTGAAGTTTCATTATATAAGATAGTTGTCTCAGTAATTTGCTCTTGCGGTGTTTTTTTTATCACTGAAGTACAATTAAGAATCGGAATTTGGCTAAGAGGAATACAGTTACCAAGTCCTTTATCATTGGTTTCACAATTTACTGAAATTCGACTGTACGCTGCTTTAAATTGCTTACACGTCGGATTGTCGTTATGGCCCCCAAGAGATCGAATTATCCCAAAGAAAAATTCTAAATGATCTTGGGATAGCTTATATCCCGGGAGACATTCTAAAAGTGGTTCATCTGACGAAATATATTTATCATGTAATGTAATGATTGTTTTTAAACTAATCAAAAGACCTTTGAAGCCAACTTTTCTGGGGGAATTTAGTACTAAAGTACCATCAGATAATTTCAAACATTTCAAGTACTGGTGAAGTTTGACATAAAATTCTTCAATGTTTGCAATATTTTCAGAACATACTGGTTTCTTATACCCTTGATCATTCATTCCTCGAGAGTTTAAGATATCAAATGCATCGTTCATCAGTTGTATAAATTTAAGTGTTGCAGTACAATTTTCGAAATCATTTAGTTGTAAAATATTTTTACAAAATAATGAAGCGGTTGCTACGGAGGAACTCAATAATTGTGTTGCGAGTGAAACTTTCATTTTCTGCTTAAAAAATGAAATATGTTTCCGCCTTAACTTATTGGCTAAATGCAAACCTTCTGATTCTTGCAATTCATTAAGCATGACTAAATAATTGAAATCAATTTTCTCACCGTTTATGTCATAAAAACTTTTATGATCCCCAAAAGCATTTCGGGCTAATTTAATCATATGCGATGGGTCAAGCATAAAACACGTTGATGGTGTTAGTTCCGTATTCAAATGATCAATATCGTCTATATCGAAACCCATTATTGAGGCCATTGTGAAGTTGCTAGACAATCCATCACACGTAACATTGATAACCGTAACTCCGCAATCAGATACAAGATTCAACGCTTGTCTTAATAACTGAGATTTTTGTGAACCATTCAGAGTATTGGTGAAGAAATATCCTATCGGTAATTTCCAGGAGTCGTTTATAGATACCAACATGAATACTAAAACGTCATGAGCTTCACCTAAAGCTACATCTGGCATCTCAATCCCAAAATCTACAAAGCCATAGAGGGTATGTCCATCCCATTCGATATGTTTACGGATTGACATTTCATCAAACACTAGAGAACATACTATCGCAATTTTTGATTGTTTACATTTCATTTTCAATACGTCCAAAGTTTCTGTACACAGAGAAAAGTTTATATTAAGGATTACCATATTTTTATGGTACTCGTGGGATATACTTTATTATGAGGCTCTGAATCATATTTATTTCAAATGATAACAGATTTATTGTTTCCCTCGCGAGAGAGTATAGCAAACGTTCGAATACTTGTGGTTCAGAACGACATAATCAAGTATATCCCAAAAATACAATATAATTATGGTAATCTCTAATATAAACTTTCTACAGTGTAGTGAAACCTGGTTTCCCACCTATAACTGTATACCATTTACTCAAAGTTTTTGGGTGAGGTAAACAATTATTAAAATACCCACGTATGAAATCGTATGCTTTAGGAGAAAAAAAGCTTACAGTTAATGCAAATTTTCGAATTTCTTCAGAATATTTTTGAGGTGCTGATAAGTCTTTCTCTCGTGCAAACAGTCTTCACAAAAGATCTTCATGCTTACCGAAATTTGTCTTCAAAATATTAGCAAGGTCTTCTTAAATTAAATTTTGATTTTGCATATTCTTAATTAACTCTGACAAAGACTCATTTTTTTTCTTCATCCGATGCTTCTCTAGTTGAAGTTTCCTAATTTTCTTTCCTTTGATTTCATTGCCTTCTTGTAGTTCTTGAATGACCCGTTTTAAAGCAGTTTTTCGTGGTGTGTCAAGTGGAGAAGGCAGTAGTAAGCTTTCAGTACTTCCATCCATATTACTTGTTTCGTTGCTTGATGAGCATTCCAGAATATCTTTATCGGATGTAGAAGTCAATTTTGAAGAGTAGCTCAGAGTACTTTGATGATCATGTTGTATTGTTGATTCATTTATATTTTTGTGTACTTTTAGGAAAGGTATAACACGAATCTTAGTACTGTCCACCTATTTAAAATCTTACATTAGTTTTATTCTGCTGCTGATAACACATCATCTCAATCAAATGTCAAATTTAAGGTTTCGATTCTCACTATCATTATGAGTTTTCTCACCAGTTCTCAAACATTATTTAATAACCGTTACTCAGACTACTGATTGCCATAGAACCAAAATATGTAAAAACAAGCGGATTGCTGTTTATTTATTCGGCAATATAAATTAAACCTTCCAAATAACTTCACAGGAAATAATCTTAATATTGAATTCCTATATTTGTACTTAGATTAACAGACGCAGCACATTATCAAAGTGAAGAATTTACGAACATACAGTACGTCATGTCTATTATTATTAATAAATAATATAGCATAAGAGATATCGAACAGAAAATTGAACTTACGTGTAAGGCTGTATTTATATGAATTGACGGACTTGAATATGGTTTTAACCGGACCCTTGATAATGATCTCTCAAAGCATTTGGATTCAAAATGTTGTGAACATAAAAATTTTGTAGCAGATACTTGACAATTTTCTTTGCCGATAAATTTCATCCATGCATCGTAACTTGTTTTATCTTTAGGGAACCTAGTTGGAACAGAAATGTATATATTTACATTTATAGTTGTAATATATCCGATATACTACATTCCCGAAGGGAACATGAAGCTCCGACGAACGTTCAGAATAGATCATGATAGATCAGACTGAAGCTCCGTTGGAGCTCAAGTTTAGATTCGGAAACGTTCGACGAAGGTCCGATGAACGTTGAAATGTCCGCTTGAAAATAGCTTGAATGAAGGTTCATAGAACGTTTATTAAAGATTCTACGAAGATTCATTCAACCTTCAGTTTTTTATGTTTCAGACGGAATTACAATTATAGTTAGAAATTCCCCAATCTTTCATTTTTTCGTGGAAAAATATACTTTGAAAAAAACTTTGATCGAAAAATTGCAACTCGAACGAACCTTTAGCAAACGTTCGATGAACGTTTTATAAACGTTCATTCAAACTATTTTCAAGTGGACATTTCAACGTTCATCGGACCTTTGTCGAACGTTTACGAATCTAAACTTGAGCTCCAACAGAGCTTCAGTCTGATCTATCATGATCTATTCTGAACATTTGTCGGAGCTTCATGTTCCCTTCGGGATTTGTAATGGATGTGAAACTATACATCATACCCAACACTAATTATAATTCCAAGAAACATAACTTTCAGCTCAACACTTACTATTCTCAAATATGAACAATAATGTATAAACCACTACAATTCGACAGCTTATATGTTAATGTATTTTCAATAATATATCACTTACCTGTGAAAGGTGATGTTTTTCGCCTTTTCATTTTTTGTTGAGCCGCAAGCAGCACAAGAGACCATTATTAATTTGTTTCTACTTATTGCTATTGAATCATTAGATTTTTTTCACACTCACATAATGAAGATTCCTAAACTTCGTATAACTTGAAAGCTGTTCTGCTTTTATTTCTGTTATTTAAAACTTTCCGGGAATTTCATATGAAGTGGAAGCTGTCGGCCGCGAGCTGTCGGCCGCAGGGGTTATGTTTTAGCTGGGACTGTACCTGAACAAAACGACCGAACTATTTGGATATTTTCTCCATGAAAACATGCTAAAATGAGATAATGATGATATCTAAAGACATGAATTTGTAGTATTTGAGACGAGGAATTCGAAAATGAAAGATTTTTCACGATAGGAGGTCGTTTTCATAGGATTTTTTGCACAGAAACGAGGAGTTATATATTGGTTCTAACGAATTTCATCACCTACTGATGGGACGACGTCCGATTCGGAGGATAAAATGGATCAATTCTTATAGGATTTTGTCTGAGGAATCCGATGGTATATGATTCATTTTGGTACGCGGCCGTTTTCATGGAGTTTTCGTCGAGAGAGGGGGAGATTTCTGTCAATTTCCACAGAATTTGCAAGAATTTCGTTATTTAAAGACAAGTCGACGTCCGATTCTTGGGGTAAAATCTATGGATTCTTATGAGGAATTGTCTGCAGAATCCAGTGATATACGGCTCATTCCGGTACGCGACAGTGTTATTCATTTTTTACGCCAAAAGACGTTCACTGGTATTTGACGGAATTATCAATACATATGCAAATTCTTCCATCGGCTGCAGGGTTCTCGTTCGATTGGAAGAATGAAATGCATCAATTCTTATAGTAAATTTTCCAAGGAATCCAATGGTGTATAGCTCATTCCGGTACGCGGCCGTTTTCATGGAGTTTTCGTCGAGAGAAGGGGAGATTTCTGTCAATTTCCACAGGATTTGCATGAATTTCGTTATTTGAAGACAAGTCGACGTCCGATTCGTGGAGTACAATCTATAGATTTTGATGAGACGTTTGCCGTAAGAAATCAAGAACACGGCCGCGTACCGGAATGAGCCGTATATCACTGGATTCTGCAGACAATTCCTCATAAGAATCCATAGATTTTACCCCAAGAATCGGACGTGGACTTGTCTTTAAATAACGAAATTCATGCAAGTTCTGTGGAAATTGACAAAAATCTCCCCTTCTCTCGACGAAAACTCCATGAAAACGGCCGTGTACCGGAATGAGCTATACACCATTAGATTCCTTGGAAAATTTACTATAAGAATTGATGCATTTCATTCTTTCAATCGAACGAGAACCCTGCAGCCGATGGAAGAATTTGCATATGTATTGATAATTCCGTCAAATACCAGTCAACGACTTTTGGCGTAAAAAATCAATAACACGGCCGCGTACCGGAATGAGCCGTATATCACTGGATTCGGCAGACAATTCCTCATAAGAATTCATAGATTTTACCCCAAGAATCGGACGTCGACTTGTCTTTAAATAACGAAATTCATGCAAATTCTGTGGAGATTGACAAAAATCTCCCCTTCTCTCGACGAAAACTCCATGAAAACGGCCGCGTACCGGAATGAGCTATACACCATTGGATTCCTTGGAAAATTTACTATAAGAATTGATGCATTTCATTCTCCCAATCGTACGAGAACCCTGCAGCCGATGGAAGAATTTGCATATGTATTGATAATTCCGTCAAATACCAGTCAACGACTTTTGGTGTAAAAAATCAATAACACGGCCGCGTACAGGAATGAGCCGTATATCACTGGATTCGGCAGACAATTCCTCATAAGAATTCATAGATTTTACCCCAAGAATCGGACGTCGACTTGTCTTTAAATAACGAAATTCATGGAAATTCTGTGGAAATTGACAAAAATCTCCCCTTCTCTCGACGAAAACTCCATGAAAACGGCCGCGTACCGGAATGAGCTATACACCATTAGATTCCTTGGAAAATTTACTATATGAATTGATGCATTTCATTCTTCCAATCGAACGAGAACCCTGCAGCCGATGGAAAAATTTGCATATGTATTGATAATTCCGTCAAATACCAGTCAACGACTTTTGGCGTAAAAAAATCAAGAACACGGCCCCGTACCGGAATGAGCCATATATCACTGGATTCGGCAGACAATTCCTCATAAAAATTCATAGATTTTACCCCAAGAATCGGACGTCGACTTGTCTTTAAATAACGAAATTCATGGAAAATGCTTGTATTGAGAAAAGAATAATATGAAATCGGGAAAAAAGATATTCCTCAGGACATGAACCCGCCAAGATACCACACGAAGAATCCTTTTTCAAGAGCAAGAATAGAACTCTTCAAGAATTCTTTTCGAACTAGTGAATTCATATAGAGCTCTGGAGTTGACAGTACCATCTACCCCAAAACAAACACCTTCATCATAAATGGATACTTGTACTTATAACACTTATAATCGAGATACTTGTCCTCATACTCGAAAATATATGATGAAATATTCCAGCCTTCATGATATTTGTCATACTCCTTAGAATCCATTGCTCTGCGTGAGGGGATTCAGAATCGATCGGTCTATATTCCACGGAGACAAAGTTTCGAAATTTTTTTATCAATTCGTCAAAGGGTTTGATGGAATTTGCAAGTATACTTTTTCAAAAACGTTCCTCCGAAGTGATTTGATTTTTCATTTCATTAGATTTCGAATCGATCGGTCTTTATTCGATGGACACAAATTTTTGAAATTTTTTCATCAATTCGTCACAGGAATTGATGGAATTTGCAAGTACACTTCTTCAAAAACGTTCCTCTGAAGTGCTATTCATTTCTCATTTCAGAAGATTCTGCATCGATCGGTCTACACAGTAAAAAGAAATCCCGTCATTGTGTAAAAAAGAAGTACGTGTCAAAATTCAAGTGTTGAATATTTAACACTTTTGTGTGTTCATTTAACACACTGATCAAATGCTGTTCGAGCGATTCATTTTCAACACATTAAAATGTTATTCGAGTTCAAATTAACACTTTGTGAGTGTCACTCTGGAATCAACACACGTTGAGTGTGAAGAAAAATGGTTAACATTCGCTTGTGTGTTGAATTTGACGAAAAATTTTTTACTGTGTATATCTCATGGACACGAATATTTGGGAAATTTCCAATCGACTCGGACCTGTACTTGGTCGAATCCGCAAGTGCATTCCGAAAGATCAGGATTATTGATAACATGACGATGTAATGACATAAAAAATAATAATCGGATGTGAAATTTAATTATTCACCAGAGAGATGACAAAAAAAAATGAAATGTCTCCACACAGAATCGAACCCGACCGTTCTTCCGCAAGAAACATGTCTTTTGCCGCTAGGCTATGGGATCTTGTAATATTTCGATCCACATATTACGTCTATGAAGTAATGCAGCGAAGGAAAGAGACTGATAATGCGTGAAATGATGAAATATCTATTTGAATGCTCAAATCTAATTATTCAGTCCATTGAAAATAATTTGCACTCAATCAATTGAATATTCAGTCTTATTATTTTGATGTTGATCAACATCTGATAATCGATGTTGATTTGATTACCCTCATTATTGGAATATCATAGTGATCTCTGAAAATTAATTCATCAGGGAAAATTATGGAATTCACCGCAGGACATTTATCATAGATCCCCAAACTATCTTAGAATTTTTCAACCATCGATTGATTGACAATTCTAATGAAATTCATTGAAAAATCATCAAGATTTAAAATAATGATTAGATATACGCAACTATCAGAAAATTTTTATACAATACATATAGGAGTTCTTGAAAGCTTCATAATCAGTCATAAGAATAACCAATAATCTTATAAAATTTATGAAAAATAAATAATAATTGAAAAATTATTTACTCATATTCGATTTTAATTCAATTAAATGATGCTATGCATCAAATCTATATTTCATCGTGATAATTTAATAATCAGTATTGAACTGGCTCTTGATTTGAAAAAAAAACGAAAAAAATATCGAAGGGCCCCGGCCGAGAATTGCCCGGGGTGCCGGGTAAGTCAGTTCGGTACTGATTACAATAAAATTGTGGTAGGGTTCAATAGGCCCGGAAGGCAGTAAGCCCGAAGGGCTGTTAACCTGAAAAAAATAAACCCGAATGAAATTAAACCCGAAAAAAATTGGTAACTATTATAATAATTGGAGGACGACTAGTAACACATGGTGATTTTTCGGGTTTAGCTTCGGTCGGGCTTATTGTTTTCGGGTCTACAGCCCTTCGGGCTTACTGCCTTTCGGGCCTATTGAGCCCTACCAAAATTGTCGCTTGGAAAAGAAAAAGCGGTGAAACTTTTCGGTAAGCCGACCGCGTGGGCTTTAAATTTTTTCCGATCTTGCACGGAGTTAGCCGATCGTAAAACATATTGAGAAGACAAAGACCGACGGATAGTTGGTTCTCTCTCGATTGTCCGAGCTGACTCGAAGTGAACCGACCGGTTCCGAATCACATGAATACGGGTTTCAATGTGTGCGTACTCCCGGCTGGAATGGTGGGGACGAGAAATGGTCAGATGGAGAGGGTAAATCGACTCGGTCGACCAAATGCTGGCATCACTGCTTGCAACATGTCACAATAATACATGCGATACAGCACCATGAGGTTATAATTGATGACATAGATGATCAACAAGTAGCTGTTAAATGGTCAACTACCAGCGATCTCTTGCGCCGAAATTCTTGAACTACAGGTTCTTCGAGGGTTGGGGTTTCCGTTTCAACAATTCTTACCCCCACTCTTACCTACGCTCCCTCCTGATACTCCTTGGATAAGATGGCGTCGTTCAGTGCCGTCATCTTGTCAGTTTCAACCAATCAGAGGTTTTAGAAAAGGATAAACTGCCCTACCGTTTCGTTTTTCTATTGTCTTCCAAAATGTGTATGACTGGGCTCACACCACTCACACTCCAGTATATATGTAGACCTCATTGGTCGGTGTAAACAAACCAGAACACGTTGCCGTGCTCATTCCAGTTTGCTTATACACAGAATTCAATTTTTTCTTGTCAAATAAGATTTGTCATCCATAAATAATGCCTATCGATCAAAAACGTATCAATGGACCAGACGTGACTGTGCCCTACAGCATTTATACTATAAATATTGATCAAAAAATTGAAAAACCAGAAAAGAGAAAAGATGGACGTAAGAATACAGATCTTCGAAAAATGTGTAAGTTTCATATAGTTTGATGATGACCCAGTGGAACCAATAAATTTCATAAACATTCATTTTTCAGTCACAAAAACAGGTGTAATTAGTCAAGCCAAAGGTTCTGCGTACATTGAAATGGGCAATACAAAAGTGGTTTGTTCTGTGTTCGATCCCAGAGAAAATCCCAGTAAAACTGGTTACAGCGTACAAGGAGAATTGTATTGCGAATTCAAATTCGCTCCATTTTCTTGTTCCAAAAGAAGAATCCATCAACAAGATTCGGAAGAGAGAGAATACAGTTTGATCCTAAAAAGAGCTTTGGAACCAGCAGTTTGTCTCGTAAATATCTTGGTTACGAATGAAACATTCAAAATATGTGTTTTTGTGAATAATAATACATTTCATTTTAGCAAGAATTTCCTAATTTCCAAGTGGATGTATATGCTGTTGTTTTGGATAACGGTGGGTCAGCTTTAGCCGGAGCCATAATGGCCGCTAGTTTAGCCTTGGCCAATGCTGGGGTACCAATGTTTGGATTAGTTACAGCATCGTCTGTAGTAAGTATAATTACAGGAATTACTGAAATTCCCAAGTTATCAATTTTTCATGAAATTATTGCCCATCACAGGTGGTATGTGACAATACGTGTCTATTAGATCCAACGGATGAAGAAGAAAATTTATTTGATTTAACATCAGAACAATATCAAAATCATGGTATTATCATGCAAGCTAATCTCCCTCAACACTCACAGATATCGGAATTCTTTTTAACAGGCAATGTTGATATGCAATGTATAAAAGATGCTGTAGAACTTATAAATTCAACTAGTAAAGAAATATGCCCAATATTGCAACAATGTCTTGTTAAGTCAATTATGAAATCATTCAAGAAGATGGATTTTAAGGATTCAAATGCAATAAATGAATCTTGATATCATTGACCTGAGTTTTATCGGATCATTGAAAATATACAATCGAAGTAGATCATGATTTTGATTTTGGGGAAATTAAAAAAACTATAACTCAATCAATTTCACTATAAACATCAATCGAATAAAAAAAAACTTTGTTCAATGAGATATGTGAATATTTTATGGATTATTCATGGATTATATTATTATTATTGAAATTAAATGAGATGTTAATACTCCAATTTGTCTCTACATAAGTATTTATGATGAATTAATTGAAAATTTCTGTTATGGCACATAAAAAACATAATAGGACAAGTAAAGTTTCAAAATCAAGTTATAGCATTAATGTCAAATTTATTGTTTAGACGTATGTATACAAATTTATCTCATTTGTGAGAAGGGTAAATCTTATACAAATTAACAAGCACAACAATAATGAATACAATAATGACATAGATTTTTTGCATGTTTTTGAGTAACAATATTGCATAGGTTCATTGAAGATTAACTTTATTATTTATTTCATATGAACTTAACTGACCATTGATAACGGACAAACATCAATATTTATATCTCACATCTAAGTATGAAATGCGCATATTCATCAATATTGCAGTTAACTGTATTATATACAAATAAAAGCCGATTTTATTTTATATATGTATAGAAAAAAGAAAGCAACACTATTTATATAAAATAAATACTGAAATAATATATAAATGCTTGTGGTATAAATACTAAAGAATTTCAATTGTCTAAACCTCTATTATTCAAACATGATCTCTTAAATTTGTTACTGAAATAATCAAGTATATCAAAATTATGGACGAACTGGCAATCAACAGTGGCTAGACGCTAATTTAAATCCTTTATAAAATAAAATTTAATGCATAATCAAAAATTCTTTTTACACTAAAACTGAAGCAAATTCATATGTAATTCTGAGTAATGGCAAAGGTTGTTCTTTCAGAATTCTGTCATTCTAGGAGGCCTTTTTTTATTATTCTCGCTCAATACATAATTTTTTGGGATGGACAGGATTGCTTTACAAAATGATAAACCGAATAGATTAAAATCCTTGCTACAAATTTTGAAGGAGAGATTCAATAAAAGTACAAAAATGTATGGTACTAAAAAAGAATAAACACAAGTACGACAATCAAAACTCCCTAAATTCAATTAAGAAATACACTCAATTCCAATATGTGTATATAAAAAAAAGAACTTGTCAATACATTCTGAAATAAAATGAGGTCACGTTTTGCATGCAAATACAATAATAAATTATTTTGAAACATCTTGATCATGAGTGGTTCAGATAATCAAAGTTCTACCGTAAATTCAATACAAATTATTCGCCGCAAAATTATAAAAATCAAATCTATTCAACAAAAAGGGAGTACACCTACTCCGACCCCACCTTCGTGGGCACACATTGGAGAACTAAAGGACCAGGTATCGGTTTTAGGGTCATATACTTCAACGGTAGATAAATTTGAAACTCCATCGTAACCACCGACTGCCCATAACTTTCCCACATTAGCTACCAAAGCTGCTCGACTTCTCATTACATTCATAGAAGCTACATACTTCCACCTTAAAACACGTTTGATTATTACAAAAAAGAAAAGAAGGTAATCAATAATATAACTGTATGTACAATTATACAAAGTTGCATTAAAATGTCTAAACTCACGTGTCAGTTACAGGATCATAAACTTCAACTGTTTTCAAAAATACTGATCCATCGTATCCACCGCAAACGTACATTTTTCCATTCAAAGTTGCCACTCCCAAACGACATCTTCTGGTCAACATAGGTTTGCAGTCTGTCCATGAACCACTTTTAGGGTCATATCTTTCGACCTGAAAAAAGAAAAGTAAAAAAATTGAATAAATTTGGTTTGTGTTGTCTAATAAAAGCAATTAAAACGTTCATTCAACTCACCGAATCGAATATCGAAAGACCGTCATGGCCCCCTAAAGCATATACATAGCCTTGGAATGCTACTACTCCACCGGCAGAACGATGTTTATTCATTGAATTAATCATTTTCCAAGTATCAGTTTCAGGACAGTATCTTTCAACTGTATTTAATGATGTGACTCCATCATAACCGCCACATACATAAAGAAAATCATCGAGAGCTGTCGTTCCTACAGCACTATTATATGAAAATATAATTTCGTTTCAATATTGAAAACAGATTTGATAATATGTTACCTTCTTTTACAGTGCATAGGTGAAATAGTTTCCCACGATTTCTGACTAGGATAATAAACTTCGACAGTGGATAATCTCTCACTGCCATTGTAACCCCCAAAAGCGTACAATTTATTTTTATGAACAGCAATTCCTACTCTACTTCTCAGTGTCGTCATAGCTTGTGACGTTTGCCACACTTCTGTAACACACAATCAACATAATATTATAAATTTCGATAACGTCTACTTTCTTGGAACTTCCTCTTACATACCGGTGAATGGATCGAATACTTCCACCGTACTAAGCGAATCTCCGAATTTTGTGAGACCTCCGATGGCAAATATGTGTCCTTTGACGAAATTACAACATCTTGGACGACACCTGAAATTTTCTATCAAGTGACGTCTTTCTGGCATCAAATGATAATCTTTTGCCTCATCTAATAAATCTCTGAAATAAATATTCATATCAACATACTTTACATAGAGTATTCAAAAAGAAAACCCTTGATATTCAAAAAATTCTCACCTGCATGGATGTGAACTTCTTATCAATTCTTCTTTCGCAACACAATCAGTCAAATATCGCGGATTGATTAAAGGTAATCTAACAAGAGCAAGCAATTCCGGCAAATGATCAGATCTGAAATCTTTGTTGTGTTTAACCCATCGCATGATGGCTTCAAATACTTCTTCTTCTGAAGAGACATGTAATTCATCTTTGCCTAACAAAAGTTTCAAATTTCCTAAAGCCAAATTCAAGAATTCTTCGGATTGCGATACTTTTGAAAAATATCTTTGTACATATTTATCAGCCTCTTCTACCAATACCATGCAACTTAATACTTCAGCGAAATGTTTAATGCCTAAAACATTATGGGGATGAAATTGTCTTTTCAAAAAATGGGCACACGCATCTTTAACTTTTTGAAGTTGAAAAAATGATGCTCCAGCCATAATGCTCTGCACATTATCGTTTGTCAGTACGATTCGGCCGGTGTATGCAAAATTCAATAAAGCTTCCAAGGCTCTGTAAAAGAATAAAAGGAATAAATATTCAACATTACTAAGAAAATTTCAGAAAATGGTTTTTCCTCAACTCTTTTTGACCTCCGGAACCATGTACCGAGAGTTTAAAAAAAATTTTATTCCATAAAAATTTGTAAGCTCTGCTAAAATTGATTAAGAATTTCTAAAGGATTACCAGGGTCTCATAAATATTTCTAAGATCATGCTCTTTAGCATTCAACCTTATGTAAAAATTATGCAGATCTAATGGAGCTGAAGAATTACTTTTCAAGAACTTATGAAGACGATTAATCCTGTTTTATCTCAATACTCAAAAATGCATTATATTCTCTCTTTTGGGGATTCAAGTGGAATAAACAAAAACAATGGATAGAAAGATGAATTAACGGTATCGCAAGAGCGAACAGTGTAAGAGTCATCAAGAATCATGATAAAGTCTTGACCAATAATTCTTCCTGTGCTCTCGCATAACTCTGAGGTTTTAAAGAACTCGAAAAGAGTTCTATTCTGTGTAAATCTGTGGGTTTCCATGGAATAATTAAGAAATTCTATACAAATGAAAGAACTCACAAAGAATTTGGGAATTTATAAGACCTTTAAAAGAACTGTTCTTTGTATTCAAAATTGTATGTTGGTTCTTTGGCGATCTACTGTTTATTCACCTAAATTTTCCAAGAAAGTAACAAAGATGATTAGAAACTGTGCTATGTAGGTATTTAATTCAAATCATGAATTCCTGCATTGCTTTGAAACAGTTATCGTTTCTTATAAATTATCATAGTTCCAAAAACAGTAATTGGGAACTCATTTTAAACTATCAAGTGAAGACAAACTTATGAAACAAAAAAAACTGTATTGGAGATTCTATGCAAAGGCAAATATACTCACATCG
The DNA here is from genome assembly GCA_018340375.1 of Gonatopus flavifemur. Lineage (NCBI taxonomy): Eukaryota > Metazoa > Arthropoda > Insecta > Hymenoptera > Dryinidae > Gonatopus > Gonatopus flavifemur. Next base: position 3,139 of record JAFFJZ010000029.1, on the reverse strand, counting down.
CATCTAATCCTTGTAAGGTTATATCTCTGCGTTTGCTTTCCAACATATTATGTAAAAACATAGCACGAAAATATGGAATAGATGCAACTAAGACAATTCTGTGAGCTCCAAAACTCTGATCATCTGCCTGTAAGCAAAATATTATGATTGACATGTAAATTTCGTTAACAAAGAAATACCTAAATTTCAAATTATTTACCTTGAGTGTGACATCGCAGAGCTTTCCTTGAACCCGTAATTCTTCGAAGATTGGAAATCCTTGAGTAAAAAGATCAGGTTGATAGAAAACAATTTGTTTTTCATCTTCCGATTTGATGGCAAGAACGTCCGTATCTTTTTCCGTTTTAATAATTGTTGTACCCATTGGTGCAAGGTTAAGGAATCAATGAATCTGCATCTCTCAAAGTGCATCAAAATGATGTGTTGAGAACAAGTTATATATACATATGTATGTACAATTTTGATTCTTGTTCATAAACGTTCTGTGGGGCGATCAATTCATTATTCATATCCTTTTCTTTAGTTGATATCATGATAGAAATACAAGGGTATGCTCATACGCAGGCCATCGGATAAACTTGCTGACGTCATTTAGAGCGGGAAATTCAAACGTTATGTGCATCAATATGCCGCATATGACGTAAACAAAGTAAATGCGCATTGGGTTTCTACCCAGTGGTGCCAGATTTGACACTAAAACGTTACGCATATAAACACAACGATACGTACGTGTCTTCACACGTACGTACCATTGCATCCAGTTGGCTCATGTTCCAAAACCTTACTCTCGTACTCTGGGGTATTGGTTTTCTCTGTTTTCCTGATGAATTGAAAAGAGTTACACTGATACTCTAGAGTACGAGGGCAAGGTTTTGGAACATGAGCTTGCACCGTCGTGCAGTGTTAAATCTGGTATCACAGGGACCAAATGAGCTACCCTTGTAATTTCTATCATGTGCAAGACGAAACATGTTGGTAAATTACTTGGGCGAAATTTTTGAACACATTTCAGGAGCGTCGTAAGCATCGCAACAATGCCTAACAAAACAAAATATTATGTATATTTTATACATTGTTTGATTCAAATGGATTCTATATATATCACAAACAAAGGGTTGTAACTTGTAACTCCACAGAGTATTTTACGTAATTGGAGATTTGTACAGTTTACATATTTTTCTCTCATAATTCAAATTTTGCATAAATAAAATTTTTATTTCCCATTATTGCAAAAGTATAAGTAATTGAATCAATTCATTCAATCAATTTTTTCCACGATATCATTAAAAAAATATTTTTGGAAATTATATCAAAATATAGACAAGGTACAAAAACTAAAATGAGAAGGGCACCAAAAATTGTAGACACGATTCCGTACATATTGTTCGCACATGTCAAATCATGTCATGTGTTGATGTTGATACTACACATGCTAATAAAATACAAATCATTTTACAAGTGTAGGCAATTCTTAATAAAGGAAGAAACTTCAATAACATTTCTAATTGTTGATTTGGAAGAAATACTTCTGATCTTAAACTAAAAATGGTGATAGGAAATGTATCTAGATCTGGTCAGAAAACTATCTTCTGGGTTGGTTGTGCATGCATCGGAGCATACGTTGCCTACCGGTATTGGAAAAAACGGGAACTCAAATCAATCGACGAAGGTTTTGAGGAAGTTTCCAAGGTCGGTATTTGCATATGTTTATCAAAAACGATTTTTCATATTTTAAATCGATGTTTGCCAAATTTTTAGGTTACTCAACAGTTTTTCAAGTTGCAGATATAAATATTATTTACATTATTTTATTTATGAATACATAGAAAATATGGTTACTCGACAATTGCCTTACATATAAAAGAATCAAATCGTTCACAATAATTTCATCATGTATATTTTTAGAACAGTTGATAAATTATTAGGGCAGTTGAATATTATTTTGCACGGTCGATGAATCCATATGACTTGATTGAGAAAATTGTTTGAATTTCATGTGAAATTTCGAATATATTCAAGTTTTAATTTTGTTCAATGTTGAATCCAGTTGATAAAAATAATTACAATAAAGCCACAATTTCAATCAATATCAAATCATGATATAAAAAGTGTACATTAATATTCAGATCGACGATACTTACGAACGAAGAGTATTACTTCTGGGATTTGATGGTGCGGGCAAAACATCATTAATGAATCAAGTTTGCGTTGCCAGTGGGGATGAAACTTCTTACGTCGTACCAGCCCAGCCCACTCAAGGTTTTGTTGTATATAGATTAACTCATGGGTTATATACATTAAATATTTGGGAAAGTAAGTTTATTTTATATTTTAAATCTGATTATTAAATGGTTATTTATTTTTACTTTTAGAAAAAACAAATAGGCACATGTCATTAAACTGTATATAATATTGTGATCAATACAGAAGTTCAATTTGAATTTTATACATAAAAGAACTCTTTTAAAACTCTTATTTTATTTGGGAATATAATAGCAAATATCAAGTTCAAACTCATTTACAAAATGTGTGTTTTCACACTCTTTCTATGCTACCCACAAAATACCAAAAGAACTAAAGCCACTTGCTTTATTTAAAAAAAATATATGTATATGTGTATATATTTTCAGTTGGAGGTACCGAACAAACTAGAAAATATTGGCCCACTTTTTTACAGGATACAGATCTACTTTTATTTATGGTAGATGCTTCTGATTCAAATAAATTGTCCCATTCAGTTTCTATGTTGAAACAGTTGTTAGGCGATTCAAGAATGGATGCAGTACCAATTTTAGTCATTGCTAATAAACAGGTGACCATATATATATATATATATATATATATATATATATATATATATTCAATTTTCAACAAAATGTATTTAATGATTTTAAAATTCACAATGTATTTTCAGGATTGTTCGAATGCTTTAAGGCCCGATAGGGTCAAAGAAGCCCTAGATTTGATTAGTATATCTCCTCACAAACACAAAGTGGAAGTCATAGGTTGCCAAACTAGACCTTTACCTAGCGAATTATCAGGAAGTACAAAATATAGTTGGTATCATTCGTCGGTGGATGCTGTCAGAAAGAAAATAGTTTCCATGGCTACTTCACGATGAGATGGCTTTCTTTTAAAT